>OX421497.1:22013611-23213611 GCA_949126835.1 Anisus vortex | reverse complement strand
AGGCCTATACTAGAATATGCAGCATCTGTATGGGACCCATCAACTAAAGAAAACATTAAAAAATTAGAACAAATTCAAAAAAGAGCTGCAAGGTTCATAACTAGCGAATATTCCCAATTAATAAGAGTAACACCATTAGTCAAATCATTAAACCTAGAAACACTAGAAGACAGAAGGGCAAAGAGTAAAGTAGTAATAATACATAAGGCATTAAACTCTAATTTAGAAATACAACACAATAACAACCTGTTGCAAATCTCAGATAAACATAAAGATAGAAACACTTTCCTTGTCCCTTATGCGAGAACAAATGCATATAAGTACTCTTTCTTCCCGAGTGGCATTCGGGCATGGAATGGGTTGCCTGAACAAACCAGGAAAACCAGTAACTTAACATCATTTAAAACATTAATAAAAATGCAAGACTAGACTCGGACCACGGATGAGCGTAGGACGCAATAATCTTCTTTATAGAAGGAGCGTCTGTAATGTATAAGATAAGATAAGAAGACCTAAAAACAAATTCGCGTGAAGTAGGCTTAGGCTATTTACCGATTGCCGTGTCAGACCATAAAAACGTAGACTTCTTGGAGATTTATATAGTTCTAGACTATAGCCTATGAAACTACCGAGTCCAAAAAAGTTACGTTACGGGATTGCGCTAAAAAAAAGTTTTTAAAACTCAGGAGGCACGAGTAGGCCTATAACAATTACCCCGAGCCACGAAAGCAAAAACTAGGGTAACCCTGACCTAAAAATAAATATAGAATCACATGCATTTTATTTCGCCTTTTAAGTTTTCATGAAAGAAAAAAGTTGATCATTTAATTTACAGTTTCCCAAAACTTAAATTGGCCGGCATGCCGGCCATAGCCGGCACTCTATAAACTCTTGCACCCAAGCAGAATAGCTTACACCTTTGCTTTTTTACTCGGAGCAGACTCGGAAGCTTCTTCGTCATCTGCTATGTTTCATGATTTCGTGCACGCGGTGTAGGTTTCCTGTCAGCCGAATTTGGATATTTGCGAGAGGGGAAAAAAAGGATATCAGGTCAAGGTCGCCACGCTGTGTAACAAGTTACTATCAAGTTAGGTATTGAAACAGACTAAACAGACGATAGATCTATCCATTTTCGACCAGTCAAAACATCGTTTTATGTAACTGCGATTTCGTGATCGTCTAATTACCGAAAAGAAAAGAAATAAAATGAAAAATTGCGAAATCATATTTTTTTATTCAAGAAGTCGTATTTTTAAGACGCTCGGTGTAACAGCCGTATTTTGAATCCTAAAGCGTACGAAAATACGCCCAAAGCGTACGGGTAGGCAGGTCTGGATTTCTACGCAAGCGATCAGACGAGCGAGGTCAAAACATAGGCCTTTCGGTCTATTCTGGAGGCTTATATGGCCTACTGTTTCTCGCGGGATATTTTCTGTTGTAAGCCAATAGACCTACCTACGAACTTCTCGAGGAAAAAAAAAGGAACAATCACCCCCCCCCCCCCTCCCCATTTTGTTTGTTTGACATGAGAAGCGAACAGGCTACAGCATAGGTTCTCCGCCTTTTTCGGCTCACCGCCCCCTTTTAAAAAAATTTTGCGCTCACCGCCCCCACCCTAATTTTAGCGCCCACTCCCCCACCCCTCTGTACAATTGTTTCCGCATTTTTTTTTAGACTTTTTGTATGATTTATTATCTTTAAACAAACTGAAAAGGAAACATATTGTAAGATTTAATAGATAAAAAAATTACCTAAACAAGTGTCTTAAATAAATCAATATTAATGTGAATCGTTTGCCTGGTGTGTTTCTAGTAGTTTGTCTATATGTGTTTCAATTATTGTTGCAAAAGCCTTAGTTCTCCACGCGTATGTATATAAGGAAAAAGAAATAATCAGTAATATTTGTTACATTACAAAACAGAACTTGTTTGGCATCACTATTGAATCAAATGTGGAAAAATTGTTTATTAAAGGGAGATAATTAACAAGTTTAAAGGGAGATAATTAACAAGTTTAAAGGTAGATGATTAACAAGTTTCATTTGAGCTAATATTTCTAATGTTTTTTTCTTTAAAAAAAATTGCTTACATTTATAACTTTGAAATAATCAAACTATAAAAAGTATTTGAAAATTTTAAAATATTAAATGACTAAATAATTTTTATGTATATTTTTAAGCATTACATTAACTATCTAGTTTGTATGATTACAATGTAGGCCTATCTCTCCCACCTTACGATAGTGTTGTACCATATCCAAAAGCATTCAAACGCATTAAAGGACTCTTTGTCTCGTAAAACATTTTGTCTTCGATCCCCTTAAATGTGTATGAACTGTTCTTCTATTTCCTTTTCTTCGTGTAAAATATATGAGATTGTGCAGGTAAACTAAGTATTTAAATATTCTCTGCTGTCTTCTATCTCTTTGGAATTGTAAAAATGCAATAAATGTCTCCTATCCCTTTTTTCTCTGTGTAAAATAATAATTTTGGTAATGTAAATGCAATTTTTCATGAATAAGCATTTTTGGAAAAAAAAAAAAAAAAAAAAAGAACAAATTTTAGATATATACCTCAAAAGGATAGAACAATTGAAACGAAATGTACATAATTGCTACCAAACTTTGTTTTATTTTTCTCCATATAATGTTGTTTTAAATATCTTACAGTTAATAATGGATGTTTACGTTATATATATGTTTAAATTAATTTAAATATGTATGGATGCTAAGCATGCATGTAAAAAAAAAAAGAATGAATGAATTTAAATTTAAAGTTAGTTAGAAAACTCTTTGTCTCGTAAAACATTTTGTCTTCTATCGCCTTTAATGTGTATGAACTGTTCTTCTATCCTCTTTTCTTCATCTAAAAATATATGAGATTGTATATGTAAAATCTTGAATAAATATATTTGAAAAAAAAAAGCATTAAAGGACATCTAGGTAAAACTGAGATCAAAATAATAATGTTAGCGTTATTAGCAGATGTTAAGGCGACAGTCCGTTGAATCAATGAATCAACCATAGGACCAGACGGCCGCTTACCATATTTGCCAAATTCTTACCCCTACATTGACAAGCCATTGCGATTCCTATTTCGTATTAGTTTACTGTTGGGGGATATCAGATATTTAGCAGCACTTGCGTTTACATCATATTTCATACAAAAACTAATGGATGTAAATAGCTGAGGTGTTACAATTATATCAGGTGCGTTTGTACCGACCATTTGCCCTTCACCGCCCCCCAATCGCCCCCGGGAATGTCAGCGCCCCTCTTAAGCTTCTTACCGCCCCCCGGGGGGGCGATATCGCCCCCGTTGAGAACCTATGGGCTACAGCATTGCTGGGTGAATTTTTTTTTTAAAGGGAAAAGTTAAGGCAATTAGAAACAGCTTTGGTGAGCATCATAGTCTGTATTGGAGAAGATATCTTTGTATGCAACCCTCTGACAGAACCCTTTCCAGTTTCTGAAGAGCAGTTGAGGAGTTTATCTTTGAGATTTCTGTCGAATTACTGATAATTAATAGAATCACAATAAGACAGATTTGAGATTTGTCGTTATGGCTTATTTCTTACAACATGCTCTTTGAGTGTCTTTGCCAGCTGTGAACGTTCTCAGAACAGCCAACTCTTTCATGCAGTCAATAGGCTTGATTACTGTGACGGTTGTTTGTGGAGTCTGCCTCAAAATCAGAAACTTCAGAGGTTACTTAAATCTTAAAGAACGGACTTTGTCTCTGGAGAAGAAGTTGCGTACACCAGTCATGTGCTTTAAAGATCTATACTGGCTTCATGTGACAAAGTGGATTGATCACAACGTTATTTCCTTTATGTGTGGCCTCAGGGATGGTTCTGCACCTTCCTATCTTTGAGAGATCATTGAAAAGAATTAGTCATCAAAGGGTCTGCGCTCCCCATCACAGTCGTTACTCAGGAGTGAGGAGTCCCACTGTCATTGGGCACTGACACAGTGGTCATTGGGCATAAAAAAAAACACTCCTTTGGAATGCGCTTATTTGAATTTGCGCGCTTGCACTGTTCCTGCTTGCACCAGACACTTTTCTTTTTTTTTTATACTCTCAAAAGTTGGTAATTTATGAAAAGAAAAGCTTATTCAATCAAAATGTTTATCATTCATCATATATAGGTCTGTTTGAAGGCCACTAATAGCCCTTTTTACTCCCTTTATTTTAAGTTGCATTTTCTGTCTGTCTGTCTGCAATGGTGCAAAAATTGGCTTCGATTTTTCGACCACTTCCCGTGGTCCGATCGAGCTGAAATTTGGACAGCAAATTTGGGGGCGCCTAACAATACATCCTATTAAATTTTCAGTTAAAACGACTTAATAATACTACACTTATGACAATATTCATTTCTTAAAAGAAAAGTAAAAGAAATATTTTGATTTCGCGTTAAAAATGCCTGTGCAACTTTTTATAGTTTTTCGGCGCAAAGCTAGAAAAAAAAATTATGCGCTAAGATTATTTTTAGAACAATTCATACGGAGTGAGGAGATATTTTTGCGATTACCGACACAGATATTTTTCTGTACGTTTTATTTGCAGTAGTCAATCAATTATTTAATTACATGATGGTAAACTTAGTTTGCAAATAAAGGGAGTATAATAGTTTTCTTGTTACTCCCTTTATTTTAAGTTGCAATTTCTGTCTGTCTGATTGCAATCGTCGTGGAAGCAAAACTTTGCTTCCATTTTTCAACCACTTCCCGTGGTCCAATCAAGCTGAAATTTGGACAGCAGACTTGTGGCGACTAACAATACATTCTATCAAATTTTCAGTTAAAACAACTTATTAATAGGGCCTACTACATTTATGACAATATTCATTTTTTAAAAGGAAAAGATACGTAAAATTTTGGTTTTCCTTAAAAAATGCCTGTGCAACTTTTTAGTTTTTCGGCGCAACGCTAGAAAAAATAAATTATGCGCTAAGATTATTTTTAGAACAATTCATACGGAGTAAGGAGATATTTTTTAGATTTGCGACACAGATATTTTTCTGTACGTTTCATTTGCAATAGTCAATCAATTATTTAATTACATAATGGTAAACTTAGTTTGCAAATAAAGGTTTTCTTGTTACTCCCTTTATTTTAAGTTGCAATTTCTGTCTGTCTGTCTGGTTGCAATCGTCGTTCAAGAATTGACTTCGATTATTCGACCACTTCCCGTGGTCCAATCGAGCTGAAATTTGGACAGCAGACTTGTGGCGACTAACAGTAACAATACTAACAATACATTCTATCAAATTTTCAGTTAAAACAACTTATTAATACTACATTTATGACAATATTCATTTCTTAAAAGGAAAGTATAAGTAAAATTTTGGTTTTACTTTAAAAATGCCTGTGCAACTTTTTAGTTTTTCGGCGCAACGCTAGAAAAAAAAATTATGCGGTAAGATTTTTTTTAGAACAATTCATACGGAGTAAGGAGATATTTTTGAGATTTGCGACACATATATTTTCTGTACGTTTCATTTCCAGTAGTCAATCAATTATTTAATTACATGATGGTAAACTTAGTTTGCAAATAAAGGGAGTATAATAAAAACTTCGTTTTTATGGTTTCAAATTTTTGTAGCATGAATATTTCAGTATTTTGTGTTAACTTTGGTGTTTGAACATCTTCAAAAAGTATTCTTCTTTTTGTTGGCAGGCATTAATTCATTAATCATCAACACTAACCCTATATTTACTTTAAAAATGAGAAAGTCATGATCATATAGGACTACAAGGCCAATGAATATGATAAAGCAAAAAGAAAAAACAAGTTAACACAAAGAATCTATTTTATTTTAATGTCAAATAAACAAAAACTTGCAAGGAAACATATATAGATCTATGCTTAATAATAATAGTTTTTAAAAGGCTTAGGCCTACATGGGACCCAGTTAAAGGCTACTCTACAAATAAAAGTAAGCTATACTGGTAAATTATTAGGTATGTTTTTTATACATTTATATTTACAATAACCTACTTGAACTTAATGGTTTCTTAATGAATTAATTTTTGCTTTAGCCTATCGGCCTATTTAGTGTTTGTATCCACATACAAGACTTGATATTTAGTCTGACAGAGTTCTTGCCATAACAAAAAAAAATTATTACACTTTTTGGAATTCATTAAAATGTTATACAATTGTTTGTATAAAGAAAATATGTACATTAGCTAGCCTTTAACATTATGATTACCAGAACTCTACAGCATGGCAAATAACAGAGGCTTACAGAAAAAATATAGAAAAAAGTGCTAACAACTTTACAACGCATATACTTATTTTATCATAATAAAATGGGTTTTAGTGAAAGGGATTAAAAGAAGGGAACTTGGAAAGAAGAAGGCAGAGTTTGGAAAGTAGAACTTGGAAAGTAGAAGGCAGAATTTGGAAAGTAGAACTTGGAAAGTAGAAGGCAGAACTTGGACATACAGAGAAATATAATTTTTTTTACACATTCCAGATATTATAGATATGAATAGAATTGTTTAGAGATTGAAAAAAAAAATTTTTTTTACAGCTTCATTTCCAATTGGTTATAAAATGTTTAGCCAAGCTTTGGTAATTTAACAAATATTAAGATTTTAACAAAGCTTTACTTAAAATCATTTAAAACAACATAAAATTTTATTAAAATGTGACTGCCAATGTTACATAACATTTATAAAAGATTGAGATATTAGTCATAGAAAATTTTGAAAAATACAAAATCATGTGTTTTATTCACATAAATTCAATCAGAGATTGTCTTATTATCTCTTAGGACTGTCCTGCAAAGCTTGACAACGAAGCAGAGACTTCATCACTCAGGCCAGAAACTGCCAGCTATAAAAAAAAATTATTACAAATTTTGTTAAAGAATCAAGAAGATAAAAGAATGCAGACAATTTCATAAAACAATTTTTTATGTTTACATGTTCATTTTATTACAAGCTTTCTGCTTTTATTTTGAGAATTTAAAATAAACCAAATGTGGTAAAAGGTTTATTAAGGAATTATTTTTTTAGTATAAACAATTTTAAGTTCTCAAAAAATTAGCATTTAATAGAATGTAAGAAACATATTCTCAGGTATATATGGAAGAAATAAAGGTTTAAAAAATATCTCATTGCTATCATTGCTTCATTTATAAACACATTTAAAATCAGCCATTTCTTTTTTTTTTACTGGTATTATTAAAAGATATAATAAATAACAATACCTCTTCCAAAGTTTCAATCAAAGAATCCAGTTTTTTAATGAGCTCTTGATTGCTGGATATGCTGCAGAACAAATAGAAACTTTTTTTTGATACAGCACTCATTTGGCCATTAAGGTTAACAAAAGGAAAGTAACCCTGGGGGTTGGACCAATTTGATCCATAAGACCAGGAAAGCAATGTTCACCAGTTGCCATGTTCACTGCATATTATGGGATTGTGTAGCCAGCAAAGTGCTTAGTTATATTTACTTTCCCCCAACTAATCTTGGGTACCCATCAGAGCTGAGTAAACTCAGGTACAACTTCCAGACCCGGGAAAAAATGGTACTACTCACTAGGATTCAAAACTAAGGAGACTAAGATACACCAGCTGGATGCACTGCCTCAGTTGCTATTGAGAAAGTTACTACAAAAAATTTTTCAGAAGTTCTAAAACTTTGTTGCTGACTACTTCAATTTCAATATATTTCTCAGTGTTTGAATGAAATTACAGAAATAAAGGGAATAGTTTGACTACAAAGCTTCGCAATATTTACTTAAAAGTTTAAAAGTGGCAAACAATATATGCATTATAGAAATTTATGTCAGCATTTAAAAATAAATTTATTAAAATACATAGATGCATTAAAATAGAAGAATATAAAAGGTTGAAAAAGAAGATGCCAAACAAAGAATTGTTAATTATTTAAAGTTTTTGGCATTGATAGTTTTTTAAAGTCCATTTTTCTAAATTGTTGTTATATATATTTTATCGATTATCATAAACAAATTATATAGAGAAATTATACTTGTCGTCAATTCTGTGGCATTTAGCTTCATTGATGAGGTTAGTGGCTTTTCTTTTCAATTCGGAGTGCTGTATCTTTTGTCTAAGCTCCAGGATTCCTTTAGCACTTTTTTGTACAAAGCTTGTCACAGTGACAGCTGGATTCATGTCTGCATACACACAAAATGAAAATAACTAGACATTAATCCAAGCTTTATAAAGAATAGCTCATGAGTAACAAATAGTCATTAAGAAAATAGAGGCTAATAAAAAAAAAGTAGAATAATCAATGGAAAATAACAACAATCAATTCTATTGAACAGAAATATTTGATTTTTTTCATCTTCAATTAACTCAATGCTTACTTTGTTGAGCCACTTCTCGACTTTTAGTTATTGGGCAATTTTTAGTCCACACTCTTGTCAATGTTCTATCTGTGATAAAAAAAAAAGTATAAAATATTTTCCAATGAACTATTTCTAGTATTTAAAGAATTTGAAATTTTAAGGAATCTGATATGTGTATAAATTATACCAACTTTGTACTTAAATTTAAAATCACTTTATGCAACTTGGATGCCCTAAATTTATTCAAACTTTGCTTGAAAGAAAATTCATCATTTTTTTCTTTAGCTCATTTTACATTTACATTATTTTTCATTTACCAACTAAAGTCTTTGTAATTTATGTTTAAACATTTCATATTTACCTTCTCTATCTTTGTAGGTAATCTGTATCTGGAAGGGATACTCTGGCTGGTTTGGTGTTGTACTTGCAGCAGGCGATGAAAGGATTTGAGATGGTGCATTGTTTATTCCTGTTGGTTGACTACAATTGTTACAGCCTATTAAAAAAATATACAATGAACTTTAGTTTACTTTTTTTTTTGGAGCATGCGCATTATGTGAATGATATAAGATGAATACAAAAAACTAAAGAGTTAAATGTGGAACTGAGTGTGTCACTGACTTGTGCCCATTCCTAGTCCCATTGTTGATGGCTGCTGTTGTTGTTGAGGTGTTGGCTTAACTTGAGATGGGTTTCGGAAAGCAAACTCAAAACAAATGGTTTGTTTTCCAGTTTTTGTGACATTCCCGATGACAGGTGATACAGAACTTTTATTTTCAGTATTCTTTTCACCGTCTCTATTCTTTTCATTGACATACCTGAATTGATGAAATTATAGTATTAAAAAATATATATACTGTAGATCACAGTGCCTTATTAAAAGAATCATGTTCACATTAAGACTAATCAAAAGTAAAAAAACAACAAATACATTTCCCACTTGTCCTGAAGAAATAGAAAAGCAAAACAGAAAACCAATGAAAAATTATAATTTTCAAAACAGACTGCTTAAAATAAAATAAGTTAGGTCAGGCTCAATTCTTTGTGCAATAGTTTGGTTTCCATTATTTTAGATTTTGTTTTAAAGGGGGACCATATCATGAATGGTTATAGTAAAGAATTTAATTATTAGGGAAGGTTTAAAACCTCATGACTTGGGACAGCCCTATAGTTGAGTTTCTGTTGGTTTATTCAAAATCTTCTATCGTATCTTTTCTTGCATGTTACAGAGGCTCCTTCTATACAGAAGATTATTGCATCCTAAGCCTGTCCATGGTTTGAGTCTAGTCTTGTATATTGATTAGTTTTAAATGATTTTAAGTTATTCGTTGTCCTGTTGGTTTGTTCAGGCAACCCATTCCATGTAAATAAGAAAAAAGTTGTTATTGTTATGTTTAGCTGAGCAGTTTAATAGATTGTTATTGGGTTGTATTTGCAAAACCCCCCAAATACTTTATTAATTAAACCATAAATGTATAGAAAATGAGCTATATATTGCATGTCAAACGTCTCCATTCTCCATCACATACTAAATGCAATAAATGCAATATATCAGCCCATTTATTACCTGACATTGATATATTCAACATTTTTTTAAACCATATTTTATTGTGTTGACTTTAACAGAAACTATCAATTACTATTAATTCAGAATATACAGATACATGCAGACTATTCTGAAGAAAATGTTTACTTACAAGTCTTTGTTCACCAAAAATGTGACCATAACATTAGTTGCTATTGTCTCTTTAATTAATTCATCTCTTATTGGCTTTTCCAAAGCTGTAGGTGAAGTAATTTGAAGCTAAAACAAAATAAAAGTTTCATTAACATTTAATGCAAAAAAAAATTATTATTATATACTGCAATAAAAAGGTGTATTAAAAATTTAATTAGCATCTGAATGAAAATTAAAAGCTAAATGGTTAAACTAATGTTTTAATGTTAAATGTAGGCCTACACATATCCTGTAATTCTGCATCCCTTTAATCACAGATACTGGTGATAGTTGCAAATTTATGATTGACAGAGTACTGCTGTTTTTTTCAAAACTGTCTTTTCAACTGTGTCAAGTGAATAGGTCAAACCCCTAATATTATTTTAAATTTTTGGTGAAAGAAGTGTGACTAATACATGAGTAAATATGGTATGTTCCTGCTTTTTTGTTTTATTACATTAGCTGTTATAATATTATTATTTTATTTATTGATCTTCTTCAATTATCAGGATTACTTAGGATTCCGATGTGTTAAATCCAGATTACATTTGGTTGATGCCTAGGAGAGTTCCTTGTACACTTTATGTCAGATTCAATCTTTGATGGTCAACAGTCAAACAAGTATGTAGCTTGAAGATTAATATGAAGATTCATATTGTAACTCAAATAACTAAGTTCTGATTTGAATGGAGCAACATACTTTAGACTCACAGATCCACAGACAAATAAAGAATAGAGTCGCCTTGAACAGTTAAAAACTATTTTATTTACAAGTAGATGTTGAACATGATGCAATATTAACAATATTTCTAATACACATGTAGAACTGACGACTTAGGTCCAATACAACTACTAATAATGCATATTCGTAGAATTAGACTAAAACATCTTAACAGTAGCAAAGCTAAGCAAGGGACTGAGCAAAATTCTAGGCGGGCTAAAAGCATGGACTATAGGTTGTGTGCTAAAGTCTTTCAAGTGGTGTTTTTAAAAGTAATTGTTTGTATTGGTGGTTCTGTATCACCCGCTAACCCTTATTTAAATCGACTGCGCATAAATAAGGTAGGAGAAGTTAAGCCATGGCATATGCGGAAGGAGAAAATTACTTTATCAACCATTAAAATTTAAGCAGGCGGTCTTTATTTTAAATATTAGTTAAGTGGCAGAGTTATTTAAGGCTCTTCCGTAACAGTTTCTTCTAGTATTTTTTACATTTGTGTTTTTTTTTTCATTGAAAAACTTTTAACTTGATATTGATATTGAATTAAGAAAGCGAACATTCAATTTGACATAGATATTGAAGTCTCTTTGATTCTTTATCACTCTCTATGGAGCATAAGGCAGCAACAAAGCTCCCCCATGCCTCCCAATTTCTGGGCGAGCCATCTGATCTCATGCCATGTTTTATTGACGGCCTTTGCTTCCTCATCCATCATTCTCCTCCAAGTTCCCATTGATCTTCCCATCCTCATTTTTCCTGATGGTGTCCAATTCAAGGCAAAGCTTGGATGACTTCAATATTTTGCCTAGTTTGTTGAAGGCCTGTGCTGCCATAGCTAGTCTGGTGGAGATGTCTATGCTTCCATTAGATGTAGCTGCCAAGGTATTTAAAGTTTTCAATCTCTTCTATTTACATACCAATAACATGCTACTTGTCTTTACTTTCATAAGTTTTGTTTTGCCGTAGTTAATCTTTAGTCCAACACTTTTGGAAATTTGTTTTTCTCTTGTTGTCTTCTCCAAGAGATCTTTTTGAGAATGGAAGAGCAGAGCAATGTCAACTACGAAAACACAGTCTTCTAGATAGGCAGTTAGTCCCTATACTAGGCCTCTGGGTTTGTCTGCACAGTCTATCTTCATTACATATTGAGAAGATGACAGGTGAGATCATGCAGCCTTGTCGGACACCAGCTTTCACTTGAAACCATTGGTTTCATAACATACACAGCACTGGAGGATGATAATGACTTTCCTTGGGAATCAATATGATTCCAAAATTTTCCATAGCTTTGGGTGGTGGATGTTATTGAATGCCTTTTCAAAATTTATGTACGGTAGTTGATGTACAAAGAGGAGTTCCAGTCCAATGGTTGCTCCACTATGGTATGCAGGGCAAAGATTTGATCATTGCATGATCTTCCAGCTCTGAAGCCAGCTTATTCTTCATGTAAGACTCTCATTTCCTGTTCTGTTTTTCCTGTTGCAGACAATAGATTTATGCTTCTCCGATTCTCACATATGGTTAATTTGCCTTTCCTGGCAACTTTCACAATGATCCCTCGTTTTCATGAGATAAACACCTGACCTTTGTCCCATACTTTGTATAAAAGTTCCACCAGTATTTGTGCACAAAATGCTGGGTTGAATTTTAGCATGTCCGCAGTGACTCTATCCTCCCCTTGCACCTTGTTTCCCTTGATGGCTTCTACTATTTCTTGTTCCAGAATGGGCCCTTTAGACATTTCAACATTGAATAAAGAAAACCAAAATTCAATCCAATTTCAATTAACTAAACATTTTTATTTTGCTCTCATTTCCTTTTTTTGTTTTCATTGATTTCATTATAAAATAGACGAGCTTACCTTACAACCTATTTTATTTCATTCTGGGTATCTAATTACCAATATTTAATTTATAATGTACAAGTCAAGAAATGCACCCTAAAACATAGGGTTATATTATATCTTCTTTACAAACACTTCTTTTTTTTACAGCAATTAGTTTTGTGCTCTCATTTTCCAATTGACCCTCATTGCTTACATTTTGATGTAGGATAAATATATATATGTATGAGCTGAAATTGAAAGCTAACAACTACATTTGTTTTAGTACACTACATAAATAATATACTAAGAATCGTCTGCATTTTACGTCTCGTGAGACGATCCATTTCCTTTGCAGGCCCTCATGTGGCGAAAGAGGCCAATCCTGGACGTACAGGCACGGTCACACTGGCTGCAGATGAAGGTAGCGGAGGGGACCACATTTTTCTCCACCCTCTTGTTCCTGGCGCGCTCCTCACCTGCAAGCGTGGAACCTTCTTTGATTCTCGCTCTCCAGGTGGGCTTATCCTGCGCCATGATCTCCCAACTGTTTGGGTCAATTTGGAGGTGCTTCATATATACCATGATACTAAAAATACTACTATACATAGTTGTTGTGAAATAAAATGAGGAGAAAACTAATCTTAAAATGTGACAAATTTTTTTATGTCCATTTTCCTCAGGAGCTCTAGAGAAGTGGAATTTAATGGCCGATTCAAGTTTCCAAAGTTTTAAGGAAATTGGAATTTTGAATATAAAGTAATATCAATGACTTACACTTCCTCCAGTATTTCTTGCCAATTTCTCCAAAACTTTCAGCTCACAAGTGTCAAAAGATATGATAGAAATTGATGCTCTGTGAAACAAAACAACAAAAACATTTTTATTAATTTTGTGTTTAGTTACACTGTAGTTTCTGATTTCCTTAAAACAATATTAATCAATTAAAATTGTTGTCAGAAATAATTTTATGTTAGCTAAATGTCCCTTTTAAATTACTTTCAAATTAACATTAGATATAAAAGAATTTTTTTAAAAAGCTAAAATATTTAAACATGAATCACTTCTCACCCTGCCAATATAGCTTTGTTAGTCACTTGTTGATAAAATTTTTCATCTTCTTTTGTCGGTCCTTCTTCGAGTTTGCCAATACCAATGTTAGATGCTCCATCTGTGCAGACAATGATTCTTGACCCCCTGGAGTCTTTCACCATACCCAGGGCTACCATAAGTGCAGGACCAAGGGCTGTGCGACCACCATCCGTCAATCTGTATTTTCAAATAGTATTTATTTCATTGATATTACATATGAAAATCTAAACAAATGACTTTGTCTGTTTAATATAATATAAATTCTTTCTTTTTTCTAAACATAAAATGACTCCAGGAGTCCTAAAGAAGGTTTAACAATATGGAAGCTTTTAATGATAAGTACTTACTCTCCTAGGCTAGATTGAATTGTCTCCTTAGTCTTTGAAACTGGTTCCAAAATAGAATTTTTTTCTCCAATGCTTAAAGCAGCAGCTTTATTATCCAGATCTGCTCCTACTACGTCTTTTTTTTGCTCTTTGTGAATGGTCACCTAAACAACAAAAATATCATATTTAATTTCTTACATTTACAATTTTACTCTGTGACAATCTGTAAGTTCATAATGATCCACCAATTTGATTCCTTCAAATACTTCATGACCAAGCAAGAAGAAAATGTTATGATATTATATAATAATATTAATTATTTCTCTAAATATGTGGTGCTCCCTATGTTGTATATAAAGAAAAATGAAATCTCTTCAATTAAAAGTGGCTAGAAATTAAAAACTTAATTATTTATAAAAATTAGAAACTAAAAGATATAATTTTTTTTTTATTTAAACCTTTAAAGCAAACAATTATTAAAATCATTAAAAAAAACAGATGCTTTAAATGTATTCACAAAATTGTAGCCTTAGTTTTATGACATTACAAATCATATGTTTCATTAGTCTGTAATTAAATCATTAAAGATTAAGTAACTTGAATATTAATTACACAAAATCAAATGCTTGTTTAAAAAAAAATGTAACTAACTATGTCATGAAAGGTAACCAGTCCAATCTGCCTTTCTGGTTCTTTAACACTCATTTCTTCAATCAAGTCAATAACAGTTGCTTGCACTGTCTGAAGCCATGTAACTTCCATTCCCTCTATGGTAAGATCTTTGCTGGGATCTTTGTTGGGATCTTGGTTGGGATCTGTTGCCTTCTGGTCAAGAGTTTGACTCCATATTTTTTTCAGAGTTCCTTCTTTCATGGGAACCTAATTAAAGTGTAATCAATTCTTTTTAGAAGTCAGCAATATACATTTTTTTTTATTGTAGGCAATAATAATAAAGTAAAAAAATGTGTGGCTAAAAATCTTGCAAAATAAAAACTCTGCAAAACTAAATCTGCTACAGAAACTACATCTCCAGTAAAAAAAAAAATTATGAAACAGAATTTATCATTTCATGTGGCACCATGTTGCCCTCCTTCCAATGTTTAAAAAAAAAAGAGGATAAAACTTTTCAAAAACCTAGTATACAATACTTTAATCTCATGTCAGGTACCCATTAGAGCCAAGATGCCAAGAAGTCTCAGTGGCTCTCTCCAAACCCTGGACAAAATCCTAACCTTCTCCAGGACTCAAAACTGGGCCTTTGGTACAGCAATCCAACTGCCCCCCCCCCCCTTAAGACAAAGAAGAAGACCATTATAGACAATTAAGTGCAAAACATATCACCCAATTATAACTAATGGGTGACAAAACATGTCTGTCTCTCTATCATTTAAGAATTGGGATTACCTTCATTGGCCTTCCCATGCTGCCAGAAGTGTCAATAACAAATATAATCTTGTAGTCCTTTATCAAGATTGTAGGTGTATCTTCATGTTTATAACAAACATCATATTTGTTTGGTAAATTTTTCAGTTTCTCCTCAGAACCTGCTGGCAGTAAGTGTTCCTTGAGACAAAACTTGCATTGCCAAGTGTAACCCTGTACAAATATTTATAATCTTTGATTTTAATAATTAAAATTAATTTTAAAAGATAAGTGAAGAAAAAACTTCTTAATGTATCAATAATAAACAAAGTTTACTATGTGTCTTTATTTATATGAACAGAGAAACAAAGAGATCAACCAAATGATGAGAATGCTAAGTCACTTTATGGTTAGATTAGATATTACTTTTCAAAATAATACTATTATTGTGACTGTTTCTTTTTTTTCTAATATTTTTTTCATAACATATGAAGACATTTATATTTCATATAATAGATTAAGACATTTACTGTGTCAATTTTCTTCCATTCATCCTTGTCTGAAAAAATAGCCCCGCAGTCTGGATTATTGCATTTAGTTGAGAATTTCTCATCTAAATTCTGATCTGGGTTTTCATCAATTTTCGCCAGTTCAATTTTTAATGTGTTGGTAGTAATGCTCTTCTTTTCCTGATAAAAGAAAAAAAGTAAAACAATTTTCAATTTCTCTAACAAGAGAAATATTACAAAACCTCAATAAAAAATCAAAATGTAAAAAATGGATGCTTGCTCTAAACTGTCCTTGATAATAGAAAGACAAGAATATTGTACATTACAACTATTTACAAGATATTGGAGCTCTTTAGTTTTTTAGTGGGCATGTAGAAATTTGCTTTTTTTTCTTCCTCAACCAAAACCAAAGCTCCAATAAACATGGTCAAACATCATACAGGACATACAAGTCATGACATTATGAGAGCTCAAACTGACATGTTAACAAACAAGCAATCATAACTACCAACTACCTGGCCACCATACTACTAGTTAAGCTGACAAAGAGACACCCAGCATGTAATGGTAAAATTGTAGACACATTTATATCATAATCATTGAACAGATAAGAATTTATACTAGGATAAATCTTTTATATACATTTAAAACAAATACCACAGAACATCTTGGTTCATTATCAGAATCTGATTAAAAATATATTACCCCTTTCACAGGTGGGTCATCATCAACAGGCCCTCCATCCATGTCCATAATCTCACACTCAAATCCAGCTATACCATCATCATCATCATCATCATATTCATCATCTGTTTACAGAAATCAGTATGCATGTATAATTCAATTTTTTTTTAATCTTAATTTCTACATTTATTTTTATTTTTTTGTCATAATCATTTTGCTGTCTTGTGAATATTGTCAATAAGAGATGCCTGAATAAAATATTAGTTTCAAATGATCATTATAATATATAGTATGTTGCCTTTCTCATTGTCAAATGATTTTTATGTAATGAAATTTAGTTGTTTTTGTTCAGAATTATGCTACTTTCAACTAAATAACTGGATATATGCAAATCACATCACAATGCATGTATGTTTAATTTTGATATATGCAAATCACATCACAATGCATGTATGTTTAATTTTAATCTAAGGAGAGTTTCAAAAGACAGTTTAGCCAAGATTGTAGACTATTTCTTCTTTTAAGATAAGATAAGATAAGATTGCTTTATTGATCCAAATGAATGGAAAATTGACTTGATTACATAAATTCCGTTTTTTCAGCATACCTAAAACAATATTAAAGAACCATTTGTACTCAAACACAATAGACATTCACGCACACTATCATACCATTTATCATACAAGAAAAAAGTAGGCCTATTATTTAGGAGTCAGCTATTGAGCCATCGTATTTCCTGGCTGAAAGGTGATTCTTTTGAAAGAGTCTTACTGACAGTGGAACAAAAGAGTTCTTAAATCTCTCTGTTCTTGCCCTTATAGAAAGAAGCCGACCACTTCGACTAGATATTATGTAGCTATCATGAAGCGGGTGTGCATGATCTTGGAGGATTTTATCAATCATAGACAGGCACCTTGAACTGAAAATATCCGCAAGAGATGGTAATTCTGTCTGTGTAGTACGAGAGGCTTTGTTTATTAGGCGGTCTATCCGATGTTTGTTCAATGTGGTGGTATTACCATACCAGCAGGTGATTGCAAAGGTTATGATGCTACCAACAGTCGCCGAGTAAAATAGATTCATAATGGTTTTCTCTATGTGAAATATTTTTAGTTTATTAAGACAGAAAAGTCGTTGGTGCATTTTCTTACAAAGGATTTGGCAGTGGTCAGACCAAGTCAGTTTGTCAGTAATTGTGACGCCAAGATATTTATATTGCGAGACTTGATCTATTATTTGGTTGTTTATGTGCAAATCAGTCAGCTTGCGTTTTTCTTTCCGGAAGTCTACAATCATTTCTTTCGTTTTTGTGATGTTCAATATCAGGTAGTTCTCTTCGCACCATTTGTAGAAATCTGAGGTCGTACTGTGATAGAGACTGTCGTCACTGGAAACAAGGCCGACAATGGCTGTATCATCGGCGTATTTGATTACAGATACTGTATCGATTGCTGAACTTTGAATGTCATTGGTGTAAATTGTGTATAGAACGGGAGAGAGGACACATCCTTGAGGCGCTCCAGTGCTTATTTCTCTTAGCCATTCAAAGAATCACAGAGACTGTTAATAAAAGGAAATACAATAATGTCAATAAAAGAAAAGAATAAAAGCTCTTACCACTATCTGTTACTTCCATCTGATCATCCCCATCATCTGCAAGAATGAATTCTGATCCAAAGTCCATGGCCACTAAAATGTTACAGTAAATCTAAAACAAACAAAAAAATAAATCATTAAATCAATATTTTTATCATATAAGTAATGTGAACAATAAATTTATTACAATTATTTTTAGAACCTATTTTACTTCATTGAACACCTATTTAGATTGCATTGTTGTATAATATAAACTCTTGAGTATAAACAGCACTTTGTTAACCAAATTGTTTAGTCCGAGAAAGGGGTGCGGCTTATAAACATGTAAAATCAAAATAGTTGTTTTTTTCTCATGTTCGGATATCAACTAAAATCAATGTGTAGGCTACTGTAAGCAGTATTGTAAAACTAGACTTGTAAAAAAAAACAAAAAAAAAATCTTGAAATTTTATCAAATGTTAAAATAAATCTATTTTTATCAATATGTGTTTTTATAATAATTTAATTCATTAAAATAACATTTAATTCAGACACTTTATATCAACATACTGTAGATCAGCATTTCCCAAACATTTCTTATTCGTGACCCTGTTACGCCCGACTAAGTTGCCATTTTATCCGTTTGTATTTTACATCTAGACCTAAAGACTAATGAGTGCAAAATTATCTTTTTCTAGGTAAAAAAAAAGTTTAAAATAACAAAACAGAGCCTATATTCACTTATATTTATAAGTATTATTTTTGTAATTAAAGTATCAACTTTATTATTATTATGTGTTTCTATGCTATTTAGCTGTAATTCAGCTTAACTTCAGAAAGCGTGCCAGACTTTGCATGCAGGTATATTTTTAATGGCATGATGAAGATTCACAAAAAGGATATTTAAGTCTCATCTACAACAAATTGAGTGCAATAGCAGAATGATATTTAAGCTGTTGGCACACTGGATGAATTATGAATCCCACTTTGGCACACTCTTATCAAAAGGTTGCCAACCCCTGGTTTAGTCTACTGCTGCAGCAATTTATTGTTGCCAACCCCTGGTTTAGTCATTAATAATTTATATTATAGTTATAGGCTATATAATTTATTATTATATAATTATATTATAATTTATATAGCCTAAAGGCTATAGGACTAAGGTCTAACCTAGAATACTAGAGATCAAGTTTTATTATAAGTTTTTCTTCACAACTTGTATTATTGTTAGTCCTTGCTTGGGCGCAATTAACATAATTTATATGTAGGCCTTAAAATTATTTTTTAAGCTATTTACTATTTAAAATAAAACTTATAGGCTTATAGGCCTACTATTGGGCCTATACCCTGACTTAGCCGGCCTAGGCCTAGGCTTATTTGATTTTTCAATTTTTCTTCAGTCCTGCCTATCAGTATCAGTATATATAACTTGTAAGTTATAAGTAGGCCCTATAATGCCTATATCCTATATATAATATAAGTCTCTAAGTTTTACAGACGTTCCTTCTAGATTCTAGATAGAGTCACAAATAAGAATTTATTTCAGTTTCAGGAATTAATTAAATTAAGCTGCTTAAATTGTGGCGAAGGGTCCTTGTGGGGCTACTAAACTAAGTCCACAATTTCATTTTTTACCAAGGCTCAAGGCCCAAGCCCAAGACAAATTTAAAATACAAACCAAACATTACTTTCGACCGATCTGATTAGAATTAAACTGATTAGTGTGTAATGTGTAGTTATGTCATTAGTCTGAGTCTGACTAGTGACTAGATTAGATCTATGATCTAGTCACTAGTAAACTAGTTCGCTACTGTCTAGGACTCTAGTGAATAGACTAGACTGACTAGACTCATTAGTATTAGTTTATAGGCCAGGCTGATTATGCCTACCATTGATTATTTATTGATAGCTATTACTGTTAACTTAATATACGATATCCTACCTTTCAATTAATCGTTGACACAATTCAAATATTATTAAATTAACGTAATTATCGTGGCTATGAAGTCCCTGGAACTTTAGAAGTTAAGTATAAATCTACAGGGAATTCCCAATGTATATTTTAAAATGTATAATCATTATGGGCAGGTTTCTCCCACACACAGGTTAAATAAAGTGACACAAAGCTTTTAAAAAAATTGTTGTTTCTTCTAAATGAAGGTATGATTTGCCATTTTTTGTGATTGATGCAATCTCGTTCATTATAATTTAATTATAAATAAATAAAGAAATATATATATATAATATGTTTGTGTGTGTCTAGCCACTGATTGTCTACCATTCACAAAAATGTAATATATAGGCTAGGCCTAGGCTTTATATTATTTGCTTTTTTCACATCAGTTTTAAAAAGCTACCATTTCTTGTGTTAGATTCGTGGTTTTTTATGATTTGAAAACAGATTTTAATGTAAAACCATAGACTATCATATACATGGACCGCTTGCTTTAGTTTTTCTGCTATATGATGACTCGAAAGATTGCTTATTTCGGAATTCCCGATTCTAAATGAAGTAATTGTAATACAAGTTCCATTTTATTGAATCGCACCATTTTTTTAGAAATTTTGTGCGTCAATCTATGACTAAGATATGGACGCTATGGATGAGGAAGTTTTTGTTGATGAATTGAAAGGCATACTGGAGGTAAATTTTCAAATTAAATAATTACTTATTGAAGAAGTATGGAGTTTATCTGTTAGACTCATGTTCGGTGTACATTATAGTCTATGGTATTTCTGCTATATGATGACTTGAAACAATGATGATCGGAATTCCCGATTCTAAATAACGTAATTGCCATACCGGAAATAAAGTTATTGATATACAAGTTCCATGATTTTCTCAATGAAAAATTAAAATCGAAAGTAGTACAGAGCTGAAACATTTATAGATCAGTGTGGTGTGCGTGTAAAACCATAGACTATAATATACATGGACCGCTTGCTTTCGTTAGCGATTCCCGATTCTAAATAAAGTAATTGTCATACAAGTTCCGTTTTATAAAATCGCATTTTTTTCGACCTTAAATGAATACTTGTAGGCCTATTAAGCCTATTATCACTGGACCGCCTGCTCTATTTTTAGAGCGTATGTTCTTTTTCCGTGCGCACACAACACTGATCTATAAATGTTTCCACTCTGTACAACTTTCGATTTTAATTTTTCATTGAGAAAATCAACGCGATTAAATAAAACGGAACTTGTATATCAATAACTTTATTTCCTGTATAGCAATTACGTTATTTAGAATCGGGAATTCCGAAAATCAGTGTTTCAAGTCATCATATAGCCTATAGCAGAAATACTAAAGCAAGCGGTCTATGACACATGGTCCATGTATATTATAGACTATGGTAAAAAATTTAACTATTTTAATTTGTTGGTAAATCAAAACAGATGAACAACCCCTAAAAACAAATACATCATTTAGGGCCTATATGCAATTTTGGCAATTTAATGTATTAGACTTAATTACGAATATATTTTGCTATGTGACACCAACCCAAAAAGAAAAACCCACAAAAAAAAGTGAAGGTGATAAGTTAATAGATAAATTTAAATGTAGATTCTAGATATTATAGATAAATGTGTTGTTCAGGGTTTCACGTCGATGTGCCAATTTAAGTTTCAGATCGGTAAGTTGAACGATAAGCTTGCATGGTTCAATATTAGTTTTCCGGTGGTCGGATGGGTGGGCTGCCAGCCAACCAGCCAGAAAGTTTTCCTACGTTAATATTAAGGATTTAAAATAACATAATTCTGACTTTTAGCTCATACTTTTAAATTAATAACCCCTTATTATTTTTTTTTATATTATTCAGCTTCTTAAAAATATGTTAATCTAAATATTCATTCAATAATATATCTAATAATTTTAAGCTTAAAATTAGGCTATACTATACATCTGATTTTAATAGCACATTTTATGGTCATCAATAAAAAAAACATAAATTACTAAATGATTTGTATTTCACCTTACCTAAAATGTTTAATTATGTTCCAACAGCTCGAATCACTAAGTCAAAATATCTTATCTAATTCGAGAACCAATAAAATATATGCGTAGGTCTACGCCCTTATATATAGGCCTACTTTCTGAGTGTCAAATTTTGATTTCCCGAACGTTATATATTTAGGCTAACAGTGGTTCTGGGAGTTTCAATTTTAAACCCTAGAAATGTTGTATTTAAATATTTTAAATATTTATTTAAATATTTTCATGTGTATGATCATAATCATCAGGGACGTATTTAGGATTGTGGAGGAACTGTTCCCAAATGTATGTGGGGGGGGGGGGCCCTCGTATTTATTTGTCTGTTTTTTATTTTATCATAAGCTTATTCGGCTGTCCCAGACTTTCACTTTTCCTTGAGCTTGATACCCACCAAAGTTGTTTCGCTTGGATTCAGACAACGACCATGTTGAGGTCCATACGTGGGTCTTGAAGTGCTTTACTTGTGGAATTGAAACGGTCTAAAACCTCATGTCAAAATACAGCATATATGCCCACCTCCAAAGGTTACATTCAGTTAAAAAAAAAACAGCAGCCTGTGAACGGATGATGGCTTTCTCGTCATTATCATGTGCAATCGAATCCAAAGCTTCTTGTATCAGGTGATAGGCTGCTGTAAATGCTCTCGTCGCATCATATCGGCAAGACAATAGCGTGTTTCTCTCCATTTCTTTGGTACACCAAAAAGAAAGCAATTTCTGTGTTAAAATGTCATAACGGTGAGAATATGCTGTAAAAGAATTTATAAATCTGTTGCATTATGTAAAAAAATGACACAGCTGATGAACAACTTTCAGCTGCTGTTTTACCAACTAAGTGCAGGGTGTGAGCGGTGCATGGCACCCAGACTGCTAACGGGTTGCTGTTCAGAACCAATGAACATCTATTGTCTTCATACTCATTATGGAAGCGGTAACATAATATCACGTTCACGACAATCATTAATATCAATCCTGTGCTCTTGCATGAACTCTTGAAGTGCATGGAACATTTCTGCAGCCTTGTGACGTCTGTTTGGCCAAAAATGTTACAAACCGTTCAACGGATGACGACTTTTCTATGTAGGCTAAAGAAGAAATAATGTTAATTGGACTATATGGCTCTCATCTGGTGTTGTGTCAAGCGAAATGTAGAATATGTAAGCTTAGTAGTACATCGATGACCTTAGTCGTGCAACGATCTCATTCAATTCTTCTTTAGGTAGGCTACGCATAGTTGATTGATTCATCACAAACAGGTAGTTTGTGTGTTCACTTCCTCGATTACAATGTTTTGCAACGTATTCAGCTAGAAAGTCATCATATTTTGTTACCATTTTCGGCCGAACCAAAAGTGTGATTGCTTCCTCTGAATTCCAACCCCATTTCACTTACCTATAAACTTTATAACATTGACAAGTCGCTTGAGTTGCCTACATTTCTCCAGTATGTTACTGCAGGAGACAACTGATCGTTGAGGTCAGACTCAATGCTACCCAATTCTGCAACTCTACGGACAGATGCTAGCACAGCTTCCACATGACACGTTGATTCTTCATGCTCATGCTTCCAAATTTGCACTAGTGCCACTAGCATACCAGTCATCGAAACAACCATGCGATAGATGCGAGTTAAACTTTGAGAAAAGCTTAACACATAGCAAAACAACTAACCCTTCTGATGGATTTGTGCATTTACGATATATTAATAGGCCTACAAGCATGGGCGCCCGCAGAAAATTTTCTAGGGGGGGGGGCAAAATATTTTTAGTAATGTTTTAATGTAGTTTTAATTTACTGAGCGTATTTGTATGGTGAACGAACGGACAGAACACTGAAGTAATTGTAGTACACTGTAGTAATGAAGGGCATACTGTAGCAACACATTTTTTATTAGCACAATATATGTATATAATAAACGTAAACCATACAACAAACCTTACTTTAAACAAACAATATTACAACGTAAATTCAAAATAAAATGTATTCTTAATTCAAGAACTGGAGTCGTCTGTTATCGCTACCAAACATATCTCCGATTTTGTCCATAAAATCTTTTTTGTTGCAGTTCACTTTGCCTCTGTGTACGCACAACATGCACTACCTTGACAGACGTTCATCTGACATTGTAGATCTAAGCAATCTAAGCCATAGGTTTTAAACCTTTTTCGGCTCACCGCCCCCTTTTACACTTTTTCCGCTCACGCCCCCCCCCCCCAACTTAATTTTAATTAAACATATATAGGCCTATAGCACTATATCATGTAATTTCTGTAATTATTAATGTTTTAAATATAAACTCCTTAAATGGACAAAACAATTAATGCATGAAATGTTTATTTACAACTGTTTAACGTAAATTATTTTAATCCTCTAATAATTAAATCTTGTTATGAATACCACAATGTTGAATGTATATAATGTATTTAAAGACATAATAATAATCAGTAAAATTTGTTATATCACAAAACAGAACTTTTTTCGGCATCACTATTGAATCAAAAGTGGAAACATTTGTTAATTAAAAGGGAGATAATTAATTCGTTTCATTTGAACTAATATTTCTGTATTTTTTTCTTTTATATAAAAAATTAATGGCTTACACTTTTAACTTTAAAATGATCAAACTGTAAAAAATATTTGAAAATTATATAAATATTATATGACTAAATAATGTATATGTATATTTTTAAGCATCACAATAACTACTCAGTTTGTATGATTGCTACATATCTATACCCTTTAACGATAGCTTTGACAGTAATTTAAAGAATTCAAAACTGAGACAATAATATTAACATGCGTTAAGGCGACAGTGAACGGTCAGCAGGGTTGACAGTCCGGTAAATCAACAATAGGACCAGCCGGCCGCACACCATATTTACCAAATATTGACCCCCACTTTATCGAAACGTCATTGCTATTCCTATTCCTTATTAGTTGAATAACCCCGTTGAGAACCTATGATCTAAGCCATGTTTTTACACGACGTAATGTGCTACCATACCTGCCTCACATCTAGGGGACAAACCTCCGCCAAGATCATTTCAGTTCAGCTTGGAGCCTCACAGCTCCAGTGTACATCCGCCACCACGAGGAGGTACTACATTGGACTTGTTGTGGAAAGGCTATATACTAGCCAGAGAGATTTACTAATTGCACACCTTTTACAGTTACACTGCTAGCCAGCGGTGACTGCTAGCATAGTGTTGTCACACTAGACGCGTCACACAGCCATTTAGCAGATTTCGTTACATTATATAAGAACAAAGCAGACCGCAGCGACTGCAAAAAGACAGAGGAATCTCCCTCTTGAGCATAGTTGGTATAATCTTTGCAAGAGGCACTATCAAGGCTGCAGGTGCTGGCATCTAGAGTCTATCCAGAGTCTCAGTGCGGTTTCAGAAGCGGCAGATCCACTATAGACATGATCTCCTCCCTTCGACTGCTAAAAGAGAGATTCCGCGAGATGAATAAGCCATTATACATTGCTTTCGTTGATCTCACTAAAGCATTTGATATGGTCAGCAAAAATAGGATTCCCTCCAAAAACTGCTCTCTTTCATTGCCTGTTTTTTTTTTTAAGAAAACCAGGTGCACAGTGATGTTTAATCAGAGCCCTTCGTCCGCAGCGGTGTTAAACAAGACTGCGTACATGCACCCACCTTGTTTGGAATATTCTTCTCGTGTCTACTGGACTATGCTTATGGAGACTGCAACGAGGGTGTCTACCTTGACACAAGGAGATCTGGAAAGCTTTTCAATCTAAACAGGCTCAAAGCCAAAATCTCAAGCAGTGTGTCCTAGATGGGGAGATTAATAGTAGAATAGCTAAAGCCATGGGCACTATGGCAAGATTATAAAAAAAAACGAGTCTGGATGAACCCGCTGCTTACACGCTCCACTAAGTCACTAGTTTATCGAACATGCGTTCTGAGTACCCTGCTGTACGGTATTGAAACATGGAGCACATATTCCTGGGAAGAGAGAAACCTGAACACCTTTCACCTCAGGTGTCTCAGACGCATTTTAGATATAAGATGGCAGGACAGGGTTTCAAACGCAGAGGTCCTACGAAGAGCAGAGTGTCAAGACATCCGCATTACCCTCAGTAACGGACGTCTCAGCTGGCTAGGTCTTGTATGCCGAGCAGGGTGTCAAGACATCCGCATTACTCTCAGTAACGGACGTCTCAGCTGGCTAGGTCTTGTATGCCGAGCAGGGTGTCAAGACATCCGCATTACTCTCAGTAACAGACGTCTCAGCTGGCTAGGTCATGTACGCCGAATGCCACTGGGTCGACTTCCACAGGACATTCTATATGGAACGTTAGCTTCGGGACAGAGACCTGCTGGACGTCCAAAACTGAGATTTTCGTACGTCTGCAAAAGAGATATAAAACAACTCCAAATTGACCCAAACGGGAGATCATGGCGCAGGATAGACCCACTTGGAGGGCAGGAATCAAAGAAGGTTCCAGGCTGGCGGGAGAGGAGCGCGCCAGGAAAAAGACGGTGGAGAAATATGTGGTCCACTCCGCTACATTCAACTGCAGCAAGTGTGACCGTGCCTGTACGTCCAGGATTGGCCTCTTTAGCCACATGAGGGCCTGTAAGGGAAATGGATCGTCTCTCGAGACGTAAAATGCCGACGAATTTACTTAACGATTGCTCCACCGTACATGTTGTTGCTGGTAATATTAGCAAAACTAGTAAGGCATTCCTGACAGCCGGATAAAACTTTGTAAAAGGTAACACGTCGATGAAATCTTGGCTACTTTTGTATCCTCGCGTTTTCCAAAAATCAAACCAACTCCAGGCATCACTATCAAAATTGTCAATGTGGTATACCTGATTAATCCCCAAAGATAATGAGATCGATATGACAATGGAAATAGTCACAGTTGTTACAATTAATTATAAATTTGTTAATTATTATTTTTATTTCTATTTTAGTATAAACAATTTTTTTTATCTATCAATCCAGGGGGGGGGGGCACTTTTCAAGGGGGGGGGCAAGCGCCCCCCCTTGCCCCCCCCCCCCTGCGGGCGCCCATGCCTACAAGTATTCATTTAAAGTCGAAACAAATGCGATTTAATAAAACGGAACTTGTATAACAATTACTTCATTTAGAATCGGGAATTGAAAAAAAAAAAAAAAGACATACGAGAATAGAATGCATTATATGAACTAAAGCTATAAAACAGTCCAGACTAACATATAAGCTTTATATAAAAAGGCCTGCATGCTTACTTATATAATAGTAATAGTGAATATAAATAAATAAATTTTTGAATTTGTCAGTAAATTGATCAAATTTAAGCTTGCATGTAGGCCTAGGCCTACTTATGACTATTATAAATTATAAGGCTACGACTAGATGCCTTTTATAAATCCTCATTATTATTTTTTGTAACTATTTGTGCAGACTCTAAAATAGGAAAAAAATAAATATTATGTGGTTACCCAAACAGTAGGCCAGTAGGCCTAAATATTATTTTCCTAAGTGACCACCAATCAACCAGCCTAATCACTATTTTTAGAATGGGAAATTTTAAATATAGGCCTATATTATTATTGCCTTGGCAGTAGACTGGAAATTCCAAATTTTACACGTGCGAGTGACGTGGTATTTCCGATAGAATCGACATTATTTACAGAGAGACTAATAATAGTCTCTGATTATTTATTATAGGCCTATATTATAGGCCTACTCAATGTCAATATAAGCAGGTGATATATATAGAACGATGCCTGTTCCAGTACCGGACCAGAATAAGAAAAATTATCTGGTGACCAGAAGAGATAAAAATCTAAGACTGTAAGAGATATAGTCTTAGGGGACTTAGGGGACGTCCATTAATTACGTCAACAATTTTTAGGCGATTTTTACCTCCCCCCTCCCCCTTGTCAACAACTGTCAAACTTTCAGAGACCCCCCCCCCCCACATAATTACGTCAACAATTGGTTATCCCCCCCCCCCCCCTCAAAACAAGTAACACAATTTTAGACGCTTGCTTTTATGTTTAAAATAGATCTAAAACGGAAAGGTCTATACTATATGCTAATTAATTGTAATACATTTTAAAACTTGTTAAAAAGATGACTAATAATTAGACTAATTGACTATAATTCTCATGTGTTTACTATTGTTCTTTTCATATAGGCCTACATATTTAATCATGTCTAATTCTACGTTTCACTAAAATAGCTTTTGGTACAATGTTAATTGTCAAATAGTTTAGGGGGAAATTGTGCACCAGTTGTAAATTAGCCTTCTATTTTAACTAGGGATGTTAACCGAATACCGGATTCCGGTTTTGAAACCGAAAACCGGTTTTGATTTTCAAAATCGGATTTCGGTTTCTTGGTTGGGAGGTAGGCCTAATCATTAGCCTTTTTCAAGTAGCACAGGCTTTTTTTTTTTTGGTTTTTCTATTTTTAATAAAAAGGCCTAATGTTGGATTCACACAAAACAATTCTTGAAATGCCTTGCTAACATTATTTAGTCATAGACTAGATACCAACTATGGCTTGCGACAAAAACAACATCAAAGCGAATGTTAAGTTACAGTTACAATCGTTTGTGTTAGAAAATTTAGAAAAAAACGTCTTTAATGATGGCTCGTTGTAAATAATGTTCCCGACAGATAAGCAGGAGCGGTGGCAGTATCGCTAGATTGCGTACGCATCTGCGAACTGCATCCTGGATTAACATCGTCATCCTCTTCATATGCTTTTTAATTTTTAATATAATGGTCAACGATAATCGCAAATTTGATAATCACTATTGAAAGCTATATCGGTTTTAATCAATGAGCCCAGAATTTTGTTAGTTCTAAAGAATTTTAAAATCATATTGTATTAAAAAAAATGAACCATCTTGAATGCCCTGCAAACGCTATAATTAAATTTGAATTATTTTTCAAATATACCTACAAAACTACGCACATTTGGCTTTTCCGGCCTGTAACTGGTGACATTGCGCGGGAAGGGGGATGGAGAGGGGTTGAGAAACCGAAATCCGGTTTTATAGAACCGAAAACCGTTTTGAAGAAAAACCAGTTTTAACAAACCTAATTTTAACCATTAGTTCACTATTCCTTCTTACATTATTGTCACACACACACATTATATACACACGGTATAGTTGCCTTCCCTGTCCCCCTACCTTGCACTATTTGCCACCCACTCCTTACAATACTGGCGACTCCACTGATACTAATACATTTTTATCTCATTCAATTTTTCAGAGAAATTAGGAACGAAAACGTAAAAATTACTAAATTTTAATATGTAGCCTAATATTAGCCTATAGATTGTATCCGTGTTCTTGGTTTTATGTTAAATGCTTTCTGAGCTTGCATTTTGCTTGTTGGCAGCGCTATACAAATGTCATTATTATTATTATTATTATTAATCGACCTAATTTTAATGTTTCACCTAATATAACGTAGTGAGCAAAAATATATTAGTTTAGCCTATATATCAGAATTAGGGATGTTAAAATGAAATAAGGTAGGCTAAGTATTTCGTACTTCATGGGGTGGGCCAAGAATTATTTTTCTAAAGGAAATATTTAAAAAAAAACATGTTGGATTCACAAAGTTCACTTCATTCAATGCTTTGCAAACATTAGTTATATTCTCGGCGATAGCCTATTATTGTTTTTAGTTCTATTGTCAATCCCAGCCATCGCTTACATGGCTTATAAAACGAACGCCAGACTCTGGCGCCTAGTCTAATTTAGATTACTGAGCGGCAAAAGAAATGGGTTTCTGAAAGTTCTCTGCAGACAGTTTGTTGGTGTGTTTGTGTTCTTTTGTTATTCCAGCCACCATGTCTCGCTAGACTAGGGTTGCCAAACGTCCGGCAAAAGGAGGACATGTCCTCCTATTTTGACTCTTGTCCTCCGTCCCACAGGCAGAGTACAATACCTTTAAAATGTCCAGCTTTTGTAATATGTTTTGTTATGTAGGCATAAGGACAAATACATTTTAAAATTAGTACTAACATGTTAGGAATATAATTAATAAACAGGTGATCACTTGTACAAGAAAACAATTATCCGTTTTTTTAGAAGACTCGTGCATGAGTTTTAAAGTTGCCCAACCAAATGCAAGCTGCCTTTCAGCCTGCATTGAATTTATATGTTATTTTTAACAAAACTGTTTCTTGCTCAGTTTACCAATACACATTTAAACTTAGTGGCAGCTCTTGTAATAATATCATACTGGTTGCGGGCTAACTGCGAAACTATGCAATTGAAACACAATGTCCTCCTTTTTGTCTCTCGGTGTCCTCCTTTTGACACCCATGTGTCTTGCAACCCTACGCTAGGCAGCGAAGGTGAGGTTTTCTACAATTGGTCGGTCACTTGTAATGTTGTCAATGTTATCTATATAAATTTAACAGGACAAATGTAGAATTTAGTTTTTTATTTGTCAATGTGCCACTAAGCACACAAAGTTTGCCCACCCCTGGTCGGAACCTATTATATTTCTATTTTGTGGTCGGAAGTGAATTCGGAACCATAGATCTAGAATAGGTTCTAGATAAATACAAGAAAATGACTTCTTTTTTTTTTTTCGGTTCAGCCCTATCGTTGAAGAGTTGGCAGAAAGAGATACTTCCGCATTAAAATGACGACAAAAGAAGTAAGTTATAATTATTACTGAATATAGCCTACTACATTTAATCTTGTAATAATGAAATGCATACACTTTTATTAATACTATATTCAATTTATTAATGAAATCCGCGTTATTTATTATACTTAACGCCTCCTTATTACAGCAAGGAAATTTCTTTAAATTAATTGTTGTAAAATGTAGAGTTTTGAGTCACTCACTCACTCACACTGAGACTGAGACTAGTGACTAGTGGTAATACTTTGGTTCAGCTGCCTCACGAAAAGTAGGGTTCTAAAAAATTCCAACTGAAAATTTTTTCGCGTGGATCTATTGATAAGTGTCTTAGGAAGAGCGGCAGACTATTGAAAATGGAAAAAAAAAATTTTTTCATCGAAAAAAAAATTCATTTCCATTGTGTTTACCAAAGGCTTGTGACGTCACAATACAATAGCCATGAAAAACACGATGTCTGACGGCTTCCTAAGACACAATTATCAATAGCTCCGCTACTCAAATTTTCAGTGGGAATTTCTTAGAACCGATACCAAAAAGGGAAAAGGGGCGAAATAGCACGAAATGAATACAAAAATAAAATTATTCTTACCGTATATCATATGAAATAACACAAAACGACACAAAATCCTATTGTTACTTGTGGAGACCACATCGTGTCCTCGAATCTTTTTGCGCATGCGTGCCATGTGGTTTTCTAGATTACTACTTCCTGTCCCAAGATATGGCCAGGTTGGCCGATACTACTCATTAACAAATACTTAGAAACCTTAGAAACTAACCGATAGTAATCATTAACAAATACTTAGAAAGCTTAGAAACTAACCGATAATAATGATTAACAAATACTTAGAAAGCTTAGAAACTAACAGATAGTAATCATTAACAAATACTTAGAAAGCTTAGAAACTAACCGATAGTGGGGAAAAATCTGGTCCGAGAAGCGCGTGGTACATGGAGTGTGTGCGTTTGATATTATAGTATAGGGATAAAAGAAAAAATAAATAAAAATAAAAAAATCAAAGGGACGTAACAAAATTTAACACAAAAAGCTCAAGGGAAGTAACAATTTTTAATAAAACATGCAAAATTACCAAATTTTCAACATTAAATAAAAATCACACAAATGGAACCGCTCAATGAAACCTAGATTGTTGTATTCAGGACAAAAAGATCTTTAAATTGATATATGGCACTTAGAAAAACTCCGTGAGGCAGTTAAACCAAAGTATAGCCATTATTAGAATATAATTTAGATACTAGAGAACTTTTACTAGACTAAAGTAATATAATATAGTATATTATACAGTATACAGTATAGTATAGTAATACTATACTAGACTATACTACTATACTGACTAGTAAGTCTAGTAATACTAGCAATAGGCGTAGAAGTAGAATCATGGACTCTGATGGACTATAAATACTATAATATAATAATAATAAGATGGACCGCTTGCTCTATTTTTAGAGCTTTATAGCAATTATAGGCCTATGTACTTTTTTTTTCTTGTGCAACCAATAAGGCTGTCTTAAATGACTTCTATTCTATGCTCCTCGTTGTTACTTAAATGTTTCCGCTGTATTCCCTGTATAGAACTTTCGATTTTAATTTTTCATTGAGAAAATTGAAGCGATTCGATAAAACGGAAGTGCAAAGGAAACAATGAATCGGAAATTCCAAAAAGCAGTCTTTTGAGTCCTCATATAGCAGAAATACTAAAGCAAGCGGTCCATGTATTGTATAGTATATTCTATGGTAGAACTTTAGATTTAGTATAAGTATAAGTTCAAATTTATTAGATTTATTTTAGAATAATAAAAATTTTAAATAAGGCCTATCTATAACAGTATAACTATATTAGACTATAATATAATAATATTAATAATAATAGGCCTAATATAAATATATTATTTTTATTTATATAGGCCTATTCAATAAATTCTAATAATCTAATCAATCTAATTAATTCTAACTTAGTAACTTATATTATAATTATAGTAGTTATACTATAAACTAGTAGGCTAAATCTAAAGTTCTACTTCTACGCCTATTACTAATACTATACTAAATTAAAATATTACTATTACTAGTAGAAGTTCCAGTATCTAAATTAGATTCTAACATTAATTGAATAGGCCTTATCTTTTTTAATTCTCTTTAATATGGACCTAAATATATATATTTATATCTTATATTAGTATTATTAGTCATTAGTAATATTAGTAGGCCTACTATATTATACTATACTATAAAAGTATATAGGCATAGGCAGGCTAGAGTTAGACAGAAATTTTCAGTAAGTCAGTAAGTAGGCCTATAGCTTGCCTAAGTCTAACTACTGACTCTTACTTTTACTCTTAGTGACTAAATCATCTGAGATTCTGAGTAGGTGCCTACTCAAACTTCAAATTAGATTTGTCATCATTTGAAGTTGTAGACATAGTTTGTTTTCTGTTTTGATTAGGTTAGTAGGAAAGATTTGTCTTTAGACCCGAAACTGATCAAAGATTATCTTTAACAATGTCCTAGCCAACCATTTGTAGAAATCTGTTTTTATATTAGTTGTCCAGCACTACACTACACGGCAGTAGCACACAGTGTCGTTGGTGTACATTAATTTCATTAAATAAAATTAGCCTAGCCTATATGTATAAAAACAAGAAAAAGTAATATTAGGAGAAAAAAGCATTAAAAAGACTAAGACTTGAGCTAATTAGTTGGAAAACAAAGAGTCTAGCCTATTTGTTCTACTAGACTTAGGTTATGGTTTATGGAATTGTTGTTCTTTTTTTGTAATTATTGTATTTGTTTCTTGAAATCAAGAGAGTTAGTACTTTTAACTAAGGAATATTTATTTTTAAAAAAAAATACTTTTTTTTATATGATCTTAACCTGCCACCTGCCTAACAATGCAACCTAAAGGCTGGATAATTTAGGTTAGACTTTAAGGTAAAACTATGCAAATCATTAATAAGATTATTTTTCTATACGTCTCAATTTTTGTACTTTCAATGTATAATTTAAATATATATCATTCATAATTCATAATCTGATGAGATTTATGAAATAATTCTAATGTGTGGGTTATTCAAAGAAACAACTCTAGACATGCAGAGGTCATATATTATATTATATTATATCATATATTATATATACACACAAAAATAGCTTTGTTGCAAGATGGTAATGTTAGCCTGACTGCCTTTTTTTTTATAATGCCTATGAAATTCAAGCTGATCAACTTTGTTTCATAGGATACCAGAGCTGCCGGAGGCAGTGGTGTTAAAAAAGCCAGCACAAACAAATCTGCAAAATTAAATCGACTGAGGGAGCTGGAATTGAAGATGGTCAGTGCAACAGACTTACAAAAGAATAACAATAACATTAACATTGTGCTGAGAATTCTTCTTTATAAAGGAGGACTTGGCATTGTATGCCTGCCAACTTTTGTCCTTTTAAAATTTCTTGGGAAAAAATGTCATAATTTTATTTTAAAATATATATTATGAAAACAAGCTGATCAGATAAAAATGCAGTTTATATTTCTCAAGCCTTTGAGATCTAACTGAAACAACAACAACTCAAGATGTTTTAGAACTTTCATCAAGAGTTGTGCCTGTGCTTAGCATAAAAGCTTTAATTGCTATAATAACAGTTCTGGATAAAATACACTTTTTGTGGGAAGATTTTTGGAAAATATGAAACATTCTTAAGATTGTTGCTTTCAAAAAACTATCCACATTTTAAATCCAGATATGGGCAGATATAAAAAAATCAAAATTTTCCAATGTTCAAGTTGATACAATCAAATTGTTATACATTTGAATTCATCTCTATTCTAATCAACCAAAATAAAAACCCTGTTCTATTCATTTTTCTTTTCTATTCCCTACAGAATGAAGCTAGAAAATTAAATCACGCAGAGCTTGTTGCTGAGGACGAAAGAAAAAAAAGGCCAAGTAATTTTGAGTCCAAAAGAAAATGGTTAGAATGGGAACAAGAACAAGAAGAAAAGAAGAAGGTATAACATTATATATATACACATACACAATTGCAGTTTAACTGGGCACATTTAGAATAAAATGTCTTTACTTACAATGTTGAACTGTTTTTTCTTAAGCATTCAAGACCAAACTAGTTTTGTATGATTATAAGTTCTAATAAAAAAAGGTACTGATATTTTTATTATGGTTTTCTTTGAATAAAACAATATTTTCAAAAGAAAAAAAAAAGCATTTTACATTAGCTATTATAGAAAAGAGTGATTATCATTATTTTACAAATCATGACATAAGGGTCATATGGCTTGATAGAGTTTGGAAAATTGAATTAGTATTTCAAGGCCCTGGAAAATTTGAGATCTCTCAGGTTTTTGAATTTTGATGAAATTTAAATTTAGACGAGTTATTAATAATAGTTACAACATGTCTGAAAATACACCAGGGTAAAAGAAATGTTGCTTTTTTATGTCTAAAAGTCACAATTTTCTTATTTAACAACCAGGGGTCCAAAGTATTAAGAGTAATGGTATGAAACACTATACATATCTGCACAATAAACATTTATGATTGCCATTTAAAGAACAGTATTGGTTAAAAAAGCAAAAATGAAAAGCTCAATGCAGGCAAACATAATTGAAAATTGTTATTTAGACAGCACTGTTTCAATATAATTTTTTGGCTCATTAACTAAGTACTTGTAATCTACAAATATGAGCAAACCTGTTTTGCTATTCAGATTACCAATTTTTTTATTTTTGTAGGAGTGTTCTACTAAGGGTGAAGATTATGACAGAGTGAAACTTCTTGAAGTTAGTGCTGATGCAGCTGAAAAGTGGGATAGGAAAAAGAAGAAAAAGAATCCAGATTCAGGCTTTGCTGGTCAGTAAAATTTGTCATTGATTTTGTGAAACCCAATTTTACTTTGTTGATTTGTTTCAGTAGGCCTACCCAAAAATTGTAAACTATTCATTCACTTTGGCTTTTCTATTTAATAATGGATGTATCTTTCTTGTTTTGTTCACCCAGATTATGAACAAGCAACATTCCGACAGTACCAGAGATTAACCAAACAGATCAAAGCAGATCCACAACAGTATGAAAGAGAACGTGAGAAGCTGTAAGTTAATTATTTGTTATTATTAAGTTTTGTTCTTGAATAGTGTCTATATGACTTATTTCACATGATGAGATCTTGGTGAGAGAATAGTTCAAGGGACCAGGGATTTTGAAAAAATCATTAATTAATTTTTTTGCAAAGCTATACTAAATTATATATTTTATCACATCAATACTTGATTTTGTTTTAGGCTTTGTTATTGCAATTGTTTATAAAAAAAAATGCATTCATAATTAACATTATTTAAAAAAAATATTGTAAACACATTTTTTTCAAAACAATAATACTAAGTAAAATTGATTTTAAAAAATCACAAATAAATGATTATCCCCTTAGCTCTTGATATCAGTCCCCTCTTTTACTTCCATAGCCTTAAGAAAGGGAATTAACTATGTAAAAACTTAAGTTGGGTTTATAAGAAAATAAATTAATAAAAAAATTAATAAACAAAAATATTACATACATTTAACTGATTTTTTTTACTTATCTTAATTGATATATTCTATAATAATTCAAATTCAGAATTTCAGGAAACACGTTTTACCCACCACTAATTTTTCTAGGCCTATCATGTATAGCATAAAATCTGTCTATCAAAAATTTCCTTAAACTAAATCACTGACATTCCTCATTTAAACAACAGGAACATCTAGGCCTACACCACTTTCAATATTATTATCCTCAGTATTATCTGCTAATTCATACAATCACATTTCAATGGAGGTCTAAACCACAAATTTAATTTTTAAACTTTAAAAACCATAAGAAAGTTTTTGTTTTTTTTACTCCCTTTATTTTAAGTTGCTTTTTATGTCTGTCTGCAATGGTGCAAAAATTGGCTTCCATTTTTCGACCACTTCCCGTGGTCCGATCGAGCTGAAATTTGGACAGCAGACTTGCCCCGACTAACAATACATCCTATCAAATTTTCAGTTAAAACAACTTAATAATACTACACTTATGACAATATTAATTTCTTAAAAGGAAAGTATAAGAAAAATGTAGGTTTCACTTTAAAAATGCCTGTGCAACTTTTTATAGTTTTTCGGCGCAAAGCTAGAAAAAAAAAATATGCGCTAAGATTATTTTTAGAACAATTCATACAAAGTAAGGAGATATTTTTGAGATTTGCGACACAGATATTTTTCTGTACGTTTCATTTGCAGTAGTCAATCAATTTTTTAATAAGATGATGGTAAACTTAGTTTGTAAATAAAGGGAGTATAATAAAAACTTTGTTTTTATGGTTTTCTTGTTGACTTGCCAAAATCTGCAATTTTATGCTGCTTAAATAAAGATTGCAAGACTAGCGGATATATGCAAAAAAGAGACGATTTGCAATATTAAGTGTTATGCGATAGTGGTGGTGATCAGTGACAACAAGGTCTAAAGGGTTAAATAATAAACTTGCTTGTTGGAAATAAAAATTGGTAATAAGTATATGTGCACACAGTACACAATGACTGAAATTATTTGATCTAATTTAATTTTAGAGGAGAAGACTTCTATGCCACAGCAGACACACTTGGTCTACATACTCATAAAGACACAGAGGAATCTATTGATAAAATGGTTACTGATCTAGAAAAACAGTGAGTTATAAATTTTTTTTTACATATTCATAACCTATAATTATAGTCTAAGAAGTTATTTCAACTCTTTAATTTTTTTTTGTAAGCTGAAATATTAAAATAATTGATAAAAATGCCATTGATGGGTTAATTTTACTGGTTTATTAGCTTTATATCATAATTAATTAAATCTCCTTCACAATTTATCTAGGATTGAAAAGAGATCTAAATACAGCAGACGCAGGACCTTTGATGAAGAGGCTGACATTGACTATATCAATGAACGCAACATGAAATTCAACCAGAAGCTGGAAAGGTTCTATGGCAAATACACATCTGAAATTAAACAGAACTTGGAGAGAGGAACGGCGGTGTAGTCAGATCAAGAATCTATGTCAAATACTTATTTGTAAAACTTGGTATTTGTATGCAAAATTGAAATAAATATAAACAATATTTTTTATTGATTAACTTATTGTCAAACCGTAAAGCTTGTTAAAATAACTGAAGAAGCACACCACACAGCCAAAGCAGCGGTAGTAATAAATTGATTGAGTAGAACCATTATTGATTTTAATATAATTATTCGGAATGAAAGGATAAAATGAATGTTTTTAATGGTGCAAGTTGCTGCCAATCAGGTTAAATTGATACAATATGTTTACTTGTTAAATGACATTTTTGACACTGATAGACATGACCAGCTGTCATTTTTAATATAATATTAACTCTTATAAAAGGGTTGCAATGTAAATGGACAAATGTACATTTGAAATTAATTTGAATTGTTTACAAAATTTTTTTAAACGAGGTGTGAAAGATTACGACAGTATGGCTGTGAATAAAAGATTGTTACTTGAATAAATACACAGATGGTATGAAAAGTTTTAGTTTAGTTTTATGTGTGAATATGTAATGTTTCATGTGTGAATATCTAGTGTTTTATGTGTGATTATCTAGTTGAATGAAGGAAAACTGCTAATTCTTGTTAATAAATTAAAAAAAAAATTTCATGCGTTTGTTGAGTAATATTATTAACTAGAAGAACAGACTAGACTAGTATCCCAGTATTGTAGTATCCCAGTATTGAAGAATAACCTTTCCTTAATTACATTTAAGTTCTGTCATTGATTTAGAATAGTTTTGATAATGGTTAGGCATGGGAGAGATTTTCATTAATAATAATAAGAGCACATCCTTAATAAATGAAAATGGATCAAAGAAATTTCCCTACATTTTATTACATGATTTACATTGATTTAAAAGTATTTTTTTAAATTTTTCTTTCCCTAATGAATAATTAACCTACCAATACATTTTGCTTCCCATAAGCCTCATGTAGTTCTCTTGTTTATACATTTCAGATCCTTTCTCAAACTAGAATAATAATCTTTTTTTCTGGGCAATAAAATCTAGAATATAACAAACTAAAAAAACTCATGTTAAAAACAATATGAGATTTTCTTTTATTTTTATACTAATGACAATAAAGATAAATTACATTAAAGTTAATATTTTCAATAAAATACTCAATGAGAGTCAATGGCACAAGCAATTAGATCAATTTAAAAATGAAATATTTTTTATGTTAAAAATAAATGACACAGATATGAAATAGTTCAATGTATACATAATATGTGCAGTTAAATGTATGTATTAGTTGCCCATAAAAAAATGATTAAGAATTTTAAAAAGAGATTAAAAATATTTAGATATATAAACATTTTTTTTTTTTAAACTAATTAAAAATTGTTGGGTCAGGTCTGAGGTAGAATCATTTATCTGGTGGCCAATGACTTCACATGGAAGAGTTGTGAGGCTGGGAAACTTGAATAGCACATATCCTGAGTGACTTCGGTCTGTGTGTCTTTCTCATTTTCATCTTGTTTCAAATCTCTAGCTGGAGCTGTGGGTATATCTGGCACAACCTGATCTGTATCACAGGTCATCATGGTCTTCCTAACAATTGGACAGGGAAGTAAATAGCTTGATTATTTAGAGAGCAATAAACGGAACAAATTGACAGATCACTTAAAACTTAATTTGTAACAATTCTGCAAATATAGAAACAGGAGCTCAGTGTTAGCATAGGAAACAGGAGGACAATCATAGTTGGCTCCAGGGAGTATGGGCTTATGCAGGTACAAAAGATAGGTCTCTGGAAGGCTATTCGACCCACATTCTATCATCCTATCCTGTTTCTGTAAATCCCTATTAAAGGCACAAGCTTATTAGTGCTTTTGTGTGTTTACTGCATTTTTGCACTTTATTTATTTGTGGATGGCAAAGGGCAAATTCTTCAGAGACTAATGCATGAGAAAAATGAATATAAACAACATAATGTTATGTTAACTAAGTATGTGCCTTATCCTTATATTAACTTTGCTTTTTTCTTTTACTATGTGGGTGGCAAAGGGCACAATCTTCAGATGGCTAATGCACAACAAAAATGAATATACACATGATTTAACCATGTCTTTCTTTATAAAATAAAGCCAAGTTTTGGTTTTCAATATTTTCTTTTATAAGCCTAAAGAATGCTAGCAGGGTTCCAAAATTGAAATCATTTAAATTCCATTTTTTTTGCAAACTTTTCCCAAACTCAAATTAGTAAAATAAATTCCCAAAACATTTTTCACTAATTTAATATTAACTGGCAGTGTATATAAAGAGTCCAAAAAAAAAACTGTGCTTTAAAAAAAAACATTCTTGGAATTTTATTAGCAAATTTTCAACTACATGGTTATTGCTTGAAAAAAAATTGTGAGTATTTTTCATGCTGTTTTGTCTATTTTAGTGAGACTTAGACACTTTTCCAAATCTTGGTAACTTTTCCAAAACTTTACTAAACCTGAAACAACAAGTCAGTTTTTCCCAAACTTTCCCCAAACCATATGATCACTGCTAAATAAAAAAGTATGTGAAGGATTTATAAAAATAAAGTTTTTAAAGGGGTTGTTTAAATTTATTTAGTGACTGAAATCATAGCGTGACTTCACTTTAATTCCAGTATCTTTGTGTACAGAGGAACTGTATGACCAGTACAATGTCCAGCCGTAATTACTTTCCCTTACTAATGTCAGGTTCCCATCAAAGTTGGGTAGGCTAAGGGATGCACTCAAGTCCTAGTACAAGAACAAGTCCATTTTACCTTACTAAAAGGAGAGACACAAGCCTTAGCAGAATAATTTTAGTAATACATTACCATTTTCCTATAATATGTTTGAGAGCATCCACAACCTGTCCTGCAGTCATCCTAGTCTGAGGATCCAATGTTATCAGTTGTTGAATCAGTTGTTTTGTATCTTCTGACACTCTTCCATCACTGAAGAAAAAAATCAACAATGGAAACAGAAAAATGCACATTAAAAAATCAGTAAAATGTCTAACAATGAATTGAAAAAACATTTGAAAAAATAATTTAAACTTCACTGACTTTTTAATATTATTACCCTTCCAACCAGATGATGATATGTATATTCCTATTTGTACTATGCACTTATATAGCCTATCTCTTTCTTTGAGTTTGTTCTGTTTCGCATACCATGTACCCAAGCTGTTACACACACATGCTATTGATAAAGTGTTAACTATAAAACTTAAATTGTATATTTGGTAATGATTTCTAATAGATCTTATCATATTCAATATATTATTTATACTACGTCCTATGTTAGAATCCATGAATAAAATCTTATCTCGCATTTCTATTAGGGCTCCTAAATTTTTGTGATTTTTATTATGCGTATAGCTCTAGATTTGTGGTCTTTGTATATTACATTTTTTTGTTACTAATGTCTAATGTTTTTTTGTTTGGATGACCTTATCAATACAAGACTACCATGATTTATGATTATTCCTAAGTAATTGCATTGTTAAGTTGAATTGAATATTTGCCGTGAATACCTTATTTTTATTTATTTTTCCTTAATTTGATACTATCACTAGTTGAATTGATACTTTTCTGGATTGCAAGATATGCCCCAGCTACATTCCCATGTTTTTTTAAACTCATCTGGGTCATTTTGTAATATTTCAGTATCTTGTATTGATTTTATTGTCCTATATAATTGGCAATCATCAGCAATAGAAACTTAGTTTTGTATCTTGTTTTGAATAATTAAGGTAATCACATAAAATTATAAATAGTAGTGGGCCTATGTCAGTTCTAGCTATGACTTTTAAAGTAAACTAAGATGATGAACTTTACTAACTGCTCTTCTTACATGCATAATGAGTAGAAAAAACAACAATATAACAAAACAAGAACTGACTTGGGTATGGTGAACTCTGCTGATTTGATTTTTCTGAAAAGTTCTTGTGGCATACAATCATAGAATGGGAACTGTCCATACAGCATAGTGAATAGAACAACACCCAGGGCCCACATGTCACTTGGCTTACCATAATAGGGTTTACCTGCAGAATAGCAGAAACATGTATAGACAACTCACTAAATAGTTGTAACATAAATGAGTATTATAGTAATAATACTTGAAAAGAAATAAAATAATATAAATCACAATCCTTAGTGCATTATAGTGTCTTAAGTCTTTATAAAAAAACATCAGCATGTAGCTATAAAGAAATATTAATAATACAAAAATTTGTCTAGACTTCTTTTAAAGAAAATTAAAATATAAAAACATTACCACTTAGAACATCTGGACTGATATAGGCTGGACTACCTCGCTGATCCCGAAGCTTATCTTTTTCTGAATTCAGATGCCTACCCAGACAAAAGTTAGTAATAGTGACTCGCCAAGATCGCCGATCCACTATCATGTTGCCCAGTTTCAAATCTCGGTGGACAATATTGTTCTGACAAACAGAATGTAAATAATAAGCAAATTTTAAAAAAACAAAGTATAAAATTTGTTTTTTAAACATTTAAGTTTTACCAAATAAAATGTAATATAATAACAATTATCTTATAGTGTTTCCAATTTTAATAAAAATGAAATAGATAATTCATTACCTTATGAAGGTTCTCCACTATACGAGCAATGTCCCAAAAAATAATCAAAGCTTCCTTTTCATTCAGTTTTTTCTCGTGTATGACATGGTGTTGAAGATTGACAAGATAATGTGACTCTGGGTCATAGTCATGGGGAATCAGACAGTCAATAACCAAACATAATCGGTTGATTTCACATTTCTCCAAACTGTCCCATGCTTTGTCCTAATAGCACAGACAGATATATAATTCTTAAATTTTACAAAATAAAACAATAGAAAGTATGATACATCATGAGCATAATAATGTAAAGTATACTAATGTAAAGTATTGAGTTCAAACATAATAGATTCTTAACATTTGTTACCTTGAAGAAATCAATGCAATGTACAACACCTTCTGCATTTTTTAAGTGAGACAAAAGAGAAAATTCTGTCAACATTAACATTTTGCCTTGTCTGTCATCCATTGTTTCCTTATCTGGATCAGCCAATGTCAGAATCTAGTCAAACACAAAAACAAATTAGATGAAATAACGATTCAGTATGCTTTAAATTTAAAATAATTAGTGTACATAAATTAGCTTGTATTTTTTTTTTTAATTATAATATTTTAAAGCATGAATTTTAAACTATTATTTTACAGAGTTTTGGTTAGTCTCTAACCAAATCAAAAATTGATGGTTAACTCTCTAATAAAGAGATTACGTTTTGTGATATCCTTGTTTGAAACATTCATTTTACTTGTATACATAGTATTTGTCCCATTGAGGACTATAGAGCAGTTTTACCAGTTGTTGAAACTGTAACAACTCTATCAATTTCAGCTACTAGAGTTGAGCTTTATTTTAGCCATTTAAAAGTGTGTTTATTACCTTTATAATATAAAACTTGTCAGTCTTCTCCTTTCTGGCCAGGCACTGTACAATACATCTTACTGGAGATGATCCAATTCTAGGACCTGAGTATTATTTAGAATACAGTTACTGTACAATACATCTTACTGGAGATGATCCAATTCTAGGACCTGAGTATTATTTAGAATACAGTTACTGTACAATGCATCTTACTGGAGATGATCCAATTCTAGGACCTGATTATTATTTAGAATACAGTTACTGTACAATACATCTTACAGGAGATGATCCAATTCTAGGACCTGATTATTATTTAGAATACAGTTACTGTACAATACATCTTACAGGAGATGATCCAATTCTAGGACCTGATTATTATTTAGAATGCAATAAAGTTTCACTATTGAATTTTTAGTTTTTTTTTAAATATAAGTCTACTTACTTTTTAAATGAAAGCATTGCATTTTTAGAAACCAAAATATTCAAACAAAAAACATTTACAACTTGCCACATTGTTAAACAACATATTTGAATTACAACTTGCCACATTGTTAATCAACATATTTGAATTACAACTTGCCACATTGTTAATCAACATATTTGAATTACAACTTGCCACATTGTTAATCAACATATTCGAATTACAACTTGAAAAAAAAAAGGCAGATGACAATTAAAACTGTAAAAAATAAAAAAGAATCAAGTTGACTCACCTAAAATATAAGGTCCAGCTTTCTTGATCAATGATGAGTAGTTTTTTTTATGACTTATAGACATACTATCAATAGTATCAACATCATTCATGGGTTTAAGGGGTTCACAAGCAATTTGATCTGTTCTATCTAATTGACCAGACTGATCTAAAGTACTTTTCAACCAAGAAGTAAGATGTGCACTTGATGCTATGTCTTGTGGTAATAATTGGGGTGGCTCATCTGTAGGCATTCCTGTAACAAAAATTACAGAAATAAACATTTTTTTGTTAAAAATTATCTTAAAGAGTACAATTCTCAATATATATATATATATATTTATGTCAATTGATCTACATAAGTTATAAGATTAAATTGTTATAGTTATCAGCTAGAAGCAAATAGAAAATGAATTGGAATAAACACAACAACTTATCCCATTATAGTTAGAAAGAAACTCATAATTAATGATATATTAACATGAAAATTAACAATACACTCAGTCAAATAAAATATGCAAGTTAAGAAATGTTGAGCCTATTACTCTCTATCACATAAACCAACTTTGTAATGAGCAGTAGGAAGAATAATTTCTCCCAGATTATTTGAGAATACTTTAAGCAGATAGAAAGCACTTCAAAATTAGCAGATGGCTGGCATCCCAGGGTATAAATAGAATACACTGTGACAAGTACAGAACAAAAGCCAACAGTCTCTATTATTATCCACAAGTTCAAGCATTAAATTCTTCTTTAAACATTAAATCAAGTGGCTTTCAAGAGTGTATTATTCCATAGTGAACAAGACAACAGAAGATTGGTTTTTAATAATTTGCATGCAACATGCCTTTTAAATAAATATCCCTTAAGAAATAGGTCACACATATTAATAATCAATTAATAATAATAAGATACATGCCATGTATATAATAATGTATACAAATAAAATTTTACCTATAACCAGGGAATGCAATATAAGATTAAAAACATCAGACTGACTTCTGGCACTGGAAGATGAAGTCCATGAGAAATTCATTTGTCTCATTTGAGGCACAATGCCTTCATTCAATATGTGGGATCTTTGAACCTCTGTGCTGCTAGATGAGTTGGAAGTATTTGGTGTGGTTCTTGAACTAGAAGCTTCATTTCTACTTTCATTTGTTGACACTGAGCTTGAAGAGGCTACAGAGACGGGCTGATATCCTGAACCAAGTTCTGAAAAGGTTGTCAGACCTCGGCTTCTAGCAGATGAGCCTTCAATGTCCAAAAATCTGTTGAGCAGAATGGTTTTGAGTTAAATCATGCTTTTAATTTTACACCATTAAAATGGTGATTTTCGTTCATACGCATCGGCAAACATTTTTTTTTTTTAAAAGAAGATAACAGAGGAAATGAGGGAGGATAAGTTTCACCATTCTCTCTATATTTTGCTGGTACTCCCAATAGTAGATAAGCATCATTATGTTAGAATTTTTTTTCATAGTATCAAAGATTTTTTTCATATAAATTTAATGATTACCAGTATATACATAAATTTTACATAATTTTTTAAAGCACCATTTTATAAATTAACTAAGAATATATAGTACCAAACAAAAAACAAATATATATTCCAGAGATGGCTTTTTTAAACAGTATAGTGCTATTAAATTAATTAAATTAATGTATTGAATAAAAGAAACAATGTTATTGACTCTTAGCTGTTAATTATTGAACTAATTACCTAGATAAAGTTGATTCAGAGTTGGACTTTTTTCTAGGTGGCAAATGGCTTATTTCTGGTCTTGAAGAAGCACCTTGATTTCCATTAGATTGAGATGCTGGTGATAGTTCTTGCTGGGATTTTCTCCCATTTACTGATCTTGTCTCATACCCTGGATGATGAGCCAAAGGTGAGGCTGGGAGGATATCACCCTTTAAACTAGGGACACAGTTCACTGTTTGTCTGCTACTTCTTGATGTCACAGCTGTAGGTACAAGTGTGAAATCCTGGTTGGTTGACAGTGATATTGGATGAAAGCTACAGCTGGGACGTAACATGGCACTTGACTTGCTCACTGGAGATAAACTATTACGGTCACATGCTGATGTTGGTATATGGCAGGCTGACATTTTACTGCTTGCAAACAATGTTCTTGAGCTAGTGGATTCACCTAGATTTGTTTGTGAAGCAGTTTTACTATTACCTGGTAAAATTGCTGAGGTTTCCTTGACTCCAATGGATGGCACAAGGTTTCTTTGATCATCAATAGCAGTCAGAGAAGGGAGCATTCTGCATTTTGATACATGTGACTCAGACATTGAGGTACTTCTTATGCGACGATCAGTGGATAAACCTCTAACAATTGAAGACATTTGTGGAGAATTTTTATCTAGTAACATAGTATACTTAGATGTAACATCAGCTACTTTTGTTCCTAGTAAACTCATTTCAGGAAGACTCAAAACTTTATTTGGAGTGGTTAAAGGAAAATCTGTTATTGCTGTAGTTCTAGCAGCTCCTGTTGTATGCAAGCTAACAGAATGGTTCCTTGACACACTCTGTGTTTCAGCATTTGGATACCTTTTCTGGGAATCAGTTAACTTTCTCAAAGGATCCTGTAGACTGCTACTGCTACCAGTGCTCCTAGTCATAGAATTAGTAGTTACAGGTGAAATCTTTCCTCTAGCTGAGGCCCCTACATCATCTTCTGAAATTTTGGGCACTTTAGAATTGTCCTTTTGATCTTCTTCTGATTCACGTTTCATCTTGAATATTCAGGTTAATGTTTGCTGGAAAAAAAGTTGTTTTTTTTTTTTTCACCAAATAACATTTATTGCACCAACAAATTACAAAAAAAAAAATTAACTAATAGTTAAATCACTAGACCTAGAAACAATAGAGGAAAGAAGGGTAAAGACAAAGTAGTAATAATACATTATAAAGCATCACATTCTAACTTAAAAATGCAACACAATAACAATCTGTTACAATGCTCATATAAACATAAAGATAAAAACACTAGTCTTATTCCATAAGCAAAAACAAATGCCTTTTTCTTCTTAAGTGGATATTTACTGTTTTTTTTTTTGTCTTGGGCTGTTTTACTGTTTAAAGAGTACCAGAACCCTATTTCAGTTGGTCCATAGTGAATAGGGATAGTGAAGCAATGTTCACAAGTTCTGGTGGCCATTGCCACTTCTGTGCCCGAAGCTGATGAAATCTACAAACCACAGATGCACTCCCATTAAGAGTACACTGATAGGCTAACGCTTTGGGGAAAAACCCCTGTTGTGTGTCCAAGAAGCCCCAAGACTTGGTGGGGAGGAAGCAATGTGCGCAACCATACCATCTTGCCAAGCCCTGGATGTCCAGGCCTATCCTCTGGAATTTGTGCTACCAGGGGAAAATGCAGGAATAGGCCTACAAGTGAGCCACCATGACGACCATGTTTTAATAATCCAGGGGGAAATCTGTGAGAAGCAGATTCAATCTAGTTTAATTTTTAATTTTTTTTTTAAACTTTAGCCATTACCCATGATTAGGCACTAGGCTCAACTGGTGTAAAGGTCTATCAGTCTATGCTATATAATATATTATTATAATTTATAATTATAATACTTATATAACTAACAAAAAAAGCATAAAAGCAGATACAAGTTACAAGGAAATGTATGATATGATCATAATATTATAATATGAATATGAACTTTTTCTTTAACTAGGCCTATTCTATTTCATTTGACATGTAGGGCCTACATCAGTTCAGATCGTCGCCGTCGCGATCAGATCTGGCCATCTGCCTCATCATTCCAGCATATTGATATTTACTATAAATATAATACTATTCACACTTATTTTACCCTTATTCACTGACTGAACCTGTATTCTGTGTCTGTATAAAAATAATAGTATAAAATTATAATTTTAATTGTATAGGGCCTAAGCCTAAGCCTAATCAATCAGCCTAAACTAAGTCTAATGACTAATGTATTATTAGTATTAATGTATAAAAATAAAATAGTAGGACTAACTAACCCAATTTATTAATAATACAAAAATACGACATCTTAATAGTTTAGTTACCTTTTTAAGTCCTTTTTCTTAATAAACGAAACATTTCTAGATCTACATATTTTTACCTTTAGAAAAGCTACCCTTTGATAAAGATTTCCTCTTTCAAGATGCTTCACACAGAAGTGTTTTTGTTTTTTTTTCAGGGGGAGATTATTCGATCTAAGTCAAATGTATAAAAACATTTAAGAAAAAAACACAGATGTGTACTCAAATAAAAACACACTATAAATTAACTTAGCTAAACCTTGCCCTTAGTTATTAAATTAAAGTTAAGGATTCTCACTTTGGCACCTTTTAACATACCGTATTTACAACAATTGTTTTGCAGTTTTGTCAATATTGACAATATTAGGTCATTTTGTACATCATGGTTCGAAAATGGTAGAATAAAAATGATATATGCTTTACGCTGTCCAAGTAAAATAAATTATATATTCAGGGATGAAGGTGAAGGTGAAAGGTTACATTTCGCAAAAAGAGGCTACACATTTATGTACGGTCAATACGGAATAGCAGAATCTACGGGTACTAGTGAAATTTATAATTGCATTCTTGCTGATTTTATTTAATTCCAATTTTTAAAGAATCAAAAAATAAACGGTATGCTTTTATTAGCAATATTAATAACGAGCAATATATCTGGTATTTATAATTAGTATCTTGTTTTGCCCAATTCATTTCCTTTTGTCGAAGGCTTTTTAAATTAAAAACTTACTCAACAGTGCAACAGTAGGCCTACAGTACAGTACTCAACTTACTGACTGACTTAACTGACTAGACTAGCCTGACTGGGCCCTATCTAGGCCTACTGAAAAGTGTCATATCAACAGTTATTTTCCAGTCATTCGTCTCAGTACTCATCGTTAATTCATGCCAAGTCATGTTACTTAGACTGTGACTGGACACTGGGAAATGTATGCACATTTTAAATAGTAGCCTCCTATACCTATATTCACTAACCAAGGTCTTTGTCTGTGGTCAGTGGTAGTTGAGTTGGTCATCCCGCCCCCACGGCCCATTTTTGTTTTAATTTTAAAACTTGAAAGACTTGTCAAGTGAAGACATTGTCAATGATCAGCAAGGTAAATGAAATAGGCCTATTAAATATAGGTAATATAGGATTATAGGGCCAGTATAATAATATATAATTAGGCCTATATTTCAGGATTACTGGTTTACTGAATATATAGTATATAGCCTATATTTCCAAGTCTAAGTAAGACTAAGTGAGTGTTAGGCACTTTAACTTTAAAGGTCTTTTTGTCCTGATTATAATACAGTGTCAATTGTATCACCCATTTATTCAGTTAGAGTCTACAATGTACATAGAGTCGTAGGCTAACTATTACTATGGTGTGGCACTTAAAACTTAATAATATATATAAATTGCAATGCTGCTCTTTTCGACATCTCATTGACAATTACCTTGTATTGGCCTACACCATTTCAATGCCCATACTCATAGGCACTCATAGGCCTACATATTTTTTCAGACGTTTTTGTATGAGTGAGCAAAGGCAGGGTAAAATTATAAGTGCAATCTTCACATCTTTACGACATGACCTTGCTGACTTAAATTTCTAACGCCAGGTTGCTAAGCTACAATTACAATCCACTAAGCTATTGTTTCATATTTTGTTTTTGTATTGTCATGATAACAGGGATTTAAAAAAATCAGCTCTTTTTTTCTACTATGACCCTTTGTGCCATAATGAATACAATGAAATAAGTCCATGCAATATATATATTTTATTATATTATTGATGGGGTTTGGTTGGCACAATATGCCAAAGGTTCTGTTATGTGAAGCCGGCTGGCCGAGCGGTTAGCTCACCGGACTGTCAACCAAAAAACCACCTGACATGTCGCGGATTCGAGCCCCGCCACCGGCAGATCCCTGTCGCCCTACATGAGTTTTGGGACTAGATGACGTTAATATTGAGTTGTTATCACGTGCGCTTAACCGGCAGCAGTGAAACCTCTCACTGATTAATAGTCTTCTAGAGCGCACTGAGCATGCTAAAATAGCATGGATGGAAGCGCTATATAAATGTCCTTTATTATTATATTATAATAGAATCCTGGTGAAAGCTATGAGTTTTTCCAGGGTCTTTAATGTGTCTTTTAGTCCACCCAGCTCAGATAACCTGTACTTGACCTTAGTAGGGAAAAAGTAAAGGGGACTGGTATTGTGCAGACCACACAATTTCTGTTATACATTGTCCACAGAAACTGGTGAACGCTTCCTCACTGGCTCTATGGATAATATACTTACACAATTTTACTTTTATAGCCCACTATAGGACAAAAAATTTATATAGTTTTTTTTCTAAGACATAAATTCCAGTTAATAAAATACTAAACTTCAACACAAATAGCATTTTTAGTTTACGTTGTTTTAATTAAAGGAAATTAAAAAGATGATTTGAATCAAAATAAGTTTAAAAGCTCACACAAAAATAGTGTGCTAATAATAATATGTCCTCTTGAAAGAAATGTATGCAAAAATATATGCACATGATACATTTTGTCAAAAGTTCTACATGTTATAATTACCTGATTTAAAATGTAAATTTAATGTGAAAAAAATATTAGAGAAACAGCAGAGGTTAGTTTCAAAAATAAATTTACATTTTACTGTAATTTTGTAACTCTACACATTAGGCCTATACACACAAGTTATAACTAGGGGCTATATTTTAAATAAATTGCTTTTTTTTTTCTAAGCTGCCTTTGATGTGATAGACGATTGAAAGAAATGTATATGTTTAGAAATGACATGAGAATGCAAGAATGGTAAAGAGAAAGTCCCAGAGTGGAGATGATCTTGATGGAGATCAATCAGTTCCATTACCAATACAAACTTTCTTTTGGAGACAAACAAGGTTTGACTAAACATTTATTCATATATGTGATGCTACCCCACAAATTGGTACCGTACAGAAGTCAGCAAAACTGATTTTTCAATAAATGCTAAATAATGTGAAAAAAGGGTCCTATGTTGTTTTGAGAGTTGAAACTAAAATTATTTTAAAAAATTATCTTAAAACCTGTTTTTATGCAGCTTTGATAAAAATGAAGAAAAATGTCATGTAAATGTCATGTAAATGTCAAGTAAAGATAAAATTAATTAACTGTCAACAAAATACTGTTGCATTGACTTATTATGAGCACATTTGCTAAATTTCATTGCGGTTGGTTAATAATTATTCATCCTGATAATAAAAAAAATATTTAATTATCTGTTGCAAAGCTAAATGGTAAAAAATCTGTACTGTTTTCTTAAATTTTTTCATTTTTTTCCAAAACTACTTCCCTTACTTTTATTTTTAACATAATGAAAAAAAACTTTTGAACTAGTTAATGGATTTTAGAGATTTTTTTCAGCAATTTATAGATAAATGAAATAGTTTTTATTAAACATGTACAACTAAGTATTTTAATTTGCATAACTTCAGTACCATTGTGTGGGGTTGCAGCACATATAAAAAAAAAAGATAAATCATTGGAACTTAAACAACAGTAACACTCCATTATAGATTTTAATACCAATTAAAACACTCGTTTATAAATTGTAAGACTGTCTTACTATCTTATTCTGTCCAATGTTTAAAAAAAATTGTTTTTGATAACAGCAGTTGTTTTTTTTTCCCCTTTAGTCCCTTTATTAGACCAAAGCAGGGCAAATTATGTGAAGCTTCATGCGTGGTAAGTTATATTTTTGCTTCAATTATCACATAATTTTTTACATTTGCACTTCTTTTCATTGAAAGCATTTGTATTGTTCTTCTGTTACGGAACAACTAAAAAATATGTGTAAACAATATTTTTTGGGGGTAAAAATTACAGATAACAAAGTTGTTAAAAAATTTTTTTTTAAATATAATTTTATAAAAAATGCATTTTTTTAAATTATTGAGACTTTGTGATAAAGTCTTTGTAATTAAAGATAATTTATTACCACTTTTATTATATTTGTGCTGATTTCTCAGTTTTGATTGCTTGATCTTATCCGATAGTCTTACTTTTTTTTATTGAACTGCTTTTGTTTCAATATATTTGCAAAATAAGAAATATTTGAAAGTAAAATAATATGTTAAGAGTGGTACTGAGTGAGCTCTAACACATGAACCTAATTATTTTTTTCTGTATCAGTCATTTGAGCGTGTTGTGGTCCAGAACATTCTTCATGGCCTTTCTCCAAGTCTTTGTGAAGCTGTCCAAAGTGTCTCGAGATGGAAAGTTGTTCAGGCAGCTTTCCCACATTTAATGCATGCTTGCTCATCACTCATATCAGCCTGCAAAAAGGTAGTTACTATTCATTTGAAACACTTTACCATATTTATTTAAAAAAAATTAGTACAGAGTCTAGTTTAGTCAGCCTTTAAAAATATTATATTTATGTATAAAGTAGTTAACTAAAGTTTAAAGAAATATAGTAAAATCAAATGAAATTTATTGATGTTGAAATAAAAGATGTCTTTGCATTTATTGTTTTGGCCCAACTCTAAAACAAAAGCCAAACAGTTCTTACTTTATTGGGGAACCCCTGATATAAAAAAATGGGCTTCATTTTATCCCTAGGGAAATCCTGAGACTCGATTTGGCCCAAGTGAAACAAAGTTGCTGTATACTCTTCATTGGATTATACTGGATGCAGCTTCAGAGTGTGAAGATGCTGATGCAGAGTTTATGATACAAAGGGATATCAAAGGAGGTTCACCACACATGCATTCTCTCTGTACCATTCAGCTTTTTGTTTATTTATTTGCACCACTGGTACATTTGTTGCAGGTAATTTTCCATTCAATAATTTATAAATAGAGTCATTAACTTGTAAGGTAAAGTAATCTTTTTGTTGTTGTTGTCAAAACAGTATTAACTACATACACTAAGCAAGATCATCTTGTCACATAATTCAATGAAACATTTACAAACAATTATCAGAAATGTACCTAAAATATCTACCAATCACATAATATTTTTATATTAAAAATCTGTGTGAGGTTATATTTGAGTGTATCTTGTTTTAGATTGGTCTATTTGGATCATGTGTAAATATATATATATATATATTTAAATGCACAATTATATAATTTAAATACTCAGAGTACATCAAATATTTTTTAAGGAAATCATATCCTAGCATACTATGAAACTAATTAAGTTAAAATTTTCACTTAGCATTTCTGATAAATACTTCATACAGTGATATTTTAAAGTATATTTTTGACTCCTTTAACTACTTTTAGGATGCAGATTTTGAATCACTGAAACTAGAGAATGGTCTCCGCCTGTGGCGGCCTATGTGGGAGTACCAACAGCCAGATATTCCATGCTTTGCCACACCTGTAAAACCACAGAGAAGTGTTCTTAAAGCTCAGAGGTCATTACTTAAAGTGAACACCAATGCTGCAAACATCTATGTTGGGAAAGGTAGCTTCAAATTTCAGTGTCTAGATCTAATCATGGATGCATTAATCATTGAGTTGGTAATTTATGATTTGTTGTTTGAGCAATTGATATTTATATGCTTTTGCATTTTTTATTTGATGATACTATATAATGATGTGTTTTATAATATTTGAATTATCATTAGGGACGTCGAGAGAGAATTTGGTCTTTCTGAATGATGATTCAATTAGCAGACAGAGTATTGAAGAGGATAACCCACCGCATGCACCCTTGGCCAGAATGAGTGACATATGTACACTGTCAACAACAGATTCCCAGACTGCCACCATGGAAGTCATTTGTGAGAACTGCAATACTGTCATGCCTGTAAAAGTATGTTTGAAAAAATAGTTTTTCCTTCTGTCTGGATCACATTTTTATTTCTATTCTAGCTGTGATAAAAATGTGTGGGTTTAAATGATGAAGTCAAATTACCGTGCAAAAAAAATAAAACAACAATAACCCACAAATATTGTAGTTGTCTGTTAAATGCAGAATTCCCTTTTGTTATTGACCATGACTTTATAATTGTTAGATATCAAAACATTCATATAAAGAGAGCAAAACTGTAGTTTTTTTCAATCCCATGTGTGCAGATATGAGCACAGTTTATACAGTGCTGTACTTTATGAGCCATTCAATTCTTTAATGTGTGGTACTGAAACAAAAATGTTAAAAAATTATTTCAAAATCATTTCTTTTTTCCCCCAATATTGAACAATAAAAAAAGTCTCATAAAAAGAATATCTAATTTATTAACTCTCAGTGTAAAACATTATTGTCAATATCTCAGAAAGTGTCAGCAAATAAATAGCCATAAATTAAATTCTGGACTTCAAGTTTTTGAACAACATTGTAATTTTGATAACATTGTATTTTTAATAACTATTATATTTACTTTTTAAATAGCATGCTGAAATTAATGAATTGACGTGTCTCAAATAAAATGACCTTGACTATTGTTTCAGACTAATGAGAGTCAGACGTGTCGCTGTGGACGAAGAGACACACTTGTTGCTTTCCTTCCTGACTCCAATAATTATGCATTTCTGAAACTAACAACAGCTGTTGACAAAGATTATGTCAAGCAAAAACTTGCTTCAGCAGTAAGCAGTGGTACCAGGGCTCCAAATGCAATAGATATACTTAGTGCTAGTTACCTGGATGTTGCGGTTCTCAGGTGCTTTTTTTAAATAGTCAAATGTTATTGATACCTATTGTATAATATTTTTGTTGATGTATTTTTACATTTTAGTTGATTATATCAAGGATTAATGAATGTCTTTCATCTAATTGAATGTTATCATTTTTTTTTTTAAGAAAAGCTAAATGTCATATTTTACATTTTAACTATCAGTATGTATTAGGAAGATATTTTCTAATTTTATGATTTATTAATTTTTTCAATTAATGTTAATCTGTTGTTAATTTTTTCCCCAGATGTTTATTTTGTCTGAGCTGGTCAGAAGATGGAATCTATTGGTCATTGAGGTGAGCTATTCTGTGGTCAGATTTAGTCTCTATCTTTAGAGCTTTAAACATTTATTATGTTTTAAATGTAACTCTAATTTAATTGATGATGATGATTTGGGCTAATATATCAACTATCACATGAGTAAATGTTCTTAAATGCTTGTATATTCATTTATTTAATCTTTTTTTTTTCTTACATTTACTTTTGATCACTTATCTATACAGATACATGCATCAACGAATGCTAGAGGTGTGCCATGAGCTTGAAAAAATGGACTCTAAGGAGAGGGCTAGGAGCTCCTCCCTGCCCATCCCTGACCTAAACATACTGGTAGCCTCGCACAAGCATGCCAACTTAGCTGATACATTCATGCCCTCCACCCCTACCACCAGCACTTTCCATGACCAACCAAGCCCGACGGCCAAACATGTTCCTGGTCTAGAGATGAGACGGCCTGCAATGACAACGTTTCCCATACCAGAAATTCGCAAAGAACCAGCCTTCAAGAAGATCAGGGTGGTAGAATTGAAACAGTTCTTTGATTCTGGCAAATCATTTCTTCGTAAAAGAGATCAACAGGAAGATGGTATAGTGATTCAATATAGACATTGTTTTACATCAATATAGACATTGTTTTACATTCAATATAGACATTGTTTTACATCAATATAGACATTGTTTTACATCAATATAGACATTGTTTTACATTCAATATAGACATTGTTTTACATTCAATATAGACATTGTTTTACATTCAATATAGACATTGTTTTACATTCAATATAGACATTGTTTTACATCAATATAGACATTGTTTTACATCAATATAGACATTGTTTTACATCAATATAGACATTGTTTTACATCAATATAGACATTGTTTTACATTCAATATAGACATTGTTTTACATCAATATAGACATTGTTTTACATCAATATAGACATTGTTTTACATCAATATAGACATTGTTTTACATCAATATAGACATTGTTTTACATCAATATAGACATTGTTTTACATCAATATAGACATTGTTTTACATCAATATAGACATTGTTTTACATCAATATAGACATTGTTTTACATCAATATAGACATTGTTTTACATCAATATAGACATTGTTTTACATCAATATAGACATTGTTTTACATTCAATATAGACATTGTTTTACATTCAATATAGACATTGTTTTACATCAATATAGACATTGTTTTACATCAATATAGACATTGTTTTACATCAATATAGACATTGTTTTACATCAATATAGACATTGTTTTACATCAATATAGACATTGTTTTACATCAATATAGACATTGTTTTACATCAATATAGACATTGTTTTACATCAATATAGACATTGTTTTACATCAATATAGACATTGTTTTACATCAATATAGACATTGTTTTACATCATTGACATTGTTTTATACTTTAGTCATGCAGAGTTTTCATTTTAGAAAAACAATATTCATTGTTTCTAAATCAGCTAAAATTGCATGCTAAAAAAATTTTTTCTTGCAACAATTTTAGTTTTGACCTTAAAAAATAGTTCAAAACTTGTTTTATAACTCACTTTTTAAAATTTTCTCTTTCATTGTATCCAACACATTATACCTTCAGTTTTCACAGTCTGGAGACTTACTATATATCTATTGTTTAGATTTATCTTAGTTGTTCAAATAAATATTTATTTACCTGTAAACAATATTTCATGAATATGTATCTGTTGAAATAAGTTGGTGATTATGCTCTTGAGATTGTCGCACTACTGTACTTTGTTAATTTAAACATGAAATACTTGGCACAATTTTTGTAAAGTGATTTTAAACTCATGATAAAAATGTGTTTTCAGCAAAAGATGACAGTGCTCATGATTTAGAAAGTGATCTTCACCGACCAGCATTGAATGTTTTGGCTAAAGAGGCAAGAGAAAATAGTGAAAAGCTGAATGAGCAAGCATCCAGGTATTTGTGAATTACTTCCCTTGCAGCTAGTTTCTTATCATCATACTTCATTTTTGTTTTTGATCACAAGAGGCTAATATATTATATTTATTTCTAGCATGCAGAGTAGAAAGAGCTTGTCCACTTTAAGCCAGCAGGACAAAGACTCCATGGGCAGCAGTAGTCACTGTAGTGGTCAAGAATCATCCACTTCATCTCAGGCCGATCTACAAGGGAAATCTTCCAATTCTGCTGGAGAAAAAGATAATGCACGCCACCCCATCATTCGTATAACAGAACATAACCCAGATGTGAAAGGTACAACAACACTATTTAAACAAGAACTACTCTATGGGTTACAAGTAATAAAAGTAACATAACAATCTTTTTCATACAATACCTGTCAAGAAACATTACATTTTATTTTTACTAGGAATAAATATGTACAGCTTCTTTAATTTGTATTACAGATGATATACTAGGGTCTCCAATTCTTCCACGTAGCTACACAGATTCCAATATTGCCTATAAGCAAGATGGTGAAGTACAAGAGGTAGAACAACATAGAGTGATTTTAGAAATGTTCATGCCTTTTCAACCATTTTTATTACCTAAGCACTTTATCATTATTTGAATCCATTATAATAAATAGTCATTATTTTATATTTATGAATAGAAAATTTGCACTTTACTTGGTTTTGGTATTTTTTCTTGTATTGTCAGTATAGTAGTGTCAGAGGGAGGGCTCATTAAAGTTTGGAAAAACTTATTTTTTTCAAATTTACGAAAAATTAAAACTAAGGAATCCTTATAAAAAACTGTTCAACAGCTATTTCTATGATTTTAATGTATTTACAAAACATCTACTATAAAATAATGTTGAATACTATTTATAATATATTGTATATTATATTATATGTATATGATATATAAATATATATAATACTACATATAAACACTACTGGATAACATTTAGATACTTTACACATAAGAGTCCCAAAATAAAGTTTAGGAAACCAAAGCTAGGGAATTTGGAAATGGTTTTAGACTAAGAATACTGAATGAATGTTAATAAATCTTCAATATGGTGTACAAATGACAGTAACTAGTTATCTCTTGTGTTTCTTGATTTAGGTGTCTGGCTCAAAGTTTTACATTCAATCCTCCAACGGACACATCAATTACAAAGTTGTACTGAGGGCTCTTCACTTTGTTGCCATTAAAGAGCACAGTCCCAGGATTTGTGAAGTTCTACTGAACCTGCTAAACTGTCTCCTTGATCTTGAAATTATTGAAACAAAGTCTTTCAGCATGACTGCAGAAACTCCACATTCTGGCAAAGCTGGCACTTCAAGTCACAACTCTTCTGTTGGAACTCCTGAAGGTGAAAATACTGAAATATTTTCAGACTAAAGATGGAGGGGGGGAAATAAATATTATTGAAGTTATTTTATCTCTACAACAAGGTCAACAGTAGATTAAAATGAATTATTTTTTTCTTTTTGAAATGTAAAATTATTGAAAGCTGAAGCCAAATAAATGTGACAAATAATGCTTAAAATTTATGTCTCTAGTATAATCTTTTAAAGTTAAATCTGCACAGTTGTGTTTTCTTTTCTTTGCAGATTTAGCTTTAATAAAGATCTTATTCATGATTTGGCTTATTCTAGGATTTTGATAATTTATTTTAAAACCATATTTATTTTTAATTATTTTTTATATATATTATTCTAGATCTATTATACTACAAAATTAATATTGTTTTATTAAAAAAATTATACTTTGCCAATCTGGGAGTTCAGATATTTCCTCATGGGCTGATAGTATGTCCAGTTTAAGTGAATAATAATGTTATATTCAAATAAAAAACTATTCACAACATTTAATATGCTTATTTAGCAAAAATAAATGTTAAAGGAGGAAAGCTCTAATTTACGCAGAACTAGTTACTAAAGTTACTTTAATATTTGGAGTCTTTTGTATTTATCATTTTGTTTTTTAGGATTGGATGCAATGCAGAGTGGTAAACAATCACCCATTTCTGATGCAGTTAACAAGTCAAAAGATGAAATAACTGCTCACAGTCTTGCAATGGACAGTTTGTTCAGGTCATTTATATTTTTTTTCTAACAGTTGGTTAATAGGAAGTGATTTTAGTAACAAATAGCTAAAGAAATGTTGTTTTTAAAATTATACAAATAAAGTGGAAAGTAAAATTTTTGTCATTTTGACAGCATTTTAGCCATTTATTATTTTTATATTGAAAGTTGGGGGGATGGGCACTATTTATTTATTACGTTGCCCAATATTCTTTGTCCTACACTAATGATGAATCTTGCACATACTAGGGATGTCTTTTATTTTGTCAACATAAATTTGTTTCATTATACTATATGTCACAATGCATATAAATCTGTTTTCTGATGTTTCATGGATTTGCCTTGAACAGAATCTACAAAGCTTTGGGCTGTCCTCATGGCTGTGGAGATGGAGTCGTTGGAGCTCAAGGTGACCATCTTCGTATAAAAGGCCAAAACTGTTTGCAGAGGCTGCACAAAATAAATCCCAGTCTTTTCCACAAGTTTCTCAGAGACACAATCATTAAGCGGCCATTGCAAGAGACTGTGGATTTCCTGCATGCATTCCTTGGTTTTTGTTTTGATCCTGCAGCAATATTACAGTCACCAATAAGTAAGTCATAAGTTCTTAGGTTGTATTTAAATTTTTCATATTTACATTAGTTCGTAAGTAGATTTCATTGCTCGTACTGAAAATGTATTTGTTTCACATAAAATGAACATGGAATTAAAAAGAAATGAAACAATCTCTGTAAAATTGAAAATAATGTTGGGCAAAGGAAAATTTTACTTTTATGTCATAAAATTATTTTATTCATGTAAAAAAAAGATTAAAGCAGAAGCTTGTTTTTTCAGCTCACAAAAAATCAGTGTCTCAGGAGAATATTCCTCGCTTAGGCTACGCTAACAATTTTGGTCACAGTGTTGGTGGTGAAGGCTATCGGGGTGTGGAAGGCGTCCTCATAGCCAACCTAATGAAGCCGCTTGTGACCCGATGTGTTGAGTGTTCAGGAGAGCTGTATGGAAATGAAAACATTGTAAGCATTATCTTCCTTGTATCTAATAGCCACAAAACAAATTATTACATGTTAACACAGCTTTTTACATCTGTTATTTTTTTAGATTTAATTATTGTGTCATTTTAGTGATTGTTTTTTTAGAGTTTATTGTGTATTTGTTCTTTCAGAGCTTATTCTGTGATGTGCTTGTCATTTCATAGTTGGATGTGTGTTTGTTGTTTCAGAGCTTATTCTGTGATGTGCGACAATTAATGGCTTACATAAAAGAAGTCCATGGAGGAACATTTCGTCGTGTGGCCTTAAGTGGACTACTCGATTCTCTACATAAACTTACTGTTAGTGCCAAAAAACTGCCAGTTACTTTAAAAAAGCAAGTTTTTCCAATCAGGTTAGTAAATCAAAGAAAGTTGGAAACCTAGTCAAGGAATTTAGCAGACACTTGTTCTGTTCAGATAGTACAAAAAGTAGCAAAAGTGTATCAGGTGCTATAACAGTAGCAAAAGTTTATCAAGTGCTATCTTTGTATTCAGGAGAACCACATCAATAACATCAGAGAGTGGGGACGAGAAGGAAACCCCAGTCTCTTCCAAACATGTCAGCCTGCAGAGCTCCGAGGATGCAATGAGCAGACGGAAATCAAAGAAATCATTGTTTCGCACCAAAATCACAAAAGTAAAAAAAAAAAAAATTAAATGTTTTCATAAACAATTTTAAGATTTTGTTCAATGCAGTTGATTAAAAATTACTTGCCTTGCATCTTTAGGTAGCAGAGTAAACATTATTAAAGTAGCTGCCGCTAATATTATACTAATAAGGCTTCTAAGGTCTAACCAGTTGATGTACTTAACTTTCTCAGTCCCTGATGTTTCAATATGCAGCAAGTGATTCAGAGGTTACAGATGAAGTGGTGGGAGGCAAAAGTCCACGAACAAGTATCTCCGCACCAGAAGAAGATTCTCCTCAGTCCACTTCAACACCCAGACGTCGATTTAGTAAATTTAATATTGGTAATTCTCATACACATACATTATAATTGTATTATTTTTTGCCCTTTTTTTAAAACATCTTTTACATTAAATTTGTTTTTGTAAGCATTTATGTTTCTGGTTGACAAATGATCCGACCTTCATTTTCCATCCTCCTATCAAGCAGAAACTTGGCACTTAAACATCAAGTTGATGACAACACATTTTATCAAACTTTTAGTTACATCCCCCACTACCCAAGTTAATGCATAACCAAAATTCATGTAAAGAATTTTGTTGAAAAAAGTTTGTTTTTAGGGTTTTATTTCAGTTTATATTTAATTGAACTGCAACTAATAGTTTTAAATAAAATTTATGGAAATTAAGGATTTTTAAAAAAAAGTTTTGACCCCCAAAATGATGATTATGTAATTTGTTTTAACTTTTTGCTTCTAAGAATGCTCTACACTAATTAAAAACTGCTTATGAATTTTGTTTTTATTAACAGCTGTATGATATAAAAACAAAATTCTTTTGTTTAAATGATAGGTTGGAGAAGAGGTACCAAAAGTGATCATGAGGATGAGCAAGTTTCAGACCCACCTCCCCTGGACAGACGAGAAAGTCGCAGTGAGGCCCAGGTTCATCGCACAGGTCCTAGCGGCAGAGGGCGTATGTCCTTCAGGGCGGCAAGTCAAGCAACCTTGACCTTTCTGAGTGCTAGAAAAAGAATAGAAGATGGGATCAAAACTTTAGGGAAAAAAATGACTCGCAAAGGAAGTTGTGATGGTAGGAACAAAATACATATCCCATGATCTCTTCATATTTTGTTTTAATTAGAGATGGCTATGACAGTGAGACATGGAGGGCAACTAAGATAATCATGCACATGATCATGTAACGTATTTCATCAAAAGCACCCAAGGAAGATTCTAAGCATAAGTTACTCACATCACATAAAAAAAGGAAGAAACTCTCAAACAGTGTGAGCTACCAGCAGTTGCAGACCTGATTTACAGAACTAAAGTGAGATGGACAGGTCATGTACTGAAGATGCCAGAAAGCACACATCCCTAGGTGGCTTTCAGTTGGAAATCATAAAGAATTTGAAAAGGAAACAAGGGCGACTCATGAGCACCTGGAGAGCAAACAGCAAGAGAGACTTAAGTCCATCAGAGTGGATTGGGTTGACACTTGAGAGGGATGCATCTGAACTCTGCAAAATGTTGGCTGCCTTATTACAATGCAAAATGGACTAACAAACTAAGACTGGTTTTTTGTTTTTATGAATAGTCATTAAAAGGGTATTATTTTCTGGGAATTAGTTACCAAACACTAAGGCATTAAAAACAATTTCTAAAAGAGATCAAGTAATATTTGTCTTTTATACTTTTACAGATGAAAAAACTATAATTTTACAGCTGTTTGTTCTCCTAATGTTTAATTATTTCTTTTAGATTTTTACAAGCAAAGATCAGGACTGAAGAATGAAGGTGGTGTAGAGTTGATGTTTGTTAAAGAGAAGCGGATGGTGGACAAGTATATTGTCAAATCTGGAATGCTGCGTTTCTCATTTCTCTTAGAGTGCTGTTCTCCTGGCTCATTACCAGATCCACAACTTCTTGCTGCCATGTTAGATCTAGTAAGTAATTTCATCTTCAAGATAACTTTGTATTGCCTATCAATGTTTGAAAGAAGAGTTCTATGCCAATGGCCTTGCTAGGCATCTGCCCCTTCTACCCTCCCATTATCACAAGAACAATAAAAGTACTTTTCACAGACCTGCCAACTATTATAATTTTATTAGATTTATACTGATTTTTTTACCTATTGTTCACATATTCAAATAAGGAATTTAAAATTGTGATTTTCCTATCTAAATAGTACCCATTTGCACCATTAACTATTAATACTATGTTTCTTTTTTGGGAGATGTTCATTAATATGGTTACTTTGGGGAAAATAGTATGGCTAATGTTAAAATATAGTTTTAAATTCAAATAAATAATATCATCCTGGTTAAATTTTGTTAGAAGGAGATATTGTTTAAAAGCTATTGTCCAGTGAAGGGGTAGATCTGGTTCATATATCTTTGAAACACCCAAAGTTTCTATTTAAATAGTAGTTTTTGAAATGTCCTTTTTGTACTTTTCATGGGCATGCACTCATGGAGTAAGATGTTAACTCTTAGAATTAGAAGACCTTTTTAGTTATTTTTTGGTAAATACTTACAACTATTGAAAGTTCTATTTTGATTGCAGGAAGCTCCAGTCTCTGCAAGGGCATCAATGCTATTAGAATGTGCCCATTTCATTCATAGATGTAACCGTGGTGAATGGCCCAATTGGATGAAGCTCAACCTGCCAAGCTTCAGACACACTGTGGCAGCATTACAAAACAGAGGCCAGCCTTCTGGTTACCGCAGAAATCTAATGCTACAAAGAGCTGCTGGTCGCATGTTCTATGCCTGGGCAGAGGTAAAAACAGCTTGAAACAAACAACCAAAATGTTCCACGCATTTGAAACTTTTTGTACAACCCTGATCATATCTATACTTTAATTTTTCTTTTCCCAGAACCTTGGCTTACAAATGGAATACATTCTTGCAAAAGAGCATGCTGATAGACTGGCAGTCATTGATGATGTTAAAGATGAAAAAAGGAAAAAGGAGCTGAGAATAGAGGATGAAGAAGAAGATTTTCTAGATGAGGGTAAATCAATCACATAAAAAAGTGCCATAGAAATAACCAAGAAAAAAATCTATTGAAGTTAAAATACAATATTTTGAAATCCTTAACTATATAGTATACCATTAAGCATAGTTTTATATTTTTGTTTTAGCTAAACATATTTCTTTGTAAACATACATTATAATTTCTTTTTCTAATAATTATTTTTTCTTTGTCTAACCAGCATCTGTGAATCAGAAAGGCAATGAATGTCCTTATGCACTGAAAATGTTGGCCTGTCTTGTCCTTGTTGAAATAACAACCTTCCTAAGAGAAACATTCCAGTACCTCCCAAGATCCAGAAGTCAAAAGCGAGAGCATGTGTGGGAGAAAAATGTGCCTTGTCGCCGCTACAGTAGTATTGTTAGTAGCCCTGGTCACTCTGACAAAAGCTCAGAATCCAATCTCGCTGAACTGCCTTCAAATATTAGTAGGTCCAATAATGTATTTTTGTTTAGAAACCGTTGTGTAGCATCTAAACATTGTACTTAATTATTAAATCCTTTAATCTTTGAATAGCACTGTAAGAGAACATACTTCTTTCAGACAATGTTGGCAGTCCAGGGGACAGAAAAATTAGTTTTGCTGTGCTTACTGAACGATCAGATTCTCTTCATAGTAGTACAGCATCTTTGTCAGCCCTGGATCCTAATGCTACGGCAGAGGATAAAAAAGAAAGAGGTGAGTCTCTTTCTTAGGTCATTGCCCCATTAGGATATTACTAGGCCATTCTTAGCTCACCTTTGCCCCAACAGGTTATACTTGGCCATTCTTAGCTTACCATTGTCCATCAGGCTTAACTTTAATTCATGATACCAGTGGTGTACATAAAGTTTATATTTGCACCCAACTTGCCAGTCATTGAGAGTACAAGTTGATCTCTGTGTAGTTTTAAAACTACTTGCTACCTTAGAGTTGATTTCCTGAATTCTAAGAGTTTAGTAATAATCCCAATTCTCAATACAACAAGAGTTCTAGTCTAGTCTTATATAGTGAAATATAATTCTAAGAATTTGTATCCATTATACTAATAATATTTTGTTTTTCTCCCATTTCTTTTAGTTCGGCGATTAGCTCAAGGCAGACAAAAACTTTTGCGGCATTTTCGCCGTGGTTCTGGACACAATCTTAGTTTCAGACGAAGTTTCAAACTTTCAAGACCAGAAGGTGGTGGTGGGAGTAAGTACCAGTTAAAGTAATAATTGAGTAATATATCATTTATGTCATCCCTGGTGAAGGCCAGGAAGGTATTCCAGGTCTGGAAGGTATCCCAGAGTCTGTCCAGATCCCGATCTGTACCAGACTTCAGTTGAATCAAAGTAAAGGTGGCTGGGCATTGTGCTCGCCAAACTATCCCTTAGTATATTGTGGTAATAAAAACATGTGAAAACTGCTTCACGGGCCTTATGGATTTATATGGTCTGATATGGATTCTTTCCATACCTTTATGTACTTTATACACATGTACAGTATATTATTTAAAAAAACAACAACACTACTTTATTGATCAATAATAAAGACACTGATAATCTCAGTTTGAACCAAAAAATTTTTTTTTATAATATTTTTTAAATCACATTTTATGCTAACTTAGGCATCAAACATGGTGGCAGTATAAAGTCCCGTAAAATCAGCAGTCACTCACTGCAGTCTGATGCCAAACTGCTAGTTGAAGAGGAAGCACCAACTGAAGTTGATACAGAGTCTGTGACCATGATGAGTGATGACACTCAGGAATCTCCTATTGACAAAGAAATGGAACTGGAAGATGAACATTTGTATACTAACCTGCCATGGATTAAGGTGGGTTAATTTATTTGTTCTCATAGTGCTCTCAGCTCTAGTAGCTTGTAGTAAATCTGATCATTGAGGTTTCTATACATTCATCAGTCTATTTCCTAATAGTCATTTACACATTGACTAAAAATATTTCTGAGGAAATCTCCTATGTCCAAAAATATCTTGCAGTATTGTCCAAAAGATTTAGTAAAATTTCATAATCAAAAAAACGGCTATTTTGATTCTCTTTTTAACAATATGTCAGTTTGTTTTCTTCTCCTGAAAAATTTGTTTTTTGGACTTGGTCGATTCACACCTGGTAGTATCAAAATAATTGATGTACCGTATATACTCGCGTATAAGTCGCACAAGTGTATAAGTCGCACCCCTAGTTTAAGATTTTTTTTCCTTATATGTTGTCATTGACCCGCGCATAAGTCGCACCCCGACTTCCCGGGTTACACTGCCTTTTAATATCTCAAAAATGCATACCGTTTAAACATAAAAGTTACTAAATATTCACCCTAATTTGGAAACTTTCCTTTAAAAAATGGTTTTAATCGTGCATAAGGCAAACATAATCAAATAAAGGCAGGGCTTCATTTATTTGAAACAACCGATCAATAGGCCTACAGACATTAATGAGATGGCAAAGTAAGGTATCTGTTTCTTCAATCAAAGTCCCTTTCCCTCCTCAGTTCCTATCCCTATAGTAACACTACACACAAAAAGTCTTTGAAGTACGTCATTAGACTCAATGTCGCCTAGACTGGAGACTGGGAGGCGCCGGCATTTATGACGCGCTATACATGTGTACTAACTACCATTAACATTGTTTGTAATGATTTCAAGTGTGTCTGCGCTACCGACAAATAATAAGCGGCGTCCATTTACCGATCGTAGTTTTGGAAAACATTGCCTAGACATGGCGCGGTTTTATCGGAATGCTCAACACTGCCTTATTAGTAAACTATAGCCCATGAGCCTAGACCTTACGTAGGACTACTAAATAAAACACATCTTAAGCTTATTTGCCTACCTACATTATAGGCCTAGACAGGCTTTAACACATTTACTATTCTTTCCATACTGTAAATTGCGTTCAATAAGCCTACCCAAAAAAATGCCGCATTTAAACTTACGCTACTTTTCGGCATTACAAAATCGGTCCAAATGTTCAAAAGAAAAGCGGGGGGGGGGATGGCTGAAAAAGCTAAAATATTTGTCGATCTCAATTTCAGTTATATAAAGATAGTAATATGTACGCCTACGAAAGTTTTCTAAATGTAAAATGTAGGTCAACGCATGTCCTAGTAATTCTTCATCACTACAGTCAACTATACGGGCTATGTAGCAAACTGTATGACAGAGTAGTGATGTTTTTCAAACTTTTCAAAAACAGTGTTGGGTGTATAAGTCGCACCCCTACTTTTTGTCGAAAATTTCGGTTTAAAAAGTGCGACTTATACGCGAGTATATACGGTATTTACATTCAGATCACCCACTTTATAATTAAATGAACTTTAGGCTCTAATGGTCAAATTTTCCTTCTAAACCTACTTTATTATTGGCTGGACTTGTGGCTTTAATGGCTTAAATCAGAACACCCTTGTCTATTACTAAATGGACTTGTGACTTAAATGGTCAAACTTGATCCAATTTATTCTTTAAGTTCATATTGTTCTGTAAATGTAATGTAAAGAAATGCTTGTACGAATATTAATCAGTTATTCATGTAAGAAAGCCCTTAGTTTAGCAGCTAAAGTGTAAATGAATTTCTTCTCCAGAGAATCTGCATAATGAAGTAATATTTCTGTGCTTTTGCTTATAGGTTGTTGTTCAGTTAGCTAATCTTTCAAACTTCATATGTACACACCAAAACTTCTGCCATCCAAACTGTTATGAACGTCAGCGTAGATCCTGTACAAGGCTAACTGCTGCTCTTCGTAAACTATACGAATCCTCTGAAGAAGACGAAAAAGATTCTGGCAAGCATCAGGCAGATAGAAAAGACACACTGAAAGAAAAATTAAAGAGAAGGGTAATTATCAAGTCTTGGTCATGATTCATCATTAGTCTTTTTGGAGCCTTGAGGAACATATGCCATGGTTTCTTGAGGCTTAATATATAAAGATATCATTATATAAATGTATATGGCTAGTGTAGCAACTTTCACCAGTTTCTTTGGCTACAAAATACAAGGCATTTTGAGGCCAGCACAATCCCCAGCAGCCTTCACTTTCCCCAATTAATCTTGGGTACCCATCAGAGCTGGGGACACCCTCCAGACCCAGGTAAAAATCCTGCCTAATTTACCTGAATTTGATTCCAGGACCTTCAGAGATGTTAAATACACTGCAACTACTCCACTGTGTCCCATAAAGATGTCATACCCTTTACCCCTTAGACCCTTACCAGCTATTAAACGTACACAAACATTAGCAAAAAAGTATTAAAGCAGACTCAAAATGTATGAATAAGAGATAAAAATAAAGTTTTGAACAAGTATTCCTTTATAAACCAAGAAGCTAATTAAAAATTACATTTTCTAGGAATCCATTTTTCAAGTGAGTTCACCCACCACAAGAAGAAGAGAAAGCACCCCACTGTTAGAAAAAATCAAGACTGATGTTTCATTGACTAAGCTGAAACTGAGTACAAAGAAAGATGACAAACCAAGAGAAGCTAAGGAAGAGCCTGCTATTATAAAATACTTAACATCACAAGTAAGTCTTGGAAATTATTGTAATAGACCACAAACTGTAGTGTTTTGTAAAGTAACCTAAGTGTTATACACACATTACATTAAATAATCACTTCTTTTTGTCACAATATTTTTATTTGTAAGGAAACATTTTTTTTAGTAACCTCCAGTATAATTTTGTCTTTATCTACAAGATAAATGAATATTCTTACAGGCACATAGGCTGACTCAGTGCCCCATGGCTATACTGACAAAGGCAGTGCCGGTTCTTAATGTGGAGCATTTTATTGACATCATGCCTGTTGCCTGGGAACTCATGTTAGAAAGTGATCAAGAATTGGCAGCCGCAGCTGGTTAGACTCATTTTGATTGTTGAAATACCTATGCTGGCTGTAATTTCTATATAATATACCAAACCCAAAAGTAGAACTTTTCTTACTGCAGTAATTTAAATAAAAAAAACGAATTAAAAAATCAGAAGTTTATACAAGCCTAAATTTATATATGATTTCATTGGATATAACTTGAGTATATTTTAATGCTGTTTACTTTATGAGATAAATTAAGAGCATTCAAGGTATTCTTCAAAATAGTTTAAAAACTTTTAATTACTTTAAAAAAAAAAGTGTAAAACTAATTTGTGCAATATTTAAAAGTTATTTTTTTACTTTTGTTCCCTCAGCCTCTGTGTTTTTGCTATCATCTGCCAAGTCATCAGACAAAGCTAGAAATATGATTATAAAAGAACTTCAGCATGAGGAAACCAACCAGAGAATCAATGCTGTTCTCAGGTATATTTCTAGACAGCCTTTATATATATCTTGAAAACAGAACAATTAAATTACAACAATCAGATTTAGAAAGCAGTATATTGACTTTGACATTGTCTCATAATAACTAAACAGATGAAGTGATTAGCTTAGCTATAATCTATATACTATAAACTAGTTATTCTTGCTTTTATTGTTTACTTATAGAACAAATAGAGATATACTATAAACTAGTTATTCTTGCTTTTATTGTTTACTTATAGAACAAATAGAGATATACTATAAACTAGTTATTCTTGCTTTTATTGTTTACTTTTAGAACAAATAGAGATATACTATAAACTAGTTATTCTTGCTTTTATTGTTTACTTATAGAACAAATAGAGATATACTATAAACTAGTTATTCTTGCTTTTATTGTTTACTTATAGAACAAATAGAGATATACTATAAACTAGTTATTCTTGCTTTTATTGTTTACTTATAGAACAAATAGAGATATACTATAAAGTAGTACTTCTTGCTTTTATTGTTTACTTATAGAACAAATAGAGATATACTATAAAGTAGTGCTTCTTGCTTTTATTGTTTACTTATAGAACAAATAGAGATATACTATAAAGTAGTACTTCTTGCTTTTATTGTTTACTTATAGAACAAATAGAGATATACTATAAAGTAGTACTTCTTGCTTTTATTGTTTACTTATAGAACAAATAGAGATATACTATAAAGTAGTACTTCTTGCTTTTATTGTTTACTTATAGAACAAATAGAGATATACTATAAAGTAGTACTTCTTGCTTTTATTGTTTACTTATAGAACAAATAGAGATATACTATAAAGTAGTACTTCTTGCTTTTATTGTTTACTTATAGAACAAATAGAGATATACTATAAAGTAGTACTTCTTGCTTTTATTGTTTACTTACAGAAACTCAAATTATTTGTTTGTTATTTCAATCAGATTTGGCTCTTTATGGAAATTTCGTTATCAAGTATGGCCCAGAATGGAGGAAGGAGCAAACCTTTATTTTAAAGTGTGTATTGAGTAGCCCAATAAAATCTAGACATTGATGTGTATACATTTTTGTTTTAATATAATGCATTTCACTAAAATTAATACATTAGATTTGTAAATTTGTGACGCTACCCCACGAACCGGTACGGAAGTCGGTAAAACTGATTTTTCAATAAATGCAAAAAATGTTAAGAAAAGGGTCCTTGGTCGTTTTTTACATTATTGTTGATTTGTAATGTTGAATGCCTTAACTTATAGCTGTGAAATTTTCAAGCTAAAATGACTTTTAGAAATTACTCAAAAATATGTTTTTATGCAGCTTTTGTATAAAATCACGCAAAATGTCCTTAAACATTAAATTGATTAAAAATATAATCAATATTACTTAAAGCATTTAAAACTTCAACAGCTTGCATTATGATTATGTTTGTTAAATTTCATGACGATTGGTTAATATTTGTTTGTCCTGGAAATAATTAATTATCTGTTGCAATGCTAAATTTAAAAAAATCGGTACTGTTTTATTTTTCATTTTTCTCCAAAAGGACTTCCCTTACCTTTACTTATGTTATTTAGAATAACTTTTGAACAAATTAATGGATTTTAAAGATTTTTTCACCAATATGTAGGTAAATGAATTAGGTTTAACTCAATACCTAAAATTAAATATCCTATTTTGCCGACTTCAGTACCATTCCGTGGGGTTGCATCCCATTTGTTAATGTATAAAAAAAACTTTTAATCCAATTGCACGTTTTAAATAGGCTAATCAATCTAACATTAAAACAAAACAACTTTGTGAACCTTATTTCATTTCAGCTTCCACCACCCAGCATTGATTTCACCTTGCCATCACCAACCATCGGTTTACCCAACCTGCTGGTGGTGGACCCTCCATGGATGCCTCACTTTAAAACAAATATTGAAGAAGTTACTGTCAATCAGGAGGAGACTGTAAGTTCTTTTTTCTTGTCAGATTAAGTTTACACACCTGTTGAATTTAGAATTTTTGTTCTAAAACAAATAGCGGACATGTTGTGCCCTAACAAAAGTTACAATAAAGAAAATTAATAAGATCAACCAACATACAAAACAACTCAAAAGCCTGTTACAACAGCCATGAAAGAAAATCAAAGGGTATTAACTCTAGACTACATTTTTGGCCCCTTCCTTTTAGTGATGCCCCATTTATTTGTATTTACATTAGAGTTAGAGCTTATTTAAATGTATCTTTAAACTGTGGCTTATAAACTGTGTTTATTTAAAATTGACAAAATCAGCAAGAATGAATGATAGTATAAAATAAAATGTTCCTGGGGAGTTAAATATGCTAAACTTTTGTCCTCATCTGTCAATAGGCCTTTCAGTCTATCGCGGTTCATATGGTTTGTGAAAGTTCAGCAAAAACTGACTTGATTTTTGAGGTTTGGGAAAGTTTTGAAAGGTTTGGGAAAAATTACCACCGGAAAGTTTGAGAATTTTACTAAAGTGGACAAAACAGACTGAAACATACTAACACAAATTTTTTTTTTGGTCAAAAAGTGAATCATGTAGTTAAATTAAGAAGTCATTAAACAAACTCCTGTCATGTTTTTTTTACTTAAATAAGTAGTTTAAAAACATCCTTAAACATTTTTTAATTTAGACTACCTATATAAGCTGCCAGTTTACATTAAGAAATTGCACACATGCGGATGAAAATAGGTTTTGGAATTTTTTTTTAAGTTTTAGAATTTTTAAAGGATTTAGTATAAGAACCCAGGTGTATATCTTGTGAATCCGGCTGGTCCTGGGGCTAATTCATCAGACTGTCAACCAAAAACCAACTGACACGCCGCGGGTTCTATCCCTGCCACCGACCGATCCCTGCCACCCTGCAGGAGTTTTGGGACTAGAGGACGTAATAATCTTCTAGAGCGCACTGAGCATGCTAAAATAGCATGGATAGAAGTGCTATATAAATAACCATTATTATTATATTATTATTAAGGAAATTATTTATACATATTGATTATTATACCATACTATATCTACTTTTGGACACCTGTGTTATTTATTTAGAAATCTTTAGTCACTGCAACCACCACCCGTCGCAAGCAGCAGCAGGAAATGATTCGCAGGGCACTTCTGGCTGAGGAGGAGAGAAAGAGGATAGGGAGGGAGAATTTCCCCATGACCACAGTGCCTATAACTCAGTTAGCAGCCTATGAACCTTCACTGCATCACGGAGATGAAGGCCACGAGGAGGGTAAGGGCTGGCAGCTTGTTCAATCCCACAATATAAATAGAACACACACGCACAAGTTGAAGCTCATGACATTGACCACTGTGTTTATTTAGTTAGCTCTGTACGGGCATTCTAATTTAAATAGCTAAATCGTTCAACGTAAAACGAACAGGTAATAAAGAAATATAAAGTAAAGTGACTATAAACTATAAACTTAGTGCTTTTAGTGCATGGAGTATGTCTTCATAATTTCTATTCATTTACATATCTAAAGTTCAGTAAATGGGAAATTTCTTGTTAATGTTCAAATTTTTTTTTTTAACCAACCTATACAAGTTGTACATGAACATAAAGAAAATGTGCATGGTTACATTGTAACATAATTGACAATTACTTCCATGCACATATAATGCTAGCTTTGTATTTAATGCCTTTATTATTTATCCATTGAACAACCTTTAATATGCAAATTGTGAGGATAGCTCAGTACCATGGCTAAAACATATACTTAAATTAATCCTAACCTTGATTGTTTGACAAATCCTAATCATTTAGCTGCTCAGTTATAGTTGGCTATTTATACTATATTATACAGCTCTACATGTTTAATATCCATTAAAAATAAAACTAAAATCATGCAATAAACAACATAAGAATGATGACCAACTAACAAATTCCAAGAGACTTCAAATGTCATCAGCTCCAGACTTATGAAAAGCTTGTTCTAAATATAGCAACATCTCATCACTGTATATATTAGATGTGAATATTGTGATCTTGCAAAGCTTTCTCATATCGCTGGCCTCTCAAATTTGTCGGACAGAACTTAGTGTGAATGTTTTAGATTTTGTCTTATGTTGGGGCTTTTCTCATCTTCTTTTAGCATTTTCAGTAAGAAAATCAGTTTTATTTTACAACATAGCTGAGGTCTGGTCTATGCACTAAGACATTTAAAGTTTTACTTTGTATGTATATACTATAGTTCTTTGTGTATTAAAAACACTGAATAAAAAATACAAGGTTCTCATTGTAAAAACTACTTCAAGTTAAGCTGGTCAGTTGAACTAAATGTTTATCAGGATTTGTTAACTCGTATGAACTGTCTAATGAAAGTTGGAGTGAGAAAGAAAAAGTTCATCCATTAAAAAAAAAGTCCGACCTTTTTGAGAGACCCTTAATGTTTTTTCCTTTTTATTTATTTATTTTGTAAGATTGCTAGTATTATATTGAAATACATATTTGGAGTACAAGTTCTATTTTTAGAATATTTTGCTTCTAGATAAAAGTCTATTTAGCCTTAGTACTTTTACATACATTTTTAAATTTATACTGGATTATAGTTGAAATGGTTTATAGTTTATGTACTGGGTTATATTTGAAATGGTTTATAGTTTATGTACTGGGTTATATTTGAAATGGTATATAGTTTATGTACTGGGTTATATTTGAAATGGTATATAGTTTATGTAGTGGGTTATATTTGAAATGGTATATAGTTTATGTACTGGGTTATATTTGAAATGGTATATAGTTTATGTACTGGGTTATATTTGAAATGGTATATAGTTTATGTACTGGGTTTTATTTGAAATGGTGTATAGTTTATGTAATGATACTTAGGACAAGCTTAAATCACTGTACCTGTAACTGTTTAGATCTATAACATAATGTCATTGACCTGAGCACAACTACTAACCTAATAATACACTTCGATTAAATCTTTTTTTTTTATTTTGTTCCCCCCACCCTCTACCCAATTACTCCTGTGATAACATTTGTTTTATAATCTCTTTTAACCATTCAGTCACCATCTCTCTTACAGCGCGCACTGGTGAAAAGTGACATGATTTACACCCAACAAAAGCAGACGCATTTCCCTTTCAGTGCAGTACATGCAAGTCTTTGAATAGTCAACCTCCCGTTTTTTATTTGTTTACTGGAACTTTCAGAACTCTTTTTTTCATTTGCTAAAGTGTTTCAAAACCTAATTTTAATTTGTCCACTAAAATTTTAAATTAGTTTTTTTTTGTTTTACTTCAAATAAATTTTGGTTTATAATACCTATCCCAGCTTAATTCATCTTTCAAACTGAATTTTTAACTTTTGAAAGCAACACAATAAACATGCTTTTCTGAAATATGAGGCATTGGGTAAATAATGGGTAGATATCTGGGTTCTTTTTAACATTAGATTTGCTAAACATAGAATAAATAAATACTCTCCCCAAGAAGAAGGCAGCAAAGATGAGCATGTTTCCTCAGATTGGGACGGTCGTCTAGCAGATCAGATTTATAAGTCTCTTTTTGCCAGTGCGGGTTCCTCTCAGCTTGTGTAAATTTTGTGCCATTGTTTGCTTGTTTGGACATGTCTGACAGTTGTGCAGGAAGAGATGACATTGGCGGCAAGACGGGTGTCATTGGCCCCTACCAATCGGGCCAATAACCAAAGCCGCAGTATGTCCTGGCGAAACGGCAGTCTACATTGGGGTAGACTAGCCGCAGAAGGTAGTAAAATTTTGTTTTGTTCTTAGATTGGCTTTTAGTCTTTAAATTAAGTTCTTGAATGAAAAGTTCATTTAATTTCATCAAACTATCTTACTAGTAGAAAAAAATTTTGCAAAATCATAAAAACTTTATTTTCATTGCAATAAATAAGTATTGTAGTATAGTCCTCTATGGTAAAACATAATAGTATAATCTATCAAGACTGGGTTTTCAAAAAAAGAATATAATTTGAATAGTGTAGAGAACTAAAAAAAGCGTTTTAATAAAATGTCAATAAAAGAAAAGACTGAAAAGTTGGACATAAAAATTGTATCAAGTAGGTATGCCTACTGAAGCATGTAGATTTCAATCATTAAATAATTTAACTATCAAAATATCTTTTTGACTTCAGTTTTGGTTATCTTTTTGTCACATTTGAGATTTAATTTCAATAATTACTAGGTGATATTTGGGATTCTGCTAAATACTTTAAAGGTAAAAAAAAATGCGTTTGGGCTTAGATCTAGATTTTGTTTAAAGTATTCAATGATGGACCGAGAAAACAATAATTTTTGTTTGAGATTATTTTTTTCTAAGAAAAGTAATTGTAGGCTGAGATTGTAAGATATGGTATTGTTTTATTACCAGATGTAAGTTGTCATAGTGAAGTATATTTTCATGGGCCTTCTAATGTTTTTGTTAAAAGCATTGAGTAGGTTTAATAAAATGATGGTATGCAATAGTTAGCATGGACAGTACTTTAATTGCATGCAGTAAAAAGTTAGTAAAAAAAACAACAACATATAATGTTAGCCTAAAAAGTTTGTTTGAAAAATTAATTTTAATAGAATGCAGTAATAAGCTACTTTAATAATCTATCTGGCATAAAATTCTGCATGGTGCTAAAAGTCTGACATCCTAGAGAAGTATTTACCCTAACAAAATGTTGAAAACTGGGCAAACATTAAAACATATTGTTTGTTTTTTTAGTCTTTTAACCTGTTCACTTATTATATTTACTGGAAACAAAATGTATGCAATTAAATTAAGTTACATCCTAATAAAGATTTCTTGTTCATTGGTTTACCTGTCTAGATAAAAAAAAAATGTATAACATTTTTCTGTATTGTAAAACCGCTACAATTTATTTCACTATATTATGTAAGATTGTGTCTAGAACGCATGTTTAGAATTTGCAAAATACAAACTGAGTGTAACATAAAAAAAAACAAGTTTAAATCTCCAACCATGCTGCATGCTACACACAGAATATCAAGAAAACCTAAATTGCATTTCATCAAAAATTTATCTTACAAAAATTTGTCAAACATTTTACAAGTTTGTACATTATCTTGTCAATAATTTTTTTTTAATCAGCACACGTTGCTTTGTTTATACAAACTTAAGTTTATATAGAAACTTTATTTACCTATAATATTTCATTTAGTTATTAACCAGTGCACTCAGCAATTGTTTCTTATTGAAAAGGGAATCTCATTATTAGACAATTATAATGTTTCTAAGATAAGATATACACTTTAGTTTCAAGGTAATTATACCAATTTAGGACTATTTTGTTACATCAAATCACTTTTAAATTAAGCTGAGAAATTCATTGACACAAACATTGGAGCTCATGAGTTAGGGTAAGATAAGATTAAATAGAGTTACAACTAAGACTTTACAAATATGATATTGAATTGTTATGGTAAGATAAGATTCAATAGAGTTACAACTAAGACTTTACAAATATGATATTGAATTGTTATGGTAAGATAAGATTCAATAGAGTTACAACTAAGACTTTACAAATATGATATTGAATTGTTATGGTAAGATAAGATTCAATAGAGTTACAACTAAGACTTTACAAATATGATATTGAATTGTTATGGTAAGATAAGATTCAATAGAGTTACAACTAAGACTTTACAAATATGATATTGAATTGTTATGGTAAGATAAGATTCAATAGAGTTACAACTAAGACTTTACAAATATGATATTGAATTGTTATGGTAAGATAAGATTCAATAAGAGTTACTACTAAGACTTACAAATATGATATTGAATTGTTATGGTAAGATAAGATTCAATAAGAGTTATTACTAAGACTTAGAAATATGATATCAAATTGTTCATCCTTTTGTGTTTTTTTTGTTGTTATCCCTTTACCAAGCTCCCCACAATGTTATTTTTCCCCTGTATAGTAAACCATCACAAGTTCCTAAGCAATCCTTATTCATCTATATTAATGGAGTTGTTGTGACCCTGATTTATACATACACTTCATAATTCCTTATATCTATCAAAGATTAACTAACTTTATCTATCAATGCTAGAAGTATCTATTATTGAAATATATACTTATTACACATGTTTCTTCTATCATTTAGTTATAATAACCACATTTTTAAACCTATTTAATTATAAAGATGTAATGTATGATTATCTCATTCATTCAGTATAATATGTACATTTTACTATAAGTACAGTGCATGGATTGAATATTGATTTTGCTCCATGTTTTTCCTTTGTATACCAAGGACTAAGTAAATATGTCTCTGTTGTACATACAAACTGATAGTTTTAAAAAGAGACTAGCAAATACATTTTTACAGCCATTTTTTGTTTCAGTGTCCATTATTACTTCATTGAAATAGTTTCATTTCATTAGGGATGACCAAACAAAATTCACCATTTAAAAAAAGGTTGTTTTTATGTACCTTTCATAGCATTTTTGTTCTATATTTAAAAAATTTTTTTTTTTATCAATTTTATGTCCATAATAGTTTTTTTTTATGTAGGATAAAAAATAGCTTTGTGTTTTTAAAGATAAATTCTAAGTTTTTTTAAAGATAAATTCTAAGTTTTTTTAAAGATAAATTCTAAGTTTTTTTAAAGATAAATTCTAAGTTTTTCAATGGGGCACAGTGGTGGAGGGACAGCTCATTCAGTTGGCATACTGAAGGTTCTGAGCTCAAATCCTGGTGAAGGCTAGGATTTGTTCCCGGAACTGGAGGGTGTCCCTGAGTCTACCCAGCTACCTGACATTAGGTGGGGTAAAAAAAAAAGGAGGCAGGGCATTGTGCTGGTCACACAATCCCTTAGTTTGCAGTGGCCACAGAAATTGGTGAACGCTGCTTTAACGGACCTATGGATCAGTTTAGTCCAAAGGGTGCTTTACTTTATCACTATTACTATCAAATGGTCATTGTTGAAACATTATCATTGCCTCTAACATTAGGGCATAAGTTACTTACATAATGTTGTTGGCTAATTATGTTACCACTGACATTTTAATTTAAAATCTGTCAAAATATCTACTTTAAAAAAAAGGTTTTAGGAACAGACTTTGTAGCTATCTTTACTGGAGTTTTAACAAATCAAAGCCTATCTTAGCATAACTTTAATTCAGATACAGAACTATACAAATCTGGATATAAAAAAGGAAAGTTTTAAGAGCCTAGGTCAGCTTCTATGAACTGTGTTTTTTTAAAATGAACATAAAATAAATCACAAGAACATTACCGTAACCACAGTCCTATAAACTATTTTGTTGTTAAGTGTTCCAGGACTCAAAAATACATCGAAAAACATTTATATATAAGAAAGAAAAACTGATGTTCTAGTTTATAGCATTCTATTTTTTGGTAGCTTGAAAATAAACCAAAACTTGTGTTAAAATTAGTATATTTTGTTTGTACATTTTAATTAAAATAATTATGCGAACACTTTTTTTAATGAATCGTAAAAAATAAAAGTTTTAAAAAGAACCTTTCTTTTTAGGTCACTGAAATATGTAATCAGTTAATTTAAAAAAATCTAATCTATACGTAAAAAACAACACCAATTTACTGTGTTCAGTTGAATTGAAATAGACATTCAAGTAGAATAATATGTCATTATAGTTAAATAAATATTTAATGACTGATAGGCCTTAAAAAAATTAAAGGAGTATTATAAAAGTCTAAAAGTAATAAAATTTTAATTGTATTGCCATTTAATCCTAGTTAAATCAGGGTTACAAGAAACTCATTTTTTTAATGAAATTTATCTTTATTGCAGTAATTTCTAATGTAAATATGTAACGATTATTTTTTGCCATTTAAAGGTATGTGTACTTTTCATGTAAATATAAAAAAATTGTATTCTTAGACTCTGTCCTGGAGGCAGTTGGAGTTTAAATATGGCACATGGTCAATCTGTTTTTATAAGTAATTTTAATTGCTAGATAAGCTCGAACAAGACAATTTTTGTCCCAATTAATATCTGGGTCATTTTGTAAACAAAACAAAACAAATTTCCTTCCCACCATACATCAATGGGGACTTTGCCCAAACCATTAGCACGGCAGCATGAATTATTGGGGTAGCAGTTTCCCAACATAATGAAAACAGCACAGTTGTACATTACAACCTCCCCCTTGTTTGGTAGACATACACATTTTATGTGATACAAAAAGTAATTACAGTAATAGAGCTAAGACAATGCTTGGGTGTTTTGTCCCCCCCCCCCCCTATTTTTGCCAGGTTTTGTCAAGAACAGGTGACAGTTCATGAGCAACCTCCAGAAATAGAATCATTTGCAGTCTAGGGTTTTGAGAATCTTTGGATATTGATACCAGTCTTAAACCATTGAACCAAGCTTACTGATATTTTTTTTGCTTTTAGTTTGTTTTTGACAATAATTTGAATTGTGTACTTGTGATATGAATATGTCACTTTGTAGGCTGCTTATAAAGTAGTCTGTCACCAAACTAACGTTTCTTTCCCAGGAGATGAAGACAGACTGGAACATGGTCATCACCTGCAGACCGCCCAGTCTATTTTCCCATCTTGCATCTGTGCAGCTGTTCTACCAGTGCTCCACTTGTTGGATGATCATGATGTCAATGCTGATGGGGTGTCTGGTAAGCATGAACTAACACAAAATATATAGACTTCAAATTTATATAAAATTAAGGGATCTATTGAATGTTACTTGTTACTGTTAAAACCAAAAGGGTTGGTTGTAATATACTAATGTCAAAATATAAACTGGTTCATCTGCTAGTGTAAAATTAGGCTGTAACAAAATCTTTACTTCAGTCCAGTATTAATATTTTTGCACTTGAAAAATACATAAAAGTCAAGTGACCGTATGGGCTTTTCCCATCTACATTTTTTTTCTGTCTCAATTGATTCTAGGTGTAAGTCGCTGGTGTTAGTTTGCCTATATGGAATAGCCAGCCTTATAAAATAGTCAAAGTATTTGAAACTATTGTCACACTCGCTCATTTAGTTTGCGAATCAATAGTTTCTGTTTCTATTCTTTGTTGTTTTCTTGCTGTGTGTAAATAAATATTCTTTTTAATATAACCTTATTCATCATAATTGCAAAAAGTAAATTTATTTAAGTAATATTGTTTTAGTCATGTTTAAAAAATGTCTATTGCAGTTGCTGAAGTGGCCAACAAGGTGATATGGGATTGTATTGTGGATGACCCCATCCTTTTTCTCAGACATTTTTTGGAAAAACTTACAGTTAAAGATAGACAGGTCTGTGCTCATTGTTTCTATTTTCTTTGGAAATACTCTTTAACCCAAACTTTTTTGTTTGAAACAACATCACTTACTTGCTTGACATTTCAGGAGGAGTTGATGTTCCTGTTACGAAAATTGATTTTGTATTTCCCTCAAATGCCTGCACAGGCAGCTCACTCTATCTTCAATTACCTGGTGAGTAATTGTGGAATTTATTGTTATTTCCTTTCATTATAGAAACACACAATTTCTGATGTTTGTTTAACCGTTGAATTTATTATTTCCTTTCATTATAGGGAAACATGTTTTCTGTTGTACGTTTTAACTGTTGAATTTATTATTTCCTTTCATCATAGGGACACAAGTTTACTGTTGTATGTTAAACTGTTGAATTTATTGTTATTTACTTTCATTATAGGGACACAAGTTTACTGTTGTATGTTAAACTGTTGAATTTATTGTTATTTACTTTCATTATAGGGACACAAGTTTACTGTTGTATGTTAAACTGTTGAATTTATTGTTATTTCCTTTCATCATAGGGACACAAGTTTACTGTTGTATGTTAAACTGTTGAATTTATTGTTATTTACTTTCATTATAGGGACACAAGTTTACTGTTGTATGTTAAACTGTTGAATTTATTGTTATTTACTTTCATTATAGGGACACAAGTTTACTGTTGTATGTTAAACTGTTGAATTTATTGTTATTTACTTTCATCATAGGGACACAAGTTTACTGTTGTATGTTAAACTGTTGAATTTATTGTTATTTACTTTCATTATAGGGACACAAGTTTACTGTTGTATGTTAAACTGTTGAATTTATTGTTATTTCCTTTCATCATAGGGACACAAGTTTACTGTTGTATGTTAAACTGTTGAATTTATTGTTATTTACTTTCATTATAGGGACACAAGTTTACTGTTGTATGTTAAACTGTTGAATTTATTGTTATTTACTTTCATTATAGGGACACAAGTTTACTGTTGTATGTTAAACTGTTGAATTTATTGTTATTTACTTTCATCATAGGGACACAAGTTTACTGTTGTATGTTAAACTGTTGAATTTATTGTTATTTACTTTCATTATAGGGACACAAGTTTACTGTTGTATGTTAAACTGTTGAATTTATTGTTATTTCCTTTCATCATAGGGACACAAGTTTACTGTTGTATGTTAAACTGTTGAATTTATTGTTATTTCCTTTCATTATAGGAACACACATTTTCTGATGTTGAATTTATTGTAATTTACCTTAGTATAGGAACACACATTTGCTGTCGTATGTTTGACCTAAGTTTTAAATTCTAGATTGGCTACATCATGTTCTATGTTAGAACACCATGTGAAGGAGGGCAGGATGCCATTTCTGGAGCTTTGTCTCTTCTCTGGCTGGTAAATATTTCTATTAGATTATAAGAATTTACATCAGTTCTAAGTGCACTGACTAATCAATAACTTTGAAGTTGACCATGTTTGATTTATTTATCTACATGAAAGTTGTGTACTTGTTTCCTCAGTGTATTCCAAGTGTAGAAGGGATATATTTCAAAGATTTGAAACAAACATTGAAAAAAGAACAGTGTGATGTAAGATTTTATTCTGTTAACCCTTCAACAACTTTTTACATAATTCATAAAAGATATTTGTATTATTTTGACAAATAATTGTTTTATTGATTTAAACAAAGCTTCCTGTTGTTGTTTTTTAACAGCCCTATCTTCTGGTATCTGCAAGTGTGGCAAGTGCCAAAAAGATTTTAGTCCATGGGCCAGATTTATCCAGTATACCTTCACAGTTACCTATTCATGAGGTGACAAAGATTTATTTTGTTAGTATTTATTGTGTATTCTGCCTTAGTCTGCATGATTTTAACCGACAGTTTTTGTCAATACATTTCAGGACACACAGTTTTACCAAATCTTGCAAGAAAGTTTGGAGTTTTTTAATATTCCAGAAGACCAGCATCATTGCCATTTTTTGGTGGACACAAAAACACGTAAATATTATTGTCATATTTGTCATTGAGTTATTTTTTATGATTGGGTAATGAAAATAAAAGCACTGAAATAGTGATCCTGAAATGTTTTGTTTAATCGCTTCACATAACAATGTAAGAAAAACTGTTAAATACCAAAGGCTACTTTATAGTAACTAAGCTCTGTGGTGGGTCATACATTTCATAATTGGATACTGCATGGAAATAATATTTATGTGTGGTGATTTATAAAGACAAATTCAATTTAAACAACTCTATAAAAGACTGCATTTGAAAGCTAATTAGAACAAATTTATTTCTTTAGATATAAAACCTGTGGATGAATGTTTTTTTTTAGCTCATTGTTTAAATCTTTATTCCAGACCAGATCCACAGCAACAACGCCTATGTCAGAGATTTTTACTTTTTCCGTAGAAACTTTTACCCTCAGCTAAGCTTAGTGCACATGAACCCAGAAGATGCTTCTTTAGCTTTACAAAGAAGGGTAATACATTCATATTTGTACAGTTATTACAAAGAAGGGTAATACATTCATATTTGTACAGTTATTACAAAGAAGGGTAGTACATTCATATTTTTACAGTTATTACAAAGAAGGGTAATACATTCATATTTGTACAGTTATTACAAAGAAGGGTAGTACATTCATATTTTTACAGTTATTACAAAGAAGGGTAGTACATTCATATTTGTACAGTTATTACAAAGAAGGGTAATACATTCATATTTGTACAGTTATTACAAAGAAGGGTAATACATTCATATTTGTACAGTTATTACAAAGAAGGGTAGTACATTCATATTTGTACAGTTATTACAAAGAAGGGTAATACATTCATATTTGTACAGTTATTACAAAGAAGGGTAATACATTCATATTTGTACAGTTATTACAAAGAAGGGTAATACATTCATATTTGTACAGTTATTACAAAGAAGGGTAGTACATTCATATTTTTACAGTTATTACAAAGAAGGGTAGTACATTCATATTTGTACAGTTATTACAAAGAAGGGTAGTACATTCATATTTTTACAGTTATTACAAAGAAGGGTAATACATTCATATTTGTACAGTTATTACAAAGAAGGGTAATACATTCATATTTTTACAGTTATTACAAAGAAGGGTAATACATTCATATTTGTACAGTTATTACAAAGAAGGGTAGTACATTCATATTTTTACAGTTATTACAAAGAAGGGTAATACATTCATATTTGTACAGTTATTACAAAGAAGGGTAATACATTCATATTTGTACAGTTATTACAAAGAAGGGTAATACATTCATATTTTTACAGTTATTACAAAGAAACATATTGGATGCCTAACAGAGGCTAAAGTACTATAAATTCAATTTAGCCTTTTCTTTTTTAGACCACACATTCTTATATTTTATTTTTCCAGGTATTTTTACTCAAGTTTGTTGAAGTTGGAAAAGTTTTACTGCTGCAAGCTGTCATGAAGAACACATCAAATCACCAGGTAGCTCAACTGAACAAATATTTTCTATTTTTCTAATATGAGAAAAATTGTTTTTAATCATTTTCAACAAATACAAATAAATATTTTTTGTTTTTTCATTTAAGCTCCAAAATCATGTGTGTTTTCTCCATGAAGAGTTGACCAAACTTCCTTCATTTCCACGCAAGGCTTTAGAATCTGAGTTTGATATGTACTCAGGTGCATGGGGACAGGTACGTCTGCACATTTATTCTCTTCTAGATTACCAAAATAAAACTTATTGGTACATGGTCCTTGGTTTTTCTTCAAGTAACTCACTATGCATCAATCACTTACTCAACCAATGAGTCTCTCAAATTGAAATTTTCTCAATTCATTCTTAATAGCTTGGGACTTTTTTTTCCCAAGCCAAACACTGAAATTTATCTATAAGATTGCTGCAGATTTTAATTTTGTTTAAGATTTTTAGCTTTTATATTTATAAAACCAGATAGAATTTATGTTTCCATGAAATTAATTTTTTGAAACACTAATTTATTCAATACCCATGGCCTAAATGTTTTATTTATGTCTAATCAGGCCAAAGGGCAAGTACCCAGATGACTGCTGGATCAGGATGATAATTTATGTCTAATTTAACAATATAAATCTGTATTATCAATTTTCTCATTTTAATTCATTAATTATTTTTTTGTGTTTTTTATAGGAAATCTTTGGAATGGATGCTTTACATAAATATTCTTGGGCAAAGGTAATTTGAAATCTAATTATTTAGCTTTGATATGGATAGAATCTTTTAAAATCAATCAATATACAAATCTTTAAACTTCATAACCCTGCCTATTCCTTTTCACTTTAAAGAAGCAGCAAAATATTATATCTGAAAGCTGCTTAAACATTATATTTTTGGGGTCATTTAAAAAATATACCTTGGCATTTCTTTGACTTTCTAGTTTTAAAAATGTGAAATAGAGAAGAATTTTTTTTTTTCAATGAGTTTTCTTTTTTTTTAAATTTAGATTGTATTAATAATATTGAGTTATATGTCATCAAAAATATTTTAAATATAAAAAGCACTTTAAAAAAAAAACATGAGGATCGGTTGCTTAAATAATTAAATTTGTAAACATTTTCTGCAAGTACTAATTGATACCCAAGACTCTCCTCCCCTTTAGTAGTGAAAGTTCAATTATTATACAAGTGACTTTTATAACTAAAGTAATATAAAAAAAGATTAATTTTACAGATTAGATTACATAAAAGAAAATATTACAAATGTAATGTATCAGTATTTTACTAAACACTTAGAATTACAAAGACATTGCATAGTACAAACAATGTGAATTGACTTTTTTTTAATCAGAAAAGCTGAACATAAACCAAACTGTATTTTTTTTTTATAAACACTTTTTTTTAAGTACTGGTAATCAAAGATTTATTTCAATAATAACATTTTGTATGAAAAAAATAAATTCAAACTTGGATCTTAATGAGGTTACATTACTGGTCTTTGAGGCTTATTTAATCTAGTCATAATCTACGGGCTACACAAGTGACCATCATGATATAACATATAAGAAATAATATTTTACAGCCGTTTCATTTTTTCATTCACCATTTAAAATTTTCACCTTTTTAAAGGAAAATCACATTTAAGCTTACAAGCACCAAACATTTATTTGCAATGCATTTTATTTCTTCTTCTGTGAATCTGTGAAACTCTTTTTTAAAACAATCATATGTAAATATATCGACATCAAACTGTCTATCTGTATGAACCTCAACAGTTGATAAGAACTATCTTCAGCTCCATGTCCAGCACCTTCACCTGGTCTAATGACCTCAATCTTTTCATCAGTGTTATTAATGGAACTATAGTCCTTCAGTTTGAGGATACTGCTATTCTGAGATTCTGTTTAGCAACGCTTATTAATGCCTCTAGACATTTTAAGCACATTTTTGCCACCAATGGGTAGGTATTCATTGGTCATGAGTTTCAGCCTCAATTAACTCCCTGTGTTGTGGATGGCATATTGTATCCTATATGGATCATGGTTGTTATTGTATTTGTATAGCATTTCACTTTTGTGCATGGTGCAATTATATTGCTTTCATTTCTTTTCTTTAAGTTAAGATAGAATGCTAAATGTCTTTTATTGATGTTTTGTAATAGTAATAATGTCATGGTTTTTTTTTATGTATTGAAATGTTTTTGCTTGCAGCTTCATTGGTTTATTTCTCGGTTAGAATTGTTTTGAGAGGTTATTGATAAGGAGATGCAAGTACTTATAGCTGTAACTTATTTCACTGCATTTTTGTTTAAACTTGTGGATGCAATATTTATTTTGTTGTTTTTTTCATTTCAAAGGCTTTGTCTATTACTTATATCTTGTTTTGCATGCATTGGCAGAGAGTATTTACATTTTTAGTTTTTAAAAAAACTTTCTCCATTGGTCTCTTACTAAATTTGTACTGATATGGATTTAGTTTCATGTTTTATTGTTGTCAGTAAATTATTGATTGTATAAAAAAAAAATTAAAACAAGTATTATCTGCAGAGATTAATTTAGTAAGGTGTTAGTATTGTTTATTGACTTTGTTCTATCTACATTACAGCTTCCTGTACATCATGCCAACACTGATAAGGGTTTACAGTAACAACCAGCCTAATCCAGTGTTGAAAAAAGCTATACAGTTTGTGTGTAAGCAGTTTTTTATCCTTCACCGGAAGCCATTCATTCTTCAGATGTTTGGCAGCATAGCACCAATCCTAGACATGACATGTGCAGTGGAAGGTGTTAAGAATTGTAACAAGGTAAGCACAAGCTGATTTTGACAATACTCTTATTGATGAATTGTATTTAATTATATCTAGTCCTCGTTTTGAAATAACCACTTAGAGAAGTTTGAACTATTGTATTTTTTAAGGTTCAGCCCAACAGTTTTTTCAATTTACTTCTGGCTTTGGAAAAAGATTGTTCAGATCATTTATCTGTCCTTGACCTAGTTGTTGGAGAAAAACCTTTAAGGGCTCTGGTGAGTTGATGATAGAATAATAGTGTCACTATTTCATTGGAGTATTTCATTTTCATTTGTTCTAGAAATTTTAATGGGTTTTTCTTTATCTCTGTGTGTGTCTATTTGTTGTAATTAGGACTTTTGCTATGAGAATGACCCAGATACTTTCAATATGATGGATGTTATCAACATGTGTGTCACAGTCATAGCTTACGCTCCAGACTCATACCGCTCCAGCCAGATGTTGGTAAGAGCTACGTTCATCTAATGATAATTTGTTCATGGGCAGTGAAGAAGTGGTCACAGTTTTCTATGGATACGACTCACAAGGAATAGTGTTGCTGGTACAACACCCAAGACACTCTTCCTCCAAATTGAAAAAACATTTTATGAATCAATATTATAACTTACATTTACAGTAATCCAAATATTAGTGATAGTCTTTCTTTCATATGGATTAAATAATAAAACATTCAAAATTATAAGAACACATAAAGTTGTTTTTATTTTAAACCAAGTCTTATTCTCACATGTGAGGTTAAGCTTTACCAAAACTCAAATAAAAATCCTAAAACCTATAGAGTTTAGATCATCTGTTGCCCTAAAGAAAGTTACCACTTTGACCAGACTGCAAACCAGAGAGCTTCAATTTAGACGCCCAATATTGAATGAAATATTTCATCTATCAATGAATAGCACTAATGCTTCAGTGATTATGGTTAATAAGTTGAATTAAGGATAGAACTAAAAAAAATTTTGTGTGTGTTTCAGACCATACTTGAGATGGTGATTCCTCGCTATTTGGAATACCTAAAGAAAGAAACCACCAGACGAGACAATTCTGTTGCAGCTAGACATGAAGTGATGGCCATAACTAATTTAGCTATAGCTGTCAGGTCACTTATTACATGCTGTGAATATTTTGCAAGGTGAGTCATTTATTTCAGTTCAAAATAAAAACAAAACTTAATAAACAATCTTGTCTTTTTAGCATTTATGTGTGTTTCAAAAAGTTGAAAATATGATTTTAATATGCATCTGATTAAATATTTGCTACATTTGTATAAAAACAATAAGCATTGCATGACTGTAAGTTAGCTAATGAGAAAGACCAGAAATGTATTCTGTTAATAAAAGAATATAATTATTGAGTGACTACACTTTTAACATAAAAGAATATAATTATTGAGTGACTACACTTTTAACATAAAAGAATATAATTATTGAGTGACTACACTTTTAACATAAAAGAATATAATTATTGAGTGACTACACTTTTAACATCACATTAACCACTCTTAGTTTTTGTATCACTTTCCCAACTATTTCAGTGTCATGATATAGATGTTAAATTTAACTAAAAGTGGAAGTAATAGTATTACACTTCAAATAAATTTAAAACAAAAGCCTTGTTTTGTTTATTTATATGTACAAATAAAGCTAATTTTATCCATCAATATTTATAGCTAAGTGATATACATATTTAATTCTCTCATTAGAAGCATGAGTCTGCCACAGAGATTTCTGGAGGTCACAGGTGTTACAGGCACTAAGCCCATGCAGAATCACAGTCTGCACTCATTGACTATAGATGACAGAGAAGATTCACATGCCAGGTAACTCCATTGACTCAAATGTCCTCTAACATGTTACTACTTTATGTAGAATACATTCAACTGGATAGACTTCAGAAAGTTCAAAATACTGCAGCACGCATTGTGTCACGAGTAAATAAGCATGACCATATCACTCCAATTCTCAAAGAGCTCCACTGGCTCCCTGTGACGAAGCGCATCGATCATAAGATTATGGCCCTTACCTATGGATGCGTGGAAGGCACAGCACCTGCATATCTCAAAGAGCTTATACCGAAGCATGTCCCGTTAAGGATGCTGCGATCTTCAACACAATCTCTCCTGGAAATTCCAGGTTTGGAAGGTCACAGAAAAAAGACTCTTGGTGTACGCTCGTTTGAATCTGTGGCGCCTACACTGTTGAATGGCTTACCTGAGACACTGAAAAACTCTGTGTCAAAAAAAGCATTCAAGAAGAATTTGAAGACTTTTCTTTTCAACTAAGTTGATGAAGTACACATCCATCAGCAAAGTACTTGTTTAAAACTATTTTAAAATGTTATTGTCGTTTCGTGCCTCCATCGGCCGAAACCTTGTTTAAAACTATTTTAAAGTGTTATTGTCGTTTCGTTTTTGTGAGCGCGCTGAGCATGCTTGCATTAGCATGGAGTGAGGTGCGATATAAATGACCAATTATTATTATTATTATTATGTCCACATCTTTTTTTACTCCCTCAAGCCGTCATATGGAAGAAGGCAGAAGAAAAACATATGGCCATGAACCAGATGACCTTGAACTACGAGAAGACTTTCGCAAGCCCAGGGACTCACTCCTGTCAATAGCAGCAGAATTTTATTCCCAGTGCTGCGGCCGATTGAAAGACCTGAGAAAAATGTTGGCAGATCCAACGTTCAGGTCCCCTGAGTTATTTGACAATAAAACTCATAATGTAAGTCATTTGGATGTTGTGAGTTGTACATGTTTAGGACAATCACACAATCCAGTTTAAATAGTTTTAAAATTCTTAGCCAATTTACAAGAATAGTAGAAATTTAAAATAGGAGAAAAAATATCTTTGTTGTTAATTCCTTCTATGTGTCACTTTTAAAAAGATATAGTCACAGCTTATACGTTTTGTTCTCATTAACAGCGCCTGGCAGAAGTGGCACACACATTGCTGAAATTGGCTCCATATGACCCTCTGACAATGGCTTGTTCTGGATTACAAAGGTGACCTAAAAATATACAATAAATTAAAGAATAAGTTCATCTATTAAAGGATTTTCTATAGTTATTTGCTTATTAAGTGAAATGTGTGTAATTCTTTGAACATTTGCTTCAGGTACATGCTAGAAATAATGCCCAACACAGATTGGTCCCAAGAACTAATCAGGCCAGGACTGAATCTGATATTAAGACGACTGGATAGATTATTTACAAAGATATCAAAAAAGACTGCATTGAGGGTATGTCATTCATAGGTTATCAACTCATAAAAAATGTATGCAAATATTCTTCACATAAATTACCCATAAACTATATGATCTTTGTTTGTTTTTTTTTATCTTTTTTTTTTTTTAGCAATTTTGAATTATGGGCCTTGTATGCTTTTCATGATATATGATTGTTTAATTCCTTGGATTCCTCATGGGTAACATAAGGTCTCCGCAACAGTTCTCCATCGCTCTAGATTCTGAGCAGCCTTTTTTAGTTCACCCAACAACATAATGCAGTCTACATTTATTCTTCACCCAAACCTCATCTTTTCCTTTCTAGCCTGGGCCTGGCACCAGCTATGGTGGAGTTGTCGTGATATCTGTATATTTTAGGTTATTTTTTTTAATCTTGTTAATTCTTTGAAATAGGAAAATAGTTTGATAAAAAAAAATATTTTTTGTCTCAATAAGTTAATCCTAAATATCTCTTTATACACAGAGACAACTGGATTGGGAAGCTGCAGCTAACATACTAAAAGGTGACCACCATTGTGAAATTATTTCTTTGTGTTTACAGAACTTGTTTTTTTTTTATTGTCAACTCAATTTAATTATTATTGTAACATTGTGACTAATAAATAATCTAAATATTATAACATTTTTCAGGAGTCTATCAAACACTTAGGAAGTTTTCCTTTGTTGCACTTCTTCCGCATTTAAAGGTAAAATAAAATAACTCTAGATTCAGTTTTATGTAATTTTTCATAGCTCTGAGTGACTGTTGACTTTAAAAACAATATAACTTCTAAACTGTAATCACATAGAAATTTAGGAATTTTAACTGGTATGCTACTGACTTACCTCTCTCTAGAGCAGGGGAACCCATGGCTCGCGAGCCAGATGTGGCTCTTTTGATAGCTGCATCTGGCTTGCAGACAAATGTTCGATTATTAAACAAATGTTTTTTTAGACTTTTTTATCTACATATTAATTGCATATCAATATTTCATTCTACAAATGAGCTAAAGTCTACTGCAGCTCAGCATCAGAAGAATTCAGAGACATAATTATTCGACTTTTAGTGTTGAAATTACACAAAATGCACACATTTACTTTTACTTTTTAGTTTTAAACATAATATATGGCTCTCACAGAATTACTTTTCCAAATATGTGGTATCCATGGCTCTCACAGAATTACTTTTCCAAATATGTGTTATCCATGTTACAATATCCTAAGACAAAAAGGTTACCTCCCCTTGCTCTAGAGAAACAAATGAATAGCTTCTTGAATTCTTTCTCAAGGCTTATGGCAAAATGAAGTTTAGATTACATAGAATTTCTTTGTGGCTCAAAGGCCTAAAAGGCCTTTCACTTTGACCTCATATTTATCAGTTTTAATTTCATTTAACTTTGAATTTGGTTACAATAACCTAATAGATCATTTATTTCTTTAGTATCTTTTTATTCTTGTATACAATGTATAGATGCAACATAGTTAAAACATCGATGGATTAAATCAAATTTGGTTTGGTTTGGTCTGAAAACTTTATGGTTCATGGTGGCTGAGCGGCAGCGCATTCTGCTGGCATACCGAAGGTCCTGGGTTTGAATCCTGGTGAAGGCTAGGATTTTTTTCCCTGGACTCGATGGTGTTCCTGAGTCTGTCCAGCTCTGATGAGTACCTGACATTAGTTGGGGTAAAGTAAAGGCGGCTGGGCCAATGTGCTGGCCTCACATCCCTTAGTATGCACAGAAACTGGTGAACGCTGCTTCACAGGCCCTATGATCAATTTAGTCCGACGGGATACTTTACTACTGAAAACTATGCCCAGAAAATACTTCAGTGAGATTGAGGTTGTAACAAACATCTTGTATCCCCCACCCCCCAGACTCTGGTGAATATCCTGATAACAATTTTGTTAACAAGCAATGGCTCCAATTTACTACTGCCGGAATCACTCACCATGCCAACTGGAATCCATCGCAGTGAGCCTTCTTCTCTACAGACAGATGCTAGCCCTTTGTTTGTCTCCTCTGTTGTCAAATTGGTTGCTATGCAAATGGCGGCTCTTGGGGTAAGTTGTTAGCAGATACTAGACACAGTAAATATACAACTTTTCTCTCATTAATGCTTGAACAGTATAAATTCAAGAGATAATGTAAAAAAAACATAAAATATATTCTAAACATTTCTTTTTTAAATAGAAAATAATCACTGTAAAAGTAAGAGCTATCAGGTCACTAAGTTTGATCAACACGTAACAATAATACAGTCCACTGTGTGTTACTAAGTTTCAGTCAGTTTATTATTAAGCCGTTCCTTACACGCCCACAGTTACAGTCACTATTACTGTCAGAATTACTATTGAATTTTTAACAATTATTTATTTATAACTTTCGTCATTTATGGATTTTTATAAAAAGTAATTTTATAATGGAAAATGAAATGTTCATTATATTTCTGTAGTTATCGTGTAGTCTATGACATATTGACATATCTGCCTGCCATTATTGTTAACATTTCAGGATCAGTATTCATTAGAACAAATCTGTGGTGGTGTCTCTGCTTTCTCTGCCAATGAGAAATCTCTCAACCTGCTGATTAACTTTATACTGCCACTCTGTATTAGAGTTGGATCACACTGTAGAGGTGATTACAATACTTTTACATTAAAACTGTTGTTGTTGTGGTTTCTTATAGTATATCACAATCAGTTTCTTTCAAACTTGGTGAAGTAGTTGAACATGTCAATGGTTTTGTTGGCCAATGGACTTTTGTGTTGTGATTAGTTTGAGAATAACTCAAATGGTCAAGTTCATGTCTTCATTTATATCAAATTATTATTATTTTGTTGTATTCTTTTACTTAATATGTTATCTTTATTGAAGAATATTATAATTATGAATATGTCCTGTATAAAGATTTCGTAAACTCTGACCTTTTCGCTTACAGATACCCCAAGACTGAGTCACGCTGACATGACCTTTGCTCTGACAGTCATCATCAATCTACTTAGTCCTAGCACTTCAGTCCAATCCAACCAGAACAATTTCAATAAATCCACCTATCTTTCTATTGGTGAATATGGCAGGAGTTCAAGTGTGTCACAGCCAGACAAAAGCAGTAAATGTACAACTGAACTGCATCTTCATACTGCCCTAGTGGGTAAGTTCAACAGCTGCACATAGCACTCACTACTGGTACATTGTTACACTGCAGTAAATCAATTTGCTAATTAACAGTTCAGCGGCCCCATAGAAAGTCATTCAATAGTCATTTTTATTCAATGTTAACAATCTGTTTTCAATTCTTTATGCTGTTTATAATAATAGACCCATACATTGGTCTAGCACTTTTGTGATAAAACAAATCTAAATCTATTTTGTTATAAATTTCATGTTGTTGTTTTTGATGTTCAGGTCTTGAAATCTTGATGGTATGTTTTGATAAGCAGTTGTCCTCCCATTGGCATCTTGTTGCTAAAACTATCATAACCTTGGCATCCAGAAGTAAAGGTAAACCTTGTACGCATTTGTTGTAATTTACTTTTTTATTGAATTAAATATTTCTGTTTGCATATAATAAGTAAAATATCAAAAAATAAAATTCAATATTTTTCATATCTAATGTTAATGAATGGACTCCTCAAAATTTTAAAGAAAACAATTTTGTAGTTTTGCTATTGGATAACTTGAAAAACCTCATCATTAAATCTAAAAAAATGTGTATACATGTGCTTAGTATAATAAAATATACAAATAAATGCAATCTTAGTATAATAAAATATAAAAATTAATGCAATTAAAGTATAACAATATTACATATTATGGGACAGCATGGCAGCGTGCTCAGATTGCCAAACTGAAGCTCTCAGGTTCTAGTCCTGGTATCTGACCTTAGTTTGGGACAAATTAAGTGGCTGGGCATTGTGTGTCCACACAATCCCCTATTATGCCATAGCCATGGAAATAATAACATGTGCATGCTGCTTCACTTGCCCCATGGACCAACATGGTGTGAAAAGTTTACTTTATTAAATCTTGGCTATAAACAAATTCTAATAGTAGTAATAGTTGTTATACCTTGACTCAAATTTTCAAATGTTTCTCTTTAGTTACAGATTTCATTTCTGTTGTCTTTATTTCAGTGGATCTTCCTATGTGGAAATTTTTGGATTTCCTTGTGACACATCGACCGTCTCTGTTTATTCTTCTTCAGACATTCATTCAGTTCAGGGTAAGACTTTGCACATCCCTAAATTCCATTCTCATACATTGGACACTGGAAGCTATTGCTTACAAGTTTATGTGGGCGGCCTCTGTTATTATTTAATACATTTGTGTTTCTGTCACATTTCTATCATGGTATGCTATTGTTCTGTTTAGATCATGTTTATTTAATACATTTGTGTTTCTGTCACATTTCTATCATGGTATGCTATTGTACTGTTTAGATCATGTTTATTTAATACATTTGTGTTTCTGTCACATTTCTATCATGGTTTGCTATTGTACTGTTTAGATCATGTTTATTTAATACATTGTTGTTTCTGTCACATTTCTATCATGGTATGCTATTGTTCTGTTTAGATCATGTTTATTTAATACATTTGTGTTTCTGTCACATTTCTATCATGGTATGCTATTGTTCTGTTTAGATCATGTTTATTTAATACATTGTTGTTTCTGTCACATTTCTATCATGGTATGCTATTGTTCTGTTTAGATCATGTTTATTTAATACATTTGTGTTTCTGTCACATTTCTATCATGGTATGCTATTGTTCTGTTTAGATCATGTTTATTTAATACATTTGTGTTTCTGTCACATTTCTATCATGGTATGCTATTGTTCTGTTTAGATCATGAGAGTGAACTGTGATACAGCTCAGGAATACTACCTTCAACAAACAATTAAAGATAAACTGCAGGGCTACACTTTCTCTTACCACAAGCCTGCATCTGCCATATTGGTGAACCTAGCCGTAGAACTTAGACATTTAAGAGATGAATTGTCCAACAGCTCTGGGGGTAAGTAGGCCTTACATGTGTAGAACTTAGACATTTAAGAGATGAATTGTCCAACAGCTCTGGGGGTAAGTAGGCCTTACATGTGTAGAACTTAGACATTTAAGAGATGAATTGTCCAACAGCTCTGGGGGTAAGTAGGCCTTACATGTGTAGAACTTAGACATTTAAGAGATGAATTGTCCAACAGCTCTGGGGGTAAGTAGGCCTTACATGTGTAGAACTTAGACATTTAAGAGATGAATTGTCCAACAGCTCTGGGGGTAAGTAGGCCTTACATGTGTAGAACTTAGACATTTAAGAGATGAATTGTCCAACAGCTCTGGGGGTAAGTACAATTGTCCAACAGCTCTGGGGGTAAGTACAATTGTCCAACAGCTCTGGGGGTAAGTACAATTGTCCAACAGCTCTGGGGGTAAGTACAATTGTCCAACAGCTCTGGGGGTAAGTACAATTGTCCAACAGCTCTGGGGGTAAGTACAATTGTCCAACAGCTCTGGGGGTAAGTACAATTGTCCAACAGCTCTGGGGGTAAGTACAATTGTCCAACAGCTCTGGGGGTAAGTACAATTGTCCAACAGCTCTGGGGGTAAGTACAATTGTCCAACAGCTCTGGGGGTAAGTACAATTGTCCAACAGCTCTGGGGGTAAGTACAATTGTCCAACAGCTCTGGGGGTAAGTACAATTGTCCAACAGCTCTGGGGGTAAGTACAATTGTCCAACAGCTCTGGGGGTAAGTACAATTGTCCAACAGCTCTGGGGGTAAGTACAATTGTCCAACAGCTCTGGGGGTAAGTACAATTGTCCAACAGCTCTGGGGGTAAGTACAATTGTCCAACAGCTCTGGGGGTAAGTACAATTGTCCAACAGCTCTGGGGGTAAGTACAATTGTCCAACAGCTCTGGGGGTAAGTAAATGTTACTTTAATATATGTGTGAGCATAAAGGGTTGTTCTCTAAGCATTGTGACTCTAAGATTATTATTTTTTAAAACAGTTCAGTTTAGTATACAAAAAAACATTCTTGAACACTGATGCAAAAAATATCAAACATTTAAACCTGTATATATTTGTTTCTGGAACTTGCAAAAAATCAAACATTTAAACCTGAATGTTTGTTTCTTGAACTAAATAATTCATAAACTCCTGTTTTTATCAATCCTCAGTGTTATGCTCAACATCTATTCATATATTATTTTTAAAAAACACACAACATATGCTAATATCGGTTTCAAAATTATTACAAATTTCTTCAAAATTTGTTCTTAATTGTTATACACTAAATTTTAAATTCAACATTTTTTTTAAATTCTTTTTTTCATGAAAATGTTTGTCTTGACTAAGCATTAAATTCAAAATTTCTCATTTCTCTCCACAGCTTAAAACTCTATAAAAAATATATTTCTATTATTCCTAATGCACTATGATAAACTACTTATATTACATAGGCTATAGATCAAGAGCAGCAACTCTAGCTACAGATCAGGAGTTCTCTCAGACCCAACTGCCAGATAGAAATACTACAGAAATAGCTTCTGAGATAATTGGATCTACAAGAATAAGTCATGGATCTCTGATTAAACGTTCAAGCAAAGGTAAGAGAAATGAATATCGTGTTTTATTTAGACAAAGATTATAATCCTGGTGAATGTGATGACTTGTATCCAGCTCATTGTATAACTGATATCATTTGATATGCGGAAAAAGTGGCAGCTGTGTTTTCACTGGCCACAAAATACCATTTTAAGTGGTCAATAACACTTCAAATCAAACATTATTTATGCCTTTCAGTTTTTTTTTTATTTATATTTAAAGTTTGATAACAAAATTTCAATGTTTTTTTATCTTCTTCTTCTTGTCCCTTAACCTTGGCGGTCGTTGGGGGGAGCTAATGGACACTGGGTGTCCATAAGTCCTCTCTTGGGCTTGGTAGACTTGGCGGTGCCCATCTCCTCTCCAAGTCGGCGGTGGATTTATGGCTGCCTGCACTGAAGTTCGAACCCCTGATGCGGCGCTTGGGAGTCGAGATCGCTGTCGACTTTGCTAACCAGCCACCATTTTTTTATCATTATATTTTTTTGCTATATTATCTTTAAGTTACTTTATGTCAAAACCTGTATTAACCTTACCTTCCAGCGACCTTGCTATCTCAGTCCAGCTCCAACAGTGCACAGCAACGTTCTCAAACAACAGGCGTCTCCAATGAAGAAAGTCCATCCCTGCAGAGGGCAAAGTCCAGCAAACGTATCACTGCCCGAGGTGGAAGCCAAATATTGTTTAAATTCTCTAGGAAGAGCACAACAGATGAACCAGGGGGTATGTCATTGTGTGATATCATGCATGTTGTTGAATCAGTCAGTCAAGTGTATTACTTTTGTATTTTATTGTTTTGAATTGTGTGTTCTATACAGAATTGGAAACTCCCAGCTCCCCATTGCTACAAAGGCAAGGCACAATTCGCTTCAGAGGAAGTTTGTCTAAACAAAACAGTCAGGAACTAGAGGGCAATGCAGCACAAGTAGTGTATGAAAATGAAGATCAGGAGGCTAACGGCAGAGGTAAAGGTTATTGAAATGGTCTATGTTGAATGGTCTGTGTGTAATAAGCGTGTATCCGATGATGCCGGCTGAGTGAAATGTTGCGCTGACAAAACATTAAAATAAAATACAACTTTTGAATAAAGGCAACTTATAAATACCTTTTCTACATATACATTTTATGATGATTTAAAATAACAAAAATTGTAATCTATTTCCTTATTTGTTTCTTTCACAACAAAAAAGGTAAAAAATATCCATCTTTATTTTTCTAATGGATATACCAAGACATTGTTCTGAAAACATATTTTATTTCATTGTACTTCACAGCAAGAATGGTGAGTCAGCAGTCTGTGCTAGGAGAAGAACCAAGGGAACATAGACTCCAGCGCCAGGATGCAAAGAGCAGAAAGACCTTTAAGATAAAAAGAACTAAAACCAAAAGCTCGGTAAGACCTCGGTTCATGTCTCACCGTCACCGCCCTGAGGTTCTTGATTCCAACCAGGGAAGTGGATATAATGAAGAGCCGGGTGTATCTCACATGTCTGTCAACTTCTGTGACCAACTACAACGTCCAACTCAAGGTTCAGGGATTGCCAGATCTGTTGAAACTATTCCAGAATCTGTAGAAATTAAGGTAATTAAAAGAGATTCACAGTCTAAAAGTTTTTAAAAAATGTTTGACTGTTGGAATATGTGGTTGAAGGATTGTAACTGTTGATAAAATTTGCTGAATTAAGCAAAGCCTTTGGTTCAAATAGAAAGAAAAAAAGAAAATCCATTTTAAGAATGATATCACATGTATTCATTGATCTCATTAATAAATGGCTTTGTATCTATACACTTTTATTCTGTATGAATTGAAATGCTCATAATAAACAATATTTGAGTTCATTGAATTTTTTTATATCAATGGGCTTTGGTAAAGAAACTTTGCTGTTATTATATTACATGATATAGATTGTGGTTTATCCTAGCAAACATTTACATTATATGCAAGGATACCATTACTATTTGTACTTATATTTCTGGCTGTAATAAAAGACAGTCTTAGACTTCCAATTACAATTCAAATTTTGTATATTATTTGTTTAAAATAAATTTGACCTATAAGACCAATCTTGTTATTCTACATCTTCTAACTCTCTTTTTTATTTGTTTACAGTCTGTTATTACAGTCTGTTATTACAGTCTGTTATTACAGTCTGTTATTACAGTCTGTTATTGTTACAATCTTGTTATTCTAAATCTTCTAACTCTCTTATTTATTTGTTTACAGTCTGTTATTACAGTCTGTTATTACAGTCTGTTATTACAGTCTGTTATTACAGTCTGTTATTACAGTCTGTTATTACAGTCTGTTATTACAGTCTGTTATTGTTACAATCTTGTTATTCTACATCTTCTAACTCTCTTATTTATTTGTTTACAGTCTGTTATTACAGTCTGTTATTACAGTCTGTTATTACAGTCTGTTATTACAGTCTGTTATTACAGTCTGTTATTGTTACAATCTTGTTATTCTACATCTTCTAACTCTCTTATTTATTTGTTTACAGTCTGTTATTACAGTCTGTTATTACAGTCTGTTATTACAGTCTGTTATTACAGTCTGTTATTACAGTCTGTTATTACAGTCTGTTATTACAGTCTGTTATTGTTACAATCTTGTTATTCTGCATCTTCTAACTCTCTTATTTATTTGTTTACAGTCTGTTATTACAGTCTGTTATTACAGTCTGTTATTACAGTCTGTTATTACAGTCTGTTATTACAGTCTGTTATTGTTACAATCTTGTTATTCTGCATCTTCTAACTCTCTTATTTATTTGTTTACAGTCTGCTCATGCACGTTATCTCCAGCGTTCTAAATCTCATGATGAGCCTTCTGAATCGTCTCCTCGAAGACGTGACAGGAACAATGCCTCCACCCATTCTGGCAGGATCCATAGGCAAGGTGGCCGCATGATACACAGCAGATCACCTTCAGTTAGCCCTTCAGTCAGTCCTCGTCCAAGTTACCGTTACAAGAAAGAACAAGCTGACAGTGTGAAGACTGACAGTGGGTTGACTGCCTCCAAGGAAACAGCTGACAGTGTTTTGAATGAAGAAAAATTCAAGCAGAAACTGGAGCTTGTTGAAAAGCAGACTCAAGCAGATTATCACAAGAGTTCTTTTGACCCACTGAGTCCATTGTCATTTGATGGCAGCAAAAAAGATTCTGACAGAGCATCGAAGTCAGCTGCAGATAGTTCAGTCTCTTTCTCCTCTCTCGACACAGTCATATCCCCATGTGGGGAGAGGCCAGGCGCAACCACAGGTAATAAAGAGAAGGAAAGTGCTAGACCAAGGCAGAGCTCATCACCAAGTAATGCTCCAGAAACTCCAACACGACGTGCTGCTGTAAGATTCCCAAGAGATCAAGCCTTAAAACTGACCTCACCAACAAAATCTGATAAAGTGTCACCAGTAGCCATGAATGCTGACATTAGCTCCAGTCACATTGATTCCAGTTTAACCGAAGCAGAGAAGATGAAGAAAGTTGAAGCCTGGACAAACAAACTGGTATATCCAGCATCATCACAAGTGTACATCCAGAAATACCCAGCCCATTCTCCCGTAGCGCAGTCACCATTGGCAGAATCTCCGGGACACATACAACCCTACAGTGGTTCATCTTCACAGACCTCACCCAGCCACATCACATCTTTCAGTTCATCTCCCAATGATTCTCCCATTAGGAAACCTTCCTTCAGCTCCTCCCAGACTTCACCCACAAGGAAAGTTTCCTACTCTTCTTCTTCTACAACTGACAGTCCCACACACAAACTGTTTTTTAGCTATCGTAATTCACCCAGCCACAGGTTAGGTTACATGTCTCCCCAGGACTCTATGCAGAGAAAGACGTCTTTTAGCTCTTCTTCCCATGAGTCCCCTGTCAGGAAGCCATCCTTCAGCTCTTCATCAGACTCTAGAAAGAAACTGACCTATAGTTCCACCACTAGTTCCCAAAGTTCTCTCCTCTCATCCCCAACCAGTATCCCAAGTAGAAACTTGGCTTCAGACAGCAGTCCTACTAAAGTATTTGTCCCATCTTCAGCAGTTCATGATGACAGATTTAAGGTGAGCAGCAATGAATACGCTGGTAAAAGCAGCTCGACCTTTCACCCACTTATGATTCAGAGAAGTCCAAAAGTCCAGGACACGTCCAATATCAGCAAGTTCAGCAGGCCGTTCGGCTCAACCCTCGAGTCAGACTCTCATAAAATCACCAATGTTGAGCACATGACCCAGGCAGGCAAAATGTCAACCATCCCACCCAAGCCAACAACATTAAACTTGAGAGATCACAGTGTCAACCCATTGCCCGAGGCAGGGAGAACCAATGCCCGCAACTCCAATGTCCAGGGTCTGGTCAGCAGGTTTGAGACTACTGTTTACTCAGGTGGGAGTGGCAGTACAAGAAGTGGCAGTGAAGGGTTTAGTCCTCCAGCATACACATACTCATCTCCATTGTGCACAAAGTCTAAAAGTGAGGCTATTACCTCCCCTGTCAGTGGATACAACTATACCAGTGGCCCTCAGAGTACTTACAGGCCAGAGTTAATGATTAGAACTAACTACAATCAAAACCTACCAGTTACATGTATAGAAGCTAAAGCATTGGTTCATCCTGTGTTTCACACAGACAGCCCCAAAAGCCCATTGGCTGGTGGTGGTCAGGTGACAAGGTGTGACTCTTCAGATTCTCTCAGTGCTAACGAGAGCTCCTCTCTACTAAGAGATGAAGAAAAAAGTCAGTCATTGAATTCTCTATATTATGCTGATGAAGACATCCCTGATACTTTATAAACTGTTGTTGTCATGATGATGCAGGTACTGTTTTACTGACAATCTAGAATTATAACAACGTAGTAATGTTCTGTTGTGTGAAAAACAAATATCCAGTTAGCATTTAAACTGTAATTGTAAAGTAATGATTGAAAAAGAGATGAAGGAAAGAATATTTGTATTTCAGCTAGTAAGAACCTTGTTTTGTTTATAAAACTCCATGACACAACAAACAAAATGTTCAAAACGTAAGTTAAGTAAGCAACACAAATGTTGTTTGAACAGTACGCAACAAAGAAGTTGTTCAAATAGTGATTTGTCCATTCAGTTAGTAGAGATGTTCCAGCAATATTTTGTTGTTATAATTTATATATTTTGGGGACAGTGTTTGTTTCTATTACAGCTTTGAAACATGTGAATTTGTTGCATTTATTGTCCATTGACTGCATTTAATAAGCATTCTATGTACCTTTACTTTAGTGTGTGTTCATTGATACAGGAAGATAAATTGATTGACTTGTAAGCTAAACTTGCATTGAGTAAACATTTGGTGTTGATAAATTGAGTATTGTATAAATACAACCAAAGTGAGTTACATGTGATAGATATGTGTCAAGTAAAGCTGATTTTACTTTTATTAATTTATTACCAATGAACTTTATATTAACTAGCCATCTGCTGATTTTTTTATACATAGAGTGGAGGTTTTCTATTTTTATTTCTGTCTCAAAGCAAAAAAAACAACTTGTACTGTTCATCTTTGTATTCAAATGTTTTCTTTTTTATTTCTATCTTTTTTATTTTAAATGCATTTTTTGTTTACTTAAAGCTGTGCAATATAATTTTGTATTTTGTAGTCTAGTCCTTTAAACCTATTTATTATATGGTGTTCAACTAGACAATGTGATATATGACATGTACTAGAACAAGTGAAACTACTAGAGTATATAAGTACAATGAGAAACTATCTCTATCAATGTATATATATATTTATATATAGACAAGTTGTTTTGTTATTTCCCTGGTTTGTCATTGGTGATATTTAAACAGGAAATGGTTTTCATGTAAACTTAGTTAGTTTTAAGTTTCAATAAATGTATATATCTATACTTATATATAACTGTCCAATTGTGTTTTTTTTAAATTCTTTATAAAATATTAATTTTTTTTTTTTTTTGTAAACACAAGTGGATTAAATAATTGACACGTCTTTGTCAAGTCATTAAGAAACATTTGGTGATCATTTATTGCGAGTAAATAGTGAAAATTGAAAAATAAAAATCAGAATTTTTTTCTACAAAATAAATGTGTCTGAATAGGTTAAAAAATGTTCTTCTAATCATTGCTGGTAATACTCAGAAAAATGTATTTATTTTGGGTAGCCTGGTACTGGTAATAAGAAATAATAAAATGAACAATTATATATTTGGGTTCAATTTCATACATACAGTACTGCCATAAAGAATCTAAAGCAACAGTAAATTGTATTCAAGTATACAAATATGTAATTGAACAATGTATTGACATAGCTCAATAACATGGTAAACTTATTTAATCAAAACTTTTAAATAAAAAATTACAATATTAAGATGAGTATCCACAGGTCAAAAGTCAACTTTACACAAGAAAGCTCTTATATAGAAAACAAAAATTGCCTTAAAAAAAACTTGTTGAAAATAAAAATCAATATTTACTTTCATTTTTAGAAATGAGTTTTTGTAGGGGCTGACTGTTTGACAACGATCAATTAACCCAAAAGGGTTCATATTAATTTCTCTCAATCACAACAATAGGTCTTACATAATCACTCAATTGCCTTTGTTTTAAGCATGATATAAAAAAAAGTATGTTTAATAAGATAACTAGAAAGTGCATAATAATAAACAAATTGTGAACATTTTATGCTCAATTACAGTTTTAATTATAATAATATCTTAAAATAGTAACATAAGCAAAAAAATAACAGTCTTACTCATTTAAATTAAAATAGGAAATGTAAATTAGATTTAAGATGTAAGCAAATACAGTTCAATAATTTTCTTTCAAAAGGCTTATAAAAAAAAAAGGTCAATGTGATTTATTTCTAACAATTATGCTGATTTTATTTTGATAGTGAAGAAAATTTAGAAATAGCTGGTTCTGGAATATTTGCAAAAAAAAATCATTGACAACAATCAAAAAGGACCAGGCAGTAGACTTTATAAGTACCATTTACAAATTCCTAAATCCATAATAATAATAAGAACTGGTCCTGTTTCTAGTTCACTGGACTGTCAACCAACGCGTCGCTGGTTCTATCCCTGCTGCCCTGCAGGAGTTTGGGCCTAGTGGACGTAATAATCTTCTATCTAGAAGGAACGTATGTAACCTTATAATGTGCCAACTTGTTTAATGCAAGCCTTAAATGAAACAAAATCATGTGTAATGAACTAATTATATAAAAAATAATAATTTAATGCAGCACACACAGCTTTACTTCATTTTTTAAACAAAACATATAAAATGTAGGCCAAGAACAAAAATGAGAAAGTAATTTTAAGTTGTTTTTTTTAATTATGTGTTTGTTTACTTTAAAAAAGGTAGATAAATCCTGCAAATTATTACAAATACCCAACAGTTTGTAGTGAAATAGATAATTACTTTTACCAGCGTTTTCAAACTTTCCTCTGTTCTGATCCATTTTGTTAATACTTCTACTACAATTTTCAATTTGAACCATTTTATAAATAACATTTAATAGATATACATTTCAACATAAACACATATTTTATAGTGACCTCTATACTTCAGGATTGTAGCTAAAATCAGTTCAAATCTCACAAAATGTCCATTTGGGGAGTAAAATACTGTGATAGGTCTTTCCTTTCTCTTCAGTACCCAGTACCCTAAAGGTTGATCAAAGGTCCGGAGCCGCGTGACCTAACATCAGTTCCCACCCTCCGCCATTTATGGTTTAAAGCAAGATAATCCCTTAGTGGCTACTATCAACCAGTTAATCAGCATCTAAAGAGTTATTGTTTGCACAGTAAGGAATGAATTAGGCAGACCTTTCTTCAAATACCTGGCAATGATAGCAGTCTTCAGCCCACTGGGGAATCACACCGTGAATACCATTTAAAATATGTCCTTGTGTAAACAAAAAGATCCACCATAAGAATAACAAATGACAAAACAAAAGCAAAAATCTTTTTCTTTCTAGTATATAGTCTAATTCAAGGGTTAGCATGCATGCCAGACTTGGCAGGCCAAACAATTTTCAATGGTAACACTTGCAGAAGACCTCTATTAAAGCAATTCAAATCTTTTCTTTAAGAAATTGAGTGCCAGAGAAGGATGACCAGTTTTAGGATGTTAGCACAAATGAATGAATTGGAAATCCTACTTTGGAATACTATTGGTTGCCAACTCCTGGTCTTATTGTTGCACTATTTAAACATTTTTGTTAAAAAAACTATGACTTTGTTTAAGCTATTAGTATAGAGCATTCTCAGTGGGCGTGGCTTAGGTTTTTACTCTATTTTTAGTGACGTATTTGTGTAAATATAAGAACCCACTTAAGGTACAAATGTAACGTGAAGAAAGTGAAGTACTTCTTTATCATGCAAAATTCACATCTGAATATTGGCTATCCTGCTAAAAAATAATGAGATAAATAGTAGTACTGTAGATTAATTGATTAATGTGATTAGGCTAGGGCCGTCTAGACTTATTTACACTTTCAATTTCACTTTATAGGCCTACACTTTTAATGTTTCGTAGGCTAGGCTACGATGTCTAGTGATAATGTTGGTGAATAGGCTATCTCTAGTCAAGTAACTATTAGGCTCACATCGTCTATGATCTATGTCTATGACAATAATAAAATAGCCTATTTTATTTAACATACATAATACAGCTTAAATCTTAATAAGACTTAAAACACAACACATCATTTTAAAAAAGCTCGAGCCTATATGAAACTTTATTAATACAGCGGCCATTATTACTTGTACACCATTACAGAAAGTAAACACAAATCACATGCTTTTTGTCACGTGATTGCAAACGCCCTATTCAATAATTTGTTTCATATGTATAGATTAACATAAAAGTTTACTAACTACTTTTGCTAATATTAAGCTTATAATATATCACTTATTAAATACAATTAACAAATAACAATTCACTATATTTACCATACTATTTTGTTTAATTCTACAATTGTTAAATGTTTTTTTGGTAGATTACACAATGTATATAAGATACGATAAGAATGGGCATTTCTTATAGTGCTTATATCCATGCTATAAATATCATTTATTTCAATTGCAAATGCAGACCAGTAATAGTGAAAAGACTTTGTACTGTAGCTGAACAAAAGCTTGTTAATCAATGCAAATGCTTGTTAATTAAGATATAAAAACTTGATATAAGTTATTGTTCAACTCCAACAGCAAATGGCTAAAAATACAAATGTATTGTTAAATTGTATTTTCTAAGCATGATTTTTAAAACAGGTTTGATTTCTTGAATGTTTTTAATATAAAATTTTCAGTAACAAAAATAATAAACTTAATTGCATTATTACAAATGAAGGTGGAGAAGTGCCTCAGTGTGAAAAAGTTGCATTTATTAAATGTGACATATTTAGTACAGTATCATCAAAAATAAAAGCAGTGTTTTATTATAAATAGTATTTCACAATGAACAAGGATTTTCTTTTTCTATAGTTTAAAAACCACTGTTTGTTTAGAGAAATGTTAAGTGTCTATACAAATATACCGTAGGTTACTTTATACACAGAAAATGCATTTAGCTTCTTGGTTACTATTTTTAGTATGGCTGTTCAGAAGTAGAGATCTGGACCAAGAAACAAATAGTGCTCAATTACAATTTGTGTCATGGGTCACAGTGATCTACCAACAGCAGGCTTGGCAAGCACACCAAAGGCCCAGAGTTCAAATCCTCATGAAGGACTTATTCCCAGTTCTGTAAGGTGTCCCTGAGTCGACTTAGCTCTGACATCATATCTGATAGTAGTTGGGAATAAGAAGGCGGCTGGGCATTGGGCTGGCCACACAAACCTCTAGTTTGCCCTGGCCATAGAAACTTGTGAACGCTGCAAATTAGTTTGCTTGGGATACTTTACTACTTTACTTTACAATTTGTCTCCATTATAGACTTCATATTTCTACTAAATTCTCCACAGCTGGTCCACAATAATTTCTAAACATACAGGGTCAGAATAAAGTGAACTCAAAATATCATAAAAGTTCTTAATTCACAGAGTAGATGCTAGTAAAGTTAGTAAAAGCATTAGAATCAATTTTAAAAAAATCACAATTCTGAACACTGAAATGTATGGAATATAATTCCAACATCTTGAAAATGCATGTCTTGTTAAAATATCACCATATCCTACCATTTATCATAAAAAGTATGAAGATGAAATATATAACTCTACTAAATCAATGCATGTTTGGTATTCTAGTCAGAAATATTCCTATACAACAATCAAACATGGAGGACAACATAGACCAGAATTTATTTATTGACATTTTATTATATACAGTTTATTCTAAAATTTAAAAAAAATAAAATAAAAAGGTCATAAAAAATGTATTTCCGATTCGATTTCTTTGCTGCTCACAAAGAAATAATTATTCCAATTTACAATTACTTCCGTTTACATCTGGCGTAATTTAGCAAGTCTTTGCGATAAGTCGTCCTGTAAAAGAATATTTAAAAAAAAAAAAAAAGAATTTTTATATTTCACAAAGTGTAATGTTTTATACTTCAATTACCAAAATATATTTCTTATACTTAACAAATTTATAAATGATACATTAATGGGTAACAATGACAATAAGGAGAAAAAGAATGGTAGAGAATATAAAACTAATTTTAGCCATTTAATGCACTTAATTATGGGGCATGTTTGTCTAGATACAGAGTGTTTTACAATTCCAAGAATCCTGTGTTCATATATGCTAACTGGTAAGGTCAAAATGTAACTTTTGACCTGGAGGCATCCATGAGTCTACCCAACTCTGATATGAAATCTAAATCCCATGACCAATAAAACTGGGTTAACTATGTTTTACCAGGATTATATATCATCAAGGTCTTTAAGTTTTATTTTACTACTGTACATGATAAAAAAACTCAGTTAGCAGCTCATACATCTTTATAACTAGATTCACTTCATGCCAACATTCAGACATATTCTGTCACTTAGCCCCTGGCGCTTAAATTCCACTTTCCCTGACCTTCTAAAAAAATCAACACAAAACACAGACACAACTAAAACAAAAGACATTTATAAAATTGTGGCAAAAATTTTTTTTTTAATGTATTTTTATATATATCTGTTTATCATAAATATTCCTTTTCAGTTTGCTAGTCCTTCTATTATTTTATATTTAGATATTTAGTCCAAACATAAGTAACTGACAATAATTGCCTAGACAACTTTTATGATATTTTATCATATTTTAATTCATCTAAAACATAAGTAACCAATAGCTTTGTTGTAAATTGTAAGTAAATTGTATTATTGCACTTTCAATGCTTTATTATAGAAGAAAATTTAAAATACTATATAAACACTCAGATATGAACACCGCCATTATTTATACATTCTAACTGTAGTGTTGTGGGGTCTCACATTTATTTCAAAATTTAAAATACTACATACACATTCAGATATGAACACCGCCATTATTTATACATTCCAACTGTAGTGTCGTGGGTTCTCACATTTATTTCATATTTTAACATTAGGAATGTCGGACTACCGGGGAATGAATATTTTAAGCGGGAAATGAATATTTTAAGCGAGGACTGAAAAGTATGCCATCAGTTTTAAGGGATTGAATGGATCTCAAAAAAATATTATTTTTTAAATGCACAACAAGAAACAAGTGACAAGTCCAACATTTCAACCCCTTTTCTGTTTACATTGTCCCTTTTGTTGCTATTTATTTGTGATGCCAATCTATTGAAGTGAACACTGAAGTAAACATTACTGACAAAGAAAGACAGAGAGAGAGTGAGTGTTATACAATGTAGTTCCCACCTGTTCTGCTGAAGCTTGTGTTGATCCACTTGCTCCAATGGCTGAAGCCTGTGCTGATGGTAAATCCATATTTAATTCCAAACTGTGAACAAAAATACAAACAATTTCAACTTTGGGTTTTCATCAAAGAAATGTTCACTTAAACATTTTCAACAATGTGTGAATATTTTTTTTAACATTTGAAAAATGAGAGTAAAAATATAATATTGAAAAAAATAAAACAATAAATAAGAGTAACACTCTTTTAAATCAGACATATAACACTTAAATATGCATTTTGCAGTTTATACAGTGTAATAACTAACTTCCCTTTTCTTCATGATCACAATATTATATTATAAATTTATTTATTTAAAAAAATGGCTAACAAACAAATCAAGTAATATTTGTTTTACTAAAAATAGTTTATTAATCTCCAGGCAGATTATATTCAAAAGTAAAGCATTGGTTATAATTCATTCTAAATGTTATGTGTTACTTGTTTACTTTAAGAACACTAATTTGTGTAAACAATTCCAAAGCCATAAAACACAATGTTTTTTTCTCTGTCCAATATCTTAATATTGTTTTTAAAGATGTCAGACATTAAAAAGCCCTGAAGATTTGTTTTTCTTCAGTTTGCCAATATGCTGAGCAGTTTGATCACTTGAATTCAATGCCAGACAAACATATAAGTTTCTCTGGCATTGTTATTCTATGTTGTTGTTTTTTTGCTTTTTTCTCCAAACCCACAGTTTGAGAGAGTCTTCAGATTTACGCCCAGCACCTGCAAGTGGTACTCTGGGATCAGGTTACACTGAGCTGGGGTTTCTGTGGGCTATAGAGGGGCTGGCCTATGGTCCGTTCTCCGCCATCCACAGAACTCCTCAAATAGTTAGGACACTCAGTTATGCCTTTTATATTAAGATTCTGTGAATGCTCTGTGGAATCGTCACATCCTGGTTCCAGGCTACTTCAGTACATTACACTCCTCGTCTCTATGCCACAGACACCAGAGTCCCCTCAACAGGAGGCAAGCAAAAAACTCCATCCAGGGTAGTGCAATCTGGACCTCTGTCAAACAGCACCACATATGGGAGTATAAGTTTTACATGCCCGGGTTATACCCGATGCACAACTTACTGTTAGTCGCCTTTTAAAACATGCAAGTAGGACTAAGCAAAGGAATTATTCTTTCACCTGGTCATTTCCAGGATCCTGATACCCACATGGAGGAGTCCTAAAGATAAAATGTACCATATTAAAATAAAAAATGCTATATAAATCGGTGCCTAAACTGCAGGCAACAGAGCAGTGCCTAAACTGCAGGCACCAGAGCAGTGCCTAAACTGCAGGCACCAGAGCAGTGCCTAAACTGCAGGCAACAGAGCAGTGCCTAAACTGCAGGCAACAGAGCAGTGCCTAAACTGCAGGCACCAGAGCAGTGCCTAAACTGCAGGCAACAGAGCAGTGCCTAAACTGCAGGCAACAGAGCAGTGCCTATGCTCCGGGCATCAGTCAAGGGAAAATGAACAAAAAACAGAAATTCACAGTCTGCTTTTTCTTTCGTTTTTTTTCTGTATGTTCACATTTCCACACAAGTATAAAATGTTCCGGTTATATAAACAAGATCAGATACTGCCACCCACCCTGCTTCATCTGCTACTTCCTGCATTAGTGCATCCACCTGGCCCTGGGGTGTGCTGAGTGTTGAGGAATTCATCATAGTGTTTTCCATCACCTGAGACTGAACATCTAGGTTCTCAAATTGCTGTTCAAACCTGTCCATCAGTTGAGAAACCTAGAATGTAAAAATCAGGCTCATATTAAATCAAGACAGAGGGTTAAACTAAATACTTACAAAAGAGAACATACTCTATAGAGTTTTAATAAAAGCTAATTGATATACTTGTGACATGCTTTGATGTGGCTGAACTGCTTTCTATTGCCCTCCCCCTCCTTTCTTTTACCTTATCCCCCCTTCCCTACCCACCTGCTTCTTCATTTAATAAATCATAGACAGGAATGTCTGACCACCACCATCCCATCATATTAAATCCCTAGACCATTTGTTAGACACACACAAGACATAAGCATAAGCTCTGCCATTGTCTTAGATCAAGACCACCCACCATGCAGGTGTAACAGCACCTGTTTCACTAAAGTATGGATTAATTTTCTGAAGTGATGAGAATTTATAATTTACACAATTATTTTAGCATTTTCTTAAACACTTAGATTAATTCTACATGGCAGGATTTGCATTAGTATCAACTATATACAGCACATGTGGGGAACTGCGGCTGAGTGGCAGCATGTTCGGCTGGCTTACGGAAAGTCACGGGATCTAATCCCTGTGAAGGCCCAAAAGATCCATTTGGTCCGATGGGATACTTTACTTTACTTATATACGGTACATGAAGTTCAAAATCTTTTTATTTATTTATGTTGGTTATAAATGCATGTTGTGTCAGCTGTTGTTGTAATAAGAGAAAATATTGTAGAAACAAATGTAAAATGAAGGGTCAGATTGATAGAGAGTGTCATTATATCATGAGACAGCTGTAGCCAGTGTAGGGAATAAAAGTTATTGTACCACTGATTTATAAGTGTCTAAAAAATTACTGTACGAGCCTTTCGGTTGTACATCCAGGGCGTAATGATGTTAAGGGGTGGATCGGGAGGGACACACCAAGATCCTGTCTGAGACTAGCCACCCTGTAGCAAGCTGATACCAGATCTCCCAGTTGATCATTTGTTTCTTATTTCAAATATATTTACGAACTCTCATATGGCGTACTAGCTGACACCTTGTGAATAGCCTTCCTCATTTTGCAAAAAGGCCTGCCCTTTCATTTTCATATAGGCATTTAGTAGATAAGTCAACCATCTAGTTGAACATGCAAGAACTGCCCACTAAATTCATTACAAATTCTTCTTGATTAAATTATTAAATATGAGTGTCAAGTAAGGGCTTTTATTTTTTAATTAAGCATTTTCTTGGTGTCTGCATTAGAAACTGGAGATCGCTGCTTCACTGGCCCAATGTATCAATTTGGTCAGACAGGATACTTAACTTTTTTTGGAGGGTATCTGCGTTAACATTCTGACCACTTTGTTAATGAATGTAATCATCCAGTGAAATCGTGTCACATACCGGGGTATCCCTTTCTTTAAAACAATAAGAAATCTGTTCTTATAATTCTTTGCAATCATTGATTAATATTTGCACCTAATATATAAATAAAACAGTTGGAACATACCTTTTCAAGATTCATTGACTTCATGGCTGCTTCCATTGATTTGACTACTCCAGCCATAGAGTTTGTCACTTGCCGTGTAGTTAAAGCAGTTTGAACTCGTGCTGCCACAGCGTCTATTCTAGCACTCATTCTTCTATAATTTAATGCTTGATTTTTTTGTCTTATTGAGTTTTCTGCATGAATTTTAGCACCTTCTAAATTTCCCTTTTGAATAGCCTGAAGTTCAAAGAAAGAAAAATGGTTTCATTAGTAATTCAGCATCTCACTTAGCCTCTAGAGACAAAAAGAGGCAGAATAGTATTGACTATAAAGATGTTAATGTAAAGATTGAAAAAGAAATACAAAATTCAGCTTAACACTTTGACTTTACCTTCTTAAGTTTAACTTTCTCCTCTTTCTCAGCTTTCTCAGATCTTTTAGCCTGTCTTTCAAGATCTTTAGCAGCAAATTTTAAATTAAACATATGTTCTATATTTGGTCAAGGAAACCTTTGATGCATTAAAAAAAACAAAAACAATTGAACTAATTGTAATAAACCATCTTTGAGAAAACATGTGGGCTAATGCAGGGAGATAAATTATGCCAAACCCTTAGAATCTTACTGCACTTTCTTTGTTTTACTAAAGTTCATGGGGTGAAAGGAAAGACATGAGAATCCCTATAACTTAGCCAGGTACCCCCAAATAACTAAGAGGTTACTATATCTGCTTTAAAAGGGTGCATTTCCAATCTCGCCAGGCAAAAAAGCATATGTTCAAAGCATGCCACAGACTTGCTTAAATATCCCCCTCCCCTCTATTTTTTTAACTTAAAATAAAACTGCTTTCTTTGTTCCCATAAGTATTACTTCAAAAAATAAATTCAAACTTTTAATATTTATAGTCTCACTTTACTTTTTGTCAGGAAAATTCTATATACCTATAAAAACTACATTCTTTTTCCTGTCACTTTGACAATTATGATCGGATTATTATGGCAGTTAGCATTTCTGCATTTCATGTTATAAAAACAAATAAGTTCTTCTGCCGCTGTGATTGTCTGTCTGAAGTTTCCATATATATGTTTAAAAAGTGTTGTGTGATTGGTGATTAACTGTCAGTGCTATTAAATGTAGGCAAAATTGAGTTGGTTTTATTTTTATCCCTGTTTTTCTGAGTGTCTCATATAAAATTATATCTTCATGATATTAAAAAATTAATGGTACAGTCCATAATTACATCTATACTAGTCCTTACAGTAAAAAAAATACAGTAGGCCCTACTTAAACTACATAGTAATCATTATATTATTATATTAATTAAAGTATATAGTCGTATGATCAAGTTTTATGGGTTTAGAGTTATGATTGTTATGAGTTATGAATTATGAATCAAGTTATGAATGATCACATCTAAAAAGCATTCTTACACTTATATGATAATGATAACTACTGTTCACTGTCTAGTCATCTTTACTCCTAAATTTGTCTTTTTTAAAAATTTTTATGATAATATTTTACTGTCTAGCTCTAGACTCTAACTCTAGTCTAGTGATTCAAGTTTAATTCTAATAACTATTATAAGTTATAAGTTATATATGTTATATACTATAACTATAACTAATCAACAAATCTTATATATATAAATCTTAACATATAATTATAGAATTATAGACATATATTCATATATTAAATATAATATTACAGATATAGGCCTATATTAAATACTATATATAAATATAAAGAAATTATATCTAGCCTATATAAAGTTTAAAGAAGAAGATATATAAATTGCATCCTGCGCTTACAGCTACCCTCAGCCTCATCCGTGGTCTAGTCTTGCATTTTTATTCATGTTTTTAATGATGTTAAGTTAATAACTAATAAGTAATATAATTCTGGTATACCCTAATGACTAATGAGTAATGAGGCTAATGCCATAATTCTAAATAAATCTAAGATTCATAAGTAAGATAGTGTTAGTCTAATCAAGATTCAAGTCAATCAGTCAGAATCAATCAATCAAGTCTAAAATTGACTCACACTCTATTATACTTCTAGACTATAGACTATAGAGTCACTATAGAATATAGACTATAGTGACTAGACATCTATAGTAATTAGTATAGTCGAGTATAGTATAGCAGTAGGCCTATAGCCTATAGCCTAATAATTAATAATTCAAATAAAATCACAAATGATTGAAATGACAAACAAAAATTTAACGTCAAAAGGATACTATCCATCTTGTAAAAAAATAAAGGTAAATCCCCAATTAGAAATGCGTCTTGTTTGTTGTGAATTATAGTGTGTTTGATGACATATCCCCTTGTTCTATTTTCGTATAAATGACTAACTTTCGTGTGCAATGGCTATTCTTATTATTATAGTCTTCCCTCAGTAAGGAAGTAAACAAACCCAGAAGAGCTGCCAACTATTATACATAATAACATTTGAAAAACTTGGCCTATTTACTATTATAGCTAAATAATAGTAGGCCTATATATATAAAAACTCCCTTCCTTCTCCGGACAACCACAAGTGTCCACAAGAGTGGCAAATATTTTTCTCTATTAAAATCCGATCGGGAAATCACGTCTATAACAAAATATAGAACACATAAAGTAGCATCAAGTCGGACCATATAATGTATATAATTGATCCATGGGGGGGGGGGGGGGGGGGTTAAGCAGCGGTCACCAGTTTCTGTGGCCACGACGGCATGCTATGGGATTGTGTGCCCAGCCTTTTTTACTTTATCCCAACTTAAGTCAGGTAGGACTACCCATCAAAGCTGGTTAGACTCAGGGACACCTTCCAGACCCGAGAACAACTCTTGGCCATCATCAGGAACGCGCTGCAGCTCGGCCACTGTAGACTTACATAGACTCTATATATTTGGTTTCATTATACTTTTTTCTTAAAGTTTAAGCAAAATGTGTTTCTGTATGTGGCTTACAAACAATAGGCCTATACGTCAGATTGCCTATATCCTATATAGGTTAATTGATGGGCGTTGTGTTGGCCAAATAATGGCTGGAGTGAGTTAGCCGCACTAATGTGGTTAAATTTTGTTGAATAGACTAGAAATCCTTTTAAACTTAGAGCTGGGATTAATTAATATTATTATCTTTTAAAACCTCTATTTTATAGCAATAGGGCCTACACCTACTTACCGGCATACTATGAGAATGGGTAGTCGTGGATGTGCGCGACCGACGTGTGATTCGTTGGGGGGGAGGGGGGGTATACGTTCTGCATCAGTGTGAAAAGCATGTCATATATATCTTTATTAAAATCTCCTACTCCTATGGACCCGCGTCAATAGTTGCTTAGCCTATTGATTGGGCATTGAACCCCAAAGAAGTTATGCTAGTTTTAGTAATTTTACTAAGATGCATCTGATTCTGTCAGCACTCCTAGACTAGTATTTAAAAAACAAAAGTTGGCTGTTGAGATCGAGGCCTATATAACCATGCGATTACTGACACTCTTATTTGCCGACCTGCAATTATATGAAATTTAATATGAAACCACAGAAACGACCGTATACAAAAGAAAGGCTACAAATATATCAACACAGTCACTATTGGTGTCACTGTCCCGGGAGGATATCTATTCCCATCCTACCCTCTCTCCCTTGACCCGAAGCGACCAGATCTCTATAATATAGTTCTATAGGTACCCAGACCTTGCAATGCAAACGCTCGACTCGGTTATTAGGATGACCTTATTACTATAATAATTGACCAAGAAAACCAACCGGGGCAGTTAAGTGTTTGACTAGCCACCATGTCACTCACTATCAGCCACCCTGATGTTTAGTGCCACTAGCCTGTGCTTCGCCAACCCCAGAAACTCTGTAAGGATTTTCTTTCGGAAGGAATGAAGGGAGATAAATAAACACGGCTTAAACATTTCTTTTTCTTGAAATTCGCTTATGTAAATTGGATTTGTTAGTACAGTTACATTTTGCTACAATCCAAGAATCTCGAATGTATTCCATTTAAAAGGTGCATAATGTTTTACAAGATTCATGACTCAGAAAAAGTTTAGAATCCAAATCTCTATGCTTGTTTGTTAATATTTTAACCTCAGGAGAAAGGAGTACAATATTGAGCCTGCCTACTGTACCTGTATATCTCTGTCAGAATGGTGTCCACCCTCTGCGGAGTTCACTATTTGTTAATTAATTAACAATGTGTTACCACAAACCACTCCATCCATTCATCTCAGCTGGTAACTGGTAGCATTATTTCATCAAGTGTGGCCAACACAAGTCATAATTTGTTGAACATAACCAGTTTTTACTCTATTTGTTATTTTCTTTATCTACTGTATCTATTCTGTTGCCATCAGTGCATTACCAGTAAATACAAACTTATCTGTTTAGATCTTACTAACCCTAAAGCCACAGGCGTCAGCATTGAAAATATTTACATGATTTATTTATTCTTTACATAAAAACTAGTTGAAAGCAATGAAATAACAAATAGTTGAAGCAAACAAGATATTGATAAATATAATTCCATATAAATTAAAGCTTTATCATTACAAGGAGTAAACAAAATAAAATATTTATTGAACAAATTGAAAACTTGAATTAGATCTAGATGGTATGCGTGTGGCTAATCTTTCAAGCAGATGATTAACATGGTCAGAAGAAATCTCCAGAAGTTTCTTCACAACAGGTTTTCTGTTCAGACTTTTAATCTCTAGTTCCATTAAGCAGGAAATGTTGATCAGTTTCTGTTGGCACAGGGACAAACCCTGGAACAAATACATTTAGAAATCAGTGAGTAAAGACTTTCAAACAACCATATCAACAACTCTATTTAACCAAAAATGAATCCATAGAGATATTACTGGATCGCCAAAAAAAAACAACAACAATTGTAAGTCAATTATGTACTTTTTCATGGGGAATTCAAATCAATCATTAGGTTTTGGATATTATGAATGGTTTTTGCTCTACACATGTTAGTCCATCATCAAGATTTTTTTTCTAATTCATAGCTCCTAAAGTTTAGTCCTAACTATCCAACAATTATCTATTAATTAAATTTTATTGAAAACTCTATTAAATTGAGAAAAGTTAATGAAATTGTTATAATAAAATCTGAAATAAATATTATTCAATGTAGGATTTAATAATATAAAATAACATGTTCTTTATTGCTTTAAATGTATTTCAATCATTTTAAAGGATGCGTTAACACTTGCTAAACGGCTGCTGGCCTGTAATAGGCCAAACCAAATAATTTAGTTCGATTATTGGTTAGCATTTTTTTGTTCTGGGGCTAGATGATGGGATTTCAACTTATTTTTTATTCATCATTATATTGAAAGCAACACAAAAAAAGTTTATGAAATAAATAAATCGACTGCACAAGATAATCAAGTAATTTTAATGACTCTTCCTACGATTTACCAATATTAGTCTAATATCTCATTGTGGTCATTCATAAAGCCTATAGTTGTTTAGGCCTATCTTGATTTTATATAAAACAAAATCTCTAAAACAAAAGAGGGTTGTTTAATTTCTATTGGTTTAATCCCAAGCTGGCGATCCAGTGATATATCTATGGTGATACAAGTAATGTCTTTACTATCCAGTGATATATCTATGGTGATACAAGAAATGTCTTTACTATCCAGTGATATATCTATGGTGATACAAGTAATGTCTTAACTATCCAGTGATATATCTATGGTGATACAAGTAATGTCTTTACTATCCAGTGATATATCTATGGTGATACAAGTAATGTCTTTACTATCTATAATACAAATATTCATTTTGTCTTTGATACTCCAATATGTTGTTTGAAAAAATCAAAACCTAAACAATCAACCCTTATCAAACAGGAGAATAGAATATTGGAATAGAATAGCTCCATGTGCATTAGAATAATGGCTTACAATATCTCCATATGAGTTTGAAAAATATTTTTTATTTTGTCTCCCTTGGATGTTTTTTTAAATTTCAGTAAAACACATTTTCTTTCAAATAAAAGAATTACAAAGTTACAGTGATGATGATTGATATTATCAAAGTCTAAACACAAACTATCCTTTATGTTTCAATGAAATTGATATGTAAGTTGATCATGAGATATTGCTAATATGTTCATTCACTCAATAAACTTCTACTAGTGTCACTTGCCTGCATGAGTTCTTGCTTAATCCGAGGCTGTGTCTTCATCTGTTGTCTCATCTCAAGGCTTGTTTTGGCAGTAAAGCCTATCATTTTTGTTAGAACCTGTAAAATGTACATAATTAGACATTTATTTACATTGTTTTTGGGGGGGGGGCTGTTTTTATTAATTTTTTTTTTTTAAAACTAGCTTTACAGGTTGAAGAATTCAAAGAGAGAAATATGATATAGTTAATTATTTTTTATAAATAAGTCTAAAAAAATTAAAAAAAAAATTAACAACACACTAACAGGTAGGCATATTTTTCCACTAAATCTTGTTAATATGTTATACAAGCTACATTGCCCGGCGTTGCCCGGGTGAAAAATAAACAGGACTGTATAAGGTGGAGATAAAAAATTGTATAAACTACAATTTAAAGAAATCTAAAAATTAATTATTTTTCTTTACTGAAGGAAAGTAATTTAAAATAAATATTGTAATCGGGTAAAAAAATAGGCAAGTATTTTTATTTAACAAAAATCTAAATTGCCCGTAGATTTGTCTTTTGTTTTTAAAAGTTTGAAAAAAAAATTGTAGAAAAAAAAAGGTATAGTCTAACTGGAGAATCGAACCTGGGTCGCCCGCATAGCAGTCCACTACGTTATCAACTGAGCTAGCAAAGACACATGTTCGATGTAAAAAAGTATTAAACAGTATATAGGCCTAGGCCTAAATAGGTCAGTGAAACAAACTCACGTGTTTTCAAATTGACCAATGGGGATCCGTGGGGGCACAAATACGATCTTTTTATATATATAGATATTATATTTTAAAATGAATACATAATAATGATAAAACATCAGTTAATGAAAACTACTTCCAGTATCATCCAAATCTACATCAATACTTGCTGTTCCATCATTGATTCTACAAGCTAAACTCCAACAAAGTCCATTGTTGCTGCCAAGTTTTTCTGTTAAAGTGCTGATGTAAGCCTAAAGATGGAAAACGTCAAGCTTAATTGAGCAAATATGGCAAAAATTAACACAAAGATTAAAACTCATTAATGATGAAAAGAATAATTTTTTGTTTCCACTTTTGTTACTTACCTTTACAGTAATTGTTGCAGGAAGCCTTAATTTCTTGATATTTGATAGGTACTGATAAGGTAATTCATCAGCAAGACCTGTCAATAGCAACAGTTGAGGGGAATGAACATAAAAATGTCACATTAAATTGGATACATCTTTAATCAATAACAATACATACTGATACATATTTTATATATATAATTGAACAGCCTTAAATTTAGATATTAAATTACATTGTATGCCAATGTTACTACCGGTACTAAATGAATGCAGAAAGGATTTGCAGACATGAAATAAAACACTGAGACAATGTAATGGATTGTAGATATTAAATGTCATACAAACACAAGAATAGTGAATTTTTTTTTAAATGTCATTCATGCGCCTAGATGCAGTTTACAGCATAGTACAGTTTTCCCTTGTAAAATCATTTTAAAATTACCAAACTTTAAAAAAAAAACCAAAAAAAAAACAATGTTTACCAGGATGTGGGAAATTTCCAACTGAACAGGAATGTATGTCAAAACAAGCAAACTATTTCAATATGTGTATTTAGTATCAGAATAATTACAAAATCATTTATAAAAAAATATTAGATCTATACATAACTTTAAAGTACCAAGAATTAGTTAGAGATTAGCACTTTTATTTATGTTTTTTTTTTTCAAGGGGAACAACTGAGTCTCATGGCCATACAAGAATTCTAATCATCTAGGTAACAAGGTCTTTAAAAAACATGTTAGATCCTGCTGAGCTAATATATTATATATATATTAGTGATTGGCCGAATATGATTTTTCACTATTTGCTGGGTCCGGATAGTAGGCCCCTAATATTTGCCGGATCCGGATCCAGATATTTCCGGATGTCATTTCCACGAGTATGGGGGTGTACTTCAACAGTTTCTGATTAGAATTCAAAAGTATTTATTATTCAAGAGATAGAGAGTATCTGCAGTCTACAATGAAATTCACAGATACTGTGTCAACTTCACCAATGGACATGTTACAACTTACAATGATTGAACTTTAACGAAGTTATTGTTCACAGGTCCTTGTTCATATAACTCTGAATTTGAACCAGGTTCTTTTTTTTTCTTTTTACAAACATGGTAAATAATTGGAGTGGTTTTGAATGAAAAAGCAATGTTTTAACATTTAAACATTAGGCTACTGTTTGTTGCAAGAAATCTATTTTTTAGATCTGGTTGCAGACAATCACGTCTGATATATTATGCTCACAAGCACATAAAATGAAAAAGAAATTATTGAAATTTTAACATTACTGCGCTATATTGATTTACTTTTAAAAAGTAGATCAGGGGATAAAAAACAATCTTTATTTTATATATATATATTAAATATGCTGGAAAAATCGCAACCAACATCAAATAAATAAGGTTATAGGTTTATTGTAACCATGTTTATGTACAGTATCAGACTTCACTCCTTATTTTTATATAAGCCATTTGAAATCTTGTAGATTCTAAGGCGTTTTAATTAATTTTTAAATATAAATACCTTATTTTGTAATCTTAAAATTTAAACAACTCATTTTAATACTATTTTCTATCAAACTGAAATATTAACCCAATGTTAAGGAAAACCTTTTTAGTTGGTCATTAATGTCTACTGGTAGTGTATAAAGTTTATCCTAAAAAAAAAAATTTTCAGGGTGTCTTTTAAGTACTGTACTTTTATGAGAAAAAAAATCACAATAAAAGTTTTATTAATGCTTTCTTAACTACATTGTTTTGTTATACTTTGTTATATTTAATTATAGCAATTCCATTTAATTGAAATTGACAAACATTCCCAAACCTTTGTCAGTTTTCTCAAACTTGAAAAAACAAGTCCATTTTCCCAAAGTTTAAAACCTATTATCACTGCCTAGTTTCATTATTCCTATCTATAAATGAATGTAAAATGAAATATTTTATCTCTCTGTAATCACAATGAATAGAAATTTATCAGCGAAGAATATAATTTGTTTAATATTTGGAATAAAAAAATTGAGATTAGAAAACATGTTACCTTCACAATCAGGGAGTTGGTGATCAATTGGTTGAACAACTGCTTGTGGTAAATATTTATCCATCTTTTTATTTTGGGATAAATTGTTGAACACTTTAGAACTTGAACTGCTGACTTGTGCTGTCCCTAACAGTGCTGATGCTGCTGTTGTGACAAGTGACGGCTGTGCAAAGGTTCTTTGAGCTTGTGACGTGTCAATAATTCTTTGTTTACATTGACCCAAAGTCTCTTCAACACTGTGTGGTCTCTTTAGTGAATCTTTTGCAAGAGTGATCTGCTCAGTGTTCTGTGGTACTTTTAGGTTGCTTTTAAACAGACTTGAATAACCTTTAGATTCATTAAAATGAACTGACTCGGAAAACAGATTTCTACCAGCCGCTGATGTCTGGGCTTCATGCATGAGATCATTTTCTTCTTTCATGTCTTCATTATCATTAAAGCTCATTTCATCTTCAAGCAAATGAGAGTAGTCTATGTCATCTTCCCACTAAAACAGGATTAAATAGAAATTCAATCAACAATCTTTTTATTCTCATGTAAATCTGACATATAACTTAAGCAAACTAACATTTAAAAAAAAAAAACTAGTTTTTAACAAGAAATCATTCTAAATTTACATCAGAAAGCAACAAAAAAATTATCTTTTTTTTTAAAGAGCAAAGGAAAATCAACCTTACCTCATCTTCATTTCGAGGTGTTGCTTTAATTGGCCAGATTTTTCTCTTGGACTCATTCATTCCAATATTTGAATAAGTTGTCTCACTTTTAATTATTATTGAATTTTCTCTTGTGTTACAAATCTCTTGTTTTTGACAGACTGAGCCAGTGTTTGTAAAATTAGTCATTACTTTCTCCTTTTTGATGATTTTGTCTGATTTAAAGTCTTTCTTCTGAACCAAAAATGTTCCAGAAAATTCAGTTCTAGCATCACCATCACCATGTTCTCTATTTTTCATCCTGAGGATGAATGTTCACAATAAATATATTCCCTATGTTTTTATAAAAGTATTATCCATGCAATAACAATTCTATTTTATTTGAATATAATTTGTTTTTTGTTTGTAAATAAGACATTATATACATTGTTTTCTTTAAAACCTCTGAAGGTTTGTTGTCTTCATCAGTTGTCTCCACTTCCCCTCCTAGAATCTGGATGCTTCCTGATCTCAGTAAAATAACACCTTTCCTACATTTTAATGGTCCTCGCAACAGCACCTGAACAAAGATTCAGTCATTTAGCCATAAAAATATGACTCATTAAAACATTGATTCAGCTTTTTTTTTTAAACCTTTTTTTTTATTTTAAATGAATTTATTACCGGTAATTGAAATCATAATTTACATCTACTCAAATTGTCTAAATCAATAAAATAATTAGTTGCCTTTAGTCCAAATGGTAAAAGGGCATTTAAAGCTTGTATTGGTTGATATTCTACTGCTTTAACTTGTGTATGTCCATCAGTTAAACATAGTAGCAACATTCTTGAGGGCTTTGTCTGGGTGAAAAAAAAAGCAAACACGGTTTAGAGTAATTTTACAGATATTTTACAACATCATCAAGCTACTAGTTAAACCTAAGCGGAGATTAAAAACATAAAACAGTCTTAAAGTTGGAATATTTAGTGGTCTGAAGACAGAAAACTTCTTGTTCAAATCCTGATAAAATCTCTGTTTCTAAGGTTGGGAGGACACCGTAAATCTATGTAACATTAAATGGATAACATCCATCCATTAGAGACACATGGAGTCAGCCTTGTGCTAACTGTACAATGCCATGGATCAATAAATCAGCTCTGGTTTCACTGATTTAATTTAAACGTAAAAAGAAGAGAGACTTGTTCACTCACCATCCATGGTTTTTTGTCATCCAACAATTCATCACTATTTAATTTTTTACTTTCAGACTTTTGTAGTTGACTAAATAATGAACTTCCTATTTCAAAGCAAGAAACCAGCTGCAAAAAAAATAGCAATAAATTGTCATTTACTATACCAACTAGCTAGTAAGTAGTAAAATAAACAATTACAATATAATTTAGAGCAAATGTCCATAATTATTACATAACTAGTGTTAAAATGATGGAAATGACAAAATGACGGAGAAACAAATGACTATAATGTGTTTTGTTTAGAGAGAATAAAATAAAATTACAATAAAAGCTGCAGTGAGAAAGTTTCTTTCCATATTTAGTGTTTTTTTTAAATTGTTTCTGGTCACCCTGGTCATGGCACATGCATAAGAATTGTTGATGTCAAGCTTCTGGTATTAAAATGTAGCGAACAATTGTGTTGACTTGACCTGTTATTAATAGGCCTAATATTAAATTAACAATAATACTATCAAGAAGATAAAAAAACACAAATACCAAACAATAAAAAAGTAAATAGTAAAAAAAAAAGTACATAATAATATTTCAATACCATAAAAAGTGTAGTGAGAATGTTTTTTCAGTATTTAATTTGTGTTCTTGCTTATTGTATCAATACAAATATTGAGTATTGAGAACGTTTCTTTTGGTATTTAGTTTCTGTTCTTTTTTTTCAGTCACCCTGGCCCTGGCACATGCATACACATTGTTGCCGTCTAACTTCTGTTATTAAAAAGTAATCATTTATATAGGCCAACTATATTTATAGACTGTTATAATTCGTATTATTTAAATGATAGATTGTATAAAGTCGCTCATTAAAGGATGTTCTCAATAGCGACGTAAATCCATTAAATAATTAAAACATTTGGTTACTATTACTTAAAATTAATAGGATAAAGCAAACATCTACCATTAATGAAAAAAAAATGAATTGATAGACATTACGTCATATGCTAGTGTTTTTTTTTAAGAACAACATTAAAACTCTCCAAGCCTAATCGCCGGTGCGTACCTTTTATTAAGGAGTTTACGCAGCATTAATAAATAACTGAATGCAAGGGGAAAACCCGATAAGGCCTTGCGTTCAACATAGTAAATGAACGTTCAAAATAGATAATTTTGAAATGACGCTAAGTTTAAAACTTTAACACACTTTGATTATCAATAGTTCAAAGTTTTTTGTTTTTTTTTAATTAACGAATTAAGCAATATTATTGATAAAATCAAAATCTCTTTTGGAGACCGTTTCAAATTTATACATTTAACTTTTGTCCCAATTCGTTAAACGGCCTAGGCGCCTATAGAGGACAAAAATAATACAAACAACCTATAAGTCAACTTACTTGAAGTGGATATATGTCTGTCAACTCGGTACTATGAAAAGAAGTTAGGTCTGTTGGCAATGACTTTTGTCCTATTTCTGACAGATCTGACATTAACCATTGTTCAAAAATCTGACACTGCAGTCCTTTTACTGTCTGTGCACCAGGCTGAACACATTTTCATGAAAGTATTAAATATTATTACAGAAAAAGTTGATAAAAAAAAGGCTTAGGAGCAGTGTTAGAATTAGCTGAGTTTTCATATGTTCATAAGTCATAAAAAAACAAAATTATAAACACATTATTCATTATTATGATTTTCCATTTGAAAGTCTCACTTGTTTTATGTAATGAGTAGGTAGAACAAAAAATAAGGTAATTTATACACACAGCCACATAGTGACACTATTCCACCAGACTCTGAAACATTAGACTTCTGTACCTTTAAATGGGCCTCATGGTTGGCAAAGTGTAAAATTAAACCACTTGTATGCTCGCATTCATCAAGAGCACACCGGTGCATGGGTCTCATTGCACCGCCAAGAGGCTCCGAGCCTTGGTGAGGAGGAAGCAATGTGCGCATCAGTCCCGCCTCAACCCCGCCCTGGCGCCTGGAAGTCCATACTGGAATTTGTGCTACTTGGCAACAGTGCAGGTTTTTTAGCAAGCCACCACAATAATATAAATATGTTGTACTATATTATACCTTTGTGTTTTAGCTTTTTGTCCAAAAATCATTTTTATTAAAATTACATTTTCTGGCCCAATTAGTTATAATCATTTCTCTCCCCTACCAATAAAATATTAAAGCTTTAAAAGGTAGGTTTAATAATCATTTATAATATAATGAAATTTGTAGGCCTAATTCCTAATAGTTTAAAATAGTTACCTTGTTTTCTTGTTCAATCCATTCCAAGCAAGCAGTCAACCATTCAAAAGCAACAGTAATACCATAAGAGCATTTTAGCCATTTTTGCATGGCCTGAACTCGCTCCATCTGTTTTTTTTTTTAGAATTTTAATTAGTCTACTTCATCAATATGAGGATTCCAAGATAACTTTTATCTTTTATTCTTACTCCTGCGTAGGCCTACTTTACATTGTTTTAGTTTGGGTTAATATATAAATAAATACTAAAGGCCTATTCTATTTCTATATTTTTTTTCCAACAAAATTATAAGCCTAGACTCTATATATAATATATAGTATATAGTCTAGATTATTTAAACCATTTTAAACTGAAAAATACATTTAGTCATATTGATATAGATAGTGATAGAGTATTGAGTATACTATAGGCAGGACTATAGACTATATTTTAGGTATAGACGGTAAAGGCCTATCTATGCCATTGGCTATATATATGCCATACTTATAAACTTATACTATACTTAACTATACCTATGGCTATGACTTATGACTCTATGAGAGTCTATGACTATGGCCTAGCTAGTATATACTATAGCTATAGTATAGTTTATAGCGGCACTATTATAGTGTATAGTGTGACTTTTTAACTATAACTTAATAACTATAGTATAGCCGATAGCCTAACCTATATAGATAGTATAACTATAGTATACTATACCTAGACTATACTTATAACTTATAACACTAACTTATAGAACATATAGACTTATACTTATAGTAACTTATAGCTAATACTGCTAATACTAATAGTAATAGTAATAGCCTATTGGCCTATTGACTAAATTGTCTATTACTAGATCTAGATCTAGTATTAGTACTATTTCCACTTTTACTTTTAGTATTTTATTATAGTATATTATTATTATTATATATATATAGATGTTTGAACTTACAAAGTATATGTTTTAGTGTATATATATATTATATAGGCTTACTATGATAATTTGTTTGTGTGTGTTGCCTCACCGATAATACATTATCATTATCATTAAAAATAAATTATGATACTTTAATTTCCCTCCTCAGTTCGGCAACAAATAAACTGAAACTAGACTTGGGATTTATTACTCTGTATTTCCGGTGCCCATGAAGACTAAGAGACGAAACATTAACTCTGGACATTAAAATTATAGTATTATAGTTAAGTTAAAGTATAGATATATAGGCCCCTAATTATTTTAAGGACCGCGGGTTAAGAGACACAAAAGATCAAAAACATTCTCTGCACTTATTACCGGAACTAAAATTAAAAATAAAAAAAATACTAGATCTAGTACACTATTAGTATATTAGTTAGGCCTAATTAGTTTAGTGAGAGACCGAACATTGGTGGCACTGGTTTACAAACCTTGAGTTCCATTATTTGATTTCCTAGATAGCTTTCTGAAAATAAATTATTAAAAAAAACCACTAGACTAGAGTAGATCTAGATAGATCTAGGCCTATAGATTTTATATATATATATTTTATCCAGTAACGTGAGTTATAACGAGTCTGGCACCCCCTCCCCTATGCCCCACCTACGCCTATGTAGACTATACTAATAGCCTAATATAGTCTATATGCAAATAATAGTAATACATGTAATGGGGAAGGCTATTATATACCTGTCCACTCTGTGATAGACATTATTGTGTGATTATAGTAACGACTCTTAGTCCTAAAGTGATCTCGACATTTTGAAAAATATAGCGCTTTACTGAATTAAAGTCGTTACAAGTTTGCTGATTTTTTTTTTAAGGTAATTAAAGCAGGTTGATAGATTATTGATATTGTGTTTGTATGTCCTTAAAATAGTTTAAATAGTTGTTTTTTTTTAAAACAAGGTTTCCATCACTGAATTTGTTTGTGCAAAGTGAAGCCACGAATACACAAATTGTGTCTATAAACTTATTGCACGCCAATGATAAATAGATCATTGATATATAAAGCCAATTTGCCAAGTTGGGATAAAAAAGCCATGCCAGGATCTTAATTCTTATGCAAATAGCCAAGATACTAAGTAATCATACCAACTGGGTAGTTAATGTAATGTTTAAAAATATACATATACATTTTTAGTAATATAATATTTATATTCTTTTTAAATACTTTTTTGTACAATAAATTGTAAGCCATTTATTCACTTTTTATAAAAGAAAAAAAACAGAAATATTAGCTCAAATGAAATTTTGGAGAATTTGATAATAGCTTCCGTGGCTAATCCATTTTTTTTTATATAGATCAGTGGTTTCCATGTAGTCGTGAAAACCGGAAATTAGCCGGGAATCAGAAGAAAGTAAGGAAAAGGGCCAGGGAGTCGGGAAATAAAAACACTTTTTAAAATAATCTACAAATTCATAGAGGGACACATTTTTGTGTGTTGTAATGCTGGTTATGTCTTTTCAGGGCTCGATATTTTTACGGTTTTGGCCGTAACCGTAGGCTACTGCTAATTCTAGGTCACTGGTCTTCTCAAGGCGGGGCTAGCGGCTATTATTATTTATTATTATGCTACTATATTATTACTATAATAGGCCTACCCCTATCCTATATAGTATATATAGTATATAGTAGGCCTATATACTAATATAGGGACCAGGCTGCATCATCCAGTGCAATGGTGACCAGGGTTAAATTTGGAGGGTTTTAGAAATTAACAATGAGAAATCTAAATAATTAGTCTATCTTAGACTATCTATTTTATAATTATTATAATATAATATATATATATATATACAATATACATTAGCCTCATTAGGCTATACACTGACAGCATCTCTATGGGACCCATCAACTAAGGAAAACATTAAAAAATTAGAACAAATTAAAAAAAAAAGCTGCAAGGTTCATAACTAGTGAATATTCCCAATTAACAAGAGTAACACCATTAGTAAAATCACTAAACCTAGAAACACTAGAGGACAGAAGGGCAAAGAGTAATTTAAAGTAGTAATAATACTAATACATATTACATAAGGCATTATCATTAAACTCTAATTTAGACATACAACACAATAACAACCTGTTGCAAAGCTCAGATAAACATAAAGACAATAACTTTCCTTGCATTCGGGCATCGAATGGGTTGCCTGAACAAACCAGGAAAACCAATAACCTAACATCATTTAAAACATTAATAAAAATGCAAGACTAGACTCGGACCACAGATGAGCATAGGATGCAATAATCTTCTTCATAGAAGGAGTGTCTGTAATGTATAAGATAAGATATAATATAGTCTTTAGATTAGTTATTTAGGCATAGGGCTTAGAGCAACTGCAAGAAAAAAATGATTGCAATGAAACATAAAAATCATATAGTAATATATAGGCCTATAAAATACTTAATTTAAATACTTAGTATTAGTAGAACTATAATATATATAATATATATAGGCTTAAGCCTATTATAATTATATATCTGCTTCGGGCAGATGGGGCTCGTCAACCGTTATTGGCTGCTCATCTAGGAGAAGGAAAACTCTGACTACAAACCTCTGCTGCCTTGCGGCTACACTCATTCTTGAGAAAGGCTAGGGGAGTAAAACTCAATCACAAATCAGGAGCCGGAATCCCTAAGGCAGTATGGCATTGTCTACAACGTCTCTCTGGCAATTCCTGAGACGCAGCTGATAGCAAGTTGTACTGGCTCCGCCTTTCCCTTGGACCCATCAGCTGAGTTGAGAGAGGGAGTCCACTGCATGGGCAACAGCTTATTCTCTAAACCACCTGCCCAGGCCTGTGCCCTGGATGGGACACTCCAGCTTCGCCTCACAGCGTTGACACAACACGGGAAACAGTAGTCACCAGTTGGGTCGGCGAGGCCTCCACAGCACTGGCCAGACTATCACACAGAGTGTGGATTCGAACAATAAAAAGCTGACCATAGGAACCAAGGTTGCAGTGTACTGTGCATGTGTGTTAAGCACTTCACACTATGTCAGCAAAACCTGGACCCTATATTCCAAATAAGAGAAGAGATTGGGTGCTTTTCACATGCGATGCCTCCAAGGCTGTGGGGATGAGAGTGCACACTCCCCAAGGGCACACTAAATTCCGTCATCTTGCAAGACTAATGGAAGCAATAGGCCAATATAAAACTATTAAAATAGTATTTAATTTAAATATAGTCTTTTTAAAAATTAGACATTTTATGTCTGCATGATAATTTTAAATGTTTAAAAATGTTTTCTTTTTGACATTTAAGCATTTTTTTAGAATCTCAGAAAAACATATACTGTAGTATAAAATATATATATATATTAATATATATATACGCTCGCACTCATGTAGACATAAACTGGAAACATTTTTTTTTACAATAATGCACAATATATAGGACTATCCTATTGATATATTATAATTATAGCCAATATGGAAAACAAAATGTTTATTATATAAATAGGTTCACATAGTTGGCCTACACATGATATATAATATATAGGAATATATATTATATATAGCTTATAAGCCTTAATAGGCCTTATGAAATAATATATGTGTTTATATTTTAGTTATAGCCTTATATATATATAGGGCCTATTGACTATTGTTAGAACATTTTATTTAGTTTTTTGTTAAGTGTTCTTGGCTAAATGAACTTATTATATTGAAAAAATTGTTAGTGTTTGTACAGTGTTACTGAGACATTTCTTGCTGTGTGAAAATACATTAGTAAATCTTACAGTGTTGGGTAGTAATTAATGAACTTATTTCTCCTTTAGTTGGGAAAAGGTAGAAAAAAGTATATGCAGTGGTACCTCATGATGGCGAGCAGCAGCGCGTTAAAACCATAGCAACATATAGTAGACCAATTATAAAATCTCTATGACTTTTGCTTTTTATATGCAGAATATTTTCCCTACTTATATAATTTATATGCTTTATTTCCAGAAATTATGCCTAACTGCAGTTTTCAAGATGCTTGGCTAAATGATGAAGAATTCAAATCTTGGATTTTAAGAGACAGGTCTTGTTATTTTGCGTTTTGTAAAGTGTGTGCCAAATCCTTTGACATTAAGTCTATGGGCAGAAGTGCTGTGACTTCCCATATGAAGGGTAAAAAGCACAAGGAAAAGCTGCGCTTACGTCTGTCACTTCCGTTAACAACGTATATACGCGAAAAAAATCAGTCATCGAGCTCTCTACAGAATGCTTCCATTTCAACTAATGTTTCATTATCTAACCCAGCCACAACTAATAGAGCTTTTACAACTTCCCAGTTGACTTTGAATGATGTTTTGACATCTAACCAGGCCACAAATGATGGAACTTCTTCCTTAGTTCAGCCAAATGTAAGTTAAGTTTGTATATATATATAGAAATAGAGCATTGAATGTTGAGATTATATGGGCAATAAAATGTGCACTGTAATCATGAAATTGGTTTCAGTTCAAAATTTGTGGTAGTTTTTTTTTCAGCAGAAAGGTGCATCAAATTTTAAATTGCGTATTTTTCTTATTCTTATAAAATTATGGTATGCCTAAATGACCTTATTGTAATAAGCGATTCTAAAATGATTTGGTACTTAAAGGCTAAAAAAGGTAAAAGCAGCAACATGTCACACTGATCCTGTTTTTGATACAAAATCTTAGGTGAAGGGCTATACACTTTAATTACATGTATTATAATTATAATACAATGTTGGCCTAATAAACAAAGAGTTTGTTTTTAAAAATAGTTTTTTAAAAGATTGTTTTAATTTTTTTTGGCAATAAGCGATATACCAATAGATAAAAATACCAGTAGCCCGTCGAACGGGCAATGATTGACTAGGAAAAGAACTATAATTGTATTTGAAAATAGAAATACCAGTAGGCCGATTAACGGGCAAAGATGAACTAGTAGAAAACCAGTTTCAGAATCAACACACACAAAATTTAAATTGAGACAGTTTTTTTCGAAAAAATGGTCGAAACCTAGGTTAGCAAAAATTGAAGTTCAAATGTACTCCAGTAAGATAAATTTAGGCTCTGAATTGTAGGAACTAAAAGTCTTTTTTTTTCGGTGTCTTGTTTTAGGACATAAAAATAGAGTGTGATCCATACACAGCAGATGGCACAGTGAACATTAGCTGCAACAGTTACAATGACGGCTCTTCAAACATAGAGCATGTAGAAGAAAGTGATGGTTACCTTGACACTTCATATATTCAGCGGCCACATCCTGCCCGAAAGAAACCAAAGATGGCTGCCAAAAACTACGATGCCATATCAAAACTAGACAAATCACTTTTTCATAGGGAAACAGAATTTGACATTTGGGCAAAGAGCCTTGCCAAGCAATTGAACAATATGGACTTGGGTAGAGCACTTCGGTTACAGTTGAAGATACAATCTTTATTGACTGAAGAAAGGCTTGAGCATGAATGCTGAGGTTAGACTTTGTGCATTAGGCTTATATTATAAATATGTATATTGCATATATTGTATTATGCTATTACATATTATGTTTATATTTAATTTATTTATTTCAATATTGTTTTGTTTTTTGTTTTTTGTAGTTTTACTTTGATTCTAAACCAGGGAGACTTAATTAAATTTGTTTTTTAAATTAAAAAAAAATAGTATTTTTATTTCATCAATTCTAGTCCAAGCCGAAATACCTGTAGGCTACTTACTTAAATGGGTTAAGGTCACAAATATACTGTCAGTGTGGTATGGTGACTTACGGGTGAGCACCAAGCTACAACATTTGTATATTCTCACTCTCACCTAGTATTCGGTATGCATTTAATGTTGTTCCAGTCCAGGCGAGGGTTAAATCATATCTTATCAGTGAAGCCATTAATTTACAACAATGTCACAGAGTATATTTTAAATTATAGTCTAATCAGCAGCACAGTGATGAAGAATATAGAATAATATATGATATTTTTTTTATTAACTTTGCCATAGCCAGCTTGTGGACCTTGTCTAACAGAGTCTCCACAGTAAAATAATTAAATAAAGAATAGCCTGTCCCGATTCTGGGTGAGAAAGGAGGATGGTTGGACAAAGGGCGAGCAAGCCTACTCATAAAAAACAAACCACTATGAAAACAGAAAGAATAGCTTTCCTACTGGAGAATTCATGAAGCTAGGTGGACAAAGCCATCTGGACACCACCTGGCAGACAACCATCCTCTCCACTTAGATCACCACCAGTTTAAGAGCATGGAACATTATAATTATGTTCGAAACAGGAAAAACAGCTTTGATTGCAGCTGAAGTGAAGTAATACAAGCTAACTATCTTGGGAATCAGCCCAACGGTTAGATCACCGGACCGGACTGTCAACCAAAAACCAACTGACAGGTCGCGGGTTCTAGCCCTGCCACCGGCGGATCCCTGTCGCCCTGCAGGAGTTTTGGGCCTAGTGGACGTAATAATCTTCTATCTAGAAGGAACGTCTGTAAACTTTCAAAATTCAATCAAGAATTATTACCTGTAAATTCTGGTGTGAAGAGTGAGATGGCTCGGTAAGGTAGTGATGCGTGTAGGCAGATGTATAACTTAAAGAATTGCTTTAAGAAAATTATACTCAGTTATGCTCACTTAGCTAATTAATTTATTGATATTGTATTTTTATTATAAGGACCATTTGTTAATATTGCTCATTTATATGTCTGAATCTAAACACTTTGTGTTTATATTACAGCGTCTAAGACAAAAGATTGAAAGGCTCTTCAAAAAAAAGCTACCGGCATTTCATTTTTTGGTCAAACATTTTCATAGAAACAACTTTTTTTCTCAATATAAACAGAAGCTTACTTTAACTTTAAGTTGCATGCCATATTAAAACTAATCAAAGTCTTTGTTAACTATTATCTATAAACTATAAGTATAAGCCTGCCTTGTTTCCTTATTCTATACCAAAGCAAATATAAAAAATAAAATTCCAGGATCGGACAGAGTATATTTATAAAGCAGCCTTTATTGACAGTACAACATGTCTAAAAACAAACGGAAAATATACCAGCATAAAATAACATAGTTTCCTTATGAAATCAAATGGTTTATACCCAAAACTATGCCCATTGGTCAATTAATATTAAATTTTAATAAAAAAATTTCCATGTACATTCTTGCAATGTAATGTTTACTATTAAATTAAAACTTTGAGCTACTTATTATAATGCATTAATTGTATGAAACATTTAATGAACATTTTGGAAAACAAATGGAATTCCAAATATTAACATATAGAGCTGATAAACAAAATATCCCTAGGAAAATATTATAACTTCAAATAATAAAAATAAAGAAATATCTCCATGCTTACAAACAGATACACACCACACACCAAAAAGAAATAATATCCCTTTACTTCAAAACTGAATGAACATTTACTTAAAAAATGTGCATGAAATAATCACATTCAAATCAAAATTAATTTTTCTATATACTAATAATTATATTGATAAAAACTCTCCAAGATGAAACATTGGACAAATATATAAAATATTGTTAAAATTCTGAGCTGAAAATTTTGAACTATAGATATTATTAATTTATTATTAATTTTATAAAATAAGTACGGTAATTAATTACTTGAAATCTATACAAAAAACATAGCAACATTTCCTGGAATTGAATGTTTCTTTTTCACTTTGGGTATTCAGAAGTTATTTTTCCAAAAAGATTTATAAGAATGTTTTATTCACTGCTGTAATTAAAATTCATAATGAATAACTCCACATTTGATTATTTTTATTTCAGCATTGGGACGTTCGTTCATAGTTTCCTGTTCCTCCATTTTCTTGAGAACTTCTGTTCCTTCTATTACTTTCCTAAACAAAATAAGAATATACAATGTGGATAAAAAAAAGTTCCACAAGTTACACAGTTAAAGTTATATGATTCATTTTTTTTGGTTAATTTTTATTGTTATTGCTCCAATATATTATTATATTTTCATCAAGTATTGCAGGATGTATGGATTGCTTTTTCCATAAATTTTGTTTTAACTGACATACACTTTAAAATTAGCTACTTTACAAATGTATTATTATTATGGGACATAAGGAGTCTAGTCGTAGCATGTTCAGACTGACATGTCATATTCAGGCTCCCCCCCCCCCCCTGAATAATCAGTCTACCCAGCTCTAATGAATACCTGACACTGGCGGAGAGTAAAGGTGGCTGGGCATTGTGCTGGCCATAAAATTTTCTTTTAAGATATGGCCATGGAAACTTGTGTACGCTGTTTAACTAGCCCAATGGACCAACATGGTATGAAAGACCTACTGCTGTTACTGTTACAACTCTTGTATAATATTTTTAACATTATAGGCTTACAAATAATTTTTTCACTTACCCAAAAGCTACATATTTTGTATCCATCCAAGGACAAGGTTGTAGGGTGATGTAAAACTGAGACCCATTAGTGTGGCGTCCTTTGTTTGCCATTCCCACAATGCCACGCTCATTGTGTTTAATTATAAAATTTTCATCTGTAAATATAATACATTGTAGAATTAATATATTAAATGAATTCAATTACTAACAACTAAATATAATTTTCAAAGCATAAAAGTTTTTAACAGTGTACTGTAGCTTTAAAATAATAATGTTTATATTTTTTTATGTAGCTGGGTTGGCAGCATTGTGAACAGCTTCTAGAATAAGTGGAGGGCAGTTGACATACTCCTTAAATGCTCTCTGAAAGTCTCTGTGTCTGGTTGGGTTTCCTAGCTATTGTGGATCCATTGACTTTCTGCAAGGCAGTAGCATCTGATTTTGATCTGTACCTGGTATTTTATTTCCCTGTTACCTTATCAGGTGAGCCTACTCCTTGCACCACATGGTGAAGTGCTTGATAGAATATCAGACATAAAAACCCTATGATAGTGGCAGTGGTATAATATGTCACTGGAAAGTAAATGTAATAAAGAGAATGCCCAATGTTTGAAAGGTGGTAGTGGTTTATCAGCATAACTCTAGGGCTGTTTGGAAGAATGAAACTGCAGATAGACCTGTGGAAAAGGTGGTGATAAAGCAGGATTCCGTGAGTTCTCAACTCATCAACAGATCTCAACTGTTTAGAAAAGATTGGAGAATAAAACTCCTTCCAAGAATTTAATTAAGGGCAACAAACAATCATAACAAAGAAAGAAGAATGAATATGGTTACTAGTTCATAATAAAGGGCAGTAATTCACACATGTTTTTATTACTAAAGTACAACTCAAAACAGTTTCTTTTCTTCATAATATAGTATCATCTTTAAACAATTTACTAGTTTACTGCTATTTTATACAATACTTTTATGCTCTTGATTTTAGTACTGAACAAGTATTCTCTCCTTCATAAATTATAAAAGACCTGCACAAGTGTTATTTTTTCTTGTTGGATTGCTTAAATTAATGAAAGTTGTTTCCCTTTAAAGGTTAAAACCTTCCCCTTACCTTCCACCCCTACAAACAAAAAAATGAAACCACATATGTTATGTATTATGGACAAACATTTCAAAACTACCACATGAAACAATTTAAAATATCCCATTTAGACAATAAGACTTGTGGAGTTATTCCAAATTATTTAGACAAAAAGCTGTCAATGGTGTGCAATTTATTTTTTTTTTCTTTAATTTAAATGAAGATAAAAGAAGACCACACTTTCAGGTTTCATATTTGTGCAATCGGCCATGTTTTTTATTAAATGAAAATTTTGACTAATCTCTATTTTGTATATTGTTTTCAAATGCATTAAAAAGTTATTTTCACGTTTAGAACTAATTATTTGATAGCATTGTCAACATACATTGTCTTTTTTTAAATATCATACCTTCAAAGACTGGTCCAAACACAGATTCTCCACCATTTCCTCTTCCATGATAAATATCTATAGATAATGAAAAGCTATTCATTTACCAGCATAGAAAATTAATAAATAAAACACACACTGTAGTTTTACTACTTTAACTTCAAGGCATTCATGGTAAAATTAAAGTTTAATTAATATTACAAAACCTCCTCCTTGAATCCATCCATTTTTGACAATTCTGTGAAAGATTGAATTTTCATAGCACAACTTATATCCAGTCTCTATTGATTCTTCTTTTTCACCAGAACATAAGAGTAAGAAATTGGCACAAGTTTTTGGAACTATGTCAGAAAATAACTGAAAATGAAAAAAAAAAAAGAAATCTAGTGAATTTAGAAACTTATGAATTTTAAAAAACAACTTAAGAGACCAATTAAAAACTTGTATATTTAAAAAAAGAATTTTGGTCTCAAACCTCAATAACTAATCCTCCAATGAATTCTCCATTAATGGCAATATCCATAAATACATGATCATGTCCTTGGGAATTCAATTTCTTTTTGTAAGCTTCTTCAGTCAGGGTGAAGTACAAAGGCTCTGGCCGAAATTCTTCATAGTTGTGATTGTCTTCTGCCCATGTGATGAAGTCATCAGGACCACCAATGAGTGAACCATTAACAAATGCAATAGCCTTGTCACTGAATCCCCAAGCCTCACCACGCAACTCCTATTTGGTTATAAAACGTTGAAGTGAATAAAAAGCAAAGATTATATTTTGAAGTATTTTTTACAGATATTCTCAACTATCTTTTGATTACAACATACGGGTATATTAATTATGACAAAGAATGCTATTATCTATAAACCCTCAAATTTGGGAAATGCTGGTTGAGACAACACTTTTAGAAACCATTTCATATTACAATCCTAAGGTTTTTACCATGAAAAAAAAAATGTATAGGCCTACCTTTCTTTTATTTTCAATAAAAATGTCCCAATCACATTGTAGCATACCAAGAATGACAGGATTTGGGAATAATTCTGGACGTTTTCTATGAAGATCCTGGAAGTTGAATTTATTATTCAATGATTAATTTTTTTATTTTACAAAAGAAATGAAAAGTTATTGCCAAAATTGAACATTTACTCATATTTAGTTTTAGCCGGCTACATTTCATAAATTTAAATCAACAATAATCATAGACAATTTGAGCCTAAAAGTAGTAAAAAATAAAGACAAAAACAAAAAAAAAAGAAGAATATAGGTTACCGGGTATTACTTAATATTATGGTGCTATGAGTATATTATATATGAGTATATGTGTATAAATATATATTAAATAATATTAGTATAGTATTAGCCTCCTAAATTATAGGCCTACCAAATAAAAATAAAGAATTTTACAATTACAATTGAACAGCCAGCCTTATTTGTTATTATACTTATACTATTAGTATTGACTATAATACTACATACTATAAGCCCGTGAATTATAACAATTAAGCCTATAGGATAAATATTAATCCACACAAGTTCACCTCAACGCATGTCTTGGCTTTTATAAAATTAACTTCATTTATAAGCCCGTAAAGAGCAATTTTAAAAACTCTAGTAGCCATTTCATATAATCCATGGAAACGTAAACAGGAAATGGCTCAAAGATGTAGAGACCGAAAAGTGCGAATTCATCTTTTTATAATTAATAATGAACAAAATTTACCCATAGTGCCTGCATTCAAAATAGAATTAAAGATCTTATTTTTAAAAAAGCGATGCACTACTATGTACAGTACGACTATGTAAATGACAAATGATTGATTTTTATTACATTTAAATTAGTTACTACGATTGTGACTATGCAAGCGGAGTTGGTTAGTTTCGATTGTTAGACTCATATATCCTTATCCTGTGTATTCCGTTCCGGGAAATTTGTTACTGTTACATTTACTTTTACATTGACCGCACTGATTTGAATGGTAGACTTAGATTACCGGTAACAAATGTCGTCTGCCTTTATCTAAGGCCTAACGTATAGATCATAGGTTATATATTATTAGTCTAATAGTAAATACTGTAAGTATATTACCTAACTTTAAAAAAAAATGAATAAAAACTTTGGTGCAACCTATACTATACCAGTCTCACACGAAGTTGTCAGCGTCGAATTTTCGCCTTTCGAATGGTCAAGCCAACTTTTAGCAGTGGGAACTTCTTCAGGAATATCTGTTTACTCCTGTAAATTTTCGGTAAGTCACCTTCCTTATTATTGTTATAGCCTTATACTTATTATCTTATACTATACTATTACTAGAATACAACTAATATATTTTTGTTCAAGAAAAGAAATATCAGTTTGTTTTAAAGACTAGACTAGATGATAGATCTAGACTATCTATTACTATTATTTTTATTAGTATATTTATATTAGTATTAGTATTAGATTTTCATGAGCTGTAAAGTTGATTTATTCAAATCAAAGTTGCTTAAAATAAAAGCCAATGAGTCTCAATGACAAATTGAAATGATAGTTGGTTTTCAGAGTTAGGCATAATAATACATCATACAGCATAGAGGCATAAACATGATATGATAGGAATAGGGCCGCATAGGCCTACATAGGCATAGCCGTGGCATTGCCCTACTTAAAATTAAGAAATCTATGATCTGTGATTTTTTTTCTTCTATACCTGACCAATCATTGGACACAATATTATGATATATGACCAATTCAATAATAATACTTGTATAGCGCTGCCAACAAACATAATGTAAGCTCAGAGCGCGTTTAACATACAACTAAGAATACGGATATTACCCTAGGCCAGGTGACAGAGCTAAATTGATGATTAAAAAAGACAAAACAAATAAATGTAGTATTAACCGACCCATTTCATAAATAAGACAGTAAGTTTCTAAAGCATGTTAAATTTTATCTAAGGTAAATATTGAAATAATGAGTTTTTAAATTCTGTTTGAAAGTAACAGTAGAGCTTGTTCGCCTCAGTTGAATGGGAAGTTGATTCCACACCTTCGGACCGGATACTGAGAAGGCTCTAAGGCCAACGGTCGTCAGAGAGAAACGGGGCTCTTCCAGAAGCGATGAGTTTGCAGAACGAAGTGTTCTTTGCGGGACATAAGGTGTGATTAGTGCCTTGAGATAGGACGGAAACTTGTTGTTAAAAATGCACTGATGGCAAAGTAGCGCCACTTTATACTCAATTCTGGCTTTCACGGGGAGCCAGTGGAGCGAGCATAGAAGGGCAGTTCCAGAGTCTCTTTTAGACCTGCACATAACCAAACGCGCAGTACTGTTCTGTATTCGCTGTAGCCTGGCGATTTTGTCCTCGGGAAGGCCGGCTAGCAGGGCGTTACAATAGTCGATACGCGAAAGTATCAGAGCGACTGCCAGTGTCTTTGCAGAATCATTGGACAAATAGGGTCGTATTTGGCCGAGTCTACGCAATAACAATGGCCATGCCATGGAACAGACTCGTAGTCTGTGGAAAAAGTGTTCTCCTTAATTAATTCTCAATAGCTCAATGGACAAAAGAAAGGAACAGACTCGTAGTTGACTCTGTAGCACAATTTGTAGCACAATTTGAAGAATCTTAAAATGTTTAGGCCTATGCATACTAAATGATACTAGCAGCATAGCCTAGGGCTATGTAGGCTAATAGTAATTGCTTACAAGTTACGAGGATCTTCTGCAAAATGTTTGTCAAGTCAGAGAAATATGTTGATGTTGTGTAATTAATAAAGATTATAATGATATAATTGTAAAATTTACAGTTTTATTAAACAACAATTTTTTTTTGGCATTTCAAAAACATTTTAAGTACGGTATATTTAACTTTCAAAAAGACCTTTTTTGTTTGGTTTATTTGCAACTATTAAGAAATTGTGTATTTGGCAACCCTAGGCTCAAGACATTAAAATTTGATTTTTTTAATTGTATTACCGTATATTTATATTTTAATACATTTTTCAACATGAGTAAAGTAAAGTATCCCGTTGGACCAAATTGATCCATAGGGCCGGTGAAGCAGTATTCACCAGTTTCCATGGCCACGGCATACTAGGTGATTGTGTGGCCAGCACTATGCACAGCCGCCTTTACTTTACCCCAACTAAGGTCAGGTAACCATTAGAGCTGGGTAGACTCAGGGACACCCTCCAGACCCGGGAAAAAAATCCTAGCCTGCACCAGGATTCGAACCTGGGGCCTTCAGTACGCCAGCGGAACATGCTTCAAATGAGCAAACACAATAGTAATATTAAATTACCTAAATATCGGTAGAAATTAAAAAAAAAACAACCTTGTAATTGTAGCTTTAAAAAAAATTTGGAGCGAATAGGGGGGGGGGTGAGAAGCTAATTTGTACTTTAGCATATGGGGGATGTCCTAAAAATGTATGTGGTGCAATAGGTGGGATGTGGGTTTGAAAATATGATGGTTTTTTTTGTACATAATATTACTATGGATAGCCATTAGCTAGTCCAATGCAAATAATGAATAATGCCATCACTCAATGAAAAAAAGCAATGTATCATAGCCAAAGTTAAAAGATTATCATATCTGATATCTGATGATCATGTTAGGCCTACATGTAGTTACTACTAGTACTGTTTTAACTAATACTAGACTAGTTAACTTGTATCACTTTTTAGACCTGCATTACTTGTCTTTTTGCTTTACTTTACAGACACATTTTAAAACTTTAAAAAATGTACCGGTATCTCTATCATCTAGGAAGAAGATGCAGAAATTACAAACGGCATTGAGTACACACTGTTGCGGGAATTTATGAGCAAAAGCTATTGTCTTGCCATTGCATGGAGTCCAGAGTCATCATTAAATGTTGTACCGAAAAAACTTGCGTATGTATTACATTGTACTTAGGTTAAATAGTGATTGATCATAAGGCTAGGTTCTGGCTACCAGGAACAGAACCAGAGTCAGAGACTTTCAAAATGGCAATTAAAAGCACATTCTCTGTAGCTAAATCAACAGCAACTATACAATTTAGTGATGAAGAAGAATTTATTTCTATCTTTACTTGTCTTATTGTGCGTAGCTTCTTTTTAGCAGAGCACCATTTTGAAGGCAGGATTTATTCATTTAACCACTCTGAAGTTCTTCCCTGCTTTTGTTAGTTAGGGACCCCATATCAGGTGGAGAGACTATAAGTGCGTGGATATGTGTTCTTGTTCTTCCCAACATAACTTTATGTATACTATGGGCCTTGGATACTTGTATTAAACTCTGCTTCACAAGCTCGGAGATCTAAAAAGAAATAGTTTTACTTCCTATAGATATGTACACATGAGGCTATGCACTTGTATTTCTCTTTAGTTTCTAGGATATTAGCTAGGCAAAAAATACTTCATTTTGTCTGTACTAGGCCTGCCATTGTTATTTATGTTTTTGTTGTTATCCTTGTTACAGTTTTGCAGCTGCTTTTGATGACAAGACTCTGAAAATATACTCTACAGACATGAGTTCTTCCAACTCACTGACAGTAAGTACCGGTACTTAATCATGGCTAGCAATGCTATTCTCTTTGCTCTTTTAACCTCCTCAATTCTGCATTTTATATTTGATAAACAAAAGGTTTACAAAGTAAAATTTTTGGATAATTTGAATACATTTTGATTTTGGAGTTATACTCAGTTTGTACAATATAAGTTGTAATATAACATTTTTTTGTAAAGCAATATACATTTTTTATGGTAATAGCACACTTGTATGTATTCTCTTTAAAAAAAAACAACTAGATACTTCAAGGTCATACAGGATTTGTGAATGCTATCACTTTTAATCCAGACAATGGAAGTCTGCTAGCTAGCACTGGTGATGATTTCACATGTCGCATTTGGTCTAATATGTACACACAACCTCAACAGGAGTCCATTTTTCATTTAACATCCCCTGGTGTCTCAGTATGTTGGCATGCTGATGAACCTTTTAAGGTATTGTACTTTGATACTTGTATCAGTATTAAATTTCATGACTTAAGTCTTTGTTACAAATTTCATTTTTCTTTGTAAAAGTAAAAGCATTTATTCTATATCATTATTATTCACTGTGATGGAATTTTAAAAGGCTAACTAAAGAAAGACTAGAATTCTTTTTTGTAGAGTTTCACAGTTTCAGTAAAAAGTAAGTATTCATTTGAGACAAATTCAATCCATACGTTGCCTGATGCAGCGTTCACAAGAATCTCAGTACTGGAGAAAAATAAATTGTTCCTATTGGAAAATGATTTCAATTTGATTTAAACTTTTTGAAAATTAAAAATCTGGATGTTGCACAATGCCAAGCATGTTAATACTTATGAGTATAAGGAATAAACATCCTGTAGTTATGTTCTGACAAGCAATAATGGTGTGTTTGTATTTTCAGCTGATGGTGGCTCAAAAAGATGGGACCATCAAATTTTTCTCTCTCCACAATCAGCAGCTAATTTTCAGTCTCAGCTGTGGTCAAGGACCTTTAATGTCAGCTGACTGGTCAAGACACAATAGCTTGTTTGTTGGTGCAGTGTCTGGCTCTGAGTGGATGGCTTTTAATACATCTTTGTCCTGGTCAGTTGTGTTATTTAACTGATAATGTTAGTATTTATTTATCATATACAGATTTTACTGGAATTTCTCTATTTTATTCAGCCTGCCTATAGAGAAACGCCAAGCTCATAGTGAAGGAGCAGTGCGCTTTCAGTGGTCACGGTGTCACGAATCCTTACTGGCAACTTGTGGAAGGCCAGGACATCAATTCAAAGTATTTAATGCAAGACATCAACAAGTAAGTATATATCCAAATTATTATTTTGTTTGAGTAAAAAAAAACAGTAACTGTTGAAATGATTTAGAACAACAGTAGCTACACAAATTTATTGTTTTTGTATTGGTTGGGATATTCATTTAGCAGACTAATCATGTCAAGTGCTAAATAGGCAATTTTAGATACTTTACTGTAAGGTCATTTGACCAGAAATTGAACCCACAAAATAAACATGAAAGACATTTTAAAAAGGCATGACATGGATGTATGAGTTGTGTTTTGAAGTTGTAAAGTGAGATTTTGGGCATTGTACTTGTGTCACTCCAGCTGTTTTGAGCCTGACATTTTTTTTTATAGATTTGTATATAAGACTTATATTTGGACTTTTTCTTGTATTAAATACATAATAAAAGTAAAAAGAGTATTCTATTAGAATTATGTTACAGTGTTTGTTCATGAAAAACCATAACCACTGAATCCATTATGTGTAATATTTGTCCAGATGTCATGATAGAATATATATATGGAAATGGATATAGATAAAATTGAAGAAGTTTAATGAATATAGTGTAAACCGAGATTGAGGACATCATATCACATTATCTTTTTATTATTGTATAAATGTATTGTTGTACAGTTGTACTTATCATATTTATTAATGTGTGCTTACAATGAATGAACTTGAGAATGGATATTATTATAAATAGTTATATTTCAAGAAACACATTGGTAAAATATTGTTTTTTTTACCATAATTTATATTCCTACAGATTTTATGAATACAGTAGTTTAAAAAAAAAATGTTTGTCTTTTCAGCTTCATGTCAATGCAAATTTAAAAACTTCCTATGGACTGTCTTGGCATCGACATCTTCCTATTGTTGCTGTTGGAGGAGATAAAGCTGTACACATTTGGTCAATTGAATCCATTTAAAGAAAACAAATTAATGCCATCATTGTTGGAACTGTTTGTTCGGTTTAATTCAAGAGTTATAATTAAAACAGTTGTAAAAAGTCACTAGCACGAGTTTTTCTTGATGGATTTATCTAACCCTATTCTGTTTGATTCTGAACAAGGCACATTAGCTGCATTAAGCTTGACCATTTTGGATGGTCAAAAGTAGAAATAGATAGCACAGTTGCTTGCACTTCTTTGGAGTTTTCATTAAGAATTTCTTAAAGTAATTATTGTATATTTTAGTCCCAACAGATTTATGCACATCTAGGTGATGCAAAAAAGAAAAATATTTACATTAAAATAAAAAAACTCACAAAATTGTGAACTCATACTTTCATTTTTCTTTTACTTTTACATCAATTTTAATAGAGAAAAAATATAACACACCAATAGTAACATTTTAATATAATCAGAAACCAAAAGGGGCTTCATACATGCATTAAGGGTAAATGAACACAGGATCAAATCATTAAGTTTAAGCTTTTGTCAAACTTAAATATTGTTAGTCAACAATTACCTATATAAATCTTAAACTAAAACATGTTTGCAAATGAACAAAGATAAAAATAACTTTGCTATCCCAAAGCATTTTCAAGGATTTAATTTTTACACAGACTCTTGGGTTCTCAAACAAGTGCAAACAAAGCAAAGGTTTAGGGAAAAGATTGTCAAAGAGAGTATAAGGATGAGAGGTTCAATGTCTAGTACATAAATAATTGGCAACCATTCGTAGACTTGGTATTGTGCTGGTTAACAGTCTTCCCTGTACAATCTGGCCAGACAAGTAAAAAAAAAATGTCTAGCACTTCTCCACTGAACCTAAAAATGAAAAACCAGCCTGAAAGTGTAAATAACATTTTAAGACTGTTACTTTCCTAGATTTGATATAAATATAACTTTTTGAACTGAATATCAACAGTCAGTTCACGTTCACATGTAACGTATTTGTGTACACTATAAAATAATAAATTAAATTCGATCAGTGTTTTGACAAATTTCCTGAGAGAAATATTTTTAAGTAAAAATTATCAGAACAAAGTATATTTAATTACCCAACATTAACTATTACAAGGACACTTTAGCTACATTGACTTTTCTTTTTTTTGTGAAGTTTTTTCAGAACTTTATTTATCTTGGATTGACTTGAGGAATTCTGGAATAAATATAAAGAAAAGCAAAATTTAATATAGACAATTAAAAAAAAAATCAGTATTACAAAGATTTAAAAAATTGTCAATTTAAAAAGTTAATTCATTATTAAACTATTAAAAAAGAGGCATTTTGTTGCATGACTAATTCAACTTGCCAGTATAACTTATACAGATAGGCCTACTGGATAGTGGACAATGCCAGTGTCATTAGGGTCAACCTAGTTAAAGTAATCAATTATAGAAGTAGAAATTGAGCTCAAATGTTTACATTTCTAGGGAAGTAATGACAATACATTGCAAGAAAACACTTTTTATAGTGGGGCAAGCAGAATTTATCAAAGGGAATGAAATCAATTGTAAAAAATTGTTAAGAAAGTAAATATCTGAATTTAAATCAATACTTGTAAATGTCAATTCATAGAATAAACTTACCAACGTGGAAATCTCAGTATTACTGATGCGTTGCTGTGGCTTTATGGGATTTTGTTCAATATTCAATTCATCATTTATTTGCTCAGAGACCTTCTTAGTTTGCGGTTGGTTTACTACCACTGTGTCAGGATTATTGTAATTTATATTAAGTTGTGGTTTAAATCCAGGGATTAAGCTACTAGAGTTATATTCACAATCTTGTATATTTTGAATAATTTCTAAAGATAACCTTTTCTTTGGGGGAAGGTGTTTTTTTATAGGGGACGATGTAAAGGTACAGCAAGTTGATGGTAACATAAAAGGAATGCTGACTCTACTGCTTGTTTCTGGACACGGCACAACTGCAGCATTAGCTTGCCCACTCTGGATCTGGCCACACTCTGTGTCCATAATGGTGGAAATAGACAGCACAGCTGCTTCTATTTCCTTGTAGTTTTCATTCAGAATTTGTTTCTCAGAAGCAGAATCAGGCTTTTTTAGTTCTCCATTTGTTTTTGATAAGTGAAAAACTTGTTCTAAATTTGGCATGTTGAAAGAGCCAACATAAACAAGGGCAGGCTTACCATGTGCCACGGAGGAACAGTTTATTCTCAATACCTCCTGGTCTCTTAGTTCCAGGCGGTTGTTGTCACTCTGCCCAGAGACACCAGGTGACCTTGAAGGGCGACCTTTACCTGCACTGACGGCTATAGGCTTTGGGCGTATATGTTTGGATTGCTTGCTTTCCCCAATTAACTCCTGGCTTGTCTCTGCTTGTGGAGAGTAGTGCTCACCAATAAGGTTCATTTGGCCATCATTTGATTCATGGGTTCTTACATTTAGTTGTTTCCTGCTCCTTTGATCCAGTGATGTACTCCTACTAGCCTGACTCCCAGTCACCGCCATGCTTTCACCAGGTATTCTGTTGTTCATTTCCTTTTTAGACCTATGGGTGTTGCGCTTGTCAGGTGAGTGTTGTCTTGTCCCTGTTTCATTGTGTCCAGAATGAGTAGCACTATTACAACTTTCCACATCAGTTTTAGTTTTTGTATGTGTTCTGTTTGGGTCTACTCTCCTTCTCTTGGTACTTTCTGTCTCTTGCTCTCGAACTATTCTTCTCTTCCTGTTGGCATTGCCCATATCTACTGAAGGTTCACTGTGTTCCTTCATATACTTTGGGGACACTTCACTTTTTCTTGGAGACTTGGGAATGTTACTTTTGCTTGGAGACTTGGGAATGTTACTTTTGCTTGGAGATCTGGATACTTGATTCTTTCCTGGAGATGTGGAAACTTTACTTTTCCTTGGAGATTTGGAGACTTTACTTTTTGTTGGAGACTCAGAAACCTTCTCTTTTCCTGGAGATTTTGAAACTTTTCTTTTCCTTGGAGATTTAGAAGCTTTACATTTTGTTGGAGATTTGAAAATGTTATTTTTTGTTGGAGATCTAGAAACTTGACTTTTTCTTGAAGATATGGAAACTTTACTTTTTCTTGGAGATTTGGAGACTTTACTTTTTGTTGGAGACTCAGAAACCTTCTCTTTTCCTGGAGATTTTGAAACTTTACATTTTGTTGGAGATTTGGAAACTTTAATTGAACCATTTTTATCCTGTGATAGTGAAATATTATTTTTAGCAGTCATCATTACATCAGCCATACTCTCTACCGAGGAGTGAATAGTACTGAACCCGTCATTTTCACAATTACTCATGGGAGATTTCTTTTTAGTTTTACCACAAACAGTCTCTTTCTTTGGCAACTCTTTTCTTTTAGAGGGTTCATGAGAGTGTGCAGTAATGTCTAGTTTAGTTTGCTGCTGGGAGTTGCTCCCATGTTTGACCTCTGTTGCTGGAAGTTGTGTCACTGTGCTTTCTATTTTCTCTGCACCACTAACAGCAGGGAGTGAATTAACATTACTGTTTTTCTTTACATTCCCTCTCTTTCTTTCAACTTTATTTTCCTGACTAGCCAATGATTGATTACCAGGTTGAGTTACAGCCACACTATTGATTGACTGTGTTACAAAGCTGCCATTGGCCGCTTTAGTTTTTTTGGAGTTGGATTTTGTCTTAGTCTTAGATGATTGCTTTTTGCCACTTTTCTGTTCTGACGAGACTTGTCCTGTACACTGTGTTACATAGCCTAATGGTGTTACATCAACTGATGGTGTTACATAGCCTGTTTCATTAACTGATGGTGTTACATCAACTGGTGGTTTTACATAGCCTGATGGTGCTCTATTAACTGATGGTGTTACATTGACTGATGGTGTTACATTGACTGATGGTGCTACATTAACTGATTGTGTTTCATTAACTGATTGTGTTTCATTAACTGGTGGTCTAGCATTGACAGATGGTGGATCTAGTATCATACTAGAATTAACTTGATTAGAGATGCCGACTTCACTAAGAAGGGATTGAAACAATGTGCTGTATTCAGGTGGGATTGTGATCACTGCTGTGGTGTTTGACGCAACTAGGTTGATTGGGCTAGCAAAAGCCTTACCAGAGTTATCTATCTTGTTTAAGGTAGGGGACATTTGAGCTGGAAGAATTGTTTTGAAGTTAAAAGCCTGATTCAGTAAAACTAATTTCTCCATTTCTGAAGAAGAGCAGAGTTTTGGTAGAATTTTGGCTGGCTTGTAGCTGCCTGATGAACTTTTCAACAATGATTTTCTTTCACTACACTGGCCCTTTCTCCCTTTTTTCTTTTCTTTGAGCGTAGTTTGCTCAGGGGTATTAATGACCTGTACATTTTGGCATTGGCTTGTACTTGTAGAGAAAGGTGTTTCTGGGAGATTAGTGGCCTTAGTTTGCTGAGGATCATTGCTCATATCAGCAGTAGGAATGTGACACTCACTCATGGCTTGAAATAACAGGCTGCGCTCATCTTGACTACTTGGGAAAAAGCTCGGACCTTCACACTGACTGGTTTTCTCGCACTGCCAACTTCTTCCTTGACATCTTTCTGTTTCCTTGATGACGTTTGTTGCTGTCTGATTGGTAAAGTCAAGATTGTGAGCCACCCTCAGAGCTCCAGACAGACACATTGATAGAACAGAGTCACCATGTTTAGTAGGATCTTTCCCTTGATTTGATTCAGTGTTCAAGTGTAATGAATCAGTTGTATTGTGTGACAGAGAAGACAGTGGTGTTGATCTATTGAAAGTTGTCACATTTCCACTCACTGAATCATTGCATGATGGCTTTAAGGTTCCTTGTAGACACATTGAATCCAAATTTTGTAAATCTTCTGATTTTGCCTGTGGTGATGATTTTAACGAATTCTCTTGGTTCATAGGCTGTATAATCTCTAATTCTTGAACTCTTCTCGCCATCCGTTCATTGGTGTTTGTTTCCTTACAATCTACTGCCATTGTTTGTACATTAGAGCTTTCAGAATTAAGCATAGAACTCAGCTGTGCATCATTAGGCTCAAAATAAGGTTTGCTTATTGATGAAGCACTTTGGATCTTTACTGAGTTGACATTATCTTCAGTGTGGACCTGGATATTTCTTTGCTGAGCTGTACAAGTGAGGTCGTGGATAATATGCTGCAAATGGACATCTTTATTCACCTTGGACATTTTTCTATCTACGTTTTTACCCCTGCTGTCTTCACATTTATTGGCTGTGAATTCCATCAAGCCAACCAGGGCAAACGACTTGCTGCCATCGGGTGATGATGTGTCCTGGCATAGGTCAGCCATGGATGAATTCTTAGAGCTGATGCCAACCTCATTGGACCCAGTCTTCTCTAGGTCAGACTTACATTTGTGTGTAATAGAAGACTTTTTCTTACAGCTCTGATGCTCGCAGGCTTGTAAAGTATCACAGCTGCAACACAGCATCTCATTGGTGGATGTAATTTCTTGCCTTGGCTGTGGTTTTGTGTACAAAGAAGTCAACATAGAGAGCATTCTGAAGGCTTCTACTTCAGACTGGGAAGCCGTGAAGTCTGAACTACTGGAGACTATCTTTGCATCATCCATGGTAGGGGAACTTTGACCTACTTTAGTACAGGATGGGGTAGACTTTGAACATCCTAAAAAATAGTCATAAAATACAATTCATTATTCATACAATTAATGACATAATCTGTTAATATAGAATAATAATACGAATAAAGCGTCAATTTGTGTTGTAATTAATGGATGTATGATATAAAAAAGATTTGACTTTATCTTACCTTGGTTTATATTAGAAGAAAGTTGTACTGTCTTAATTCGTCTTGGCTTTCTTTTAGATGGACTTGGTGGAAGTTTTATACCCAATGATTCTAAGTGAGAAGTATTGATGTTGAGATTCTTCACCACACCTTCTCTCTGTGCCAGAGATTGTGACTGTGGGGAAAGGTGTTCTTGAGTTTGTATTATCTGCCTACTTGAGGTGGAGCTTAATCCTAACAATGATGGAACATGGGATGACATTAAATTTGTAGGTCTGATCCGTCGACTTGGGCGTTTCCTGCAATGGTGTGGAATGAATGGGGCATGTTCGCTGTGAACGGATATCACAGTTCGCTTTAACTGTGCGGACGAATTTCTTGCTCTGTTCACAGGCTCATAGTGTTTCACTTGAGTGAACGCAGACTGATTGTCTGAAGCCTCCAGCGTGATGTGGCTCAAGGAAGCAGGGAGGCTGTAACTGGTTGGCTCTTTCACTAAACTCTGAGCCAACTTCCTGGGTGAATTGTCATCTGAAGTGAGTAGAGAGGAGAACGGGGGAGAGCCTAGTGTAACAAAGGGACTGGCAGAAATACAAGTGTCTGAATGCTGCCCTTTCGCTGAATACATTGCTTCCTCTACATTTTCAACTATATGTCTATCATTGCTAATGTCACTATCCTGCAATAAAGTTTGAGATGCTGTGGCTTCGTTGTTTTTCTCTAATTTTGTACCATGTCTAAGAGAGTTTTCATTGCAGCTTAACTGCTTGATCTGATCATGTTCATGAGATTTATCTCCAATATTTCTTTGCCTTAGCTCTTGTGTTTTTTTCAGCAGGCTATCCTCTATGTTCTCACTGCCAGATGTGAACACTGAAAGACACTCAGACAAACACTTATCAATTAAAATACCCATAGGCTCTACCAGTACCGCATCAGGATAGGATATAACTTGTTCCAATGCTTGCAGGCGATTGCTACTTTCAGATAATGGTGCGCATCTATTTATAGCAACACTTCTCACTTGATTGGTGGCTAGATCCAGCTGAGTAATAAGCCCAACCGGCGTGTTAGGGCAATCAATTTTAGATGCAGAATTCACAGTTCTCAATTCATTAGCTACTGTGGGGTTTGAGGTTCCAGAAAGGGAATGCTCTACAGCCTCTTTCTGTGTGTTGTTATTTTGCGGTATGTTGACATTAGGTAAAGTTTTAATAGACAGGTGTGAACTCTCAACACTATCTAGATGAATATGGCTATCTGGAAGACCAAGGCTAGAAGAAACATTCATTGCCTGTGTTTGTACTTTGTTATCTGCACACAAAAGATCATTGGATAGTCTACATATTTCTGCATCCGAATTTCCATTCATCTCTACTTTGCTCTCCAGTATCTCAGAAAAAGACATGTCATAGGCTTGTGCAAGGATGGAGGTGTGAGGTATTTCTGAGTGAGAAAGACTTGTCAAACTTTTCTGTATGTTTCCTTCTGCAAGTTCAGGGTTGTTATGTACAACTGGTGGTTGAAGATTGTGTCCTTGTACCATACAGTGGGATGGAGAGCCAACAACTGGCAAGCAATCTGTTTTTGAGACTACTTCATTATAAATGTGAACAGTTTCTTTATGAGTTTCAGGTGAATGTCTTGAGTTCATGTCTGCAACCTCAATGTCAGTGACATCAAATTGACTGATTGGAACAGCAGATGCTGAAAATATAAAGAAAAATTCATCAAAAATAAATAAAATGTTAGGATAAAATTTATAAAAAGCAAAAATAGAAGCTAGTAATATATACCTTAACTCATTTGCTACTACCGCGACTGAATGCGACCTACCCCCCTCCGTACTATTGCGCCCCAATGCGGCCGCCTCGTCACGCAAAGCTACTGTTTTTTATTCGCCGATTTTTCGCTGCGCGTCGTATGGGTTTTTTAACCAGCAATTCAGCTGTAAAAAACTAGGATTATAGTCCGTTTTGTTAAAAAAAAACGGATGTTTGTATGACGATTAGTTTTTTTTCTAGGCCTAAGCAAAGTTGAAGAAGTTTTAGTGTATTTTTTTTCTGAAAATTTTTATTAGCGTGACTGACTGTGTTATGGCTTTTACATTTTTGGAGTCATTAATTAATCGCCCTGCACCCTCTTCGTTTGATAATACCTCTGATAATGAGGATGAATCAGATATAGACTTAAACGAAACTGCATTAGCTGATTTACATATTGCATCGGACTCTAGCGATTCTGAAACTGAAGGTGATGGACAGCCAAACAATGTAAACATTGAATCTTGGTCTGACGATGTGACCAGCGTCACAGATAAAATGAAGGATTTTGAAGAAATTGATGGTGGGATTCACACCTTAGGCCTAGATAGTAGTCCCGTTGATTACTTTAGATTGTTTTTGACTGAAGAAATCATTCAGCTAATGGTAACAGAGACAAATAGGTATGCTGACCAGCAACAACAAGCTAAGGGGCGTATAGATACTCAGTGGAAGCCTGTAGTTGCTGATGACATCTATACGTTTTTGTACATAAACATTATGTTTGGGGTGCACTGGGTCCCTACTACTAAACTTTTCTGGTCTTCAGACAAGTCTTGGAGGGTGCCAGCTATTGCAGATGTTATGGGGCGCACTCGGTATGAAACAATTAGACAGTATTTTCATCTAAACGACAGTGAAAAAATGCCAGCCAGAACCAGTGAAAATTATGATCCTCTTTTTAAAGTGAGACCACTTATTGACCACATTAGGCATGTATGCCAAACAGTCTACAAGCCTAAACGACAGCTCAGTGTCGATGAGGCAATGGTTGGGTACCGAGGTCGGTTATACATGAAACAATACATGAAAAATAAGCCTACATCTTGGGGCTTAAAAGTTTGGTGTTGTGCTGAGGCAAATACAGGCTTTGTACTCAACTTTCGAGTGTACACTGGGAGAAGGGATTATATTTCAGGAAATGGGCTGGGATATGATGTGGTGATGTCTATGGCAGAGCCCTATTTAGACAAGAACCATGAAATTTTTTTTGATAACTTTTTTTTCATCACTGAAACTTGCGGAGGAACTTTTGGAAAGGAAAACATACTGCTGTGCAACTATTAGACCACAGAGAAAGGGATGGCCACTGCCTAAATTAAAGCAGAAAAAGGGAGATGTCAAGATGAAGCAGAAGGGTCTCATAGTGGCCACTCAATGGACTGATAAGCGTCAGGTCAATGTGATCTCTACCAACTCTAACCCCATAATTGTAAATGTGCAACGACGCAGTAAGGATGGTCTAACTGACACCCTTATTCCCCAGCCAGTTCTTACATACAACTCTGGTATGTTTGGGGTGGATCTTGCTGACCAACATAGGGCATATTACCCAGTTGGTCGTGTAAGCAACAAATGGTGGCGATACCTACTCTGGTATCTGGTCGATCTGTCAATGATCAACAGCTTTCTACTGATGAAAGATGCCAGGCCTGAAGATTCAAGAGATTCTCCATCACAAAACCATCTCTTATTTCATAAGGCAGTTGCAGATGCAATTTTACTTTTGTCTACAACAAAAAGAGTTGCTAGGGAGATAGATACACCTAGTGTTTATAGCAGATCCAAACCTTACAGCAGTGAGCACAGGCTGGAATCCTTTCCAGGCAGAAAACGATGATGCTTTCAATGTTCAAGAGATGGCAACAAATCTGGCAGTGGAAGAACCAGGGAAACCATAACTGGCTGCCATTTATGTCAGGTTCATTTGCATAAGGGCTACTGCTATTCCAAATATCATGAGAGCATTAAAAACTAAAGACAAAGTGAACAAATTGTGCGGAAATTGACATTTTTTTTGTAAAAAAAGACAATTTTTTGTTTTCAGTATTTTTATTTGATATTATTTTGTATTAAAAGTTATTAAAGTTATACATTTCTATAAAGATCAGCCATTTTTCTATTTTTTGATGCATGTTTTGTTGTATTTGGATGATATTTAATAATTTAAAATAATTATTTAGTGACATAATAGTTTAATTAATTTAGAGTTATCTCCCTTTGCCTAGTACTCTGAGGGGTGTCTTTGGAAAGTAGGTTAGTAGCAAATGAGTTAACTTACATTAGGATTTTTTAAACCCCATAAAAAGGTTGCCTATATACAATTAGGTAGAACCATTGAACTATTAATGTATGAACTACCTAAAAATAAATATATATGTGTCATAACTTAATCTATTTTACAAAATAAATACTAGCTTTAAACTGACTGAAACTAAAATTATATCAAATTGAATTTTTAAAACAGCCTCTAATTATATATGTGGTTTGTTATTAAAAGGTAAAAAGTATTTCTATAATCTAGGATGAGGCTTGGGGTAGTGTATACAAATCTAGTTGAAAAAAGAAGGTCTTCTAGTTCTAGCGTCTCTTAGTTTAAGTAACTCCTTTGTTCATGTTCCACAACTCAGGCCACTGAGTCGATAGAGCACACTTCAAAAGACTTCCTTTTTTTGTCAACCTACTCTAGGGATAACAACTAGAGTAGAGACAGGGACTTAGATGAAGAAACAGATGCCTTCAAAAAACTTTCCCATATGGCTAATGGCTTTGTTGATTGGTCGATAAAAATAAATGAAACCCTGCCTTTATTTGATGTTTGCGTTATGCGTCATTGAAACTTTTTTCTAAATAAAGTTTCCAAATTAAGGTGACTATTCATCTACCTTTATGTATAAAAGGTGTGAGTTTTTTTTAGAAATTTTATATTAAAAAAGGCAGTGTAACTCCCTAAAAGTCAAAGTGCAATTTATAAGCTCGTCAATGACAACATATAATAAAAATAGTCCTAAACTAAGGATGTGACCTATCCATCTGTGCGACCTAAACGTGAGTATATATGGCACATGATATGATATAATATGTATTCAATGCAAACATAAGTTACCATGTTGAAATAACTTGAGAAAGTTTTGGAAAGCAGGATCAGATTCAGTCATGGCTATCACTTGACTGATGTCTATATCTTTTGTGCTTGTATTCTGTAACAGTAATAATACTTAGTTAGTTGACTGCATAAACATGACAATAGTTACTCAAATAATACATCAATATATATTTACAATAAACTTTTCTTTGGGTTTTCTATTGCAATGGTGGTTTTTCAATGTACTGGTCACAATAATTTAATGAAGTTTTCATTATTACATAAAATATTCAGAAGGTGCAAAGCTCTAATCAATACTTGATATGAGTTTCACATGTTAGCGCAACAAGACAAGGAAAGTATGGACATTTTCAGCATTGAAATAACTTCAAATAAGCTGCTATCTTTACTACAACAGCATATTTTATCATTTTTTAGAAACTAGACAATTTTTACCTTCTTTACATCAAACTAAACTAACATAAAAAAGAAAAAAAAAATCATTATGGTTAAAGAAAAAGTGATACCAATTTAGGTTGTCTCTGTACATGAGTGCTTGTGCCAGGTGCAACATGACTTTTGTCACTGTTCTGTTCACTTCCAACATCAACATTATGCAAAGCTTTATTTATATTTTCTGCCAACTTTTCATGAAGTTGAGTTTCTTCTAAAAGTTTGTCCAGAAAATCAAATTGCTGAAAGAAATAATGTAAAAAATGTTATAATGTAGAGAATTTTTTTTTTTACATCCAACACAATCCCTGAGAATGTCATAATGAGCCAAGTACAATAGCACTGTGCAGTAATCAAGTAATGTCCAACACTGCTCATGTAAAAGCAAAAAAAAAATTTTTGGCATGCCACATAAATGAATAATAAATAAAACTGGACAGTGTCAAGTACCTAGGAGCAATAGTCTCGGATAAAGGCTTCAATCCAGTATTGATGCCAAGAATTGCCCAGATTACAATAGCATTAAAGAGACAATATGGAATAACAAAAATGTTGCCATCTGCTCCAATATCATGCTGAAGCAATTGCTAGTCCTCACAATTTTCTTCTAAGCCCGTGAGTCCTGGACATTATCATTAACAGCAGAATATGAAAGAAGAATGTTGGCTATGGAGATTTTTTCTGAAAAGCTTTTTGCATCTATACAAAATAGATGAGAGGATAAATCATGGGATGGACGGGAGTAAAACTGGGCAATGGCATGAGAAGTTCAGAAAAGCAAGAGGAATGGAAGAGGACTGTGTTCATGTCATAATAATAATAAGTTCATTTTTTATAGCGCTGCCAACAAACATAATGTAAGCTCAGAGTACATTTAACAACAAAAACATGCATAGAGTCATTTTTTGAGCAAGAACACGGATAGAATTCTCAAGGCTAGATAAGTACATAAACAAGGCTATTTATCTATTTGACAATCTCCAAACTTTAGGAAAAAACACAAGACAGATGAAAAGAATGTAGTTGAAAAGAATGTAGTATCAACTGACTTAATATACTAGTAAAACAGAAGGAGTTTAAAAATGTTTTAAGAAATACAAATCTTAAAATAATGAGTTTATAAGTTCTTTTAAAAATTAGTGCTACAACTTGTCTGCTTAAGCTGGATGGGGAGCAGATTCAAGATTTTTGGGCCAGATGTAGAGAAAACTCTCAGGCCAGCAATTTTTAAGGAGAAGCGGGGCACCTCTAGAAGCAAAGAGTTAACAGAATGGAGCGATCTTAGGCGGTACATAGGGTTTGATTAGTTCCTTGAGATATGTGGCACCCCAATGGTCCAAGAGAGTATAGGACATGTAGGATGTAGGAAATTACAGCCAGACAGTAACTAACATTACCAAATGATTATTTAGGCCTTGCAAAATACAACAGCACTTCTGGTCTCTGTGCATTAACAGTCTCTGTATGACAAAAAGCTAAAAATATATGGTGGATTGATCTAAGCTCTTCACTAGAAACCAGACTGAGACAGTGTAACAAAACTTCAATACTCTCTTCTATTATATGAAGATTAAGGGACAAAGGCGGTAATTTAAAAAAAAAAATTTAGTATAACATCTTAGCTCTTAAAATTATGTTTAAATTACCTCATCTGATCTCTTTGTTTCTTCACCCGTAACTTTCGTCTGTGTAAAACCCAAACTTGTTTCACCTTGCTGATGATGATTGCCAGCCAAACAGTGACTGTAATGACTCACTTGGCTAACTTCAGGCATAAGCTGGCTACTTTTAAGAGTAGTTCCTACAGCTAGAGTGTTAGCCTCCGGAACAGGAGCTGCCAACTGAGAGTGAGGTTTCGGCAATGAGAGTGACTTATCCACTCGCTTCCCTGGCTGATGGCTAACAGAATAAAACAAAGTAAATACAAATTTAGTAATTTTACCACAAACATTATCTCATTTTGTAAGTGTTCTGGGTCTTAGAGTTTGATCTATAAGTATAAGTAGCTTTCAATAAAAAAAGGATTCCTCACATTTAGTATAATATAAGTCAGTTATATCTATATATAAAGATGGAGAGAGAAAGGGATCATAGAAACTACCAATAAAACCAACAAACATGAATATTATAAGTTTCAATGTATAGCAATTTCAAAAATATTTCTAAAATGTACACTGAGAATGTCCCAATTCTTGTTGATCCTGGAGTTTCAGTGATAACAACACTGATGTCATTTACATTCATTTAGTATAATTATTGAATTTTCTTCATTCAAATTATTATAATAAATACAAGATCTATCTATCTAACTATTTCTCTGTCTATCTATCTATCCATCTGTCTGTGTATCTAATTTCTTTTTCTCTATATATATCTAATATATTCAACTCATTGTGACGCTGGCTGGTTCAGCCGTTAGTTCACCAGACTGTCAACCAAAAACCAACTGACACGTCGCAGGTTCTATCCCTGCCACCGACCGATCCCTGAAGACCTGCAGGAATTTTGGGCCTAGTGGACGTAATAATCATCTATCTAGAAGGAATGTCTGTAAACTTACAAGAAAACAATCTGAAAAGAAAATTTAAACATCCAAAAAAAAGGTATTTACGTTTTCCGTCTATTCTCTGATGATCGTCTCCAATCTCTTTTCTGGTCAGAAACTGAACCAATGACATGTAAAGGGTAAAGATTTATTCAAAATAGAAACAACTCAAGCATGCAAAGTTTACTAGTAATGTTATCAAGAAATATTTCATTTTCTAGAAATGAAAAGATAAACTGTGAGGATAACAAAGACAGCTCATAGAAACCTATATTTTAAATGTTCAGCTCATAAAAACCTATATTTAAAATGTTCAGTTCATAGAAACCTATATTTAAAATGTTCAGTTCATAGAAACCTATATTTAAAATGTTCAGTTCATAGAAACCTATATTTAAATGTTCAGCTCATAGAAACCTATATTTAAATGTTCAGCTCATAGAAACCTATATTTAAATGTTCAGCTCATAGAAACCTATATTTAAATGTTCAGCTCATAGAAACCTATAGTTAAATGTTCAGCTCATTTAAACCTATATTTAAATGTTCAGCTCATAGAAACCTATATTTAAATGTTCAGCTCATAGAAACCTTTATTTAAATGTTCAGCTCATAGAAACCTATATTTTAAATGTTCAGCTCATAGAAACCTATATTTTAAATGTTCAGCTCATAGAAACCTATATTTTAAATGTTCAGCTCATAGAAACCTATATTTAAATGTTCAGCTCATAGAAACCTATATTTTAAATGTTCAGCTCATAGAAACCTATATTTTAAATGTTCAGCTCATAGAAACCTATATTTTAAATGTTCAGCTCATAGAACCCTATATTTAAATGTTCAGCTCATAGAAACCTATATTTTAAATGTTCAGCTCATAGAAACCTATATTTAAATGTTCAGCTCATAGAAACCTATATTTAAATGTTCAGCTCATTAAAAAACCTATATTTTAAATGTTCAGCTCATAGAAACCTATATTTTAAATGTTCAGCTCATAGAAACTTATATTTTAAATGTTCCAGTTAAGAGATTTTTTTCACCTCTCTTTTTTTCTTTCTTTGACTTTTCTTTCATTTCTGCATCCAAGCAAGCCTGCACTTCAGCTTGAACAATGTGTACATTTTCTTGTGTCGTTGTCTGATCTGGTCTCTGTGCATAGACAGTCTCTGTACGACATGAAGCTAAAAATATAAGGTAGATTGATCTTCACTAGAAACCAGACAGAGACAGTGTAACAAAACATCAATACTCTCTTCTATGATATGAAGATAAACAAATATATAATTACAAACAGATTACTTCCTTTAGTAAGCTTACCCAAAGCATTTAATTTAAATTTGGCAAACTCATTCAGGATTTCTGTAAGTCCATGCCCTAGTATAGTTGTTGCTGGGTTTTTTCCTGATCTTAAAAGCTGCCAATATTCTGTAAGGTCTGGGCATTCTCGTAAAAATGTATTAAAGGATTTGTGAAAATTTCTTTCTCTTAGGTAACCTGCAAAAAAAAAAAAACAGTTTCACTATATTGCTGAATAATACTGTATTGTATGTAGACAGGTAAGTAATTTGTTTATTTTTAAGGAAGCTGCAGAAGTTGTCCTCTGCATTTTCAAGGAGATTGCCTCCTTGATATGTCGTTATGACATCCCAGATGATGGGAGCATAGAGCATTTAAAAAATGCATTTCCAGTTTTAGAATCAAATTTTCAATTTAAGAATCAAATTTTAAATGCAGCATCAACATTGTATAAATGGAAAGATTGCTGTTACTTTTTAAAACACCAATGGTTAACAAGTAGAATTCACCGTCACATGAGTTTTGAGACTAAAAAATTTTTTTTAAATTAATAACATGAAGTTTGTGGGAAGCTATATACATTTTTTTTATTTGGTTCTTTTTTTTTGCTCTTTACTGTTGCAGGTTATTTTATTTTTACAACATATTGGTAACTGCATTAATCTACATCATCATCAGGTGCCAGGTCTGGAACAGACATCGGCATTCATGACTCTCCATTTATTAATCTACATTGAACTAAATAGAGTGTGGGAAATATTTTTAAAATCTTTGCCAAATCGAAGCCGGCTGGTCCAGCGGTTAGTTCACCGGACTGTCAACCAAAAACCAACTGACACGTCGCGGGTTCTATCCCTGCCACTGACGGATCCCTGTCGCCCTGCAGGAGTTTTGGGCCTAGTGGACATAATAATCTTCTATCTAGAAGGAACGTCTGTAAACTTATAAGTACACAGTCTGAGAAATTTGAGGTATTTCTATTATCAGTCAGAAGTCTTTTATTTCATAATTCCTTTTTTAAAATGTGGATATTTATAGATCTTCATTGGTTGTTTCAAACAATTCCTTTTGCAGTTATAAAGGTAGGCCTGTTTGTAATTCTTCAATAATAGAAAATGTGTTCCAAAGCTAATCAGGACTTTAATTTTTGTTAGTTGATAATATATATTTAAATATAGTCGTAGTAGTCAGCTTCTTTCAATAAGGCATATGGTCAAGAACAGAGATTTAGGAACTCTTTACTCTTTTGTTCCACTGTCAGTGCAAATTTTTTTAACAGTTAAATTTCCATTTGTTTGGATCAATAAAGAAATCTTGTATATATATCTAGGTAATGTTTTGCCGGCTAGGCCTATACACCAATGACATTGTAGTATGATTTTAGGCAGTAATACAGTAAGTAGCCTAAGTAAGTAAGCCAAGGTTCTGTAGTCAGTGTTTCTGTGTAGGGATTTTTATATTTTTTTTTAATACAATTTTATAGAATATTAGTATTTTGGTTATTAGACATTACTACTTTGACTTTTGACTTCGCTCTCAGACTCACATCATCATAAATCATAAGCATTTATATAGGCCAAAAGCCATATTCAAGCATTCAATCCATATTGTCATAGTCATAATCATCATTACTACTGCTTTCTAAGTTTGGACCACGGATGAGCGTAGCACGCAATAATCTTCTTTATAGTTTATAGAAGGAGCGTCTTTAATGTATAAGATAAGTAAAATAAGTTTCTATGTAGCCTCATATGTTTTTCTAGTATTTTCATTAATTAAGTGATTATAATACAAATCTGTCATTCACCGTTTGTTTTTGGTGGTTTGATTACTATATAAAATGTTACAACTTATATTGAAAACCAAAAGCAGGCTAAATGAACTAAATCTAAAAAATAAACGCCAACAATGAGTTACATTTACAATGTTTGAAAACTTCGATTTCATCATTACACATTACTATTACACAGTGAGTACACGACACGGAGTCTCCGAGTGCACCAATATCAATAACAATGCCAATATCAATAAACGTAGGCTACATCTAATTGATTGTAAGAAAAGAAGACTCGTCCAAGTTAATATTTACATTAACATACATAAAGTAAACTAAATAACTTACCCAAAATTAATCGTGCTACTTCGGAGGGTACAAAATAATCTTGATTAGCCATCCCTAAATGTTTATAAATGAAAGTTTAGAAATTATAAATAAAGAAAAGTAGAAGGCAGCAGTACAAAAAAATTGGTATCGCTTTTAATTAGTAGTAGTAGTTATTTGTGATAAATTGAAATGAAAAGATGTAGTAAATATTATTAAATACCGCATTAACTAGTGTTTTATTATTTTTCTCTCATTTATAATTCAAAACAATAAGTATAATATTGGAAGTATCTTTTGACGACATGTGAATAAGGAAATGATTGCCCTAAAAAATAAAAGCAGACACTCATTTAATCACAGACCTATATATTTTTATGATGAATGGCGGCAAAAAATTTGTGCTCTATGTATCTTTGTACACTGTAGGCCTACGTGTACAATACTTATTTTACTTACCCACCTGTCCTTAATAAACACACATTATTAAAATAGATCCGTTTACTCTATGTAAAAATAGCAGGCCGTATTACGTGCGTCTGGCAATGACGTGCTAAGTACAAAGTGTTTACAATTTAGGCTAATTAGCTTAGGCTATATGAAATGGAAAAGTAGAAGGGGGGGGGGGTAGGCTTACAACGGGGATTATAATAATATATTATGACTGGCTGAAGGCATTTTATGTTTACCGAGGTGCCAGTTCAGCTTGACCAATAATGACCCTGGATATGTTCTGGAAGGAATTTGCATGTTGTTTAGGCCTACATGCATCGTTGAGGCCTTCAGGTGGATATTAGGCCTATCCAACGACCATATGGAACCAAAGGACCCTGACCTGTGCTTGGAGGGCCCATAGGTTACTAATTTTGTTCAGCAAAAGCGATCGATGGTCTGTACGTCGTCAACATCGTTAAGACAGTGTACTACCAAGGTACGTAAAGCGGTTTACTGTGTTGATTTTTTCACCATTGATACTGATGTTTGGCTCGACGTAGGGCATTCCGGGGGCTGGTTGGTGCAGAACTTCTGTCTTCTTAGTGCTGATGGTAAGTCCAAAGTTTGAGCATGCACTGGAAAATTTTTCAACACTGTGTTTCAGATCAGCTCCAGAGCCGGCATTGAGAGCACAGTCGCCGAGTCGCCGGCAAATAGTAAGTCATGAATGGTGTCAGACTTAACCTTTGTTTTTGCTTTGAGTCTCCTAAGGTTGAACAGCCCGCCATCAGTGCGGTACCTAATATCTACACCCTCACGTCCATCCCTAAATGCATCACTGAGCATGGCTGTCAACATTAGACTAAACAGTGTTGGAGCCAGAACGCATCCCTGCTTGACGCCATTTGTCAGTGGAAAGGGATCAGACATCTCTCCGTTGTCCTGGACACGGGCCTGCATACCGTCGTGAAACTGCCTACCATGGCTATGAACTTTCTAGGGCAGCCGAACTTTGCCATGATTTTCCATAGGCCATCTCTGCTGGCTGAGTCATATGCCTTGGTCAGATCGATACAAATTGAATACAGGTCTGAGTTCTGCTCTTGACACTTCTCTTGAAGCTGTCTAGCTGCAAATACCATGTCGATCATGCCGCGTTCCTTACGGAAGCCGCACTGGCTTTCAGGTAGTAGACCTTGCTCCAGGTGAGCATTTAAGCGATTTAGTAGAAGTCTAGCCAAGATCTTGCCAGCAATGGACAACAGTGAGATTCCGCGGTGGTTGTCACAGGCCTGTCGGTTGCCTTTGCGTTTGTAGAAGTGAATTATGGAAGCATCTTTGAGGTTATGTGGTACCGTTTCTGTCTCCCATATGGTCTGAAGTAGGCAAAGCAGTTTACCTGTCAGCACCGGACCACCCTCTTTGTAAATCTCAGCAGGAATCATATCGGGGCCAGTACGTGCTTTCCCATTGGACATTTGGCGGATAGCTGCCATTAGCTCGTTCATAGTTGGGACAGCTTCAAGTGTATTGTTCACCGGGACTTGTATCAGTCTTTCGATGGCTTCGTGGCTTATAAGTGAGGGCGTGTTTAGTACATTTTTGAAGTGTAGAATACATCCGCGAAACAATTAGCGCCGCAGTGTTGTGTAGATCTCCACCCTCTGCAGTGAGTTATGGGCTCTGGGGCAAACCTCACAGGCAACTGTTGCAGTGATACAACCTTGATCATTGAATAGATTAGAGAGACAAAAAAAAGCTTCTTGCTTTACGATAAAAGGGAGGGTCTCCTGAAAAAAGCGAGGTTTAGGACCCCAAGTCAAGTCTTAAAAAGTTCCATTTATAGTTCCTATAGGGGAGTGGCACTCTTGATGTGACAGCCTGGCTGGGGTTGCGCATGGCCATTGTCTTGTACACTATTGATTTTATTTAACAACATGTAAGTTTTTTTTGTTGTGTAAACACATGTTTATAAATAGCTTACAATTATTTAATCGAATAAAGTGTGCTCCTGGTATTCGCTCATCTGAAATGCCAATGAATCAGCAGGGGAGGTAATTTAAAAATATCTACTCAATAATTTCGCCCTGTTTCGTCTTAGTTTTTAACACTCTCCCTAAACACGGAAGTTTTTACTTGGTGAATAAAAAAGGAAAGGAAAGAATATTTTTTGGCTTCGATTCACGGACACTGGGGAAGACATACTGAAATGGTAAGTAATATTATTTGATTGAAGCCGTACAAAAGTAATAATGTAATAGTTTTTAGTCGAGTAGGCATTCGTACTTAACAATATTATTAAATTTAAATATAATAAATAGCCTCATTTTAATTTGAAGTCTTAAATATTAAATATATATTAAATTAGTAGGCCTAGGCGGCCCTAGGGCCAAGGGCCAAGGCCAAGGCGCCCAAGGGGCTAGGGGCCTATCTCTCCTAAAATACTCATACTGTCTAGACTCTAGACTATACTTATAATACTACTTTTACTAGTGGTTATGCCCGTCAAAATGACGGAGAAACGAATGACTACAATGTGTTTTGTTAAGAGAGAAAGAAAAAATATACAATAAAATATACAATAAAATATATAATATACAATAAAAACTGGAATGAGAACGTTTCTTTTCGGTATTTAGTTTTTGTTCTTTTTTCTTGTTTCTGGTCGCCCTGACCCACTACTGCACCCATGGGCCTCAAAGACTGGCGTAGTGTGTAAACCGCCGATACATTCCCATTAAGAATACACCCGCGGGCGAACGCGTGGGGGAGAGTCCTAGCAGCGGGTCCGAGATCCATTGCACTGCCGAGAGGCCACGGGGTCTCGGTGGGAAGGAAGCAATTGACGTAGCATTCCAGTCTCGAGAACCACCCGGTGCCTGGATGCCTGTACTTATAGTATAGGATTTGCGCTAACGGGTGACAGTGCAGGTATACGGGCGAGCCACCACGATAATGATTCTTAGAAGAACCTCAGTGAACTATCCCTGGCCTGCGGAAACCTTCCCTGTTACACTGCCCGCCACGCATTCGACGTGTCATGGGGTGGCCGGAGCCTAGACAGAGTTCACTCTATCCTAAACGTTACACCCTGAACACAAGAGCCGAAAGGCTCGTCCGGATTTTCTAAAAGACTTTTTAAATTCGGTCACCCTGACCCTGGCATATTAATTGTTGCTGTTATGCTTCTAGTATTAAAACGTAGCGAACAGTTGTGTTGAATTGTTATTAATAATATTAAATTAACAATGATAAACTATCTAAAAGAAAAAAGAAACAAGACAAATACCAAACAATAAAAAGGTAAATAATAAAACAAAAGTAGAAAATAATATTTCAATACAATAAAAACTAAAGTGAGAACGATTTTTTTTTAAATTTAATTTTAGTTCGTGCTTATTGTATTAATAAAACAGTGTTGAGAATGTTTCTTTCGGTATTTAGTTTTTGTTATTTTATATTGTGTCCGTCGCCCTGACACTGGCTATACATACAAATTGTTGCTTTTAAGCTTCTGGTATTTAAAAGTAATCATTTATAACTTGTCCTTTATAATGCGTATAATTTAATTTGTAGAGTGAATAAAGTCGCATAATAATATTAAAGGATGTTCTCAATAGCGACTTGAATCTATTAAATAATTAAAACATTTGATTACTTTTACTTAAAAGGATAATGCAAATATCTATAATGAAAAACGAAATGATTTGATAGACATTTTTTAAAAGTAGGCCTACACCATTTAAACTCTCCAAGCCAAATTGCGGTGCGTAACTTTTAAAAAAGAAAGAAAAACAACAGCAGTGGGAAAACCCGATAAGACCCTCACGTTCAACAAAGTAAATATCGCGCTCAACATTGTAAATAAACGGAAATGGCCATTTGTTATTTTACAGTTATATTTATTTGCATTGTTGGATCTAACATTTTGGATTTTTTAAATCAACACATTCATGATTATAAGTCATAAAATAAAATTCTCTATTGGAGGACGTTTCCAATTTATACATTTAACTTTTGGCCCTATTAGTCAAACGGCGCCTATAGGGGACAAACATATATTTAAATATATAAATATAATAAATAAATAAATATATAAACAAACAAACTCACCGTAATTATATATATTGATATTATTATGAATTATGGCTATGGGCGCTATGGCTATGGCCTATGGCCTATTATTACTATTAAGCCTATTAGTATATTCTATGTTATAGTAATATTCTATTTATTTTTCTATTATATAATAAATATAGTATATAGTAGGCTATATAGTATTTTAAATACTATTTAAAAGGGTCTACAGCCTACATTCATTATTCATACATTGCCTACATACTTTTACTACATATTATAGTTTTAATAAGTATAGTGACATAGACATAGTAACATACAGCATAAATTGATATAGAATATAATAGATTTAGTATTGTCATATACTGTTGGTTTCCAAGTATTGGAACACACAATGCTTATTCCCCTCTCTTTTTCTCCCTACACAAGATTTTGTGGGCGGGGCTTAGTTTTTCCATTTCCTCGACTTTTAGTTACGAAGGTGAGAGATTCTAGGTAATGTTGGGATTCCGTGTTTAGGCTGACCTCAAATTCTCGGAATGGTTAAGAATGGTTTATTATTTCTGCACAGGGTTATTCCTATCATTTTTATTATGAGTTTTGTAATGATACCATTTTTTTCACCCCTCCTAGTAATAGGTTTGTCCCTCGCACCACTCAAATAGTATTTAATGATTTGTTTGTCTTAAAGGCAGAGAGTTTCGAGATAATTTCTTTTGAGGACGCTTGTATTTGCACTATTTTATTCTAACTGTACATAATCTTCATATTGTATATATTTGGACATATCACCTGAATTAAATTATCAACAACATTCACACTGAAGCTTCCTCGTCAAGTTACTATTCTATTGTGTTGTTTACAATATTATAATATTTATTTACTACTCCAACGTCAAGGAAAGGAACTGTTAGAACGCAAATACTGAGTTTGTGCCCAGTACCATAAGGAGAGTTCGTGTAATACTGAAACATAAATAATAATAACTAAAGTCTACCCTAGGACTAACGAGAATTATCAACGATATCTACACGGCTCTGGCCACAAGGGGATTGTGGACGTAACAGTATTTAGACTTAAAACTTATAATTCTTCAAAACTGTTAGGCCTACTTCTTACACTTACTTCTTATTGAAATTAAAACTATTACTTTACTTTAACTTTAGTATTGCAGTATTCTGAGTAGCCTTGAGTAGGCCTATTGCTACCACTATACTACTACTAACTATACTATTAAGGCCTATTACTTTACTACTTTACTTTAAATTATTATATTATGAGTTTATTGAATTGTATTGTAAGCCCTACAATCAGTGTCAGTATGTAAGGTTTACAATATTATATTTATATTTTACATCATTTAGGCGATATAAAAATATCGACTTCCGGTATCGAGTGGGCACTTGTCATTTTCTAGTTAAGTTTTCTATAAAACCAGTAACTTAACATCATTTAAAACATAATTAAAAATGCAAGACTAAACTTGGACCACGGATGAGCGTAGGATGCAATAATCTTCTTTATAGAATGTAATGTATAAGATAAGACAAAAACTAAAATCTAATAAGATAAAATGATGGTCATAGACTATTCATAGTCGAATCAAATAGAGTCAATGGACTTGAATAGACTAAACAAAACACCTTTCAATTTTTTTAATTAGTTTTCTAAATAATCTGTCAACTCTGTGTCTTATTCTGAAGGTAGGCCTTCTTACACTTTTTGTCTTCAAAAGTTAGGCCTAAAATATAAGGAAATAAATATAAAGAACTAAAACGATATATTCAATGTCAATGTCAGGGCTGTGGGGTCTGCAGGTAAATGTTCCGACTCCAACTCCTCAGTTTTTTTACTTCTGACTTCGACTCCTCTGTATTAATATGCAAATGTATTGCCATATAGTGAGGCACATGAAAAGCATGTTTCTTCATGGTCACTTAATGTTTTTGTTTTGCGGTTACGTGAGGCACTGCATGCATTGGTCTTTATTCTTACAGTAGAGAAATCATTAATTATAACTTTGTGTGAATTGGGATATTTAAACTTGCTTTTTTAAAAATTCCAATCTAAATTTAGTAGAAGTATGTGCATTGTGTTGTGTGCCAACTCCGACTCCAGGTACCCAAAATGTCCCTCGACTCCGACTCCTCAACTCCCTGCCTGGAACCACTTGTTGTAAAAAAAAAAAGAATTATCTGCCATATTAGAAATAATATAAGTTAAGATAATTAAACATGAACAATTTAAAAGTCATTTTTATCGAGAAAGTGTGTTGATTGTTAATTATGTAGATTTTGTACAAAAAGCATCAAATATAAACAATGTTGTTTTTAAAAACCCCAAAAAGCTTTTAGATAATTAAATGTATGTAATTCATACTTAAATGACTCAATAGAATTCATATTTATATTTTAATTTTGAAGCCATAATTTTTATGTGTGCAAATCTCACTAAAACAAGAACAACAAAAACATTGAATAGTAGCCATTGCTTTTTAAAATAATATTATTATTGTTATGTATCCTATGTATTTGTTATTCCAACTTTAAAAATTGTTACTTCCACACTGAATGCATTGTGCATTATACCAAAAAGCACTGGAATGTTACAAATATATTTACCGGTATTATAAATTATTTCTAAAAAAACTAACAATGCATTTAAAACATAAAAAATGGTTCTTCATTGCTACTTTTCTAATTTGTGTAAAATTGTGGTTTAAATTAAAAACATTTTGTGCCTATAAATATTGCCACAGAGAAATAATATATTTAAGAAACCGATATAGCCACAGGGGGGGGGGGGGTACTTAAAAATAATTATGTCCTTTTAATATTATCTTTTTTTTTTGAAATATTTAATGAATCTAATTTTATGTTTCATTTTAGATATATATATTTAGATAAATGTTTTTTTTTATGGGGTAAATTGTGCACCTGATAACAATTAGCCTGCTATCGCCCCTGCAAATTTGTTGTGTGCACAATTGCACCCTCCTCACTTACACTCTGTGTATCCCCACATACTCTCACTAAAGCCCTGCTTCTCCTCCCTCCCTCGAAATCTTGGCTAAGCCACTGTTAAGAAACAAATTAGAATTAAATTGATATAAAATATTCAAATGCTTAGTCAAAAAAAAAACACTTAATAAATGCTAAAATTACAACATTTCAGAGTTTTCAACTAGAACATTAACATGTTGTTTTATTCTCACTCTTTAAAATATTTAGCTGCTGTTTTTAAAATGTTTTGTGGGATGAAATTCAATTATTTCCTCTCATGTTTACACAATTACTCACTGAGTTTGTCTTCTGTGTTATTATCTCCCCTTCCATACATTGCTTGTTATTACAGATTTAGGCTGCTGGTGATTTTTCTCTCTCTCTCTGTCTCTACCATTTTATTGATGGAATTTTTGTTAAAGTTCCCATTTCAGACCTGGATATTTCTAGAATACCCCCCCCCCCCCACACACACACATTGCACATTTTTAAAGATGGGTTGCAGAATCTTATTTCAATACTAAAGCCAACAAGTAAAGTTCATTAATCTATCTATATCCATATAATAAAGTAGACTGTGTGTGTGGATTCTGATCCTCATTGGTTAATGCTACATTTATTTGATTTTTATATATTTTTTTTTAAATCATCAGTTAGCTTTGTCTCCTAGCCTAGAGTAATGTCCGTGTTCTTAGTTGTATGTTAAATGCACTCTGAGCTTACATTATGTTTGTTGGCAGCGCTATACAAATATTATTATTAGTATTATTATTATTTAAAGTGATGCATTGTCTTATATTTTACTTTTGCGATCTCGCTTCCGGAACGTGTCCTCTCAATCTCATGACCTGGGTTCGTTTTCTCAATGATAACTTTATTTTTCTACTTTTTAAAGAATTTCAGGACTTAAAGCTTTCCTAAAATGTTTTCAGTAAGAAAAATCTAATAATTATGTTTTAGTCGCATGTGGGAGACGCATGTGGGAGACGGGTGTCGGAGACGCCTGTGGGAGACGCCTGTGGGAGACGCATGTGGGAGACGCATGTGGGAGACGGGTGTCGGAGACGCCTGTGGGAGACGCCTGTGGGAGACGCCTGTGGGAGACCCATTGTGAGAGACGGGTGTTCAATTCTCAGGCAGTGTTAAAAAAAAAAAAAGAAATTCTCTTTTTTTAACCCGATTACAATATTTTTAATTCTTTTCCTAAATGTTTTCAGTAAAAAATAAATATATCTCTTAAAATTATTATAGCTTTTTGTTCATTGCAGTTTATAAAATGTTTATCTGTAGCTTGTATAGGCTTATGCAGCTCGTCTTGTGTATAGAAGTGTCTGTGTGGCATATAAGATAAGATGGAAATATATTCAGATTCAGTTTTGAAATAAATGCATTGCTCGTAGCTGCATTTCAGTTTCTTGTTAGTTGTTTATAATTTAACCTTTAGTGATAGCATTCAACCACAGTTTCAATGTGTAAACATTATTAAAGTAAAATCGATCTCTTGTCTTAACTTAAAAAAATGTGTGTTCTAAATGGATGTGCATAAGCATTCCATAAATGTTCATTGTTGCCCTCACACAATTCATTTGGCTATAATGGCCAATCAGATCATTCTTTTTTCAAGAATATAGGAAAACCACTAAAACACACAATAATTCTTTACCTAGAGAGTCTGTCAGCATGTCTGTTTCTAATTTTTAAAATGTTTTTTTAGTGTTGTTTTAAAAAAACAATCTATAGCACAATGCATGTTCCATATATCTGATTTCACAGTATCATCACATCCAAAGGAGTCTTGCACGAGCAAGCAGATCCTTTACTTTAGAGGTCGGAAACCAACGGCAAGCGTGCCAGATATGACACGCAGTGCAATTTTCCCGTGGTGCACTTCCAAAAAATCAATTCTAGTCTCTTCTGATAAAAATTAACTACTAGAGCAGGCTGGCTTTTTTGTCAGTTGGCCCGCTGAATGAATCGGAAATCCAACGTTGGCCCACTATAATCAAAAGGTTGCCGACCCCTGCTCTACTTTATTCCCATTCACTAGTAGAAAATATTTATCAGATGGGGCAAGTGGGAAAGACTGCCTTATAATGTCCCCACTGCACTGGAAGCTATGGCAATACTTGTTACAACATTTTAAAATTACTGACATATAAAATAAATCATTTTAAGAAAACTATTCTGTTTATCATAACACCTCCAAAACAGTTTGACAGTTTACGTCTATGATGGTAAAGCCCCCCTTCCCTCCCCTCCCAACCCACACCGAACAAGTACTGCCCCTTTTCTGTTTGGACTCTTCTCTGCTTTCATTTGGAGTTTAACTTAAATAAATGCCTTGACAGTGAAGACCGGATGACAGTTTACAAAAGATGTGTCATATCTAACCCAATTTCTTTTCCCTGATTTCGCCTTCCACGGAGTTTTGGCAGGTCCTTGGTCAGAGATTGGAATTGTTTAATGGTGTCAGGATTCTGTAAAATCTTCCTGAGGTAGCGTATGAAAAGTAACTGGGTTTTCCAGATTGTAGTCCTGGTGTTCCTCCATGCCTCTGTTGTTTACACCAGGGCAGAATTCAAGTTGACATTGAATACCTGGTAGGTAGGGAAAGCCCTCTAGATGGCATTATCTATTTGAGCTGTATGAAGGAAGCTCTGGCTTTGTATAACTTTGCCTTTAGACCAGGAACTTCTCTATCCTGTTTGTCAAACACAGATTGCTCCTCTGGCGATTTTTTATGGTATAGTACACCTCCCCCAACCCAAAACAAGTCATGTAAACCCCCGGTCGGACCAAGTTGATTTTTCATAGGGCCGGCGATCACCAGTTTCCGTGGTACCCTATCAGCATATTAGGAGATTGTGTGGCCAGCACAATGCCCATCCGCCTTTACCTTTTTCCCAACTAATGTCAGTTAACCACCAGAGCTGGGCAAATTCAGGGACACCCTCCCGTACCGGGAAAAAAAATCCTGGTCTAACTATTATTCAAGTCCGGGACCCTCGGTGACAGACTTTGCCCACAATTTATCCTAAAATCTTATTATTGTTTCTGTAACAGTTTAAATGGAATAGCACACTTCAACATCACTCTCTACCCCTCTCTCTCTTTCTCGCCCTCTCTCTCGCTCACACTCTCTCTATCTGTCTATCTATCTATCTATCTATCTATCTATCTATCTATCTATCTATCTATCTATCTATCTATCTATCTATCTATCTATCTATCTATCTATCTATCTATCTGTCTATCTATCTATCTATCTATCTATATATCTATATATCTATATATCTATCTATCTATATCTCTATCTCTATCTAACAAAAGTCATAGATACTATTTTGTCACCAGATTTCAATAAATGTCTTCAAACGATTGTGCCAACTAAATTTTCTTGTATTAGATTCCTCCTTATTCTTGATGGGGAGGGAAGCATTTGGACATCAACCCTCTCGAATTTCTTTATGGGCAGACTTTTTTGGGGGGAATGGGGAGTGGAATTGTGTCATGCAGATATATGTACTCTCGATTTTCTTTGTGGGCGGGTAGCTTATGAGGATATTATGTGGTCTTATGGTTATCTTTCGGGGAATATGTTATGAGGATATTATATGGTCTTATGGTCATCTTTCGGGGAATATGTTATGAGGATATATCTGCCCTCTTGACTTCCATTTAGGGATAGGTCATAAAATAGTTTTGTCACATGATCATCTTTGGATAGCTGAGTCACGTGGGTATTGGCGCTGTCAGAATTTTTTCGCACCTCTCGTCCTCCTTCTAGATCTATATTCTGTATTAAGGTGAATTAAAAAAATGCGCCTTATTATTTCCCTAGATTCCCTTCGCCTCGCATCGAGACATTGAATAAATGTGTATGTGTCGCTCAGTTGGAAGACTTATCGAGACTATGAATAAATGTGTATGTGTCGCACAGTTGGAAGACTTATCGAGACATTGAATAAATGTGTATGTGTCGCACAGTTGGAAGACTTATCGAGACATTGAATAATAAATGTGTATGTGTCGCACAGTTGGAAGACTTATCGAGACATTGAATAAATGTGTATGTGTCGCACAGTTGGAAGACTTATCGAGACATTGAATAATAAATGTGTATGTGTCGCACAGTTGGAAGACTTATCGAGACATTGAATCAATGTGTATGTGTCGCACAGTTGGAAGAATTATCGAGACATTGAATAAATGTGTATGTGTCGCACAGTTGGAAGACTATGACCATCGTTTACAATCATAGAAGAAGAAATAATTGCCTTGTCAACAAAACGCCATTCCAAGTTTCTCTAAAAATTTGACAGAACATCCACCCCCACCCCACCTTCCTCCAACTGCTACGTACAATACCATCACGACCAACGTGATTTTGGCTTTGTTCAGTCCCATGCACACATGAACAATAAATAGAACTCCCGGCTTGTGTTGTTCTGAACTTGAACAATCTCGTTAATCTGATCGATATAATTTTTTTGTTCTTTCTTCTTTCTTGGCGTATCTAGAGAAGATTTAATCAACAGATTTTAACGATATTGTTGTTGTATTTGAAATAATGTATGATACAATTATTAGTATTGATTGTTTGTGTATGTGTCCGTTAAATTACATCGACGCTCGAGGAACATTTAAGTAAATATCTATGTATGGCACGGGATTTTATCCAGGATGGGAGGGGACGGGGCTCTGAACGTTTGCGTGACAAACATTTACCAAATTTCAAATTTTCGCGATTTAGTACATGTTTAAATAAAAACTTTAATAAAATAATTTCATTCAAAGTTTCAAGAGGAAGGGCATCTTTCCCAGCCCCCCCCCCTTCGTGGCATTCGACCCTGAATTATGGTTACGGTAACATCCACGCCGCGCTTTGAGTATTGAAATAGTGACAGAAGAAGAACATGATTTGAAATCAGGGAAACATTCAGTTGTAGGCTACTATCTACGATTTTCTTCTTTTTAGTAAATACAATTTTGTTTTGTTATATAAAAATAGTTTTATTAAAAACGCAAACATTGTAACAGTTCAGTAGTTGTCGAACCGAACCCGAACTTAGGTTCCTACCGAACCCGAACTTAGGTTCCTACCGAACTCGAACTTAGGTTCCTACCGAACCCGAACTTAGGTTCCTACCGAACCCGAACTTAGGTTCCTACCGAACCCGGACTTCTAAATGTGGGTTCGATTCTCATCTCTAGTTGGAATGGACTCCTTCTCTTCGCCTCTTTTTTAACATGCTAGTTCAGTATGTCCCAATGTGTGTGCTTTTAAATCGGCTCCGTGGAATATTGCAAAGGCTTACAAAATTATTGCTTTTGTTTTCGTTCTGGTGTTTAAAGAAAACCTTACTATAAAAAAAAATAAGTCGTCGAGAGTGGAACAAAGATGGGGACCACTGTGCTTTTAATCAGTAGCCTGAATTAATCAGTCAAAACCATAGATAAAGAATGCATAGATCACACGTGATGTTTTTTAGTATAGGTTGACGTGGATATAATTAACTCACTGATCTATAAAAAGAATGGATAGCTCCTCCTTCATAAATTTGCTTGTGCAAAGTGATGCAAGCGAAAACTAAAAATTCACACAATCACTGATCAATATAATGCAAATTGTTTTTAAAAATTTAATGCGCACCACTGATCTATACATAGATCATTGATATATAAGCCCAATTTGCCAAATTGGGATACAAAAAAGCCAAGATCTTGGGGAAAAAGCCAAGGAGTGATATCACTGCTTAATAGATACTTAGTAATCATACAAACTGGGTAGTTAAATGTAATGTTTAAAAATGTATACATATACATTTTTAGTAATATAATATTTATATCATTTTAAAATACTTTTTTTTACAATTCGATCATTTCAAAGTTATATATTGTAAGCCATTTATTCACTTTCTATAAAAGAAAAAAAAACCATTAGAAATATTAGCGTAAAGACCAAGTGAAGAGCTTTTTTATCAAAATTGAGTTAACATTTGATTTTGATAGTAAATAGTGTATTCAGCATCTGAATGTTAATAGAAATCATTTATACAAAATATCAAAGATAAATTTTAAGTAATTAGTTCAATATTTCCACTTAAATATGGATGTTTTTCGGAAGAAAAATCCAAATCTCGTAGCCATTTGAGATGTTTTTATTTCCGGCAACATAGGAAAGTGACGTAAGAGAAGGGATTTCTACTAGGAAAAATTAATATTGTCACGTGTTTTGAATCTATTGCCACATGTTTTAGTCTTTTCCCGGTTCTTTTTTTTAACAAAATGGTTAAATATAGATTAATAGCGTCGAGTTTTGTTTATTTATTTCTTTTCTCAAACGTCACTTCCGCATGAGGCTATTCCAAATCTCGTTCCTTTGAGGAAAACCTCTTCACTTGGTCTTTAAATGAAACTTTGGAGAATTTGATAATATATCTATATCTGTAAGCTTACATATATCAGTGATTGTACACAAAAAATGGCGGAAGCTTGCATCAATAATTCTTCTTCCGTGCCTTATCCATTCTTTTTATAGATCAGTGAATTAACTCGGGAGAAATCACTGATCTATATCAGTGTTGCATATTATATCATTCTTTTATCTGGAATAATTTTATTACTATAATATAATGAAGACCACTATTTTTTGCTCTAATATCCTCTTTAAAACAATAACATGTCTTTCGAATTTCTTCAAACAAATAATGTACCGGTAATGTGTTGATTCAGCTTGGGGAAGCTGTGTAGTTCCGACTGTAAGTTTTCGAACACTTTCTGTTTTTTTTTCTGACCAACGCTGTTTTTTTTTCACCTCGGGGCGTAATTCTAAGCTTTACTTCTGCAGTCTTTGGCTTATAAAACAATTTTCTATAGACTAAACATATGACCACAACATCATAGATTTAAACATCCTTTGAAACTTTGAATAACAAAGTGCTCGACTAGTCTATACTCAAACCAAGGGATAAGCGTTGGGCGTTATCTCCTGTACACAGAAGGAGTGCCTGTAAGATGGGACAATAAGAACGTGATATATTGTTTATGTCTTGTCCTAAACCACAACAACAACAATACCAGCAACATCAAACACCTACTGGAAGCCTACTGAAGTGTTGGATGAATCCAAATGAAATGTTGATATCACCATTTCTGTGCAACATGGTGCACGCGCCGCGCGTTCGTATTATTGCTTTTTTTTGAAGGTCCCTGGTTTGATGAATTCAGGTTAAATCATGTCTGTTATTTACCCCCCCCCCCCCCACACACACACACCCAGGGTTTGAGGCTTGAAGGGATTCCCCTCTTCCAGATTAGTATAGGAACTTGGGATTAGTTGTGGGCAGAGTAATGGAGAATTGGCGTTGGTCGAGCCAGGCATCCTCCTCCTTGTATGTCTTGACCAAGGAAACTGGTGAACGCTGCTTCACTTACTTGTAATTCCTACGGACCAACATTGTTTAAAAGAGATATTTTACTACCGTTTCTCTCATACAGCATACATTTTCCAAGCACCAAATCCTTTTTTTGTTTTGTACCTTTAAATAAAAAAGAAGAAGGCAAAAAGCAACTACACAAAAAACAACAAACACAGAAACAACCCACACAAAGAAAAAATTTAAGGACTTCGAAATAAAAAACAAGAACACACACACACACAAAACCCAGAAAACAAAATATTATTTTTATATTTTTACATTTAGAACATTTTATTGATCGGGATATTCTAGGAGGAGAAAAGTGGGGGTGGTTGGCTTGGTTAGGGGGCGAGGGTGCGGCAGGGGGGGGGTGTAGTATGAGCTGCTTGGAATCGAGAAAAGTTAATGAGGGATTTATTATTTGTTAAACGTGTCTATGGGGGAACTTTAATCTGAATATTTAATAACATGAATGTGTGTGTATTGTGTATGTGGAAAGGCGGAGATATTTTCTTATTCAAACAATATCTGTTAAAAGGTGCGTGCGTGCGTGTGTGTTTTCAAAACCAAAAGTGTGTTTTGCATTCACCCCCTGTCCCCTCCCCACCACAGCTTTCTCCTTGCCAGTCTCATCGGTTAACTCACGCTTGTGTGTAAAAAAAAAACACAAGAGAATCCCCACCCCCATCTCTTCATGGTTTATTCCAATGTAATCTTCCTAGAACAATCCAGCAACAACAAAAAAATGGCTGAATGCCTGCGTCAGTTCGTGTACAAGATCAATGCTTGGGTAAAAATAACTCTAGCCTTACCTTGTATTGTTTTTCAATAGTCATTTAATCAGGTATGATTGTGTTTCACGTAAAATGTCAACTTTTCGAAAAAAAAAAATTAAAATTAAAATAACCCAGATCTATACGAGCCGCCACTTGTGACAATCTTCTGCTATAGCGGGCGCTTTGGAAACCGCGCGTTGTTTAGAATGAAAGACAGGCAAATAGTAATAGTTGGTTGTCTTGGTAATCGTTGTAGGTATCGGTGGTGCTTGGTTGTGGTAATAAGTACCGGTAACGGTTGTTTGTACTGGCAATGGTTATTTTTACCGGCAAAGTTTTTGTACCATTAATGGTTGTTAGTACGGCAATGGCTGTTTGTACCAGCAATGTTTTTTTTGTATTATTAATGGTTGTTTGTACGGCAATGGCTGTTTGTACCGGCAATGTTTTTGTACTATTAATGGCTGTTTTTACCGGTAATGTTTTTTGTACTATTAATGGTTGTTTGTACGGCAATGGCTGTTTGTACCGGCAATGTTTTTGTACTATTAATGGTTGTTTGTACCGGCAATATCTTTTTGTACTGACAATGATTGCTTTTACTGGCAATGTTCTTTGAACTGTTAATGGTTGTTTGTACTGGCATTTTGTTTTTGTACAGACAATTATTTTTTGTACTGACAATGGTTGTTTTTACCTGCTATTTATTTTAGTACTGGCAATGGCTGTTTGATTTGTACCGGCAAGGTTTTCTGTTCTATTAATGGTTGTTTGCACCGTTTATGTTTTGTACTAGTAATGGTTGTTTGTTTGTACCGGCAATGGTTGTTTGTTTGTACCGGCAATGGTTGTTTGTTTGTACCGGCAATGGTTGTTTGTTTGTACCGGCAATTGTTGTATGCACATTTGCTAGCCGCGCCGTGGAACCCGCGTTGCTTAGAAGGAACATCAACAAACAAACACACAGTAATGGTTCTTGACTTACTTGACTTAATCCTGTATATCCCCATAAGAGCATAGGGCCGCAACTACACTTTTCCATCGGTCTCGGTCTTGGGAGGCTAGCTTTATGTGTGTCCATGTGAGGCCAACAGCCTTTGCCTCACCTACGACCAATCTCCTCCAAGTTTGTCTGGGTCTGCCTACTTTCCGTTTGCCCTGGGGATTCCAGTCAAGCGCTTGTCTTGCTACAATGTCTTCTGTTCTTCTTAAAGTGTGACCAATCCACTTCCATCTACGGTTTTTGATGCTGTTGTCGATGGGTTTTTGTCCGGTCTTTTCCCATAGGTTGACGCATGAAATGGTTTCCGGCCATCGAATTTTCAGCATGCGCCTCAGGCATCTGTTTACAAAAATCTGGAGTCTGCTTGTATTTGCCTTAGTAACTCTCCAGGTCTCTGAGCCATATAGGAGGACTGCCTTAACATTTGTGTTAAATAGTCTTACTTTGTTCTTTAAGGACAGCGCACTTGAGCTCCACATGAGGCGCAGGGCATTGAAAGCAAGCCTGGCCTTGTTGATCCTGCTCTTTATGTCTTAATCTGTTCCTCCATCTCTACTCATCACACTTCCCAGGTAAACAAATTTGTCTGTGTCTATTATTTCTTCATCATCTAGCTGTATTGACCTGTCCTGTTCGTTATTTATCCTCATGACTTCTGTTTTCATTTTATTTATTTTTAGGCCAACCTTTCTCGCCTCTTCGGACAGTCGGTTTAGTTTAGATTGTGTGTCTTGCTGTCTGTGTGAGAGGAGGGCGACATCGTCTGCAAAGTCCAAGTCTTCTTGCTTCTTTGTGAAAGTCCATTGAATGCCTGTGCTGTTTCCCGAGGTTGTCTTATTCATGATCCAGTCTATTACAATTAAAAAGATCAGCGGTGACAGCATGCAGCCTTGACGCACACCGGTCTTCACAGCAAATGGACTGGTTAGCTTTCCTTTATGGATGACTTGGTAGCAACAGTCTTCATATAGTTTCTTGGTGATGTTGATGAATTTTGTTGGGATGCCATAGTAGCTCATTAACTTCCAGATGGTTTCTCTATCCACACTGTCGAAAGCCTTTTCAAAGTCTACAAACGTCATGTACAAGGGATATTGCCATTCTAAAGATTGTTCAATGATTATACCCAAAGTGGCAATGTGGTCATTACATGATCGGCCTTGTCGAAAACCTGCTTGTTCTGGCCTAAGTTTTACATCTAGTGCTTCCTTCAGTCTCTCTAAGATAATCCTGGTCAGGACTTTGCCTGGAACTGAGAGAAGCATTATTCCTCTCCAGTTGCTGCATACAGAGAGATCACCTTTCTTCGGTAGCTTGACCATTTAGCCTAGTTTCCATTCGTGTGGCACTTGTTCCTCTTCCCAAATTTTTTGTAGTAGTGGCTGGAGCATCTCTGCTGATACTGCTGGGTCTGCTTTTAGTGCCTCTGGTGGGAAGCCATCTGATCCAACATTGAGAGGCTCATTTTCTGATGGGATGTCTGGGGGAGATAGTGGTGGGGGTCGGTTAAGTACCTCCTTAAAGTGTTGGACCCACCTATCTCTCTGTCCTACATCGCTTGTTATGACCTTGCCATTACTGTCCTTGACTGGTTTGTTGGGATTGGAACTTTTGCCAGACAGAGTTCTTGTTATTTCATACAATCTTTTAATGTTTCCTTGTCCAGCTGCTGTTTCTGCCTCTTCTGTCATTTCATGAATGAAACGCCTTTTATCTTCTCTTGCACTCTTCTTCACTGTGCGGTTGGTTTCCCAATATTGTCTTCTCAAGTTTTCTTTGTCTTGTTCACTATGGCATTGGTTTATTTTCTGTTTAATCTCTCTCCTAGCCTCTATCTTGTTCCATGTCTCTGGTGCTATCCATGCTTTTTGCTCTCTTTTCCTCTTCCCTAAGATCTCAGTGCATGTTGTTTTCCAGATTTGTTGGATTTTTTCCCAGTGTTGTTCTATAGTTTCCTCTATTAGTCCTGAAAGGGCTTCGTATCTATTTTTAACAGATCAGTTAAAAACCTCTTTTGCAGCTTCATTTTTTTCGATACTGTGTGTTAAACTTGTCTGCAAATTCCTTGAAGGCTTTTAGCTTTGTTTTCAATGTTCCAATCAGAAGCTGGTGGTCTGAAGCTACGTCAGCACCACGTTTCACCCTAACGTCCAATAGTCTTCTTCTCCATTTGCGTGAAACTGTAAAATGGTCAATCTGGTTTTCTGTATTTCCATCTGGAGAAGTCCATCTTGTTTTGTGGATGGTCTTGTGTGGAAAGACTGTCCCACCAATGACAAGATCATTGAAAGCACAGAGGTCAGCAAAGAGCTCACCGTTTTCATTCATGATTCCAACTCCGTTTCTACCCATGATGAGCTCTCTGTCTGTGTTGTCCACGCCCACTTTGGCATTCATATCACCCATGACTATTATCATGTCTCTTTTTGGTGTGTGGTCAATCATAGCTTGTAGTGACCCATAGAAATTTTCTTTATCTTCTTCATTCGCTGCATTAGTCGGAGCGTAGCATTGAATGATGGTGGTTTTCCTGCCTTTTGCCTTGAATCGTGCAGAGATTAGTCTTGGAGAGATAGGTTCCCATGATATTAATGCCTTTGTTGCTTCTGGTGATAGCATCAATGCTACTCCTTGAATGTGGTCATGGTTTAGATCCTCATGACCAGAGAAGATGATTGTCTCTCCTGTGTCTAGTCTAGATTGGCCATTACCATTCCACCGAGTCTCACATAATCCCAGGACCTTGATATCATATTTTCTCATTTCTTTTGCTACCTGGGCAGACCTGCTGGCTTCATATAGGGTTCTTATATTCCAGGTCCCTATTCTGGATTTTGCTTTCGTCGTGATGAGGTTTGTCTGCAAGCTAGCTTCCCGAGGGCTTTCACTAGCTTGCGTCATGAATTCTTCGGTAGAAGGAGAACCTCCCTGACTAAGCTTGCTTTGGTTTGGTGTAGTTTTGGTTTCTGTAGCATTGGGTTATTTTACGGTGTAAGGTCGCTAGCCCCACGACCAACCCTCCTCCTTAACCCGGGCTTGGGACCGGCAGGATACCCCCAAAGGTGATAACCAGGCGGAGTTAGTAACGGTTCTAGTTGTTTTCTTTGCACCTTCCTTTCTGCCCCAATAGTATACTTGTATTGATAAAAAATATATTGGCTTAATACTGGCCCAACATTCTGCCAAGATCTAAACATGAGCCAAAAGTTTGGCTAAAATATCCCTGCCGATATCGTCTGCTGTTAGAGCTTACAATATATAATGGCTCATCAAACTTTGCTCCTTAGTCTCCAGTGATGATTAGCTCCTTGTTTTAACCCATGGGTTAAGTGTGTGCTGTAGCACCATTAGTGTTGGGTCTGACTGTGCTGTTTGTTTCTTTGATGCACGTTGTCCTTTTCACCATTCAGTCCAGTGGTCCACGATTTACATAGGGGGGGGGGGGGGGGGACAATGGGCCTTGAGATCGATAATATGGTTCAGATCTAATAGAAATTGGAGGTACTAATTGGAGTCTAACCGGATATTGTCTCGGACATTGGCCTCGGCAGAATTTCCTGTTTTCGGCACTATTTGCCAACTAATACACACACACAGACACATATTTAAAAAAAAAACCACCTTTTTTTCCAAATAAATTTCAAACTCTTACATACATAATCCAAACTTGATCAGTTTTGTTAAATTCCCAACTACTTCTATTGCTGTAAGTAAGCGCGTAAGGGTTTGTGTGTGTGTGTGGGGGGGGGGGATTATCAAGAACACATTAAGATAGCGAAACTCATGAGATGGTGCTACTACTTGGTTTTCGTATCCGGATTGGGCGAGGTCACATCCGAATACACGCATTCGGTAGTCAGTGGAAATCGTTTAGTCGGTTAGGCCATATAGGGCTTTATAGTGCTTACGATAACCGATAAGGAATGAGCGTCATATATCAAAGGAACCTCTAATACGGCCATTGAAACATTAGATCGCTTATACACAATCTAAGACCTGCGTCTGTGTTACCTTGAGAACCTTTCCGGTGGCCGCGGCAGATCTTGATAACCAACCACAATTAATTAACAATACAAACCTGGCTTTCAGCTTATGAAGAACGCGCGGTCATCATGACCCATGAGCGCTGCAAGATACCGGATATTACACTGACGACCTGGATTCTTCTAATCACTGTGGCTGGAACTGTGGCTGGGAGAAAAATTCTTAAGAAGATGAAGTCATGTATTCACCACGCAACCAGATTTGTGTAGACGAAATTTTGATGGCCCTGTCTCTGCAACCATGACCCGGACCTCTATGGTCCTGTGGACTTCTGCTTAGGTCAAAGGGCGCCCGGACTTGCCTGGAAAGGAGAGGTGAAACCTCTTCGCGAAACGAAATTGTATGGCAGCTTGACATTTCCCCTCTGAATGGATACTTAGTACACAGATCCAAAAGGCAATGACATAAAGCGAGGCCTTAGTAGACCTGAACATAATAAGTTGGCTTTGTATTTCAAATTAGCCTTTGTGCTTCGGTCCGTGTCATACTGTTTTCCAGGTTTGACCAAAGAATCATTTTGATCAGACGGGAGTGAGATGAGTCCATGGGCCTATTCCACATGTTTGCACACGAGATGTCAGTTTTAGATGGGAAAGGCCTATTCCACATGTTTGCACACGAGATGTCAGTTTTAGATGGGAGGGGCCTATTCCACATGTTTGCACACGAGATGTCAGTTTTAGATGGGAGGGGCCTAGGCACCCTCTTTCCACTGATCTCTTCGGTACATTTCGGACAAGCCTCGGAGTTTATATCCATTATTCTAAGGAATGACTCCAGCCCCTTCATTACAACAAGATTTCTTTGTCGGGTTGATTATTACCTTTGGGTTTTGAAATATATGTTTGTACATATATTTATACTGCGCACGGGTGTGTACTTGTGTGAGCTAATGACTTAGACAGCATTAGAAACACACACACGGGATACAACATGATGATGTGTGTATATGTGTGTGCAGGTGGTTTACATTGAATTCTAAGACTACTGTATTTGACCCACCAATTTCAAGCTGATTTACAAGTTAACAATGAAGTCAATTTGTTTGGTGGAAAGAAAAAGAAATAACAAAGAGAACATTGCATTCTGATTCTTTGACCAGATTTTTTATTTAGACGTCAGGATTTACACAAACACTTAACACCCAATGAATGTTAAGAGAATGGTGTTTAGTGTTAAGAGAGATTACTAAGAGATTGTTTAAAAGAGAGTTTTAGTGAAAATATTTAGACAGAATGTTAAGAGAGAATGTAAAGAAAGGATGTTGAGAGAGAAAGAGAGACTGTCAAGAGAGAATCTTGAAAGGAAATGTTAAGAGATTTTTAGAGACAATGTTAATTAAGAGAGACTATTACGTTAGGATAGAAGGTTAGGAGAGAATGTAAAGAGAAAATGTGAAGAAACTGGTAAAAGAGAATTTTAATAAAGACTTTAAAGATTTAAGAGAATGTTTTCCCCGCACACAAAATCAACTTGTCCTGTAAGTCAATACGATTGTAACAATGTTGTCCTTTCATCGATCGAAATGTGACCGGAAGCCTTAGCGCCCCTCTCCCCCGTCCAACATCTCAGACGATTAAAAAAATATGTTCATAAATTCAAATAATTTAAAAGTAGAATTATATTTGAAACCGAAAAAGAAAATTCGTTTGTGTGCTTCCATTTCCATAAAAGGCGACACAAACCAATAGCACTGGTAGCTTAATATAGGCTAGCTGTGCAGAGAGCAAGGAGAAAAAGCGTATTTTACATGGAGCATGTAACATATAACAATATAACTTTTAATGTCTATCTTCTAAACCAAATACTAATCTTCCATTCAGTAAAAACTCTCCCGCCAATTCAACACATCATCTTCAGACTAAGGACTTGTCATAACAGGCTGATGCTACCATCCAGTAACATATAAGACCAAACGTAGCTTAGGTACTAAATACTCCCATATCAGGCAGAATACGGTATACATGTCTTCTGTTCTATTTCCTTCTATTCCATTCAACTTTATCTTGTAAAGCTAGGTCACTAAGCCATTTCCGTTCGATTAAGTTACGAAAACAATATCAACAAAGCAAACTCATGCAAATTTAGCAACGACCAATACACACACATACACACTGAGCATATATTATAATTCACAGATTCCAAGCGTTATCGATCTTTTTTTTTCATTTGCAAATCTTATAGAGTCTATACAATGTGATAGTTTTGCAATAATAATTGATGATGCAATGTGTGTCGGTAAGGTGATCGGATCATCGATTCGCTCCTATTGGAAGGGAAGTTCAAGGGCTGTGAAGGAATACAATGGAGCGTTTCTTAGTTAAGGCTGAGGACCAAAAGCACTGAATGCTGCTGTCCACCCATTCGCCCATACACCCACTCAAACACCTTTTCATACACCCATCCATCCGTCCGTCCGTCCATCCATTCGTCCGTCCATCCATCCAGCCGTCCGTCCGTCCATCCATCCATCCAGCCGTCCGTCCATCTATCTATCTATCTATCTATCTATCTATCTATCTATCTATCTATCTATCTATCTATCTGTCTATCTATCTATCTTTCTATTTATCTTTCTATCTATCTATCTTTCTACCCACCTACTAACCTACCTACATACCCACCTACTAACCTACCTACATACCCACCTACTAACCTACCTACATACCCACCTACTAACCTACCTATCTCCATATCTACCTACATACATAATACCAACCTACCTACTAGTACCTATCTACCTACTTACATAGCTACGTATATATATGTCTATTTATCCACCGACTCACCTATTGTGTGTTAGCTAGCTGTTGTTAAAGAACATATTGTGTTTTCTTATTTCATCCCTAAGAGAAAAGTAAACTTTTGTTTTTATGAAATGGCTACGAACAGAAAGTTCAACTTTCTAGTTCTAGATATTTCTAGATTGATCTGGCATGTGAGTCAAATTTAACTTTCGTGCTATCAATAGGGAGAAATAGCCATTGGTTACCTAATTATCACGTGATAGACATCCGTCAGGGCCAGAATTTTATTGTTATTAAAACCATGACTACATTTTTTTAAATACCGGAAATAACATTAAAAAAAAACGCACGGCCATTAGAGAGCTAGAGAGCACTGTGCTAGCCACACAACTCCGAACCAGAAACTGATAGGAATTACAATCTACCTGCTTCAATGGACCGGTTGGTCAAGGGGGGGGGGAGTCAATATTTCAATATTTTTAAAAAGGAGTGTAGGGGAGAGGTGGGATTCCCAAACAATGGAAAGAGAGAGAGAGAGAGAGAGAGGGTTAAATTGGTAAAGAATCTCGTGACGTCATTTAAGGGCCTCTACTCAAGCATGTGGAATCTTAACTTTCGAGCGGACACTAAGTGCAAGAAAAAAAAATGGCGCAGATAAATGTGTAAACATTTAATTTTGATCGTAAATAATAATTGGACTGAACGCATTCCCCTCGTCAATTAGTTTATATTTGTAGTAAAATTAAAACCCATCCTAGGGTTACCATTTCAACCCAGCTGACGTTTTGCATTTCTCTGCTACGTGAGTCTTTGTGTGTGTGGTGCAGTATATGTATTTGTATTGATTTGATGAAGGGGTGGTGGTGGTGGTGATGGTGATGAAAGGTGGTGTTGGTTGCTGAGCGGTAGTCTTATCGACAAGGAGTCACATCCAGAGAGAGAGAGAGACAGAGAGAGAGAAGAGAAAAAAAGAAGAAAAAACTTATATTAAGACATGAAGACTTAACGCTATTATCCACTCGATTTACATTGAGGTATCGACTTCGGATTTTTGCTCTCTCCACGCGCGGGCATGTCCAATGGATTACCCGCGCGCTTCTTTTGTAGCGCTCGTTTAGGCCTGGATGGTGTGTGTTTTCCACCTCCCCGCCCCTCCTGTTCCCATCACCCACACCCTCCGTCCGCCTTGTCGATGTACTTTATTGTTGTTGCAGCGAGGGGTATCTATTATACACCGATGTCTGTTGTGGTGACTGTCTTGTGTTGGTTCAGAAGTTAACGCCGGTGTGCCAATACTTTTGGACTTTCGATTGAGAAAGAGAGAGAGGGAAAAGTTTGACTTGACACCGTTCCATCGGATTTGGCTGTGCTAGTGGCACCTTTCGACTAAATTTTTTCCACTTGGTTGATTTTGAGTGATGTGTACCGTAAGATTTAATAATTATGACTCGGTTCAATTTGAGACTCGGTTAGATTAGTTATTTAGGTCGTTTTAGAGACACATTGAGACTCGGTTAGATTAGTTATTTAGGTCGTTTTAGAGACACATTGCGACTCGGTTAGATTAGTTATTTAGGTCGTTTTAGAGACACATTGAGACTCGGTTAGATTATTTATTTAGGTCAATCTAATGACATATTGATACTCGGTTAGATTAGTTATTTAAGGTCGGTCTAGAGACACATTGAGGCTCGGTTAGATTAGTTATTTAAGGTAGGTCTTGAGACACATTGAGACTCGGTTGGATTAGTTATTTAGTTCGGTCTAGAGAAACTCTGAGACTCGGTTAGATTAGTTATTTAGGTCGGTCTAGAGACACTCTGAGACTCCGTTAGATTAGTTATTTAGGTCGGTCTAGAGACACATTGAGACTCGGTTGGATTAGTTATTTAGGTCGGTCTAGAGACACATTGCGACTCGGTTAGATTAGTTATTTAGGTCGGTCTAGAGACACATTGAGACTCGGTTGGATTAGTTATTTAGGTCGGTCTAGAGACACATTGAGACTCGGTTGGATTAGTTATTTAGGTCGGTCTAGAGACACATTGCGACTCGGTTAGATTAGTTATTTAGGTCGGTCTAGAGACACATTGAGACTCGGTTGGATTAGTTATTTAGGTCGGTCTAGAGACACATTGCGACTCGGTTAGATTAGTTATTTAGGTCGTTTTAGAGACACATTGAGACTCGGTTAGATTATTTATTTAGGTCAATCTAATAACATATTGATACTCGGTTAGATTAGTTATTTAAGGTCGGTCTAGAGAGACATTGAGGCTCGGTTAGATTAGTTATGTAAGGTAGGTCTTGAGACACATTGAGACTCGGTTGGATTAGTTATTTAGTTCGGTCTAGAGAAACTCTGAGACTCGGTTAGATTAGTTATTTAGGTCGGTCTAGAGACACTCTGAGACTCACACTCTGAGATTCGGTTAGATTAGTTTATAGGTCGGTCTAGTGACACTCTGAGACTCCGTTAGATTAGTTATTTAGGTCGGTCTAGAGACACATTGAGACTCGGTTGGATTAGCTATTTAGGTCGGTCTAGAGACACATTGCGACTCGGTTAGATTAGATATTTAGGTCGGTCTAGAGACACATTGAGACGGTTGGATTAGTTATTTAGGTCGGTCTAGAGACACATTGAGCCTCGGTTGGATTAGTTATTTAGGTCGGTCTAGAGACACATTGCGACTCGGTTAGATTAGTTATTTAGGTCGGTCTAGAGACACATTGAGACTCGGTTAGATTATTTATTTAGGTCAATCTAATGACATATTGATACTCGGTTAGATTAGTTATTTAAGGTCGGTCTAGAGACACATTGAGGCTCGGTTAGATTAGTTATTTAAGGTAGGTCTTGAGACACATTGAGACTCGGTTGGATTAGTTATTTAGTTCGGTCTAGAGAAACTCTGAGACTCGGTTAGATTAGTTATTTAGGTCGGTCTAGAGACACTCTGAGACTCACACTCTGAGACTCGGTTAGATTAGTTTTTAGGTCGGTCTAGAGACACTCTGAGACTCACACTCTGAGACTCGGTTAGATTAGTTATTTAGGTCGGTTTAGAGACACTCTGAGACTCGGTTAGATTAGTTATTTAGGTCGGTTTAGAGAAACTCTGAGACTCACACTCTGAGACTCGGTTAGATTAGTTTTTAGGTCGGTCTAGAGACACTCTGAGACTCACACTCTGAGACTCGGTTAGATTAGTTTTTAGGTCGGTCTAGAGAAACTCTGAGACTCACACTCTGAGACTCGGTTAGATTAGTTTTTAGGTCGGTCTAGAGACACTCTGAGACTCACACTCTGAGACTCGGTTAGATTAGTTTTTAGGTCGGTCTAGAGACACTCTGAGACTCACACTCTGAGACTAGGTTAGATTAGTTTTTAGGTCGGTCTAGAGACACCCTGAGACTCACACTCTGAGACTCGGTTAGATTAGTTTTTAGGTCGGTCTAGAGACACTCTGAGACTCGGTTAGATTAGTTATTTAGGTCGGTCTAGAGAAACTCTGAGACTCACACTCTGAGACTCGGTTAGATTAGTTTTTAGGTCGGTCTAGAGACACTCTGAGACTCACACTCTGAGACTCGGTTAGATTAGTTTTTAGGTCGGTCTAGAGAAACTCTGAGACTCACACTCTGAGACTCGGTTAGATTAGTTTTTAGGTCGGTCTAGAGACACTCTGAGACTCACACTCTGAGACTCGGTTAGATTAGTTATTTAGGTCGGTCTAGAGACACTCTGAGACTCGGTTAGATTAGTTATTTAGTTTCGGTCTAAAGACACACTGAGACTTGGTTAGATTAGTTATTTAGGTCGGTCTAGAGACACTCTGAGACTCGGTTAGATTAGTTATTTAGGTCGGTCTAGAGACACATTGAGACTCGGTTAGATTAGTTATTTAGTTTCGGTCTAAAGACACACTGAGACTTGGTTAGATTAGTTATTTAGGTCGGTCTAGAGACACTCTGAGACTTGGTTAGATTAGTTATTTAGGTCGGTCTAGAGACTTTCTGAGACTCGGTTAGATTAGTTATTTAGGTCGGTCTAGAGACACATTGAGACTCCGTTAGATTATTATTTAGGTTGATCTAGACAGACATTGAGACTCGGTTAGATTAGTTATTTAGTTCGGTCTAGAGACACTCTGAGACTCAGTTAGATTAGTTATTTAGGTCGGTCTAGAGACACATTGAGACTCCGTTAGATTATTATTTAGGTTGATCTAGACAGACATTGAGACTCGGTTAGATTAGTTATTTAGGTCGGTCTAGAGACACTCTGAGACTCGGTTAGATTAGTTATTTAGTTCGGTCTAGAGACACTCTGAGACTCAGTTAGATTAGTTATTTAGGTCGGTCTAGAGACACATTGAGACTCCGTTAGATTATTATTTAGGTTGATCTAGACAGACATTGAGACTCGGTTAGATTAGTTATTTAGTTCGGTCTAGAGACACTCTGAGACTCAGTTAGATTAGTTATTTAGGTCGGTCTAGAGACACATTGAGACTCCGTTAGATTATTATTTAGGTTGATCTAGACAGACATTGAGACTCGGTTAGACTAGTTATTTAGGTCGGTCTAGAGACACTCTGAGACTCAGTTAGATTAGTTATTTAGGTCGGTCTAGAGACACATTGAGACTCCGTTAGTTTATTATTTAGGTTGATCTAGACAGACATTGAGACTCGGTTAGATTAGTTATTTAGGTCGGTCTAGAGACACATTGAGACTCGGTTAGATTAGTTATTTAGGTCGGTCTAGAGACACATTGAGACTCGGTTAGATTAGTTATTTAGGTCGGTCTAGAGACACATTGAGACTCGGTTAGATTAGTTATTTAGGTCGGTCTAGAGACACATTGAGACTCGGTTAGATTAGTTATTTAGGTCGGTCTAGAGACACATTGAGACTCCGTTAGATTATTATTTAGGTTGATCTAGACAGACATTGAGACTCGGTTAGATTAGTTATTTAGGTCGGTCTAGAGACACTCTGAGACTCAGTTAGATTAGTTATTTAGGTCGGTCTAGAGACACATTGAGACTCCGTTAGATTATTATTTAGGTTGATCTAGACAGACATTGAGACTCGGTTAGATTAGTTATTTAGGTCGGTCTAGAGACACATTGAGACTCGGTTAGATTAGTTATTTAGGTCGGTCTAGAGACACTCTGAGACTCAGTTAGATTAGTTATTTAGGTCGGTCTAGAGACACATTGAGACTCCGTTAGATTATTATTTAGGTTGATCTAGACAGACATTGAGACTCGGTTAGATTAGTTATTTAGGTCGGTCTAGAGACACATTGAGACTCGGTTAGATTATTATTTAGTTCGGTCTAGAGACACATTGAGACTCGGTTAGATTAGTTATTTAGGTTGATCTAGACAGACATTGAGACTCGGTTAGATTAGTTATTTAGTTCGGTCTAGAGACACATTGACTCATTGAGTCTTCTACATTTTGGATTTTGGTTGATTCTGTGGCACCAATTTAGTAAGCCTTTATTAATTATTACGAGACACGGTTAGACGATTTATTTTGGACTAAAATGATTTAAGGGATTCTTGTTTATGTTATTTCGTGAAAAGTTGTTTTTCAAAGTAAATTAACAGCCCAATCTACCTTTTGTGTATAAACACTATAATACAGGTATGTATTTTGATACTAGTTCAATATTTCATTATGCCCCCACTAATGCTTTGGCAAGATATTGTTCTTGTGTGTGTGTGTTTATTAGGGTGTGTGTTTCATTTATGGCCACAAGCCAAATATATTTGTATAGTCTATATATTTATTTATACTTACGGTATTACGAAATAACGGTGCTTGCGGGATTATTTTATAATTAAAAAAAAGAAAGTAGAAAGGATGCTAAACATTGTCTATTGAAGTATGGATCATTCGGCGAGCAGACGGGAGTTTTTATGACGTCACTTGTGTGCGCGCGCCCGCCCGCCCGCCCGCCAATAAAAGAGCCTAATATCGAGATCGTGCATGGCACAGTTTAATCCTATTAATAGATCTAGCCGGTGAAGACTTGAACAATTTTTTTCAAAGGAAGGGAAATAATACTAATTTTGGGGAGGGGGTGGGCAGATGCTATATAAGATTACCTAGCAGCTCGTTTAGGCTGCAAGAGATCAATAGTTACCTTGCTCTGGCAACGTTCTTTAAAATGTTTGTATGACTAATGAATTGAGATTTATAAATCTAGATCGTGATAACCGGCATAACTCATAAATTTTCAAAGGTCAAAAGAAAAATGTGTTAGCATAGAAAACATATAGATATCTATATCTAATTAGTTTTAAGAACAGGATTTGGGGGGGGGGGGGGGGGTGCAAGGCAAAATTAATGTTAAGATCCAAATTTTCAGTTACTGTCTAGTTGTGGTGTGGCTTTTTCTTTTGGTTGCTATAGGCATCAGGTGGGCGTGTCTGGACAGCGGGGAATACTGCTGTCCATACAATCCCCTCGTGGCTAATGAGACGTGGACTCTATTTTATTAGACAAATACAGATGCGAGGCTACTATCTTGAATCATTAGGCAATGTGATGCTATGCACGCTTTACAAGTGTTTGTTTTGAATTATTACAATTGTCTACTAAGCTTATTGTGTATGATTGCATCTGCTGTCTATCCCGTATGATCACACAAATGTGTCTTGTATGATTTAACTTATCTGCCCTGCATGAATACACGAATTGTCCGTGCTGTGTAAAATTCATTACACCTTACATCTGTTGTATATATTTACACTAATAATTAATACTGTGATGTCTGGTCATATGTTAGTTTGCTGTAAGGAAGTACATTGTATTAAAGTGTGTTGACATTGTGTGCTCCAAGAATGTACTTGCAAGCTGTAGTAAAGTTTCAACCCGTAGAAAATAAACATAACGACAAAAACATTTTCTTATCGATTGAACGAAAACAAATGCATGCAAGTACTCTTTCTTCCCAATTGGCTTGCGGGCATGGAATGGGTTGCCTGAACAAACCAGGAAAACCAGTAGCTTAATATCATTTAAAACACAAGACCACGGCTGAGCGTAGGACGCAAAAAATCTTCTTTATAGAAAGAGCGTCTGTAATATATAAGATAAAAGTAGATCAAATAAGGATAATACATATTATACAGTTTTCTTATACACCTGAGTACTTTCACAACAGGGTACATAATGTGAAAAGTATGTTGTTGTTTTTTGCTAAAGCAATAAACTGTTTAGAAAAATATGTTTTTACTTCTATGTCTGATTAACTCTGCTCTGCCTAAATGCTCTTCCTTAATGCTGATTTGAACTCAAGGGTTGTCTAAAAGCATCTTTATAACATTTGTGTTGTACAACTGACACTATTTATATTTGGACCTGTTTGACCTATACACATTTTTGGTTCTTTCTTTCTCTCTTCCTTTGAAATTTCACCTGCTGACCTTTTCTTCCTTCATCAATGACTACAAATGAAATTCTTGGTGTAGTGACTGTGCAAAATCTCTTTCTTGTTACACCATGTAGCATCTCTGTCTTGTTTCTTGTTTAACCAATGTTACACCATGTAGCATCTCTGTCTTGTTTAACCAATGCTACACCATGTAGCATCTCTGTCTTGTTTCTTGTTTAACCAATGCTACACCATGTAGCATCTCTGTCTTGTTTCTTGTTTAACCAATGCTACACCATGTAGCATCTCTGTCTTGTTTCTTGTTTGACCAATGTTACACCATGTAGCATCTCTGTCTTGTTTCTTGTTTGACCAATGTTACACCATGTAGCATCTCTGTCTTGTTTCTTGTTTAACCAATGCTACACCATGTAGCATCTCTGTCTTGTTTCTTGTTTAACCAATGTTACACCATGTAGCATCTCTGTCTTGTTTCTTGTTTGACCAATGTTACACCATGTAGCATCTCTGTCTTGTTTCTTGTTTGACCAATGTTACACCATGTAGCATCTCTGTCTTGTTTCTTGTTTAACCAATGTTACACCATGTAGTATCTCTGTCTTGTTTCTTGTTTAACCAATGTTACACCATGTAGCATCTCTTTCTTGTTTCTTGTTTAACCAATGTTACACCATGTAGCATCTCTGTCTTGTTTCTTGTTTAACGAATGTTACACCATGTAGCATCTCTGTCTTGTTTCTTGTTTAACCAATGTTACACCATGAAACATCTCTGTCTTGTTTCTTGTTTAACCAATGTTACACCATGTAGCATCTCTTTCTTGTTTCTTGTTTAACCAATGTTACACCATGTAGCATCTCTGTCTTGTTTCTTGTTTAACCAATGTTACACCATGTAGCATCTCTTTCTTGTTTCTTGTTTGACCAACGTTACACCATGTAGCATCTCTGTCTTGTTTCTTGTTTAACCAATGCTACACCATGTAGCATCTCTGTCTTGTTTCTTGTTTAACCAATGCTACACCATGTAGCATCTCTGTCTTGTTTAACCAATGCTACACCATGTAGCATCTCTGTCTTGTTTCTTGTTTAACCAATGCTACACCATGTAGCATCTCTGTCTTGTTTCTTGTTTAACCAATGTTACACCATGTAGCATCTCTGTCTTGTTTCTTGTTTGACCAATGTTACACCATGTAGCATATCTGTCTTGTTTCTTGTTTGACCAATGTTACACCATGTAGCATCTCTGTCTTGTTTCTTGTTTAACCAATGTTACACCATGTAGCATCTCTGTCTTGTTTCTTGTTTGACCAATGTTACACCATGTAGCATCTCTGTCTTGTTTCTTGTTTGACCAATGTTACACCATGTAGCATCTCTGTCTTGTTTCTTGTTTAACCAATGTTACACCATGTAGTATCTCTGTCTTGTTTCTTGTTTAACCAATGTTACACCATGTAGCATCTCTTTCTTGTTTCTTGTTTAACCAATGTTACACCATGTAGCATCTCTGTCTTGTTTCTTGTTTAACGAATGTTACACCATGTAGCATCTCTGTCTTGTTTCTTGTTTAACCAATGTTACACCATGTAGCATCTCTTTCTTGTTTCTTGTTTAACCAATGTTACACCATGTAGCATCTCTTTCTTGTTTCTTGTTTAACGAATGTTACACCATGTAGCATCTCTGTCTTGTTTCTTGTTTAACCAATGTTACACCATGTAGCATCTCTTTCTTGTTTCTTGTTTAACCAATGTTACACCATGTAGCATCTCTTTCTTGTTTCTTGTTTAACCAATGTTACACCATGTAGCATCTCTGTCTTGTTTCTTGTTTAACCAATGTTACACCATGTATCATCTCTTTCTTGTTTCTTGTTTAACCAATGTTACACCATGTAGCATCTCTTTCTTGTTTCTTGTTTAACCAATGTTACACCATGTAGCATCTCTGTCTTGTTTCTTGTTTAACGAATGTTACACCATGTAGCATCTCTGTCTTGTTTCTTGTTTAACCAATGTTACACCATGAAACATCTCTGTCTTGTTTCTTGTTTAACCAATGTTACACCATGTAGCATCTCTTTCTTGTTTCTTGTTTAACCAATGTTACACCATGTAGCATCTCTGTCTTGTTTCTTGTTTAACCAATGTTACACCATGTAGCATCTCTTTCTTGTTTCTTGTTTGACCAACGTTACACCATGTAGCATCTCTGTCTTGTTTCTTGTTTAACCAATGCTACACCATGTAGCATCTCTGTCTTGTTTCTTGTTTAACCAATGCTACACCATGTAGCATCTCTGTCTTGTTTAACCAATGCTACACCATGTAGCATCTCTGTCTTGTTTCTTGTTTAACCAATGCTACACCATGTAGCATCTCTGTCTTATTTCTTGTTTAACCAATGTTACACCATGTAGCATCTCTGTCTTGTTTCTTGTTTGACCAATGTTACACCATGTAGCATATCTGTCTTGTTTCTTGTTTGACCAATGTTACACCATGTAGCATCTCTGTCTTGTTTCTTGTTTAACCAATGTTACACCATGTAGCATCTCTGTCTTGTTTCTTGTTTGACCAATGTTACACCATGTAGCATCTCTGTCTTGTTTCTTGTTTGACCAATGTTACACCATGTAGCATCTCTGTCTTGTTTCTTGTTTAACCAATGTTACACCATGTAGTATCTCTGTCTTGTTTCTTGTTTAACCAATGTTACACCATGTAGCATCTCTTTCTTGTTTCTTGTTTAACCAATGTTACACCATGTAGCATCTCTGTCTTGTTTCTTGTTTAACGAATGTTACACCATGTAGCATCTCTGTCTTGTTTCTTGTTTAACCAATGTTACACCATGTAGCATCTCTTTCTTGTTTCTTGTTTAACCAATGTTACACCATGTAGCATCTCTTTCTTGTTTCTTGTTTAACGAATGTTACACCATGTAGCATCTCTGTCTTGTTTCTTGTTTAACCAATGTTACACCATGTAGCATCTCTTTCTTGTTTCTTGTTTAACCAATGTTACACCATGTAGCATCTCTTTCTTGTTTCTTGTTTAACCAATGTTACACCATGTAGCATCTCTGTCTTGTTTCTTGTTTAACCAATGTTACACCATGTATCATCTCTTTCTTGTTTCTTGTTTAACCAATGTTACACCATGTAGCTCTGGCTATTTGGTTTTCTGCCATTGACTACAGATCAAGCTGCATGATGTGGGCATTCCTGTATGTTTACTTCTAGATTTAAAAAATGTTGCTAATAAGTTGTTATGTCTGTTTCTGGTTGACACAAACTTGCACTAATTTGGGTTGTCTGTTTCTGGTTGACACAAACTTGCACTAATTTGTGTTGTCTGTTTCCGATTCTTAATAAAGTTGCACAATGTAGTTATGTTTATTTCCGGTTTTCATAAATTGGCACAATCTCTGTGTTTGCTTTACATTAAGTTACACAATGTGGTTTTGTCTATATCTTTTTTGCAATAAAGTTGAAAGATGTGGTTATGTCTTTTTCTGCTTTACATAAAGTTGAAAGATGATGTGGTTATGTCTATTTCTGCTTTACATAAAGCTACACAATGTGCTATGTCTATTTCTTTTTTTTTGCAATAAAGTTGCACAATATGGTTATGTCTATTTCTGCTTTACATAAAGCTACACAATTTGGTTAGGTCTATTTCTGCTACACAGTGTGGTTATGTCTATTCCTGCTTTACAAAAAGTTGAAAGATGATTTGGTTATGTCTATTTCTGCTTTACATAAAGCTACACAATTTGGTTATGTCTATTTCTGCTACACAGTGTGGTTATGTCTATTTCTGCTACACAATGTGGTTATGTCTATTCCTGCTACACAGTGTGGTTATGTCTATTTCTGCTACACAATGTGGTTATGTCTATTTCTGCTACACAGTGTGGTTATGTCTATTTCTGCTACACAATGTGGTTATGTCTATTCCTGCTACACAGTGTGGCTATGTCTATTCCTGCTACACAGTGTGGTTATGTCTATTTCTGCTACACAGTGTGGTTATGTCTATTTCTGCTACACAGTGTGGTTATGTCTATATCTGCTTTACAAAAAGTTGAAAGATGATGTGGTTATGTCTATTTCTGCTTTACAAAAAGTTGTACAATGTGGTTATGTCTATTTCTGCTTTACAAAAAGTTGCACAATGTGGTTATGTTCATTTCTGCTATTGTTACGTCCACAATCCCCTTGTGGCCAGAGCTGTGTAGATCTTGCTGATAATTCTCGTTAGTCCTAGGGGAGACTTTAATTATTAGTATTTATGTTTCAGTATTACACGAACTCTTCTTATAGTCCTGGGCACAAACTCAGTATTTGTATTCCAACATTTCCTTTCTTGGGCATTAGAGTAGTAGATAAATCTTATAGTAATGTATACAACACAATAGAATAGTAACTTGACAAGGAAGCTTCAGTGTAACTGTTGTTGATAGTTTATTTCAGGTGATATGTTCAATATATACAATATATCTATTATGTACAGTTAGAATAAAATAGTGCAAACACAAACGTTCTCAAAGGAACATATTTTGAAACTCCCTGTCTTTCAGACAAAACAAATCATTAAATACTATCCGAGTGGTGCAAGGGACAGACCCATTACCAGTAGGGGTGAAAATCATGGTATCATTACAAAACTCATAACAAAACTATAGGAACTTCCCCTATTAAATAATGAGTCGTTCCCAGACCCTGAGAATTTGAGATCAACACAGAATCCCAACATTACCTAGAACCTTTTGTTTTCCTACTAAACGTCCTAATATTGTGTGTAGTAAGAAAAGAGAGAGAGAGAAGAATAAACATTGCGTGTTCCAATTCTTGGAAAAACAATATACATGACACTATACATTTTGTTTCTCTATGTATTTATTTCTATGTCTGGTTTTTCTTTACAGTTATCCCCAGCAACAAAGAGCTGATCTGGACACTAAAGAAAGGGAAGGGTTGATATGTTGAAGATCTCACCGCTTACTTAAAACACAACGAACATCTAACACAATGCAAGAAATAAAAATTGTCCAAATATACCTGTAAATTTACTCGATTAATGGTCATTCAACCAAAGAAAACCGCTATTTATAAGCGGAAATAAAAGGTAAAATACAATTTTTTTTTATATTTTAAAAATTATTTTTTATATTTTGTTTTTCTTCTCTTTAGATTTCTGAATTTTTAAAAGACTTTAAACAAGACGATGATTTCAAAAAGTAATGAATGTTTGCCTTCAGTTAAACTTTAACTTTAAACAAGTTGATTTCAATAAGTAATGAATGTTTGCCTCAGTTATACTTTAACTTTAAACAAGATGATTTCAATAAGTTAATAATTAATTAAAGTTTGCCTTCAGTTATACTTTAAGTTTAAATAAAATGATTTCAATAAGTTAATAATTTATGAATGTTTGCCTCAGTTTTCTTTCATTTTTGTGTCTTGTCACTGTCTTTTGTGTGTGTGTTGCCCTGGGAGATTCCAGGTATGGATGTGAGATGTGAAGCTAGATTTGGGCTTTCTTTGGGTGTGTTCCTATCCATCTCATTTCTTCATTGGTTGCTGTAGCGTACAATGTTGATGTGATTTTTTTCCTTTAGCAACATCTACAAACATTGTTTACATTTTCAGTATTAATTTATGTTCAAAAGATTACCAAAAACTTTGACAAACTAGTTGAATGAAATGAATGATTCATGTTATGAAACCTGCTTAAAGATGAAAGAAATTAAATGTGTGTTTTGTCTGTAAAAGTTAAAGTGGTATCCCCTCAGACCAAATTGATTCATAGGGTTTTGTGTGTGCTTATTTACTGGTATGTGTGTATGTTAATTCAAGACAGTGTGTACATTAATTTACAATGTGGCAAGCTAGTGAATGTTTATGTGTCATAGTACATAAGTATGTGTATCTCTTCATTCATGCATCTCATTTTGTGTTTGCACAGTCCATGTGTAGATATGAATGAATTCATTTTCATTGATTCAACTGCCATGTTTTCTTGAGCAGGTTTCCCCTATGACCTTTCATCGAGATAAAGGTAACCGGTTGTGTTTGCCCAGTTGTTTTGACTGACCACAAACATTTAGTGATACAAAGCTGCAGGGAAGGTTGATGGCTCAAGGGATTAATGTGGTCACCAAAAATGTTGTACCCAGTGGTCATAGTGATTCCTCAGACTTTGAGGAAAATTTACCTGACAGACTTTCAACCTTCACAATCAGGAAGCAGACATCATACAGGTATGCTCCATGACCAATTCCTTTCATTGTTTGATTAGTTATTACATGGTGTAGTGATTCAGTCGCAGTAGATGAATAGACATTTTAATAGTACTATAGTATAGTTGAAAATGGGACATAGTTGATCAATTAATTGTTTGAAGGTCTTGAGTTTGAATCCAGGTCAAAATGACAGGATTTAAACCTGGATCTGGGGGGGGGGGGGGGGTCTACACCCGGCTCTGAAAGGTGCCTGCTCTTATTTGTGGGGAAAGCAAATGTAGCTGGGCATACAACTGGCCATTAAATATCTTGTGGCCCGTCAAAATCTGGTGGTGAATGCCGCTTCACTAGCCTTATGGCCCAATATGGTTTAGAAGAGAACATGGTTAACTTTCATTATAGCTGTAAGCAAACAGCATTAAGTTTTTTTTTGTATCATCTATCCTTTTGTTTTCTTACAAATCCCCAGGAAAGCCATTGCTAAGAGCAACGTAAACTATACAGACTACTTACACCCTAGACATGCAGAGACAGGCTACAAGAAGAGAGAGATACACTCCTCTGTAGATTGGTCTGTAAGTGCTTTATTCACTTTTACATATCGTCGGCATTTTACGTCTTGAGAGATGATCCATTTCCCTTGCAGGCCCTCATGTGGCTAATGAGGCCAATCCTGGAAGTACAGGAGCGGTCACACTGTCTGCAGATGAATGAAGCTTCTTGTTCCTTGCGCGCTCCTCTCCTGCAAGCCAGGAGCCCTCTTTGATTTATTGAGGTGGGCCTATCCTGCTCCATGACCTCCCAATTGTTTGGGTCAATTTGGAGGGATCATTTCTCTTTTACAGACATCCGCAAATCTCAGTTTTGACGTCCAGCAGTGTACATGACGTCTGTTGCTGAGAGTAATGCGGATGTCTTGAAACCCTGCTTTCCGACAAACTCCTGCAGCCATCTGGCCCCAAACTGTGATGGTTACCCATCCCTTTGGACCCTGCCAGCATGGTAGAGAGGCGGTTCTTGTCGCCTGGGCAGCCCAGGACCCACTAATATTTGCCCAGGCTTTTCTCTAATAAATAAAATGGTCAAATTATTGCTACAATAATGTCACAGAAACAACACACTTCTACATAGTTTTTCATATTATACTGAATTTATAGAGTTTAGTTTTCAATGTTCTTTTACAGTCTCAGCAGTTAATCTTCTCTTGACTGTCCAAAATCTAGATAAAAAAGCTAATTTTGGAATTAAGAATTTTGGGGTTAAGAAAGAACCTAATACATTATAACTAATATATAATTACAGAGAGCCAATAGGTTTATTTTAGAACATATTTAATTAGCTAGAGTAGAAATGATATGTGATTACTAATATGTAATTAGCTAGAGAAGATATAATACTTTATAACATGATATTAGCTCTAGAAGAAATGATACATTAGAACATATTATATAATTAGCTAGAGAAGAAATGATACATTAGAACATATTATATAATTAGCTCTAGAAGAAATGATACATTAGAACATATTATATAATTAGCTAGAGAAGAAATGATACATTAGAACATATTATATAATTAGCTCTAGAAGAAATGATACATTAGAACATATTATATAATTAGCTAGAGAAGAAATGATACATTAGAACATATTATATAATTAGCTAGAGAAAAAATGATACATTAGAACATATTATATAATTAGCTCTAAAAGAAATGATACATTAGAACATATTATATAATTAGCTAGAGAAGATATGATACATTAGAACATATATAATTTTCTAAAGAAATAAAGATACATAAGTACCAATATGTAATTAGCTAAAGAAGAACTGATTAATTATTACTACTGGGTAATATTTAATTAGGTAGAGAAGATATTATACCTAAGAACATATATAATTTGCTAGAGCAATAATTATACACAAGTATTAATATGTAATTAGCTAAAGAAGAACTGATTAATTATTACTACTGGGTAATATTTAATTAGGTAGAAAAGATATGATACCTTAGAACATATATAATTTTCTAAAGAAATAAAGATACACAAGTACCAATATGTAATTAGCTAAAGAAGAACTGATTAATTATTACTACTGGGTAATATTTAATTAGGTAGAGAAGATATGATACTTTAGAACATATATAATTTGCTAGAGCAATAATTATACACAAGTATTAATATGTAATTAGTTAAATAAGAACTGATTAATTATTACTACCAGGTAATATGTAATTAGCTAGAGAATCTATGATACATTAGAACTCTTATGTTATTACCTGAGCAAAGTGCACAGCTAAGGATACTTACAGTAATAAATACTCCATGTTTGTTCTATTTTTTTAAAATATAGGAACATGCACAAAACAGTGAGCACTTATGGGTGGAAACAAATTCTTCAGGAGATTACTGCTATGCAATGGATCCTGATTGCCTGGTAAGTAAAGGTTGTATTACATCATTTAATCTTGATGTTGAAACTTGAGTTATTTCTGTTTATACTTTCTCTTTTACCGTTCTCTCCCACAGAAAATGGGGCAACGCAAGAAATGCATTGCTTGCAAAATAGTTACTCACAATGCTTGTATAGGAATATTAGAGCAGGTAGGATATTTCTATAATCATGCTGTCACGGCTACTTAATTTCTGAAAGGTATTAATCTTAAACTATAAACCCAAATTTTAAAAGTAAAATTAGTAATAACTTTAAAGTTGTTTTAAAAAAAAATAAAGTTTGAATTTGTGCAGACTACTTCAATGGCTTACCTGCCCATTAAGACAATTGAATATTTAATTTAATTGACAACCAAGTTACAATAATGTAATAAATATTCACTTTTTGAATTTTATAAGCTGCTAAATACCAATGTGTTAAACACAAAAAAAAAGAATAATATATTATACTTTTACTTTATATAATTTACTCATTCCCCCATTTCACTGTTGCCAGAAAAATCTGAAATGCAAACCTACATTTAGAGAAGCAGGCGTCAGGAACTATAGAGAGGTAGGTCAACACAACATTTTCTTATATTATTTATATAGTATTAATTCTAACAGACACAATGCATTTTTAAACTAAAAACATATAACGAATACTGACATTTTTAGTCTTTTGAAAATTTGGAGAGTTGGATCAGAAAAGAAATTATTATCAAATTTAATTCCTGTTTTAATTTTAATTTTAATTCCAGCAAACATTCATGAGGCATCACTGGGTTCACAGGCGGAGGCAGGAAGGAAAATGTAAACAGTGCGGGAAGGTAATAATAAGTTGTGTGTGTCAGTGCAGAGAACTCATTTGCTTTCTCCACTTTCTCTGTTTGTTTCTCACCAGTTTGTGTGTTGTACTCTACACAAAACACTTATTGTTGTTGTAGTTCACATTAACCATGAGTCTTCACTACATATTTAAAAAAAAATACACTTGTTAGTGAAATAGCCACATTGCCTTTGTTTTTTTTTCTCTTTGTTCTGTAATATTGTCAATTGAAATCATCAAAACTTGCCTTCCTGCTATAAAATCTCCTTTGTGATTTCAGTTTCTGCTGCACAGTAAAGTAATACACTTAGTTTTTTTATACTACCAAAAACAAAAGTTGTATGGTGAAGTGTAATCATGATTGTTGATGCACATCCCAGGTGATTGACACACTTGTTTACTTTTTTTAAAATATGTAAACTGTATTCTTTGGTTTCTGTATGGTTTCTTGTCTAGGCCAGTATTATTTGTCTATGTAAATTCTTTCTTTAAAGTTTGCGATACATAGGACAGATTATATTATGCAATTCATAGGCCTTATAATAATATTACACACTTTTATATTACACAATACTTAGGACATATTATAATACACTCATACTGATTTTATTTGGGGAATATTTCTTCATTGTTAAAATCTAGATTCATAAAATGACAATACAGCTTCCCAATAACTCACTTTCTTTTGTTTTTTGGTCACAACATCTTATTTTATGAATAAGTTATCAGAGATAGGCTATTTGGACCCAGCCCCTTGCCTTTCTATTCCTATTATGTTTACATAAAGTGAAAAATGAAAACAAAAATATGCTTAGCTTTGATGTTAAATACTTAAAGCTTGCTTAAAAAGTTGAACATTTGGTTATAATAAAGCCCAGATTTTTCATTCTGTCTGCTTTGTTTCCAGCTCAAGGATCGCCTTTGGCATGTTTCATGTTGTTCTAAACCCATCTAGAAAAAGCTGTTAATTAGAACTCAACCCACTTTAAAAAAATTAAGCAATTCTCTGACACTGTGATCAACTTATGTTAAAATTAGCTTTAACAAAGCTTACAACAAAATAGATTTCTTTAAATAATGTATATTTCCAATGCTACTCCAACAAACTTACTCAATGTCCATGACTCTGACTCTGCATGGTCTAATCATTGCTTGTCAAAATATATGTGTGTGTGCGTTTGAGTATTGTAACTAAATGATTCCATCTTGACCTTTTGCTTTCTATATGCTTTTACATTATGCTGTATATTGTGCTGTTTGTAATTTTGTTGAAAATGTTCAGACTAGTTCTGCTGTGTATTTTTGCATGTGAAAGCTCTTGTCGGCTTTTTAAATATTTCAAATTCTTTTTTTTTTAAATTTACTCTGCCATATTTGTGTAACCTGCATTTTTTTTTTATCTGTCAAAATTTTTTTTTTCTGTCAATTTTTATTGTTTGACTAATTTGAATGTGAAACATTGCAGAAATCCAGTTTCTTAAAAAATCTCATTAGAATTATAAATAATATTTAAAGAAATAGATCTTTATTGTTTGTGCGTTATTAAATGTTAATTTCAATTGATAATGTTATCTTTATGAGTTATCCATAATAAAATACAAATAAAAAATTTTCTTCATCTTATATCTAGACTGTATGTTAGCATAAAAAATTTGATAAAGCATCAATGAAAAGAATTCTTTATATATAATTAAATATAATTGATTAATATAATTATAAATCTATATATAATGTTTTTCTATTTTTTTCAGTCTTTTCAACAACGATTTTCTTTTCAAAATAAAGTAAGTTCAAGTTATAGAAAGGCTTAGATCATTATTTGTGTAAGAATGCAGAATTTCCCCACTGTTGGTGTTAATTAAATTATGTTGTGATGAATAATGTGATAAAAGCTAGTTAGCTGCCAAATACAAAGTGTAGATGTTGCTGAATGGATTTGTGTCAAAAATGTGTTAAGGAATTCTTAAATGAGTCAATTATTTAAAATGCACATGATAACATAAACACCAAATGAGAAGCTTATATATACATAGTGTGATGATCTTACCCCTTGGTGCAAACATGTTCTTCACATTCATTATAAATGTCATGATGAAATTTCACACTTTATCTGTTATTCCTTATGTTAATTTTGTAGTTAACATCAGTACTTTCTGTTTTCAGGACATCATTGCCATAAGCTGTTCATGGTGTAAAGCTGCCTATCACAACAAAACCACTTGCTTTATGATGCAGCAAATTGAAGAGCAATGCACACTGGGTATTCATGCAAGTATCATTGTTCCACCATCTTGGATCATCAAGTTACCCAGGAGGGTTAGTGAAATTCTATTTTTTGTTTTAGTATTGTATCATTCCAGAGCACTTAGCGTGTGGAATATCATCAATTCTAAATATAATAATTGACATAGCTACACACTATATGTCTATCTTTGTTATGCACATATATACACCAGTGCACTTTATATGTAAGCCTTTGCTTAGTTAACGTATGTGTGGATTGTTCACACAGATGAGCCCAGAAATCTGTTAATAATATGCACACCTCTGTTTTATCTGTTATAGAAATGTTTGGATATATAAGAGAACCCCCCCCCCCCCCTCATTGCTGTTCTCTACAGTGGTTCAGCCAAATGGGAAGCCATAGGTCCCTCTGTTCAGTACATCACATGACATCCAATGCATCTTCTACATTTTATTATAAAAACTTGTGGTCACTGCGAAATTCCTGATGATTAACTCTGACAATTTAATGAAGACCTCCTGCTTCAAAATATTATTTAAATGCAATAAAACTAAAAGTTTCACAAATTTCAGTCAAAAGCTTAGGTAGTTTTACATGATCATCCAGAAACTATCCTTATTGTTATTTATTTTTTAATGCCAGAATAAAGTCTGTAAATAGCATCAGATAGTTAAGTTGATTAGTTGGCACAATCATTGTAAAGATATGCTTGCTTAAACTGGGCAACAGAAGGGTTCAACTAAATTTTCTCTGCTGTTGGTGCCACTTTTTACCACAGTTAGTATTGAGTTTAATACATTAGATTACATACAACACTAAAGAAAAAATAACAAATAAATATCTATTCAAACTTTTCACATTATATTTTTCATAACTACGACACACTGTTGGGGAGTTATTTGTCATGTTTTTATAAAACGTTTATTGTACAGATAAATATCTATAAATGGAGCAAATTAACAAAAAAAAATTAAAAAGAACAAAACAAGTCTTGTGCCATGTGAGACGTTGATTTCCTTCCTGTCTACATTTGAGTTTGGTGTCAAACTTTTACTTCTGCTTTCACAAATTTCTGATAGACACTACAAACTAGAATTGACCATGTACCACTAGTCGGACATGTGATAATTTACTAAGGTTTAAATTGTAAATGTTGAATTGTTGCCTCTTAAAAACAAAAAGTAACACTTTCAGACCAGTGAAGTAGTGTATACTTGTAAACCTTATATAAACCCTTATTTCATATTGAATTTTTTAAAATCAAATTACAATTTCAACTTTTAAAAAGTATTAGTTGTTGTTTTTTTCAGTTGAAATTTTTTTTATTTTAAAGTATCAACTTTCCATTATAGAATCTTTTTTTTTTTAATTTCCACAAGGCTGATTTGACCTCCTGACTTGTGTGACCAATTAAATTAAAGCTAAGAAATACAGAAAGATGGTGTGTGTGTGTGTGTATGTTTAAACTAAACTTATGATTGGTTTAAGGTAGTATGGAAAAGTGACCAGTTAGTATTTGTCTTTTATTGTGTAGGGTTAATTGAGCCCACATTTGTCAAGCATTGTGAATATTTTTTATTTTTTTTTATTGATGTTTTTAGAGCTCTTGATCTTAGAACTGACATGTTTATGTTTAAAAAAAGGTGTGAAAGTCATTATCAAGTAAAAGCTTGTATATCAGGATCACTCCATTACAGTAAATGTTTATTAATAATGGAATATGGCCATATATTAAATGGCCTTCATAGATAAAACACTTGATAGATTACAGGAAATTGTGGAAATTTTTCCCAACATCCAAGATAAGATAATCATTTGTTGTCACTTTATATGTCTAGATTCTAATTATTTGTTATTGGATTGTTTTTTCTTCTACCTGATTGTTTCATCCTTGTAAGACTTTATGCAACCTTTTGATTGGGGCATGTTTTACAGTAGTTCTTTCCAGATGCTGAAAACCATAGCAATATTTTATAATGCTAAGTCTTTTGAAATTATTTATCCACAATCGTTAACAGGTGTTTGTGGAAAACTGGTATATTTATATATCAGTAAGGGTTGTACATTATGAAAATAACCTTAAAACTTCATTCTGATATCTTAGATAGAAAACTGATTGATTTATAAATAGGCCAGAGCTAAACATTCTAAAAATATCTTTGAACTTTATGTTGCCATATTATATGCATGGGAGTATAATTTGTTATGCCCTTTTGCATTAAATATTCATGATCCCATTTAGAAATCCCCATCATAGAGCAGCCACAGGAAACATTGTGGCTTTCATTGCCAATCTAATTATTTTGCATTAAAAAAAAGATCATTCTTTTATTAGATGTTTAGAAATGAGATGTTTAAAAACAGATCCTTTGTGTGTGTATGTGTAAAGTAGATAGATATATTATATAAAGAAGCATGCTTAGAAGCACTAGACATTTGGTGAAAATGAACATTTTGTAGTAGTTTTGTCTGAAGTAGATTATTTGATCTTTTCTAGACTTTGTAAAAATATATTCACAAAATTCTAGTTTTTCTGAAGTATTTTAACTAAAGAAACTTCAAGTGAAGTCATCCTACTTTAAGTATAATAGTATGTCCAAGGGATACATTTTCAAACTTCTTGCATTTCTTATTCATTTCAGTCTAACCCCTTTTCAGTGGAAATAATTTATCAGTTTTAAAAATAAGCTTTGTATATATCTTGAACATGTTTTCAGCAACATATTTTTTAACAACGTATTTACATTCCAAAATGAAGAAGTTTTTTTTTTTTATCTTAAAATTTTTTACTGCATTATCTGAAGAAGATATATATCTGCTACCTGTCGGATTTATATTCCCAGGGATCTTTCAAGGCATCTCTGCGTACAAGTAAAAAGAGGAAGGTTTCGGTGAAGAAGCGAAGGAGCAAAGAAGACTTCAAACCCTTCGTCCTGAAGCCTGTTCCCTCTTCTCTCATCAAGCCTGTCATTGTTTTCATCAACCCAAAAAGTGGAGGCAACCAAGGCTCTAAACTCTATCACAAATTTTGTTGGCTGCTTAATCCAAGACAGGTTTTTGATCTCTCAAAAGGCGGACCCAAATTAGGGTAGAGCATTTGTGTTTGTAACATTTCTTTAACATATAGGGCAAATATGTGTAAATAAATAGTTTGCGGTTGTAAAGTATTACTCTAATGCTGTTTTTCCTTTGTAAAACATGTATTTTTAGCATTATACCTGCAGATGTTGATTTCTTTAATAATATATAATTATGTCTGTTTAATACTTGCATGATGAACTAAAGCAAAACTTGAGGCCTTTACTTTAAGCATTCCATGTGAAATTCACTTGTCAGTTTTTCATAAGGTTTTGTTAAAATGTTCAGTGAATTCACAATATGATTTATTCTAGATATAGAAAAAGACAAGTTAAAAGACTATTTTCCCTTCAATATAATCAAGTTATTGTGGCTAACAGACTGTTACTATGTTCTGCCAATTTTAAAGATATTTACTTTAGACCAGTGTTGTGATGGCTAATTCAATAATACTATGACCTCTCACGTCTATCCAGACTAGAGCTGTACAAAAAAGTCCCTAATTTAAGAATCCTAGCTGCTGGTGGGGACGGCACAGTTGGCTGGATATTATCTACAATTGATGAGCTTGGATTATCACCCCCTCCTCCAGTCGGGATACTTCCTATAGGAACAGGAAATGATTTGGCCAGGACACTGAACTGGGGTGGAGTAAGTGAACAGTATTTATATGTAATGACAACCTTTCTGCAAGATTGATCAGGAGAACAAAAGTGTTCATTTATCTGAGAATTTTAATCAAATAAATCGCCAGATGATTTAATGTGACCTATCATTAATTCACATTTAAATTTTTGTATAGGTTGGTTTTTATATATTTGTTGAACATTCTGTTTAAATTATGTCATTGCTACACAGGGCTACACAGATGAACCAATCTCAAAAGTTCTATGCAACATTGAAGATGGTCAAGTGGTTCAGTTGGATAGGTCAGTGCCGTAATATACTTTAAAAAAATAAATAAAGTGGACATAGAGGGCTGTTTGAGTTAAAATTAATTTTTTTATCAGAATTGTTTATTTATGTATTGCAGGTGGAACATTGAAGTAACAACGAATGAAAGCACAGAAGGGGAAATAACTGAAGACATGACAACTGACACACTTCCTCTAGAAGTTTTTAATAACTATTTTAGTCTTGGAGCTGATGCCCATGTGGCATTAGAGTTTCATGAATCTAGAGGTAATAGAACAGAATATGTGGAAAAAAATATTCCTAATTGAATTGTACTTTTGGTATGCTTAACTGATCTATATAGACATGAAACAAATAAATGGCAGATTTCTACATTTTCACTAACCTATAAAAGTTACAAATATGTAAATTGGTTCATTTATGAAATTGTTTTCTTTTGTACCTTAAAAAAATATTTATTTGTTTGTATCAGTAGTTTTACATCAAATATTGTTATGAATGATAACTATATGTATTGCGGTAAAAGCCAAATTTCATTTTTATCGTTTTGTACGGCATTTTAGAAAAAAAAGCATTTTCTCTAACAAATAAAATGTATTAGGTCAGTGTTACACACTTGATTTTTGACACTAAAACATGCAACACTTTTATAGAGGCATCGCCATCCATGTATATATTATAATCTGTTGTGCTTATGTATGTAGTATTTAGTGGATGGAATTTCTCATTGTCCTTTTAAAATCAATAATATATAACATAACTTTGATAATTTTTCTTTTCTTTGAATAATGTAACTCATACTTTTTAATTTTCTTTTTCAGAAGCAAATCCTGAAAAGTTCAACAGTAGATTTAGAAACAAAATGTTCTATGCAGGAGTAGGTTTTTGATTGTAATACAAGTGTTTCTTTCATTAAAGCCTTTCTCATATTCTCATTACAGTTGCCTAATTTGTTTTTAAATTTAAAGTGCAATAAATAATCATTGTTATGCAATGCATTAGCTTAAGAAGGTATATTCTTTATGTTCGAAAAGCGACAATATTCCCCATTGTCAAAAAGCTACAGTCTATGTTCAAATAGCTATATTCCTCATTGTCCAAAAGCTACAGTCTATGTGTTCAAAGAGCTATAGTCTATGTGTTCAAAGAGCTATAGTCTATGTGTTTAAAAAGCTATATTACCTGTGTCTTTTGAAACAATATTTGTAATGAACTCATTATAATCCTTGTACTTACTTATTAAATAAAATCATGAATAATTGTGTAAAGCTGCCAGCAGACGCTTAGAGATTAGCTGAACACACATAGCATATAAATGCTCTGGTATTGGATTTTGTTTTTCATTTAGTTGATTACTGCTTTAATGCTCTCTCTTAGTCTTTATCGCTCCCCGTGGAGCATAAGGCAGCAACAAAGTTCCGCCAGGCCTCCCTATCCTGGGCGAGCCATCGGATTTCGTGCCATGTTTTATTTGTGGCCTTTGCTTCCTCGTCCATTGTCCTCCTCCACGTTCCCATTGGCCTTCCCCTTCGTCTTTTTCCTGGTGGTGTCCATTTCAATGCGCTGCTTGGGAGCCTCATTTTGTCCATGCGGAGGATGTGACCCAGCCATCTCCATCTTCTTTTCATTATTTCATCGATAATGAAGCTTATTCCAGTTCTTTGGTGGACTTCGATGTTGGAGATGTGGTCCTCCCAGCCGATCCTTAGTATACGTCGGAGACATCTACCTTCAAACCCTCTAAGGCGGCCTTCAATTTTGGTATTGGTCTTCCAGGTCTCTGCAGCATAGAGAAGGACTGAGCGTACATTTGACTTGTATAGTTTCAGTTTTGTTCTTAGTTGCAGAGAGGATGACTTCCATATTTTCCCCAGTTTGTTGATGGCCTGAGCTGCCATAGCTAGTCTGGTGGAGATTTCCATGTCTATGCTTCCATTAGCAGAGATGTAGCTGCCAAGGTATTTGAAGTTTTCAATCTCTTCCACCTCCACACCATTGGCACTTGTCCTCTTAGAGCTCTTTGTCTTAACTTTCATGATTTTGGTTTTCCCTGAGTTGATCTTTAAGCCAACACTTTTGGCTATTTGTTCTACTCTTGTTGTCTTCTCCTGGATATCTGGTTGAGAATGAGAGAGCAGAGCTATGTCATCTGCAAAATCGCAGTCTTCTAGATAGGAAGTTAGTCCCCATACTAGGCCTCGAGGTTTATCTGCAGTAGCTCTCCTCATGACCCAGTCCATTACTATTAAGAAGATAACAGGTGATATCACACATCCTTGTCGGACACCTGTTTTCACCTGGAACCATTCACTCTGTTGGTTTTCATGGCGTACACAGCACTGGTTTCCAGTATAGATGTCTTTCAGGATGTTAATGACTTTGCCTGGGAATCCATATGATTCCAGAATTGTCCAAAGTGTTGGGTGGTGGATGCTATCGAAAGCCTTTTCAAAATCTATGTAGTTGATGTACAAAGAGGAGTTCCATTCCAATGACTGTTCCACTATGGTACGCAGGACAAAAATTTGATCATTGCATGATCTTCCAGCTCTGAAACCAGCTTGTTCTTCACGTAGGACTCTCTCTATTCCTGTTCTCATTCTCATCAGTAAGATTCTACAAAAGATTTTTCCTGTAACAGACAATAGGTTTATGCCTCTCCAATTCTCACAGAGGGTTAGGTCGCCTTTCTTGGGAACTTTGACAATAATCCCTCGTTTCCATGAGGTAGGTACATGTTCTTTGTCCCATATTTTATTAAAGAGTCCTATAAGTGTTCTCGCACACAGGGTTGGGCTGGACTTGAGCATGTCTGCCGTAACTCTATCCTCTCCTGGCGCCTTATTTCCTTTTGTCTGTTTAATGGCTTCTATTATTTCTTGTTCCATAATGGGCCCTTTAGACACTTCAATCTCAAAACCCGTGTCTGTGATGACAGCCTCTGTTTCTGGGTCCGGTCTATTCAGGATATCTTCAAAATGTTCTGCCCACCTCTGGAGCTGGTCTTTCTCTGTCGTCAGATTATTTCCATTTTTATCTTTAACAGTCGTCGATTTGCTCCTTAGACCTCCCGTAAGGGACTTAATAATTTTGTAGACTGTTTGGTTGTCGCCTTTATCAGCTGCTACTTGTGCCTCTAGTGCCATGTTGTCTATATAATCTCTTTTGTCTTGTCTTGCACTTCGCTTTACTCTAATGTTGAGTCTTTTGTAATCCTGTCTAGCTTCTGTATTTCTTTCTCCATTTTTGGTGAGCATTTTTCGCTTTGCCTCTTTCCTTTGTTCTATGAGGCTCCATGTGGCATCTGAAATCCATTCCTTTCTCTGTCTTGTTTTGTGTCCTAGTGTTGTTCTACTGGTTTCGGTGTATACATTTAAAATCTTATCGCAGTGTGTGTTAATGTCGTCCTCTAAAAGATTTTCTAGTAGGCTGAATCTATTCTGTAGTTCCAACACAAAACTGTTTTTTACTAGTGTATCTTTTAATTTGGAAGAGTCATAGAGTTGGTAACTAGTAGTTTTGGTAGCTTTCTTTAGTTTGAGTTTGAGTTTGCATAAGACAAGGTTATGGTCACTACCAATGTCAGCACCCCTAATCGCCTTGACATCTTTCATACTTCTTCTCCACTTTTGGTTGATGACAATGTGGTCAATCTGATTCTTTGTCCTGTTGTCAGGAGAGGTCCAGGTGGCTTTATGAATATTCTTGTGCTGGAAAACACTACCTCCTATAACCAGGCCGTTCTCTAGGCATATATCAATGAGGCGTTGGCCATTGTCGTTTCTTTCCCCCATGGCTTCCTTGCCCATGCAATACTCATAACCACTGTTGTCACATCCTATCTTTGAATTTAGGTCTCCCATGATTATCATAATATCATGTCGAGGAGATTTATCTATCTGACTTTGCAGGTTATGATAGAACGTGTCTTTTTCATCTTCTGTTGCTTGTTCTGTGGGAGCGTAGCACTGTATGACAGTAATCTTAGCATATGTTGAGAAAAATCTTGCTCTGATTATTCGGGCATCAATTGGCTCCCAGCTCAACAGACTTTTCCTTGTCTGCTTGTCCATGATAATACCTACACCTTCCTGATGCTGACCGTCAGATCTTCCAGAGTAAACTATGGTTTGGCCTGATGCCAGAGTTACCATTCCCGAGTCAGTCCACCGCATTTCACTTACACCCAATATGTTGACTTTATAGCGTACCATTTCTTTGGTTACTTGGGCAGTTTTTCCTGATTCATACATGGTGCGTACATTCCATGCTCCAATTCTGATTTCTTTTCGAGGGGTCGCCAAGGATTGTGTCAGAGGAGAGACTTCCTTTCGGCTTTCATCTCGCCTCGTCATATCAGGCATCACAGCCTCAACCCTCAGCTGAGCTCCCATAATAGTTTGGCTTTTGGATATTTCTGTTGCTGTTTCTGTAGCTTTATGTTTTTTTACATGGCAGGTTGCTAGCCTAGCGCATAACCGTCTAGGGAGGAGTTCCCCTCTCAGCTCTCAGGATAGCTGCCTTTTTTCGGGTTATGTTCCCTAGCCTTTGTGGATCCCTCCACTTCCTGCAAGGCAGCAGGTACTGATTTTGGTCCGCCCCGGGTATTTGATTTCCCCGGTACCTACCATATCTGGTGGGCTTTCCCCGATCCGCCACCTGGGGAGGCGCCCGATGGGAGATCAGTAACTCCACACGGGGCTTTAATGCTGCTTATATGAAATTATTTCTGTGTAATTCAATTTTCATTTCAACTGTACATTTTCCTTCAACTCCAGGCAGGAGGAAGAGATCTCTTAAAAAGAAGCTGGAAAGGTTTTGCTGAACACATTAGGCTAGAGGTAATTGATCTATGATGAACCCTTTTTTTTCTATTTCTTCCTTGTAAAATTTGTAAAACCTTATTTAAACCAAGATATACTTGAACATGACTTGATATAGCATGACTTGATATAGGCATTGTAATCTTGATGCTAAATTCTTAGATGTTTGATAATCATTCGTTTAAAGGAATAGGTCTGTTGTATAAAATTTGTCTGAGTGCATTGACTTATTATTGTTTTATTTCCATCTCCCTGGTTTAGTGTGATGGTGTTGATTTAACTCAAAAAATTCAAGATATGAAACTACATTGTCTTTTAATTCTCAACATTCCAAGGTAAATGGAAATATTGATTTGTTACAAATACTCTCCCCATAGAATTGTTACATTTAAATCATTCTCTAGAGTTAATCAATTTTAGAAGAAGAGAAAAACAAATGTTGACAATGTTTATAAGTGGTCAAGTTATTTTTGCTCTTGTTTTGTGTCCTCAGATATGCAAGTGGTACATTACCCTGGGGGAACCCCAATGCAGTTGGCTTCGAACCCCAGACACATGATGACGGCTACCTAGAAGTTATTGGATTCACATATTCATCTCTGGTACATTAAGTTTTTCTTCAGAATTTCTTAGACTTAAAAATTAACAACATTTAACCACTAAATTTCAAAACACTTTTTTGCCTGACAAGAAGATGTAATCAAAGAGATTATTCTTTAGTTGATACTTAAACCAATTATTTCAAATGAATGTATTCTTAGCGATAATTTAGAATGTGATATTTATGTATAGACTACTATCAATTCTTTATTTAAAATTTAATTTGGTATGCTTTTGTTTAGGTATAATATTTATAAACAAATTAAACACAAAATTGATATTAAATCTTATGTTTTTTAACTTGATTCTAAAATGTTAAAAATGATAACTGTCACTGTTATAGATATTATAGAACGTACGCATGTTATTAGATGAGGAATAAGAATGGTGTGCATGATATTATTTTGTACGAGATTGCACCATTATATGAAAGGGAAGTACGCATGTTATATGTGTGATATAGCAACGCTGGATCCTAGATACAAGTCAGTTGAGATTTGGACTGCACATAAACAAGACAAAGTATGAAATGGGTCTTCGTCCAAGTGTATCAGTCAAGGACCGAAAGTATTGTTGTAATGATTCAGTGTATACCAGTGTTACAGTGACTAAGTAATTAAAGAATCTTTGTATTGAAGTGAGGAGCCTTCGTGTACATGATTTCACGTATTGACTGTGTGTCTTAGTCCTGTGACAATAACTAAATATCTGCATATTTTATTAAGCATCGTAAACAGCCAATGATAAAGTTCCTATCGTTTAAGTAATATCCTAATGTCAGCTTCTGTTTAAATAAAAAATGTAGGCTACCTTGTATGTTGGAGGCCACGGGGAACGCTTGATGCAGTGTCGTGAAGTTAGGTTAACAACTTACAAGTCCATGCCTATGCAAGTGGATGGTGAGCCCTGCAGACTCCGACCCTCACACATCAACATCACATTCCGAAACCAGGCCTACATGGTGACCAAACCTAAAAGACGTGGTTCCATTCCAATTGCTAATGAGTAAGTACAAGCTTATATCCCTTTACTTGAACCTATACATGCAGTTTTAAGGATTCAATCCAATAGTGATGGCTGTTTTCATTTGCAAAAGTCTTTATTTTTATTGAGTGTATAATCTCAAATTGATTAAATTAATACAATTAGTATTAGCTGAAGCCAGAAGCACACTGTTCAATGAAATATTTTTCCTTTGTGCAAGTGAATATCAAGGATTTCTTTATATTTTAAAATATTTTTGTGTGGTAAAATTGTGATACGTTTTTACATAGCAATATGCCTTACAACCAATAAATATGTATATAAATGTTTAAACTAAATTTATCTATTGGATTTGTAAATATTTATATCTATATGCAACTATATTTACAATAAATCTGTTTAAATATTTAGTATATATTTTGTTATATGTTTTCAATACAAGAAATATCTCTATGCAAAAAAAATTTAAATGTAAAAATATTTTCTAAAGTTAGCAGATCCTTACATAGAGTTGTCATACGTATTTTTTATGTCACTAAATTTTCCTTGTGTGCCAGTTTATTATTTGCTTTTATTTAAATGTGTATGTTTCTTTCCTTATTATAAACTTGCTGCATTCATGGAATTATCGGTCGGGTAAAATACTTATATAATAGAAGGAAATTTTTTTAACTACTTGGTATAGAGAAACAAAAAAATCGCTTAAAATAAATAACATTAAAATGATGACTTAAACTTGTTAAAAGTTTGTTGTTAAAAACTTACTTTTGGGCAGACTTTAAAAACCCAATCATAGTCCTGATTTTGCATTTTTCAGTCCACCATCTTCTGTGCCGGAGCGTTTGCGTCTGCAAGTTAGTCGTATTGGTGTCAGTGATTATGAAATGTTTCATTTTGAAAAGGATAAACTACGGCAAGCTTGTAAGTCTGTTGGAATTTATTTTAATTTATTTCAATTTATTTCAATTTATTTTAATTTATTTCAATTTATTTCAATTTATTTTAATTTATTTCAATTTATTTTAATTTTTTTCAATTTATTTCAATTTATTTCAATTTATTTCAATTTTTTTCAATTTATTTTAATTGATTGAGAAATCAAGAACCCACAATTCCAGAAATAAATTCACACTCTTGAATGCTTGAATAGAACAAATCATTTAGTATAGAATATTGTTTTCTGATAAAAATATGATCAATGTTGATGTAATTTCAATGTTATTTATACTGTTAAATTCAACAGGCGTCTTGAGCAGTTTTACTCAGTGACTTGGTTTTAATAATGTTTTTTAAACAATCAAAATTGTATGTAGAAGTATATTGTTTTCATTTTGTTCGATAGACTCGCATTTCTTAGTAGTTTATTTTATAATCTGTCTGAACTCAGTTAAATAATGCTATTATGTTATTTAATTTACTCATTATCAGAATAAAAGAACTAATTTGCTTTTTTTTTTTACTGAAATGTTACAATTCTAACTAATTTTTTATTTATTTCTTGTGTTTGTTTCTATTTCAGCTGTACCATTAGGTATCATTGTAGTTGACAATAACTCTGACCTAGAGCAAGTTAGGGAAGAAATTAACAAAATGTTATCAGTAAGTTTGACAAGGTTTCAAAAAGTGCAGTAAGTCTATAGTCTCATGGTTTATAGAGTTGATGCACATGCTCTTGACAAGGATATAACTAAATCCCTAATAATTAAAGCTGTGGTTCACAATCAGTGGTATGTGTACTCCTGTGAGCTTGCAGTGTACTCCTGTCACAAAGCAACACTTAACTGTATAATAAACATATAGGAAGTGTAAATATCCACAAACTTTCAGTCTGCCATTATAAAATAGGAGAGACCCAAAATTAGCCAGAGTATATTAAAAAATTAGCAATTATTCTCATTCTGGTCATCACAATGTGATTTGATGGTCTAGCAGTACTTACTCTGCCACTGACTGCCATTTGGTATTTTTTTCCTGGTTTATTTTTTTTTCATGTCTGTAAGGCAGTGGTTCTTAACCTTTTGAAGTCGGGGAGCACTTTTGATCATGACAAAAATTTGGGGAGCACCAAAATCAAGGAGTAAAAAAAAACAAAAAATACACATATGTACGACTTTTATTGAAAATAAAAGATTATAACATAAGAGTTTAAAATTATAACATGACAAACAAATTTTTAATAAACATAAATTTAATAAGTAAAAAAATTACATTGAGCAAAATTTAATTCAGAAAAATAAAAAGATTTAATGTGAAACCTGAGCTTGAAGGTTTTTACAAATTTCAGTGATATTAGGCCTAATTTTAGAAATAGCTACCCTCAATTCTTCATCCAAATTAGTAAGTGTTGCTCGTTTTTTAGTTTTTATGTTGGTGACTATCGAGAAACCGAGTTCACACAAATATGATGTTGAAAATTGCAACAAGATTTTAAGTGCCTTCATGGAGAGAGCTGAGTGCTTTCTTGCACAAAGATCCAAAATTCCTCCAGAACCATTTCGGAAAATTTCATTTTAAGTGTACGATCCGATGATAGGTTGATTAATTCTTCTTCTTCTTCTTGGTATGACAACTTACTATTTGAGGTATCAACCGTGGCAAAGGGATTACGTATCCAGTCATATGTTTCTACGTTTATTGATGGAAAATAAAGTTAAATGGGTAGCGTTGTTGTCAATGGCGGCACTCCGAGTGAAATTTACACACAGATTTTATTTTACAACAAAAAATAGGTTAAAAGCCAAGCTTTCAATTGATATAAAAAAACTACAACATTTTTAATATTTTCTCTTTAAATATATCTTTTCTTTCTATTTTCTTTGACTAAAGTTTTCAATCAATCATTTAAAAATGTTAAACATGAGATATCTAAAAGCGCTATATATCAAATGAAAGCCCGGGATCCCTACTTTAAAATGGTGGTTAAATCATGCTTCTGAGTTGATTACCGACCAAGCGGCGAACGATCTCGTAACATGAGGGAGAACGGAAATTTACTGACCTGTTTTGAAAGCCGCTGCCAAAACGACCCAACCCCCCACTATTCAAACACACAAAACACTTTTTTAAATACAATTAATGAGTTTAAAAGTTAAATATTTTGTTAGATAAAGGCTTCAACTTTAATCACATATAAATTTTATTTATGTAGCATTAGTACAAGTGAGTCAAAACTTCGTTACAAAAACAGTAAAAATAGGCAAAAAGTCAGATTTTTCCCCGTTTGGACTACCTATTATAAGCATTTGTTCAGCTCAATCAGATAGAGTAAGTGATTGAACATTAAATTTTTAGTTTCATAATTTCGCGGAGCACTTGCAAATACCTCGCGGAGCACCAGTGCTCTGCGGAGCACCGGTTAAGAACCACTGCTGTAAGGTGTCTCAGCTTTGATTTGTACTTGTTGATAGTTTGGGAAAGTAATCCAGTAATTGAAAGGGAGCTAAGCCCTTTTAAGATTAATTTTCCACTCTCTAATTTTCTACTTTCATTCTGTGACGCCAATTTTAATGTCTTTGTATTCCAACAGAATTTCCAGAGAAACTCGAGTGAAATAATTAGTTTTGTGAAATTGTCACCCAAGTGGTGTTTTCTTGACTGTAAGTAATAATTAATGCCAACAATAATTATTCTTGATAATTTGAGGATTAAATAAAATAAAGATATTTTTAATCCTTTAATTTTTTTAATAGCTTGGAAGTTTTTAGATATTGTAAGCCAAATGTTCAAATGTTACTTCGAGTAATACATGTACTATTTAAATAAAGAGTATATTATAGATCAACTCCTCCACTAAATCAATTCATAGATTATGGCCAAATGTTACTTCGAGTAATACATGTAACATGTACTATTTAAATAAAGAGTATATTATAGATCAACTCCTCCACTAAATCTATTAATAGATTATGGCCAAATGTTACTTAGAGTAATACATGTACTATTTAAATAAAGAGTATATTATAGATCAACTCCTCCTCTTAATCAATGAATAGATTATGGCCTAATGTTAGTTAGAGTAATACATGTACTATTTAAATAAAGAGTATATTATAGATCAACTCCTCCACTAAATCAATGAATAGATTATGGCCAAATGTTACTTCGAGTAATACATGTACTATTTCAATAAAGAGTATATTATAGATCAACTCCTCCACTAAATCAATTCATAGATTATTGCAACTCATACATGGGGCATGGTGGCTGAATTCTGGGTTTAAATCCTGGTGAAGGCTAGAGTTTTTTCCAAGTCTGGAGGTTGTCCCTAAGTCTAACCAGTTCTGATTGGTACCTGACATTAGTTAGGGAAAAGTAAAAGTGGCTGAACAATGTGTTGGCCACACAATCTCAAAGTATGCTACAGAATCAGAAACTAGCTTCACATGGTCTATGAATTAAATTGGTCTGACGGGGGTACTTAACTTACAACTCATACATTTACTTTGTGGGATATTTATATTTAATTGATTTATATTTATCAATTTATTTTGATTATTATTCTCTATGTCAAGCTCCACTATGGCTTTATTCCATTTCTTGTTACAGCCACAACAACAGAAAGGTTTTTCCCCATTGATAAATCCCAGGAGGCACTTCATTATATCACAGACATTTCTTCAGAAGATTTGTACATACTTGATCCTGAGGCCCCTCCTTCTTCTCCTTATTTACAAGCTAGCTTCCAGCTTTGTATCCCAAACACCAATGGTCACAAAGAAATGAATGGATCTATTTCTGGAAGAGACGATAGGTCATTGACGCTGAGTTTTCCCTTTCCTGTTTCTCCACCCAAGTCCCCGAAACTATTGAGGTCAGTTCATTTTTTTGTTAAATCAAAAATTTTTTAACTTTCATTACGCTTGAATATTATGATAATCAGGGTTTACTAATAAAATATTTTGAGTAAGAGACTGTAATTTTAAACTCCACAAAATTGTACTGAAGTAGGGAATTTTAGTTTTAAAACATTTTCAGGAAGTTATTTCAATTATCTTTAAATTAGTCGAAAATGGATGTAAAATTGAGTATTTGGGTCAAAATTTACTTTGGTTAAGGTTATGGCATTCTGAGAAAATAAAAAAAGTACCAATTTTGAACACATAAACGTAGGAACGGATGAGTAAATATCAATTAAATTAGTAAATATTAACCAATTGCAATTACCTCGTATTAATGATTTGACAATTAGTCAATACACAAATTAAGTTTTAAAACTGTTTGAACATTTCTTAGATATAAATTGAGATATTCATCATTAGAAAATGTTTTATAATCCAAAAAAATAACTTAGAACACCATTTTCACATGATTTTGTAGCTAGCTAGCTAGAAATCAGCTTTGCAGACTTCCTTACTGGTTTGTGGACAGTCTCGCTTGTGATTTTTAAAAATGTAATTACATGATAAAACAATATTTTCTTGGCCCCATAACTTGCCTATGACCCAGAAATATAGAATAATCATTAAGTGCCCCATTGCTCCTCTATAATTAAACCAACCACCATGTCTTATTAATCAGTGTCTCTGAACCTGTCAGCCCCAACGTCTTGACACCAGAAAACAGTTATCACTTTGCACCTGTTACTAACGTCACAAACGAAAGGAAACCACCAAGTCTTTCACTCCTAGACAAACGTAAGTTAATACCAAAATAATTGCCCATATCATCTGTTTTTTGAATATCTTTTCGTACCAGCTAAACTGCCTTTATTCTATCATCTATTCAGCTTTGTGAATATCAGCTTCTAGTAAAACATAACTGACTTTGTTCTAAAATTTGTTGTGTTTACTTGTAGAGTCTAGTAGAAGCCATGATTTGTTTTCACTATTTTAAACAAAAATTATCTTTTTTTAAAGATTTTGTATTGTATGTGGCTATTTAATATTTTTTTAAAGGATATTTCAATTTTTTTTTATTGCAGAATTTATTGATGCTTCTAAGAGAGGTGATATTCAAAAGGTGATTATTGTTACAATCAATGTTTACCAGGAGTTACTTAGACTATTCAAAAATGTAAAAATTAAAATTGCCTTTAGTTTTAATTAATATGTTCTTATCATCAATAATGTCATAATAAGCTATTATTTTCACTAGTGCAACAGAAATGTATAATTATATATATAAGTGTGCTTATGGTTGCTAGAGAGTCTTAAACATAAATACAAAAAGTTTACACCTCGTTTTCTTGAAAGTATAGTTTTTAATTCTGGTGTTTTCATACCTTACAGAATAGTAATAAATGGAATAATATTGATAAGTTTGATATGAAATGAATGACTATAAGCAAATAAAAAAATATTCAAGCAAAATGTTGGGAAAGTGTCTTATCTAGGGTATTGTGATAGCAGATTACACATGAATAAGAAATGTAGATTAATCTCTGTCTTTGTAAGTATATTTATGAAATTATTGTGTTTTAATTTACTTAGATACCTGAATCATATACAAATAAACATTAAATATAAATAAAACATTATCATACTGTGACTGACCTAAATATTAATAAATATTTTTTTTTATAAAATGAAATATGAATCATTTAATAGAAAATCCATTTTTAGACAACAGTGGAACAGTTCATTTGTTTTTTACAGACTGTTAGTAAAACTTACAATACTTATTTATGCTTATAAATACTTGATATTATAATTGAATAATACACATTCAATTAATTGATTTAAAAAATTGTGTATGCCAAACTTTAGATAGCAGAGCTCTATCACAATGGAGCTAACCTTTTAGCAACTGATCAATATGGCATGACAGCCCTTCATCATGCTGCTAGATTTGGACACAAGGGAGTTGTGAAATTTCTTATTGATAATGGTAGATGAGTTTTACTCTTATTCGTTGAATATTACTTTACACCTTTTATACACTAGTATACAATAGTTTTACAATGCTTTATAAATATATGTTTTGTATCTTCAGCTCCACCAGTAATTTTAGACATGGCAGAACATGAAAAGTAAGTCATTAAATTAATTTTAAGAATTAAAAAATTGATATCAATCGCATTATATTGAAAAAATTTTTTTTTCAAAAGAGCATTCTGGGATTGGGTCTGGTAGATCTGGGTCAAGGTCAAAATTTTCTTTTTTATACCCTTAAGTAAATCCAATTGTATTTCACTGAGATTATCTTTGGACTGCTTACCAACCAAATTTAAGTTTGACTGCACCAGAAATGTATGAATTAGTATTTATTGTCTTTGAAAATATTTGTTATTTCTGAAGGGGTCAGACCGCCCTTCATAAGGCAGCTTGGTATCAGCGACGTACAATTTGCCACATGCTTGTTGCAGCTGGAGCATCTTTAACAAGGACAGATTTTCAGGGGAATTCACCCAGACAACAAGCACTCAAAGCTGAGGACAAAGAGCTTGCAGCATACTTAGAAAGTATGTAGTACTTTTCAAAACTTTATTTTTGCTCACTTTTCCGAGAGGCTCTCTTGTTCAAATCTGTGATGGCCAGAATGTTTATCTCTGGGCCTCAGAGCAGGTTTAATGTACTGAGCTCTGATGGGTAACCTGCCGTCATTAGAAAAAGTAAATAGCGTTGTTCTAGTTACACAAATAGCGTTGTTCTAGTTACACAAATAGCGTTGTTCTAGTTACACAAATAGCGTTGTTCTAGTTACACAAATAGCGTTGTTCTAGTTACACAAATAGCGTTGCTCTAGTTACACAAATAGTGTTGTTCTAGTTACACAAATAGCGTTGTTCTAGTTACACAAATAGTGTTGTTCTAGTTACACAAATAGCGTTGTTCTAGTTACACAAATAGCGTTGTTCTAGTTACACAAATAGCGTTGTTCTAGTTACACAAATAGCGTTGTTCTAGTTACACAAATAGCGTTGTTCTAGTTACACAATCCCTATGTTTATGCCTAGGCCAAAGCACCCTATAGATCTTCAAGGCCTGCAAGTGTTGAACACAATATTCTTATTTTACTGAGTTTATATGATGTGAATAAAATAGTAAATACTTTACTGTAACTGTAAACCACTAGTTCCATGTTAAACTTAGAACAGTTGGCTTCTTTTATATCTAGGCAACAAACCCCCATGCATTTTTTTCTTGAGTAATAATTCATTTACATAGAAAGCTTTCTTCCTTCTGAGGGTATTTTTGGTATTACGATATAACAACTTTCTATTGTTAATATATTTAAGATAATAAATACAAAAATTGTTTTCTATTTTATCTTCCCAGATCAGGAACATTTTCAGTTAGTGCAATCAGAAGATCAAGAAACTGCTGTTTAATTTTGAATACAAAGAAAATCTGTCCTACAGTATCTCAACAGATAATTGACAAAATGTTGTCTTACAGTATCTTAACTATCAGCTGTTTGAAATATATTGTTCTAAAGTAGCTTAACAGCTGTTTGACAAAATGTTTTCACTGTTTACATTCCAGCTATTGTTGTTAAAACTTTTTGCATCCTATTTGTTCAACTGATAATTGACACTTTATCAACAGAATTTTATTTATGTTGCTTTAACTGTTGGAAGCATTGATATTTTTTTATTGGCTGACAGCAAGGAAGTTTTTGTTGTTGTTTTCTCACATTTCAAAGCACTTTTAAAAAATAATTTATTCTAATGTTTTCTTTGCTGTTTGTGGCAAAAATGTTATCGATTCAAAGAGATAAATTATATTTTTGTATCTATTGTTTTTTTTATATTGTATGTTTGTTATTTTGTGTGGACAGTAGAACTACAAGAAGAAATAAATTTTAAAAAATACAGGAACAAATAAGTGAGTTATGGTGTCTGTATCAATAACTAATTCAAGACTAATACTTTGACTGGCTGTGAGGCACATATGGATTTTATAATGAAAAATACTAAAAACTAAAGTATTCAATTGATCATAGGGCTGGTGAAGCAGCGATCACCAGTTTCTGTGGACAGCATACTAGAGGATTGTGTGGCCAGCAACTTTACTTTTTACCCCAACTATAGTCCGGTACCCATCAGAGCTGGTTAGACACTGGGGTGCCCTTCACTCCCTGGAACAAATCCTACCTAGCCTTCACAAGGATTTGAACCCAGAACCTTAGGTGCACCAGCTGAACCCACTGCCGCTCTGCCATCATGTCCCATTTTTAATGTAAACTTCACAAGACATCTTGTTACTCTTTTTTTTTTTTTTGTTGATATTATTTATGATGTTCCTCAAGTTAAAAAAATGAAAGTATTATAGTTACAGATTATTTTCTTGTGGTTTGAGTTAGGCTGATCTAAAATTTCTTTTATAAATCAAAATTATATTTTGTTTACATCTCATTTTCTCTATTCCTCTAAACCTTTCACGGTTTGTTAAGCATGAATAATGTATCTCAAAGTGAATAATGTATCTCAAAGTGAATAATGTATCTCAAAGTGAATAATGTATCTCAAAGTGAATAATGTATCTCAAAGTGAATAATGTATCTCAAAGTGAATAATGTATCTCAAAGTGAATAATGTATCTCAAAGTGAATAATGTATCTCAAAGTGAATAATGTATCTCAAAGTGAATAATGTATCTCAAAGTGAATAATGTATCTCAAAGTGAATAATGTATCTCAAAGTGAATAATGTATCTCAAAGTGAATAATGTATCTCAAAGTGAATAATGTATCTCAAAGTGAATAATGTATCTCAAAGTGAATAATGTATCTCAAAGTGAATAATGTATCTCAAAGTGAATAATGTATCTCAAAGTGAATAATGTATCTCAAAGTGAATAATGTATCTCAAAGTGAATAATGTATCTCAAAGTGAATAATGTATCTCAAAGTGAATAATGTATCTCAAAGTGAATAATGTATCTCAAAGTGAATAATGTATCTCAAAGTGAATAATGTATCTCAAAGTGAATAATGTATCTCAAAGTGAATAATGTATCTCAAAGTGAATAATGTATCTCAAAGTGAATAATGTATCTCAAAGTGAATAATGTATCTCAAAGTGAATAATGTATCTCAAAGTGAATAATGTATCTCAAAGTGAATAATGTATCTCAAAGTGAATAATGTATCTCAAAGTGAATAATGTATCTCAAAGTGAATAATGTATCTCAAAGTGAATAATGTATCTCAAAGTGAATAATGTATCTCAAAGTGAATAATGTATCTCAAAGTGAATAATGTATCTCAAAGTGAATAATGTATCTCAAAGTGAATAATGTATCTCAAAGTGAATAATGTATCTCAAAGTGAATAATGTATCTCAAAGTGAATAATGTATCTCAAAGTGAATAATGTATCTCAAAGTGAATAATGTATCTCAAAGTGAATAATGTATCTCAAAGTGAATAATGTATCTCAAAGTGAATAATGTATCTCAAAGTGAATAATGTATCTCAAAGTGAATAATGTATCTCAAAGTGAATAATGTATCTCAAAGTGAATAATGTATCTCAAAGTGAATAATGTATCTCAAAGTGAATAATGTATCTCAAAGTGAATAATGTATCTCAAAGTGAATAATGTATCTCAAAGTGAATAATGTATCTCAAAGTGAATAATGTATCTCAAAGTGAATAATGTATCTCAAAGTGAATAATGTATCTCAAAGTGAATAATGTATCTCAAAGTGAATAATGTATCTCAAAGTGAATAATGTATCTCAAAGTGAATAATGTATCTCAAAGTGAATAATGTATCTCAAAGTGAATAATGTATCTCAAAGTGAATAATGTATCTCAAAGTGAATAATGTATCTCAAAGTGAATAATGTATCTCAAAGTGAATAATGTATCTCAAAGTGAATAATGTATCTCAAAGTGAATAATGTATCTCAAAGTGAATAATGTATCTCAAAGTGAATAATGTATCTCAAAGTGAGTCAAAGCCAAAATAAAAAAAAATCTAATTGAAAAGAAAGTGAACACCATCATGTCTAATTTATAATTGTTTAATAAACATTAGGGATTTGAATGAAACATTGTGGTTATACAATGGTTAAAATTGGAAATGTCAAGACAATTAAAGGGACTTAATATCTAAACGACACTCTATGAACATGACATACTTTCACAAAAAGTACATGGATTAGTTGTTTAAAAAAAAAAAATGAAATTTCAATGAAATAAAGCCAGCATAAGGAATTTAGCGATATTCAAGTTACCATTTATTTAAAAATATATTTTTTGTACTGTACTCAGAAGTGGTATTTCTTTTATAATTATATACAACAAAAAAATCAATCTTACTCTATACCGAAGTACTTTTGATAATCTTAGGGAAATCATAGTCTCAAACAGGAACTTTGTTAAAAAAAATCAATATTTAAAATTACTTCAATCAAACCATAAAATAGTTGGGGGGGGGGGGGGGGGGGAGGGCTGGGATTAAGGGGCAAATAATCCAACTCTACTTTAAAAAGGTAAATTTAGAAGGGAAAAGAAAACTGGCAAGAGTTATTAAAGCAAATTTATAGAAAACAACACAGGTTTCAGTAAATTAGTCCTAGAGTGTATGCTGTAGTTGTAAGTTCTAGTATTTCATAAAGTACACAACAACAAAAGCTGACAAAATGAAATGTCTGATAGAATGAGCAATACCAAGAATACATTGAGGGAGGTGAGTAGTGTCACCATTGTCCACATCACAGCTCAGTGACTGCCATTTGCTTACAGATGAACCCAGTGTGGTCATCTTTTTTATTTTATGTCTCTCTTTCTCTGACTGGAGCCAATAAGTTCATCATCTCATTCAACTCAACAGAAAATACTGACTAGGGGGGAAATAATAACTTTTCAATCAAATTTTCTAAGTTTTGGTTGTGAAAATTAAAATTGTATGACTATAGTTGAACAATATGAAGACTATTGAGATAGTCTGCATATAGTTGAACAATATGAAGACTATTGAGATAGTCTGCATATAGTTGAACAATATGAAGACTATTGAGATAGTCTGCATATAGTTGAACAATATGAAGACTATTGAGATAGTCTGCATATAGTTGAACAATATGAAGACTATTGAGATAGTCTGCAAATGAACAAAACCTATAGTTACAAAAAGCTCTAAGTCAAAAATCTTCTATTTAAAAAAAAACAAACAGAATTAATCTCAGATGCTTAGAATTGTATGTTTTCTTTCTTTTAAAGTTAAAGGTGTAGAATTTGAAGAAATAACAAGTTTAATATACATATTGAAGAGATTGAACGTTTCAGCAGCCAGAGAACTCCAGATATATGTTGAATTTTTTTTATACATATTTTAAATAGTTTCTTTATACACAAAGATTTCAGAAAGTGATAAATGGAATGGAGTTGTAAGAAAAAATGATAATGCATTTAAAAACAAAATGAAAGGTTAAATATACATATATAATACAAAACTTGTCAAATCTAATATAAATATGTATACTAATCTCCTGTAATAAAAAATATCTTTAAAAGATTCAAATAAGAGGTCAAGTGCTGTTTTAACCAATCATAAACCTCCTATCTAGAGGTCAAGTGCTGTTTTAACCAACCATAAACCTCCTATCTAACTACTGGTGACAATTTTGGGATTTTGAGAATTTCTTTAACAAAAATTCATGTATTTAAGAATAAATTATTTTTTGTCAATAAGATTATTATAATAGGAGAATGTTTAGATTTTATATACATCTTAAACTTTACTTAACTAAATAAAGGTGAGCATAATGGCAATCATAGGTTTGGTTGTTGTATCTAACAAAAAAAAATGTAATTGAAGACATAAAAAAATATGTATAAATATATTTGAACAATAATGAAAATATTGAACATCATCACAAAGTTGCTGCAATGAAAAGAGACAAAAAAATAAAATGGTTGTTTTAGAAAATATATATATATATATATATACTGACTGAGTTCTCAACTACTTAAGATCTCCAATATTAAAAATTGTATTGAAACTATGCAGATGAATCAAACTATGGACACTTCACACAATTCAGCAACTCAAGGGAGACAATTTAATCCTAGTTACTCCACAATGGACCATTAACAAACCAATTTACACTTGTCACATAAAACTCACCAAAATATGGGATGCACAAAGTCCAAACTAAGTACATGTATACACCCACAAGATTTTTTTTTTTAAAATAAAAAAATAGTATCCCACCCTTTCAGCCCAAGCTTGAAGATATAACATCTTCAAGAAATGTTGCAGGCATAATAACTATATATTTATACATACGGAGTCACACACACTAACATACAGACATACATATATTTCTCTCCTTTACTAACATGGAATTAATATTTGACCTATATAGCTAAAAGAGACAGCCATTTCAGTGTTTTACTTTATATTATGCTCACTCAATTCAAGGGTCAACAAAAGTTCAGGTAAAAAAAAAAAATGTAAAAGAATTCTTGCCTTAAGCTAACAAAGCTACAAGCCAGAGTGACAAGAGAAATGGCTGCAACGAAGATGTAGAAACACAGTGTAGAATAATATGAGGGGAAAATTAAAGGGTGAACTCGCAGAGACTATCTTCTGTTATATCATTCTCAGTGATATTTATTTCAAGAAATATGTCCACATGTTGTCCCCATGTTACTATATTGCCCTGTGCTAATAACTGTTATGATGATATTGAAAAGGAAAATATATACAATCAACCTTATTAAGTTAAAAAGAACAAAAATATTTCAATACTGGCCTTGTAAAACATACAAAATTGAGTATGTGAAATATTATCAGGAAATGAGTATCAAATTATGTCTTTCATCAAAGAAAATTACTTATGGAAGCTTATTGAAAACAAAGTCATGGCTTAACTACATTGAGGTATTCCAAGGCAAACTCTCTAAAATTTAAACAATAATTTAGCTTTTCAATTAAAAAACAAAAAGAAGAAAACTCGATTAAATTGCGTGGCAGTGGAACTACATGTACTTTAAATGGGGAACTACTCTCTTTTGTATTATGTAATTAATGTAGCTATGGGGAACTACTTTCTTGAATTATGTAGCTTTAAATGGAGAACTACTCTCATGTATTATGTAGCTTTAACTGGGGAACTACTCTCATGTATTATGTAGCTTTAACTGGGGAACTACTCTCATGTATTATGTAGCTTTAACTGGGGAACTACTCTCATGTATTATGTAGCTTTAACTGGGGAACTACTCTCATGTATTATGTAGCTTTAACTGGGGAACTACTCTCATGTATTATGTAGCTTTAACTGGGGAACTACTCTCATGTATTATGTAGCTTTAACTGGGGAACTACTCTCATGTATTATGTAGCTTTAACTGGGGAACTACTCTCATGTATTATGTAGCTTTAACTGGGGAACTACTCTCATGTATTATGTAGCTTTAACTGGGGAACTACTCTCATGTATTATGTAGCTTTAACTGGGGAACTACTCTCATGTATTATGTATCTTTAACTGAAGAACTACTCTCATGTATTATGTAGCTTTAAATGAATCTAAAAAACTAAGAAAAGTTTGTCGTTTAGCCACACAACAGCTTGATGGGAAATACTAATGCAACGCTGACAATCATCTAAAAGAAGTTAAAATCAAGCATTTTTATCAGGGATGCCTCAACTCATGTTCCACACACACACACGGACATCAACATACAACACAAAAATATATAGAAAAGTTCCACAAGTATAAACAGTTGAGAAACATGGAGGTCAAGGATTTCAAGCCAAGAAGCAACAAGCCATCGGGTTCAAGAATCACAACATTACGCAAGTGCAAGCAGCGCAAGATAGGGTTAACTTATTAATTCATTAGTAGTTTAGCACAATAATTTTCTTTCATTTCCAGAGGGATTCGCAAACATACAAAAAGAATATAATACTAGCACCATTGAAAGCATTTTAATTTGTGTGAAACTACACATATTCTAGATAACATTATAACAAGTAGCTTCCACTTATAGTCAAAAAGACTCAATTTGTCTCTCTTTTAAATAATATTTGAATGTAAACAAAACTTCTTCTTTCTTCTTCTTCTTCGTTCTCAAATGTTATGATTGGGAGGATTCAGACAACAAGTCCGATAGCTGTAATGAACTGCGCCGTGGCTGTCAGTTGCTCTAGTCCACCGAACAGTTTGTCGTTGAGGGTAGCCCCCAGGGGCCAAAAGGCTGACCGGGTAGAAAGATACAGAGGGCAGGTCTGAAGGACATGCTCCGCATTTTCGGGAGCTGTTTCGCAGGGGCACATTTCGCTTGCTCCGATTCGTAGTTTGCGGAACATATGTTGCTTTAGCCTGTTGTGACCAGTCCTTAGTCTGAAGATGATGTTTTGAAATTGGCGGGAGAGTTTGTAGTAAGCATCAATCTTTGGGTTGTTTTGTTGCAGCTCAGACCATCTTTCGGATTCATTCCTTTTGAGTATTGCCTTTATTTCTTTGGGGTGTAGAGATGGGTCTGTCTGGTTTTGTCTGCCTCCAGCTTTAGCTAAGGTGTCGGCAGTGTCATTTCCTTCATTTTGTATATGCCCAGGGATCCATTGGAGAACCAGTTCTTTAGCTATTTGAATGTAATTTAGAATCAGCTATAAAAAAAATCACTGGTTAAGTAAAAAAAAAAAGTTAGCTCTTTCTTTTCATTACTTTGGGAAACCTCTTCTGCTAATTTATTCAGATCTTTCCAACCTTTAATTAAATGGCATTCCAACATTTTCAAGAATCCAGCTATATTATTATGCAGCAATGTTTCTCAAACTGTTGACACAAAGTTTGTTACCTGAATATCTGAGACTTTCAGCCTTGGATTTAAGCACAGATACATTCAGTAGTATGTGATATATATAGAGAAATGCATGTGGTTAGACCACAAAGAATGGGACAGATGCAGGATGGCTTCATTTGTACAATATTATCTTCCTGTCAATAATTTAGAATATCTTTCCCCATCCATATTTACATCTTTTTTATTTCTAACCTTATAATCTGTACATTAATAATTTAGAATATTATCTTCTGGTTAAATTAATAACTTAGAATATTAACTTCCAGTCTAAAAATTTAAAATAATTTCTTCCCATCAATAATTTAAAATATTTTTGTCACGTCAATAATTTAAAATATTTTCCTTATGTAAATAATTTTAGAATATTTTCTTCATGTCAATAATTTAGAATATTATATTATATTAGCTTGCCAATCATTTCAGAATATTAACTCGGTGACAGGTGACAAGTCAGCCTTTTTTTTTCATAAAGGAACACAAATATTTAAAATTCTATTGAAGATGAAGAGGAAAAGAGAGAGAGAGAGAGAGAGAGAAAGAAAGAAACCAACCTCCAGTGATCTACAGTAACAAATTATGCTGTCAGGACAAGTTATAATACCGGCAAGGATACAACAAAGATATAATGTAACCAGGGGAGATACAACATTTTTATGCTTGATGCAACTGAAAGATACTGACATATGTAAAAATATCACCAACGGAAAAGAAACAAAAAATGTCACTATAAATAATGATTGAAAACAATAAACGTCCCATCATCCCATTAACCCGCAGATTGTACTCCAGACATGGACGGCCTCGCTGGACACCCACAAAACTCTCAAAAAAAGAATAATATCAATTAAACATAAGACACGGAAAAAAAAAACAAATTATAAACAAGCCCAAAACAGAAATTAAGGGCAAATAAAGGGTATAACACTTACTTGAGAAAAAAAAAAGGACAGATTCAACGCAATAAACTTCAAAAATCGTCTACATTAAACAAACAAAAAATCTTCATACAATATAAAACAATATGAACCAATGATAAATTCATCACTTTAAACTGCATGAGAATAAGTGAGGTAAAACTTATTACATCCATTTTTGTTTGTATGTACAAATACGTTACATATGTACATATGACATAGTATCATATACTATCACAATCCCAGATCACTATAAAAAAAAAATATCACAAAAATATATGAACAAATGATAAAAGAATAATAATCATGATTACCCTATAGAACGCGATTGAAAAAAAACAAAAACAAACTAAATGCCAATAAATACAAATGAAATAATATGCCATGGAGTGAAAAGATGTCACAATGGAAATCAAATGTTTGTGTGAGAAGAAAAACATACTCTGCTGTATACAATTTGCAATCAATGAAAATTAGACATTTGTAATGTTTGGGAATCAATGACAATTATAAATTTGTAATGTTTGGGAATTAATGAAATACATAAATTTGTAATGTTTGGGAATCAATGACAATTATAAATTTGTAATGTTTGGGAATCAATGACAATTGTTAATTTGTAATGTTTGGGAATCAAAAGCCATATCTTTTTTTTTTTTAATTTCATGTTCAATTATAAATATTTGACTCTTTAATAGATGTGATTTAATGTTTTTGCCAACTATTAAAACAACATAAACTAAACAGTACATATAAATAAAAACAAACTGTTCTGCTTATAGTTTTGCTTACATAGTATGTTCATTGAGCTTGCCACAAGAACTTGGAAATAAATATACCTACAATATTAATGAAATAAATCTATCTACAGCTAAAGGTACTAATAACATGATACTTTTATATATCCCATAAAATAAAAAAATATAAATTTAAAAAAAAGATATATTTCCGATAAAACATTAAAGGATTGTAATTCATTGAACTATCCTAAAAGTAAATAACAAACAAATCAAACTGATTACAAAGATTAAAAAAAACCATTAACAACAACTAATGTCTGCTCCTAAAACATGTAATTGTAACATAACAAAATGGCAAATACACAATTGCTTCATTTACACTCTACTGTACACGTGTGGAGTGGTTGAAGATATCTCATGAGGGATACAATCAGGGTAAACTATACTCATGTGGCTGTACACAGTGAACTTGTGAATGGGAGCAGACATACAAACAACATTTTATAGAAGCAGATTCAATTGAAGACTTGTTATTTATTAGTTCTGGTTTAGCTTTGACCAACCTAGTGAAACTAATTACCAATAGACAGACATTATTCAGAAACCAACAAAGTGTGCATCTACAGAATCAATTAACTCAACGGATGTTTATAAAACAACGTTAAGGATATGATGGTCTACTGGCAGCACACTAGGTTGCCATCTAAAGGGCTCTGGTTCAAATCCTTATAGCCAGATCCCCTACAACCAACCCAATAGATTGGCTGTGTCCCTGATGTATTCATGATTAAAGGCATTGGGCTAGCCACACAATCCCCTTGTATGTCATGTCCAATGAAACTTGTGAACCGAAATGCTATGTTAAACGTCTTTGTTTTTTCTTTGTCAAAATCAAAGTGCACATAAAAATGTATCAATTTATTTAATTCTAAAATCCTATCTATTAAATCAATAATTATTTAAAGCACAAACAAAACAACAAATAAACGAATAAACAAAGCATAACCAAAAATTCCCTGGATTTAGTACCTCACTTCCATATATACATAGTGTTTTGCTGATAAATATTTAGCCTTAAATTCTAGCATTAGACAGCAGCCTAGCCTATGTAGTTGTTTTTTTTACCTCAGTATAAAACTACAAATCAATGTTAACAAAATTGATTGCAGCACATTATGGCTCTTCTGTCAATTGTGTTTTTAGCAATAATTCACACACAGTGACAGTCCGTATAGCATTTCACATTTTAGTTTTAAAAACTATTTTAAAAAATCAGCAATGAAAAGTCATAAAATTGAACATGTATAAAATTAGCTGGCTATAAAAGTTCATGAACTATTGATATTATTTTTGAATATGATCACAATAAATATTATTGATAAAGATAATATACAATAAAAAAAATAAACAAAAAGGTTTTATTATGGGACTGAGGATAAAAAGCAATAAACTTTATGAACCATAAAGGATGCTAAATACAATTTACCTTTAATATTTTCACTTATAATTTTTTTAAGGAACTTTCATTTTACTATGTATATACCACCATCCATACTTTTTTTTCCTTATCAAAAGGCATAAAATTATGACAATGCATTTGAAATGCAAATTCAACTTAAGATGCTTTGAGGGAATTACAACTAACACATAACTTAAAACTATGTTCAATGCAATTTTGTCTTTTATTAAAGTTATAAGCAAATATTGTATGAAGACATTGCTATGCACTACAGAGAGTAATATAATTCTAAACATACTTTTTGTAGCACCTTAAGTTCACTTACCAAAACTTCATGGCTCTGGCATGACACCTACTGACTTAACAAAAATTTTTTATTAGATAATTAAGCCAAGCACATATACACAAATGTATGGGAGAATGAATTGAAATTTCAACTGAGATTTTGGGAGGGGGGGGGGGCATCCAGTAAAATCCTGGAGAATAAGTTTCAACTTCTACATCCCACAGCTATATGTTCCTTCAAATTAAGACAAAGCTCTGACAACATTTCTTATTTTTGTGTGAGTTTACAGTCTATGTATGTATGCATGTAGGTGTATTGAAACAGAAAACATCCAAGCAGGTTTTAAATCACCATGGCAATATCAAATGTAATTAGAAATAATACAATATATTAAATTAGAAAATGTACAAAGCAGTAAAAGATTATGCTGATGAGTGGGTTTCAGCAATGAACATTTCATTCTATTTATTTATTTAGTTATTTATTAAAGCTATTTCATTATATTTAGTTATTTATTAAAGCTTTCAATTTTCTGCACATAATATTTTTTAATCATTAAAAAAATGTATAATCATCCAATTATTCCTGATAGAATTGTTTAACCATTCTTACTCTAATAAATTATTTCATCTAAATCTGGCAATACACCCAACAAAAACTTAATATTTGATCAAATTAAAATTTCCATTAACCAGTTTTAATCATACATTTATTGACCAAAAAAACTAAGTTTTTTAATCTCTTTTAAAAAGTACATATTTTAGTGCCAACTTTAAATGATGTTAATTATTTTTATGGTTATTCTTAATGCATTTTAAATAACAGTAAGATATTTCAAAGAGCATAAAAGTTGGTCAGATTATGTTTAGCAATAAAACTAATCTTTCATGGTCTATTCAAACTAAAAGTAATATAAATAAAATAGCCATAACAAATTAAATCAGTAAAAAAAACAGTGGTCTAAAATCTTGTTAAAATCTGTAGTTATTTTTTTAAAATCGCAAACTAAAACTATTGACAAATATTTTCAGCACCAAAATGTTTTACGTAGTAAAAAAAAATGCTGATTTTTGTGTGTAAATATTTTAGTAAAATATCTCAAATGCTTCATGACAAATAGTAGTAAAGGTGCTATATAAAATATATAACTATATTAACAGTACAATCAATAAGTTAAAATTCTTTTGGACATTTTCTTAGAATAAACTTTAAAATGTAACTAACACTATAAAACATCCTTTTTAATATTTAGAAACTAGAACACAAAGAGACTGAACTATTTTGTTTTTGTTTACACAAATTGTCTATCAGGTCATGAAGCATTTCATTTCAAACATTTTAGTTTTAAAAATTTTCATTCTTTAATATTTAACAATTATAAAATGTACATATTAATACAAGTGCATTGTCATTTTGTTTTTTTCAATATGGCATAAGAGACAATTATGTTTTACCTTTGTATTGTAAGATGTATGACCAGTACAGCGATACTTTGTATGATCAGTACAGCGTCGCTTTGTATGATCAGTACAGCGTCGCTTTGTATGATCAGTACAGTGATACTTTGTATGATCAGTACAGCGTCGCTTTGTATGACCAGTACAGCATCACTTGTAAGATCAGTACAGCGTCACTTTGTATGACCAGTAATGTGTCATGTTGTATGATCAGTACAGTGTCAGAATAAAACAACAAGACAACTCTACAGGAAGAACAAGGTGCCACGTAGTAAAGCAGTAAGCGAAAAAAACACAACAACACCCTTTCAGGTTCAAACTGTTTTAAAGTGACCAGTTTGTCTCTCCACATGTTTATATCAATATGATACTTTTGTTTGAAACCAACATGTAACAAGGCTGTGTTTGGTGAGAGAGTATAATCCATCCATTAAATACTGTTAGAAATACTCATGAGGAAGATTTAGACTGGAAGGCTGAATTCTGACTGGCCTTAACTATGCTGGCCTGGTGGGGCGGCGTGGGCGGGGCAACAGCAGAGAGCGGGGGGCTTTCAGACTCTTCTTTGATTGGTTCCATTTCCACTTTTTCAATCACCTGCTCCTAGGGAAATATTTTAAAAAATAATTGAATGTTACACATAATACTTTTTTTGCTTGGATAGTAGTTGTTCTTCCGTTTGAGTTGATGATGACCAATTAATGCCATTTAGGATTCTGGGGTTCTGGGCCTCAAAGACTGGCGAAGGGTGTAAAACCGCCAATACATTGACATTAAGAATGCACCGGTGGGCTAATGCCTGGTGGCCTTATATGTGCAGCAGTCCGTCTCAAATCCGCACTGGTGCCTGAATTGAATGCCCTGACCTATAGTCTCAGATTTGTGCTACCGGGTGACAGTGCAGGTAAACAAAGGAGCCATCCCAATAATCACCAGATGGGAATTCGGCAGGTGGGGAGAAGCAGAGTAGTGCACGTGACTGCAAGGTTGTACCCTATGTTAAGCGACACACCTTATCGGCGTGTTGCGAGAATGGCTAGTCTTGGATAGGACCTTGGTGTGCCCTCCCTGGTCCATCCCTTTAGATCACTATGCCCTGGACAACTACTTCTTAGGTTCTGATTGAATATAATACTCCGTAGGTTCTGATTGAATGTACTACTTCTTAGGTTCTGTTTGAATGTAATACTACGTAGGTTCTGTTTCAATGTACTACTCCTTATGTTCTGTTTGAATGTACTACTCCTTAGGTTCTGTTTGAATGTACTACTTCTTAGGTTCTGTTTGAATGCACTACTCCTTAGATTCTGTTTGAATGTACTACTTCTAAGGTTCTGTTTGAATGTACTACTCCTTAGGTTCTGTTTGAATACAGTACTCCTTATGTTCTGTTTGAATGTACTACTCCTTATGTTCTGTTTACCTTGACAGCTGGCACTGATATTACAGGGTTCTCTGGTTCAGCATTGGATTTTTTCTGATCCTCTTCCTCTTTCTTGATCATGGTCAGCCAGAACTCATAATTTTCTTTTAAATTTTTGGTCAGGAGGCAGTTCACTTTTCTCATTGGCTTGAAGGGTTGTCTGTCTTCATTGGGTCCTAGAAAACAGAAATTGAATATTCAACATTAGAATATATTATTATATCTCCAATATCTTTGCTAACAAATATAAACTTCTATTTTCCCAATGCATTTTCCTGAACTGTATATTTCTATATTGATGAATTTTAAAACATCCTTGCCATCTTATACAAATTTAATCTAAAAATCTCAAGAAGATATGAAACACTGATAAAAATTGGTCAGACAAGGACTGCAAGTATATATAATATATATATCTATATATATAAAAAAAGAGTGTTTGTCCGCATACGGATCTCCATTGGTCAATTTGAAATCACGTGAGTTTTTGTCACTGACCTATTTAGGCATAGACCTATATACTGTCTAATAATTTTTCACATCGGACATTGTGTCTTCGCTAGCTCAGTGGTAAATGTAGCGGACTGCTATGCAAGCGACCCGGGTTCGATTCTCCAGTTAGAAAAAATACTTTTTTTTTTCAACAATTTTTTTTTCACATTTTTTTAAACAAAAGACATTGTAAATCTTCGGGTAATTTAGAGTTTTGTTAAATAAAAATACTTCCCTTTTTTTTTAACCCGATTACAATATTTATTTTAAAATATTTTCCTAAAAGTCTTCAGTAAAAAAAGAATAATTTAAATATAAGATTTATAGCTTTCTTTTAAGTGTAGTTTATAATTTTTTATCTGTACCTTATACAGTCCTGTTTGTTTTTTTCACCCAGGCAATGTAGCTTGTATATATATATAATATTCTGATTTTCAGACTGCAAGATTTAAAGTGGGAAAGAGAATACTACAAGTATATTGGCATTGTCTTAGAGACATCCCATCAGTTGTTCAAAAATCTAGCATTCTTAGGAACAGTACAATACTAACTAATAACAGAAGACAATTATAGTTTAAGACAATAAACTGACCTGATTCATTATCTGTATCATTATCTTCATCCTGGGTGTCTGTCCCACAAGCTTGTTCAAGACTTTCTCTGGCAGCAACTGTTTCATACATAATAAAACAATACACATTGATATTATGTCACTTTAATTCAACCAAAGTTGTAGATTCCATAATCAAATAGTGTCACTTTAATTCAACTAAAGTTGTAGATTCCATAATCAAATAATGTCTCTTTAATTCAACTAAAGTTGTAGATATCAAATAATGTCTCTTTAATTCAACTAAAGTTGTAGATTCCATAATCAAATAATGTCACTTTAATTCAACTAAAGTTGTAGATTCCATAATCAAATAATGTCACTTTAATTCAACTAAAGTTGTAGATTCCATAATCAAATAATGTCACTTTAATTCAACTAAAGTTGTAGATTCCATAATCAAATAATGTCACTTTAATTCAACTTAAGTTGTAGATTCCATAATCAAACAATGTCACTTTAATTCAATTAAAGTTGTAGATTCCATGTCATTTTCCAACATGGATATTTTTCCATGAAAGGAGGTGTTATAATTCAAACCACAAGCTTTACCTTCCTTTGGATCCTCCTCTACCCATGTGCCAGGTAGTAAGCCTCCGGTAACCATGGCATTACACAGCGGAGCAACTAAGTGATTGATGAATGTCTCTTGAAGCTTGGCCAGTTGTGGACTTCTTCTGTCCATGTATGGAGATATTGGCAAACCAAGGCTGGCCTCTTCATCTCCCTGAACAAAACTCATCAATCAATTTACAGTTACAGTTTCTGAAATAATCTCTACCATCACATAAAACTAAACAAAAAGGATTATCTGACACAAACAAGAATACAGAAAACAGAATACTCAAAGTCAAATAACAAGAAATATTATACTAACATAAAACTATATAAGATATCTCTCTCTCAAAGCTGCAAGAGATTATAATGTAAAATTGATATCTTTTAGACTCGATCCACAAAGAAGCTCAGCAAGAAGTCATAATTCATGTAGATATTTACATTTTAAAGACAAAATATAAACATTGTTTGTTCTAAATTCAACACATGAAGTTTAAAGTGCATACTATCCTAACTGTAACAATGCCAAATCTGTAGAACATACTATCCTAACTGTAAAAATGCCAAGTCTGTAGAACATACTATCCTAACTGTAAACATACTATCCTAACTGTAATGATGCCAAGTTTGTAAACATACTATCCTAACTGTAACAATGCCAAGCATGTAAACATACTATCCTAACTGTAACAATGCCAAGTATGTAAATATACTATCCTTCCTATTTACTATCCTAACTGTAACAATGCCAAGCTTGTAAACATACTATCCCAACTGTAACAATGCCAAGTATGTAAATATACTATCCTTCCTATTTACTATCCTAACTGTAACAATGCCAAGCTTGTAAACATACTATCCCAACTGTAACAATGCCAAGTATGTAAATATACTATCCTTCCTATTTACTATCCTAACTGTAACAATGCCAAGCTTGTAAACATACTATCCCAACTGTAACAATGCCAAGTATGTAAATATACTATCCTTCCTATTTACTATCCTAACTGTAACAATGCCAAGCTTGTAAACATACTATCCCAACTGTAACAATGCCAAGTATGTAAATATACTATCCTTCCTATTTACTATCCTAACTGTAACAATGCCAAGCTTGTAAACATACTATCCCAACTGTAACAATGCCAAGTATGTAAATATACTATCCTTCCTATTTACTATCCTAACTGTAACAATGCCAAGCTTGTAAACATACTATCCCAACTGTAACAATGCCAAGTATGTAAATATACTATCCTTCCTATTTACTATCCTAACTGTAACAATGCCAAGCTTGTAAACATACTATCCCAACTGTAACAATGCCAAGTATGTAAATATACTATCCTTCCTATTTACTATCCTAACTGTAACAATGCCAAGCTTGTAAACATACTATCCCAACTGTAACAATGCCAAGTATGTAAATATACTCTCCTTCCTACTTACTATCCTAACTGTAACAATGTCAAGTATGTAAACATACTATCCTAACTGTAACAATGTCAAGTATGTAAACATACTATCCTATCTGTAATAATGTCAAGTATGTAAACATACTATCCTAACTGTAACAATGCCAAGTCTGTAAACATACAATCCTAACTGTAACAATGCCAAGTCTGTAGAACATACAATCCTAACTGTAACAATGCCAAGTCTGTAGAACATACTATCCTAACTGTAACAATGCCAAGTCTGTAAACATACAATCCTAACTGTAACAATGCCAAGTCTGTAGAACATACTATCCTAACTGTAACAATTCCAAGTATGTAAACATACAATCCTAACTGTAACAATGCCAAGTCTGTAAACATACTATCCTAACTGTAACAATTCCAAGTATGTAAAACATGTTCAACTCCAAACCTGTTCATAAAATTCTTCGGCTATCCTGAAAGTCCACTGCTGGTGTAGATCTCTACGTTTTGCTGGTCCATTGATGTCTGCAAGTTTTATTACCATCTGAGTGACCAAAAGTCTGTCTGATTCCGATGTCCAGTCTATTCCGACGGATTCTTCATCATTCACCTTCATAACAAACAAAACAAAAAATGTTACTGACAAACTCTTAATGAATTACATTTAGGCACCAAATTATTTCTGGTGTTTTGTTGTTTTCTAAATACTTTTTCTGAATATTGAATAGGTTAATCAAATTACATTTTAATTTTGACCAGTCTTAATGCTGTGAGTACAAAATTATTTTCTAAACCAAAAAAGAAATAATATAAAACAGCCCCTAAATCAAGATTTTTTCTTTAAACAATGTGCATGCATGTAGGCCTAGCAAGAAAGCCAAACATGTTATCTACAACTGATGATGTCATTTCCTCAATTAAACTAAGTAGCTAGAAATACTAAAAAGAATTTTGTGCATTTGTTGCTATAGAAAAAAAAACAATAGGAAAACTTATTTTTGGGGGAATGGGGCTGAAAAGTTTATATTATAGAATATGTCAGCAACTGTTCAATGTGCCAAGTTTCATCTCAATAGGACGATTGAATGTGGCCCAATTAATCTTTTGAAGATTTTGCCACTCAATTTTTCAGGGGTGGGGCTAAAATTTAGGAGAATGTGTTGCCATTGGGAAATATCTTATGTGCTTTGTTTTTAGTTCAATAGGATCCCGGGAAGTGGATCAGTTAGCCTTTGATGATTTTGCCAACCAGAAAGTCACAGAGAAACAAAAAAAAAAGTTAATATAAAGGATATAAAGCAATTTCAGTCTAAGGGGTTTAATTTGTATGTGTTCAATGTCACTTACCTTAGCATTGAATTCAGCCAAGATTTCAAAATGTCTCTTTAAATCTGTAGCCAGTATAGCCTCAATGACAAGATAACGAAATCTTTTAAACTCTGCTGCTTCAAGACCAGATATAAAGTAATTTTTGGGATCATTTAGAAGGAGTGACCAGGCAGCGGCAGCATGATGGTTCTCTAGCACAGATCTGTCATTGTACAGCACGGCCTAGTGGCAGAGAGACAATAAACACATTTTAAAACATACTACATCTGGGCCTAGTGGCACAGAGACAATAAACAATTTACCTTTTTAAACATTGTACAGCACGGCCTAGTGGCACAGTGAAAATAAACAATTTACTTATATTTATTCAAATAAAAACTGTAAGATTTCAACTAACAAATGATCATTATTTTAAAATGCTTGATTATAGATGTTTTGAAAAAAAAAATTTTTTACGACTTGCAATATAATATACCGGTAACTGGATTTGTTAACATTTCACGTGATATCAATTTTGTTTCGACCATAAAATTAAAAAAGTTTCATAGTTCTTTATATCGTCCATGTTACTTCTCCCAGACATGCATACCCCCATTAATAAAATTGAGGAACACCTAAGGTAAAAATGATAAAAACTAAACCAAAATGAGGAACATAAGCGATAAGGAAGCTTTTTTGACTGGAATATAGATGTAAATTATATGTTACCAAAATACACAAGAAAAATGGCTCAACATACAGTTAGTTAAGGTATTAAAGATGTATAAATAATAACTATAGTTTTTGACATGGAGAGAAGTAGAAAACTGAAGCTGTTTACCTGAGGAGCAGTGGTTGCTACTAAAAATGCATTGGTTCTACCAGGGTGATCGAAGTCATGCATAGCGGCTGCAGTGTAGAGTGCCATCAGCTCTAGTGCTGGCAGGTTACCGCCCATAATACCATAAGAATCTTCAGCCATAAAACTGGCTCTGTGCTTGATGCAAGGGCGATCTGATGTTTCATTATCTGGAAACAGTTTTATAGGGTGCAAAATGTACAAAGAAAATCTTGAATCTAATGTGTTCTGTTAGGCATTTGTCAATTAAATTTTTTAAATGTTGTTGTACATAGAGTAAAAAGTAACACACAGAATGTGAGAGACAAACAAATGCATCATGTAGCCAGAGGATGTCAAAATGAAAAAGTAAAGTGAGGGGAGAATTATGAGATAAAGAATGTGAAAGGTAAACAGAAGAATATGAAAACAAAATCGGTTTAATTATAATGTAAAATGTGAGAATTTGGAGAATGAGAATGTTAAAAGTAAAGAGAAAAAACAGTGGTTTAATTAGTGTATGTTTAATTATTAAGTAAAAGGGTTTTTAAAAAAGTATGATTTGTTGGACGTTCCTTTTGATTTGATTGAAACAGAAACATTAAATGGAAAATACAAACGTAAAAATAAATAATAAAACAAGAAAAACAAACAATTGACATTATATAAGCAGGAGAGGGATATATACAGAAACTAGTGTAACAAAGAGATTATAAAATAGACAATACAAAACAAAAGTAGGCTTCGTCACAGTTTAAAATAAAGGCTGTAGTGAAGGAAAAGAGGGATGAAAGAAGGTGTAAGAGACATATAAAAGATATAAAGTGGAGGGGGGGGGGGGGGACAATAAATTCTTTGAATAAAGCAATAACTAAGTACAGCTTGAAATATAAAAATGTTTATGAAAATAGTTTTTGTTTATTCTTTCTATTTTCATTGCCCTTTGAAGGCTGGCGGGTATTGTTTGGTGATTTACAAGGGGGCTTAACTCCCGCTAAATTTGTTTTCATTCACTACCTGATTCACTCGAGGATCCATTGTTGCGTGAAATCAATTCACCTGTGTTGATCTGAGCAAATCCAGGTATTGGTTGTGTTGTTAAGTAGTACACCCCATGTAATACATCTGTAGCATGAACACGATTGTGATCTGCAGACGTGATAAAAACAACAACCCATGAATACAAGCAATGAATACAGGCGTGGATCATCTTTTTTTTTAAAGCAGCATACCGTGCTGACCTAATGCTATACAATAACATCTCAATATAAAAAGCACATATAACACACCTTTGCAAACAACTAATCTGTATGTTTTCAATACTATCACCAAAAATTTCTTTCATATTTTTTTTAAAACATTTTTATTCTAACTAAAAGTATCTCCAACTGTTTCCACACAAAGACAAATTAACATTTTCTGTCTAACTTTATATGTTCAATTTGTAATTGAAAGATATTTAATTTATGTTCTAGAAAACTTTATGCATAAATTACAATAGTTTTTTTTTTAAATCAAACTTTAATAAATAGGTGAAACATATTTTCACCTCAAGTAATTAAAATAACTCTTTTAGTAAAACCTATGTGTCTGTCTATTACTTTTCATGTGAATATTAGATTAAAAAAAACAAAAAACAGGTACCTTTAATACATGGAACAAAAACAAACACAATAAAAAAAATAAAAAAATAAAAATAAAAACCACAAAGTGCTTACATGGTTTTTCCCTATATCCTAATTCTAATGCATGAAAGTAGTTTAAGAACTCTGCCAGTGGGACGCGGAATGTCTCCATTAAACCCACTTCTGTGAACAGCCGATAAGCAATCTAGAAACAAAAAGTGATTCACATGAAACAAACCCACGGCACAAGTTTGGGCTAGTTGATTGAACCAAGAAAAAAAAAAAAAAAAACACAATGTGATTTTGAAAAACATGCTTCCATGCCAATAAACAGATTATTCCTTATTAACAGCTAACAACCAGCTGTAACTACCAATCAAATATAATTAACTAAATGTGAGTAAATCCCTATCTTCAGTAATTCTATATGATGAAGTAAAACTTTAAAAAAATACTGTTGAAATAATAATGTGTACATGTACAGTCAACTTGAATTTCCTTTTTACTCTCATGAAATGTTATGAATGGAGAGTGAAAAAAAACAACAACAGAAAAAATACCATTCATAGCTATTTCAAGTAAAAATTAAATAAGAAGAAAGCACACAAAAGTAGATTTAATAAATTTTCTAAATCTTACACAATTTAATACTTTAACAAACTATGTAATCATATTACTTGTTGTATGAGAAGTTAAAAAATTAGGCTGTCATGCTAAATCAGAATTAAAGAAAATGTGTTAAAACTCAAGTTGCTCAAGTTTTCTTAAAGAGCTATATTTCCTATATTTTTTATTATTGTATATAAATGGTGCAAGTAGAAATTTCATGCTAAGCATTATCTTATCATTATGTCCATTGTTTGTTAGAATTTAGAAAAATACTTTTGTAGCAATACAAACAACCATAGCAATGTTTGAAGGGAGTGACCAAAAAAAAATCAAATTTTCACTGAATTTCATTAAAGAATCTTCTTTTTCCAGGTTTCTAATACAAGATTACTTAATGATAAAAACAGCATATTAAAATAAAAATATGTGTTGAGAAATATAAAACTTGAAGGTAACTGTATATTTAACTTAAACATACATTTTTCATACTGGACAGAATCCAGTATCTCCTGCGATGATAAAATATAAACCACTTGGTGAGAAAATAGCACAGGACAGTGGTATTTTACCAGGACACAAAACATGGGCCTTAAAATGTGCTCGTTCATGTACTATTTCTTCTCATTTTGTATAATGTTGCTGAAAATGTCTTAGGACTCTCTCAAGGGACAAAATGTTAAAATTGGACAGTGGGAGATAATCACCACAGACTGAAATAGATCTAAAGTCCAGCCAGGAGGTAAAGATCATGTGGTAAACCTGGATGGTTTCAAAAGACATAGTGCTCATTTCCTGATACAGGACAGGGGTAGGACAACATTTAGACACCAGATTAGTGCCATATATAAAAGAAGCACATGAGAAATGGAGAGAAAAAGAAGGGGAGAGATAGTGGATAGAGAAAGTATATCATGGAAAGAGTTTGCTTAAAGAATTACATAAATTTGCTAAGTGCTTCAAGATTTACTCATTTCCTAACAGCAGTGTATTATTTACTATAATTCTTGTATGTTTTACTGCATATTTCAAACTCCCTTATGGACGTATATATTTGTTGTTTAGATGTGAACTCCTTCATTGACATTATCTATTACATTTGTTGATTCATGTAATTGCACAAAGAAATATTTTCTCTTCATCTGGTTGTGGGTTATTATTAAAACCAGAGGATTGAATTTAAGTTATCATCGATAAAACCCACATAGTGACAACTAACAACTCTCACCATCCAACATTTGTTAAAATTGTTAGTTGTAACAACTGACAACTTCACATTTGGAATGTCTAATCAAGTTTGAAGCATAATGGTACCCAAAATTTCACACGCCAACTGATAAAATATTGTTTTGAAACAAAAAGCAGTGAGAACAGCTGTGTGGGCTAAACAAGTTTATTTATTTCTGACACAAGTACTTTTATCTTTTAGCAACAATTCTCTTTTGATGAGCAATGAACAATTCCCCTATTGTTTTATTATTATTTCATTGACAGTGAGTGTATGGGAAACTGCAGGATGTTTCAGGTCATAATAAAGCTGATGGCTGTTGATGTAGACAGCTGTGTGCAAATTGCATGTCACATTTGTCAGGTCGCTGGGGTCACTGTAAACAGTTGACATGTCAGGACAAGGCGGTTTTGAGACAAGAGAGTAAAACTGTCTGCAGTGAGATGAAGCGTTGTTATCTCCCCTCTATGGTGACCATCAAGGTTATACTCATACCTGGATATGTTTTTATTGTAGGCTATACTGCACATGATCAGTGCAGAAATACACAGAACAAATCTTGTATGTAAAGAGGTGAGGAAGAGAGGGAGACACATAGTGAGAAAGATAGAAAAAGCAAGTGAGAGGGGGGAAGAGTGAGTGAATGTACAAGAGACATAGAGTGAGAGAGAGAAAGATAGGATGACAGCGACAAAGAGCAAAAAACATAGCATACTTGTAAAGTGAGGGTGAGAAAAATAGAGTTGAGAGGAAGACAGAAAGCTGAGAGAGACTGAGTGAGAAAGCCAAATGTTTCACTTTCTCTCTATTCCTCTTTTTCTCACTCTACATCTTTCTAACTCAGGTCATCTCTTCCCCTCTTACTAAAAAAACTCTATTTCTTACTTCATCTCTCTCTTTTTCTCACTCTACATCTTTCCAACTCAGGTCATCTCTTCCCCTCTTATTATCTAACTCTATTTCTTACTTCATCTCTCTCTTTTTCTCACTCTACATCTTTCCAACTCAGGTCATCTCTTCCCCTCTTATTATCTAACTCTATTTCTTACTTCATCTCTCTCTTATTCTCTCCTGTCCATATCCTTTCTCTTCCCAACTATTTCTATTTGTTTTCACTCTCTATGTCTGTCACAATCTCTCTCTCTTCAGCTCTCTGTCTTACTCTATGTCTCACTTTCTTTCCCTTCCTCTTTCACACACTCTTTCCTTTACCCTCACTTAGAGAGTGAGTGGGAAGGAGAGAGTGAGAGAGACAATGAGAGAAAGGTTAAAAGTAAGAGAGAGAAAGTGTGAGAGATTTATAGAAGAGAGAAACTAAGACAGAATGAGAGAAAGGTTAAAAGTGAGAGAAAGTGTGAGAGATTTATAGAAGAGAGAAACTAAGACAGAATGAGAGAAAGGTTAAAAGTGAGAGAAAGTGTGAGAGATTTATAGAAGAGAGAAACTAAGACAGAATGAGAGAAAGGTTAAAAGTGAGAGAAAGTGTGAGAGATTTATAGAAGAGAGAAACTAAGACAGAATGAGAGAAAGGTTAAAAGTGAGAGAAAGTGTGAGAGATTTATAGTAGAGAGAAACTGAGACAGAATGAGAGAAAGGTTAAAAGTGAGAGAAAGTGTGAGAGATTTATAGAAGAGAGAAACTAAGACAGAATGAGAGAAAGGTTAAAAGTGAGAGAAAGTGTGAGAGATTTATAGAAGAGAGAAACTAAGACAGAATGAGAGAAAGGTTAAAAGTGAGAGAAAGTGTGAGAGATTTATAGTAGAGAGAAACTGAGACAGAATGAGAGAAAGGTTAAAAGTGAGAGAAAGTGTAAGAGATTTATAGTAGAGAGAAACTGAGACAGAATGAGAGAACGGTTAAAAGTGAGAGAAAGTGTGAGAGATTTATAGAAGAGAGAAACTGAGACAGAATGAGAGATAAGCCATTTTGTCATATGAATGATTTTTTGACTTTTTTTTTTATTGCATTTGTTAATTTGCTCCACATGTGGAAACCTTTTTAAAAAAAATGTAATTAATGATTCAAGTAATTTGATTATGTTGTTAATTAGAATAAACATGGCGTAACGCCTAGGGCCCAAGACAGTGATTGGGTTTTTCTTAATCTAAGTGTTGCTGCACTTGTCCACCCATTGATAACCACACTGCAGCTAATGCAATAGTAAACATTAGAAGCAACTTAATTAATAGGCCAAGGGCAAGAACAATAACAATTACCACAGCTATAAATGACAAGCCCCAACAAACAAAAATATTTGAGAAACATCTGTACCTTAGTGAGTAGGTATGTTCCTTCTGAGTCAGCCGCTTTAAAAATAGGAAAGTCCCACAGATTCAGTTGGTTGATGCTCAACAATGGATTCTTCTCAATTTCCTTGTCTGGATCAAACAGGAGCTTCAGCTCTTTGCTCATGCATGTCAATAAAATCTCTTCCTCTAATGTCGTCTCCACAGATGAGTCTTGCTCCTGGGGAAGTTTATCATCGTCATCCTCGGCCTCGTCGTCTCCTTCGCGCTCTTTATCATCTTCTCCATCATCCAGCGGCTGTATTTTTTCTTTTAACTTGGCTACTGTGATGGGTAATTGGCGCAATAACTCCTATGATTACACAAACACACATAGAACATATACGGTAGTTAATATGCTTTTATAGTCTAATAATGTATAAGTTAATACTTATTAACTGATTCAATGGGTTTTCAACTAATTGGCATATTATTAACCCTATTATGACAGTAACAATTAAATAAGAATATTTTTTTCAAAATAAATAAACTAAACGGGAAAAAAATACTTTTTTGACTAAGAAATAAATTAGATTTTTCTGTGAACCATATAATGCACAATACAAAACTTATATTATAAGTATAAAATAAACATTTAATTATTTATTCAAATTAGCATAAATATCAAATTAGCATAAAACTTGTGTTATTTAACCCTTATTGTTCCGACTACTTATTTGCGATGTATACCTTCAGTCCCAGCCATTATTTTACTAATTATTCCCTCCATCCGAGACATTATTTCAGAATGTTTGAGACATCGATAGGGTTCCGAAATTATTTTTTTACTTTTTTGTTGGTAAAAATTGATGATAACACGAAGAGAGTAAATTGCTAGAAACACAATAACTTACCTTATTAGAATAATCTAATTTATAAAGTAATTGTATTCATTCGTAATAATAATCCATAAGAAAAAGTCACATCAACATGTACTGCCATAATAACGGAAGGTAATTTGGTAGCGTCTATTAGGACGGCACTTTCATTTTCACAAAAAAAAACTAAATAATTGGTCAATTTTCATAATTTAAAAAACGAAATAAAATTCAACTATTCAGCGATCGAATAAATATTCTGTCCGAGACTATGGTGAAAGGTCAAATCCTATATTTTGTTCTTTAAATAGACACCCTTCCTGGAGGAAAATATACGTGGCCGGGACTGAGGGGATTTCTTTTTTGGAGGGAAATATAAGTGTCTGGGACTGAGGGAAAGAAATAGTTAGAGGAAATAATACGCGACCGGGACTGTAAGGGTTAAAAACATTGGCCTCCTATTACAAGTCTTTTGTTCTTGAAGAGTACAATGTATATGTAATACTTTCCCTTACCTTTTTATTAAGAGATCCAATTTCCTCAGCGGTACATACATTGTCACTATGATCACTACTGCTCGGTGAGTCACTGCTTTCATAATCAGATGTAATGTTTCTTTTTTGGATGATGGCCGAGCTGGACACACTGGACAAAACCTTCACTGAGCCAATTTCCCTTTCCTCCGAGGACTCCCCTGTACGTGCTAGCGGGCTAATACTTTGTTTGGTTTCCATCCTACTGGGGGCCGACCCAAATGAAAGCAAGGAGGATTCACTGCACGTTGTGCTCTTCCTGGGGAAACGTCTAGAGTAGGATGACTGAACGGCCGGGGCAGAGGCCAGAGAGAAAGATCGAGATTTGGGTATGGTCAAGATGGTGGTGCTGTTAGAGACAGATGCTGGCGACGGGCTGTTGCTCCTGCTGCCGTTGGGGCTTGAGCCCGGCGTGCCCTCGCGAGAATGGCGGAAGGAGGACGAGCGCATGCGGCAAGGTTCTGGCTCAAGGGTCGGCATGCCGGTGGCTGATGTGGTTGTAGTCCATGTGCTGGTGGACATCCTCCTGATTAATGATGGTGGCAGGCTACGACGAAGACGCTTTAGTAGGGCAAAGAATACAAAAGTATTCAAATTAATTTTTGATGTTAGGAAAACTTTGTAATGACAAATACTTTATTAAAAATAGTTTTATGGTAGCTACTAATTCCATTGAATGTTTTTCAAGCTTAAAAATATAATGACCCTTACAAGGAAGTATGGTTATCAATGTATTTGTGTAGAATTATATGGACAAATATTATTTAATATTGTTTGATGCAAGGTTTTAAGATGGAACCAAAATAGCTCTGACTCAGTAAATCTATATGAGCTTCCGTTTGTTGCTGTTATCATGTGTAGACAGTAGAGAATGATTGTAAAGGAACTCATCATGGATACAAACCCTTGTTTGTTAGACACACTAATCAAGCAACAAACAACGCTTGTTTTCATATTTTCAAAAAGTTGTCTAGGTTTACTTCTGACTGTAAGTGTGACGGATTTTTTCTTCTTTTTTCTTTTTATTGTTAAATTTGAAATAGATGTTTAATATAGATGTACAATATACAGACTTAGATTATAGCTATACAGAAATAGATGTTTAATATAGATGTACAATATACAGACTTAGATTATAGCTATACAGAAATAGATGTTTAATATAGATGTACAATATACAGACTTAGATTATAGCTATACAGAAATAGATGTTAGCTACGCAGGATAAGTGAAATCTACAATTTAGAATTAGAGCTTTGCAAAACTTCAAGTTTTTTGTTTTCTCAAATATTTATTCATTAAATAAATACAACAATGAAGTCATTAATTTGTCATAATTTTTTTTTATTTATTAAGCATCATGAGTTGAGAAATGAAAACCTGATAAATATGTTTATACATAAAGAAAACTGAAATTTGCCAGCTCAATTGACATAATACTTTTGCCTTAATCCTTATTAATTATGCATTCCATACACTTGGATGGTCATTTGAACACTATTTGCCATCTGTTACCATACCAGCTGCTTAAGGTTCATTACAGCGCAATTGTTATCTTCTATTTCCATTCATAGCCAGTAACAAGTTTATCTGTATAAACATAGACAAATCTGGCAGACATGGCTTTAAATCAGTAACCTTGAGACCATGTACATGACTAAACAAGAGGGCAGGGGTCACTGGATGTTTCTATATTACATATCCAATACACGTTGGATGATAATGGAGCTGTAAATTGAAACAAAAAAGTAATTGAAACATGTTTAATTGTATGTAAATGATTTAAATTTTAGAGGAAAGTAAAACAGCTACTTTATGTCATTGTAATAATTAATTAACGAAGCCTTACATTGGCACTACATTCAACAACAAAAAATGTATAGGAGCCATGCTTTTAATAAAAACAATACTGCATTCTTCTTCTAATTGGCTTTGCAGCGATTTCAACAGTCGGCTACAACAAGACAGTGTTAAGTGTTCTATCAACTCATAGGCCTATATCTATAACATATGAGCAAGAATTACCATTATAAAGCTTCTAATATAAAAAATGTCTAGTTGAGTTGCAGAGAATAAACTCACCTGTATGTCTCTTGTACAAAACTCTTGTGATAAAAACTTTATTTCATGATTGTGGAAACAAATTCTCGCTCAAAACAATATTAAAAACAAGTTAAGATTATTATAATGGATACGATTGTAATGTGTGGTAGGTTGATACTTTTATCAGCCAAAACCTACTGATGAAATGTTCCTATAAAATACATTATACTTATCTAAACTCAATGTATTTACAAAACCACCAAACTACACAAAAATTATTTTTAATTAATAGCTGTGCACAATGCATTAAGACTCATGGACTTTAAGTAAACTCAAATAAATATTCAATAACAAAATGAGACACAAATAAAAGAATAAAATCAATAGGTGTAGAATAAATCCAGTACAATTGCACCTCTGAAGCCACCTACATTGGTTGAAACCAAATTTTCCAAATTATCAAATACATTTCAGCAATATGCTATAGAATAATTACCTTTGGAAGTGTAGAAGGTCTCTCCCCAGTGTAGGGACTTTCCTCGCTATCAGAGCCATATGTAGTGCTCTCTGTCAGGGACACAAGTGGGCTTACCCTGGGCTTGTGGAAAGAACTTTGTGCATCGGGGGGTTTGAGTAAGTTGCTGACTGCCTTCAGACCTGAGATTATATGTGGAGGGAGACTGCTGTCAGCGAGCATGTCTGTGATTAGACCGTGAGCTTCCCCAAGGATAGCCGATTCATAGCCTGTTGTTGAAGACTAGGAGAAAAAAACAAACATAAATGAATGAGTCATTTGAATTTAATTTTTTAAATGATGCTATGAAGTATGCATTTCAAAACAAATATATGACATTTAATTGAGAGTGTCAACATCCCTGTTTAAAAGATTAATTCAAGGCAAAATAAACTAAGTCTGAATATCTTTTCGCACTGTGTTGACCTACATAAGAAAATATTTTATCTTATTTTAGGAGCTCATTAAATGTTTAGAATGATTATACAAATTTGACTATTGATTTAAATATATCTCTATGTATGTGTTTATTTTATATGTTTAAGAATTACTTCTTTTACACATAACAGTTTTGTAAATAAGTTTCATTCATCCCACTGCACACAACAGATTAATAAACATGAAAATCAGTTGAGAAATGACATTGGTCTAAAGGCAATTGTCGTACTGAAGGCCAAGGTCCAGTAAGGGCTAAAATTTCTTCCAGGGTCTGGAAGGAAGGTGTCCTTATGTCTACCTTGCTCTGATGGGTATCTGACTTTAGTTTAAAGTTGGGGGTAAAGTTAAGGTGTTAGGCATTGTGCGCCACAAAATCCCCTTGTATGATGTGGCCAAGTAAACTGGTAAATGCTGCTTCATCTGCCCTATAGATCAAATAGGTCTGGGAGGTGTTACTTTGACTAAAAAGAGAATGACATTAAGCATAAATGATACATATATTTTTACGTAAATACTGAGAGTTCAGATGAATCCTGAGAGTCCAAATAAATCCTGAGAGTTCAAATAACTACTGAGAGTTCAGATAAATCCTGAGAGTTCAAATAAATCCTGAGAGTCCAAATAAATCCTGAGAGTTCAAATAAATCCTGAGAGTTCAGATAAATCCTGAGAGTTCAAATAAATCCTGAGAGTTCAAATAAAATCCTGAGAGTTCAAATAAATCCTGAGAGTTCAAATAAATCCTGAGAGTTCAGATAAATCCTGAGAGTCCAAATAAATCCTGAGAGTTTAAATAAATCCTGAGAGTTCAAATAAATCCTGAGAGTTCAAATATATCCTGAGAGTTCAGATAAATCCTGAGAGTTCAGATAAATCCTGAGAGTCCAAATAAATCCTGAGAGTTCAAATAAATCCTGAGAGTCCAAATAAATCCTGAGAGTTCAGATAAATCCTGAGAGTTCAGATAAATCCTGAGAGTTCAGATAAATCCTGAGAGTTCAAATAAATCCTGAGAGTTCAAATAAATCCTGAGAGTTCAAATAAATCCTGAGAGTTCAAATAAATCCTGAGAGTTCAAATAAATCCTGAGAGTTCAAATAAATCCTGAGAGTTCAAATAAATCCTGAGAGTTTAAGTAAATCCTGAGAGATTAATACACAGACCTATTCAGTAAGTATCACAAAGTTTTTGAAGTAAACTGGGGCAAAGTAAACGTAACTATTCTTACTATCTATTCTTGCACTTTATGAAAACATGCATTACAATATAAGTTTATATTTACTGCACAGATATACCTGCATATATACATTTAATGAGGAAAATTGTATTGAGATTACTGTGTCGTGCCAATCTGACAAAATGATTAGAGAAAAGAAAGGTGTCTGCTGCTAATTTCTCCTTTCTCTTTCATTCAAATGTTAAAAATGTAAAGGTATATAATTATATCAACAAGCCTGTTCAATACTATTATTTTACCAGGCTTATTTATTACAATGCAAGGCGGGGGAGGGGGGTCTGATACATGCCAGATTGCCTGGTTTAGTTAATCAAGCTTCAAACTATCATAAATGCAGGAAAAAAACTTTTTTTTGTTCACTTGGAAGAGGTTTGAAATGTACAATGGATGCCAACAAATGTAAGTAAATAGTACAGACAAATTTGGCCACAATGTTTTTTTTATCTGCTACAGTAAAAATGTTTAAAGAATAAATAAGTTTACATAAAAAGTATCAATAAAGAAACAGCGCTAGTAAAAGGTAGGAAGGGTGAGCTTTGGTGGGAAATCAATAAATGTCTATATTCAAGTGTCATAAAGTGGTGGTGTTTTTTTTTATACTTAAGCAAGAATACTTCAATGTAAAAAAAAAAAGTATTTAAATCAGGTCTGCCAGCTTTTCCTTTTCCCCAGTGCTTGGAGACAATTCCCAGTGTTCAAACCTCAGTTGGAGACAATACCCCGGCTCTGGCTTATTCTTCATTATAAAAATTGAAGTGGTCTCTGCACCCTGTAACAACTTTTTTTTAACACACATAGGCCGGCATATAAGTGGGATTTTTATTTTCTATATTTACATTCTTTATAAACCCTTTCCACTTATGATATACCTTGTTAGGGGGAAAAGAAGTTGAGAAAGAAAATAGGAAAAATAGTAAGTAAGAAATAAAGCAAGTAAGAAAGAAAATTAGAAAGTAAGAAAGAAAGAAAGAAAAAGAAATAAAGAAAGAGTCAGAAACTAAAAGAGAGCAAAAAGTAAATAAATATACCAGTATGATGAATATTTATTGTTTAAATCAAGAATAAGTGAGCCAGTGTTAAACAGTTTATAATATTTCTAGACTCCATAGGTTGTTTGTTTTTAAAAAAAAAGTGTTTACATAGTTAGGGTAATTAAACTTTCCAAGCATCGCATTACTAATTAAATCATGGCTAGAATAATGAAGCACACATTTTTATACAAAGTCTTATAATAAAAATGTACCAAAAAAAAACAGGATCATGTTTAAGTTTAAAAACAAATGCTGAAGTTTGGAAGAGGCTTCAATTATAATTAGCAAGAGATAAATGTTGAATCTATTGAATTTTTTTATATTTTTTTTTTCTAAGAAAATATCTGAGATTGTTAGAGAATACACATTTATTCTACCTTGATAAATTTGAAGAAGCTATTATTACTATTAACAGGGAGTTGATGTTTTATAATTTACAGCCAATTTGTTTTATTTTATATATGAAACACAATAATTCATAATTACCGTAATAATTTTTTTCAAAACATTACATGTAACACATTTTCTATTTGATTCATTATCAACAAAGGTAATTTTCCTTAAATTAAATTAAAATTAATTAAATATGAGCTATGGGTATGTAAAGCATTTTTGTTCTCTAAAACTGATTATAATTTGTAGAAATTCATTTCTAATCCATTTTCATTTTTTGTCCTTCAATTTCTTCAAACTAAAATTTCAATCAAAGGATTTATCTCCCCCCCCCCACCCCTACATTGGTGACCTAGCAGACTGGAAGAGCAAAGATGGCATCTTGTTTATATACTTTGTCAAAAGTGATAGCCAAGATTTATGAAACAAAAATAGATATCTAAGTCTAATTAATGTAAGGAAAGTTTTAAATAACTTTTATTCATGTCAAGTCAACATCATTCTTTTATATTATAATCTTTTTTTTTTAAATAATGTTTTAAAACATGAAACAGGGGGAAGAAGCAAAACCAAATGTACCATTTATTATGAGCAAATATTCTGTTCAATAGATTGTTGACCCTTACAGAGGAAAAAATTATTATTTTTTAATCAATCCACGTGAACCAATTCTATTTTCTAGTGAGTGAACCTCCCTCCATTTTTCTCTCTTGTCTTTGTGTCAAGATATTAAAGAAATTGAACCATGTGCAGTGTGCCTCATTCTTTTCTTCCTAATGTTCCTAATGTATATTATAGGAAAAGATTTTTCTCTCTTTCAGTCTACACATTTCAGAAATCAACCCTTTGCTCTTTTTTTCACAAACCTTATTGCAAAAGTGGTTTGTTTTATTATTTTTTTTCTAGGCACAAAGCTGTTCTAAGAAATGGACTTTGATAAATGTGCATTTTTCACACCCCAGAGGAAAATCTGATTTGACTTGTTAAACTATTTTGAAGATTTTCATTCAGAGTGATATTGGATGAAAGTATCTATGCTATAGAAACACATCCTCGGTTTCTAATAATAAATATGACACTAAAAAATGCCATTGCTGGCTTTTTCCACAAGACATGGCAAAAACGTGTGCATTGAAATGGACATAAGCAGCAAAACGACTATAGCCGAATGTTTATGCAAAGATTTTATTTTAAACAAAATACTAGTGAGTGTAAATGGGGCACAGTGGCAGGGCAGCAGCAAGTTCGACTGACATACCGAAGATTCTGTGTTTGAATCCTGGTGAAGGCTAGATTGATTCTTTTCCCCTGGATTCTAGGGTGTCCCTGAGTCCACCCAGATCTGATGGGTACCTGATTAGTTGAGGTAAAGGTCGTCCTAGTATGCTGTGGCCACATAAACTGGTGAACGCTGCTTCACCTGCCCTATGATCAATTTGATCCAACGGGTACTTTACTTACTATTGAGTGAGAAGATTTCTTAATAAACAGATCACATTAACATTGACAAAAAAAAAGTTGTTCCTATTTTATCATTAATTATTACTAGGTATTAAATATATTTAAAAAAAATATATATATTTTTATTTAAATATATAAACTTACTAACTTGAGCTAAACACAGACACCAAGCAACAGTTCAGATATTTTAAAGTTGAATATCCTTGTTTTTAAAGACATTTTGAGAGCCCCATGCAACTACATTTGTGAGTTTTTTTTTATTACTTTTCATAAATTTTGTGTGTGTGTTGCATTACACATACAACCAATGGCCACTAGCAGCTATCTGAAGACATCTGGTATTATCTAAGGAGTGTAGTCCAGCATGGAAGTAACGCTTTAGACCCTGTCTGGTCTCATTATTTTTGCTTGAGTCTCTTCTGCTCCTTCCTCATTCATTTTTTTAGCATAATACCAATCACATTTAGCAAATATTGTAAGCAAAGCTACATGGAAGCTTACAAAAAAGTTGTGAAAATTATATGGAGAAAGGCCACACCAGCTAAATGATGTCTTTGAGGGTGCTATGAGGAGGATAGCAAGACTATAGGAAGGATAGTTAGACCCTTTAAGGAAGAGATAGCTAGACCCTATGCCTATTAGGAAGAGATAGCTAGACCCTATATGGAGGAGATAGTTAGACCCTATATAGGGGATAGCTAGACCCTATATAAAGAAGATAGCTAGACCCTATATAAAGAAGATAGCTAGACCCTATATGGAGGAAATAGCTAGACCCTATATGGAGGAGATAGCTAGACCCTATATAAAGAAGATAGCTAGACCCTATATAAAGAAGATAGCTAGACCCTATATGGAGGAAATAGCTAGACCCTATATGGAGGAGATAGCTAGACCCTATATGGAGGAGATAGCTAATCCCTATTTTGGAGGAGATAGCAAGCCCTATTTAATGGAGCATGACCAAAAAAAATGATTCAATTCAGATTTTCATGAAACACAAAATTGCAGACAAGAACTTGAAGATCTCTCAGCATGTATTGAAATATAGGTAGCTTGGGTTTATGAGCACCAAAATCTGGCTTGCTTTTCTCAAGTGACTATAAAAAAAAAAACACTTGTCATGGTTTATTTTTAGAAAACCTATTCATTGCTTCTTACTTTATGCTTGATCGCAGGTAGGATTTTAATTTCCCTTTCAATAGGGCACAGAAATTTTGACAAAGATAACAGTGCACTCAATCATTGTATATATCCATTTTGGTGACAGCACTTGCAGAGTTAGCTGTTTTGATACTTTTCTTGTCATTCAATTGATCTACTTTAGCTACTTCAGTTTTGTTTTTTTTCTTCTGCCATTTCAAATTTCAACACAAAAAGTTAACAAAAATGTTCCAAATCCTAACTGCTAATATTATTATGTGTAATAAATAAAAAACAATTGGGTTTATAAATATGCACTCCTTTTAAATTTGATTTCTTAGTACAAGAATTACCCCATAAATTATAATCGTGATGATGATCTTAGACAGCATTCTTAAAGAAAGGAATTTTTTTGCAAATGATGGAAAAGAAGAAAAACTAATTTCATTCTTGCTCATTTAAGTCATTATTTAATTTAGATGTTTTTATATTTGCCACAAACTCCCTTTTTGTTACCATTAAGGATTTTTCTTTTTTTTTATTATTATAAAAATGACAAAAAAAGATAATCAAAAATGAATTTTAGAGCCAAAACTCTAAATCTAATGAATATAAACAATACATTATATAAAAGCTTGTATACATAGGCTATAAATAATAATGCATATATAATATTGCTATAAAAATGAAAAAAACAACTATTTTCCACCACTTGTTTAAATGCTCATAACAAAAATAAGTCTCAATTTATATATTTTTTAGTAGCTTATTTTTATAAAGAGAAATATAAAATATTTTTAATGAAAAAAATGTAACAAAAATGTTTTATTTCACAATCAGCAATATAAGATTATTTAAAAAAAAACACTTTCTAATATACAGTTCATGGGAAGGGCGGGGGCAAGGACAATCATCAGGTGTTGAAATAATTACTAGGCAATCAAAGTAGGAGTCTTATCAGTGTAACCCTACTCTTAAGGATCTCTTAACAGCTGATTGGCAAATGCTATGTCAGGAATCAGTGTGGGCCTAAATCTACTGTGTAAATGAGAAGAACCGGTCAATATTTTTGAAAAAAATAAAACCATTAATGACAGTGAAAATATGGAGGTTGGATGACAGTGAAAATATGGAGGTTGGATGACAGTGAAAATATGGAGGTTGGATGACAGTGAAAATATGGAGGTTGAATGACAGTGAAAATATGGAGGTTGAATGACAGTTAAAATATGGAGGTTGAATGACAGTGAAAATATGGAGGTTGAATGACAGTGAAAATATGGAGGTTGAATGACAGTGAAAATATGGAGGTTGAATGACAGTGAAAATATGGAGGTTGAATGACAGTGAAAATATGGAGGTTGAATGACAGTGAAAATATGGAGGTTGAATGACAGTGAAAATATGGAGGTTGAATGACAGTGAAAATATGGAGGTTGAATGACAGTGAAAATATGGAGGTTGAATGACAGTGAAAATATGGAGGTTGAATGACAGTGAAAATATGGAGGTTGAATGACAGTGAAAATATGGAGGTTGAATGACAGTGAAAATATGGAGGTTGAATGACAGTGAAAATATGGAGGTTGAATGACAGTGAAAATATGGAGGTTGAATGACAGTGAAAATATGGAGGTTGAATGACAGTGAAAATATGGAGGTTGAATGACAGTGAAAATATGGAGGTTGGATGACAGTGAAAATATGGAGGTTGAATGACAGTGAAAATATGGAGGTTGAATGACAGTGAAAATATGGAGGTTGAATGACAGTGAAAATATGGAGGTTGAATGACAGTGAAAATATGGAGGTTGAATGACAGTGAAAATATGGAGGTTGAATGACAGTGAAAATATGGAGGTTGAATGACAGTGAAAATATGGAGGTTGAATGACAGTGAAAATATGGAGGTTGAATGACAGTGAAAATATGGAGGTTGAATGACAGTGAAAATATGGAGGTTGAATGACAGTGAAAATATGGAGGTTGAATGACAGTGAAAATATGGAGGTTGAATGACAGTGAAAATATGGAGGTTGAATGACAGTGAAAATATGGAGGTTGAATGACAGTGAAAATATGGAGGTTGAATGACAGTGAAAATATGGAGGTTGAATGACAGTGAAAATATGGAGGTTGAATGACAGTGAAAATATGGAGGTTGAATGACAGTGAAAATATGGAGGTTGAATGACAGTGAAAATATGGAGGTTGAATGACAGTGAAAATATGGAGGTTGAATGACAGTGAAAATATGGAGGTTGAATGACAGTGAAAATATGGAGGTTGAATGACAGTGAAAATATGGAGGTTGGATGACAGTGAAAATATGGAGGTTGAATGACAGTGAAAATATGGAGGTTGAATGACAGTGAAAATATGGAGGTTGAATGACAGTGAAAATATGGAGGTTGAATGACAGTGAAAATATGGAGGTTGAATGACAGTGAAAATATGGAGGTTGAATGACAGTGAAAATATGGAGGTTGAATGACAGTGAAAATATGGAGGTTGAATGACAGTGAAAATATGGAGGTTGAATGATGATTGAAAGTTTTGAAAACAATCTGGCTTCATAGAATGTCTTGGGCAGCTTTTGAATTAATCTTCTGTATTGATTAAGCATGATATAAAGCAAATAAAATAAGATCCGTAGTCAACTTAGCTTCTGTGATTTCAAAATTTGGGAGAATTTTATTTTAAAAGAGAGTGCCGGTAGGTCAGAAAGCAGACTGCTAGATTCTACTTCTTCCTACAGTCCTATGTGAATTCTGGCTTCAAATCATAGGAGTCATAATAAATGGCAGTTAGACACCACAACTATTAGGCTATGCCCAGTCATTTCCGCATAGGGCTCGGTGTACTGAACAAAATATTCTGATAATCAATGAACCATAGGCCTGCATAAAGTATGGAAAAAAGCAATTGACACCTTAATAACTTTTTAAAAGGAAAGGGAAAAACTCTCTGAACCAGTTTCATATTCAAATATAGGCCTATCCTACTCCCACAACTATTAGGCTATGTCCAGTCATTTCCGCATAGGGCTCGGTGTACTGAACAAAATATTCTGATAATCAATGAACCATAGGCCTGCATAAAGTATGGAAAAAAGCAATTGACACCTTAATAACTTTTTAAAAGGAAAGGAAAAAAACTCTCTGAACCAGTTTCACATTCATATATAGGCCTATCCTACTCCCACAACTATTAGGCTATGTCCAGTCATTTCCGCATAGGGCTCGGTGTACTGAACAAAATATTCTGATAATCAATGAACCATAGGCCTGCATAAAGTATGGAAAAAAGCAATTGACACCTTAATAACTTTTTAAAAGGAAAGGAAAAAACTCTCTGAACCAGTTTCACATTCAAATATAGGCCTTTCCTACTCCCACCGGGATGGTGTAAGTAAAAAAAAAGCAAAGTATCCCGTCAGACCAAATTGATCCATAGGGCCGTTCACCAGTTTTCGTGGCCACTGCAAACACCGGGATGGTGTAGTGATCATTATTGTGTCCAGTTGTTTGTACATAAAAATCCTTATTATGCAAAAGTCAATGTACAACTCTGTGCTACGAAAAAAAAATCTGCACATACAAACACTCCTGAGCATAATAATGCTCTGTATTATGTGAAAATTTCTGCAGATAATACTCAACATTATAATGTGCATCATCCCTTATAATTATTAGACCCACTAAGCATTTCATGTTTAAGCAAGGTTTTTATGTTAAGATCATTACATTTTTTTTAGGGGAACAATATATCTTGTAAAGTATTCAAACCTTTAAATCTATCATGAATGACTAAATGTCATAAAAAAAGTTTGACAACTCAGCTATCTCTCCACATACAATAAAGACAACATAAAAACAGATAGGGGCCTATAGTCTATAGTCTTTATCTAATGAATAAGTTTAAAGCCTCAAATATCAAAACTTTTCAATCAAGTGTTGTGCTTCAGGCCTATTGCTTTATGAAACGTCAGTTATTTCATTGTTAGTTCATTAATGTATCTATTATATAAATAGAAATTAGGTTAACTAACTGTCTCTAGTGGGCTATATAAAAACTATATAGTTTGATGCCAGTGTGCTAAAATGTAAGAGAGACTATAGACCTGACTGTTAGTCATATTATCAATTTTTTTTATTAATTCACTCATCAAGCTATTAGAAACATAAGTTTGACAGGAGGGATAATGGGTCTGTCATCTAATAACAGCACCATATCAAGAAAAAAAGGACAACTCTGTTTAGTATTTAGATTATAATATAAATCTCTTAATTTCTCAAATAATAAAATGTATGTCTGAATGCCAATTTTAACCAGATAGTGGTGCAACATTATAATAATATACAAGGTCTATTTTACCTTTGTTACTTAAATTAACATTTTATAAATATGTGGCTTTAATCCAGGCCTGCCTACTTAAATTTTTTTAAATAAAAATAAAATATGTTTAAATTAAATTTAGACTAAAAATTCGGAATCACACTTTTTTTTTTTTAAATGGCACTTATGAACGGCTACCACTTTATCACTACTCCAGTAATAACATAATTAACATAGTTATATATTTATTTATATATTATATATAATAGTTTCTTTACCTGGCTTTTCTGAATCAATGCTGGTAAGGATGTTCGACGAGCAGATCTGTGTGTTGCAAATGCGTGTGCACTTGAAGAACTTGATCTTCTTCGTTTGATAACTGGAATTTTTCCATCCTGTGTCGTATAGTTTTGAATTTGTGGCTTGAGAATGGCCTCCATGTATTTTGCCACAATATTTCCAGCAAATCCACAAGAATATGCAATAAATGGTCGTAAGCCAATAGGAATATCCTGCAAGGCTGAACATGCTAAGAATCTCGTGAAGCTTACCAGTAAAATGACACCAGCACTGTGACTGGTCTCTAAACTTGAAAATACACTAGCTACACTTATAAATAGTAAAACACAGACAATGACTAGAGGTTGTGTTGTATGGTTTGATAATACATTGTTTGAGCTTGTGTCAATTTCCACTTTTTCACCCCAGTCACGAAAAAATATTTGAGCAAAAAATTCGCCCATATAGCATGAACAAAATAATAAATAAATACTCGTATTGCTCCATGTTCGTCGAAAATATAAGGACAGCCAATAAAAAGCACACATAATACAAAACATTGGAACGACGAGCGAACATAAACGTTGAAATAAAATCCCCACATCACAACGCAATAACTGATAAAATAACACACTGACAGCTAGTGTTGTTCCACCATAACACACTCCAACTTGCTGTGAACTGAAATTGAATTTATTAACGCCTAACCATTTAAATAAATAACTGCAACTGCCCTGCTCTAGAGGTTTCACAAAGACTTGTATGTATCCATTATTTTCACCGTCTTCGTCATCCTTTTCTAATTCATTTTTAGAGCTCCTTCTAGACACACTGTTCCTGGCCAGTGCCATTTTTGTGATTTTTTTCTCCCCTTTTCTCCCTATTGTTGTTTCCAGCCAAGAGCGCAGGGGATTATGGGAAAAGGGAAACTTGATTTAGTGTAGCAAAACTCCTTTTCTACTTTTTAATTTCATTTTTCTTTATCATTATTTTTTTTAATGTGTAATCAGTAAATTTAGTTTATTATTTCGAATAAATCTCTGAAATTGTATTACGATTCTATGAGTTTTTCTGTGGCATTTTTTTCTATTATTTTCTTTAAAACACGTTAGGATAAAACGCACAATATATATTATTTAAATAGGCCTACACCATTGCGATGATATTTCGAACTAACAGTAGTGAGGTTATTTATGTCTAGATTTTTCCACATAGATCTATGTTTATTTATGCCCCCAAAAGATTTTACCATAAGTCATTTACCTTAATTTGATTTTTTAACTACCCTTTGCCTATACAAATTAATGTGTATGCTTTAAAAAAAACACCTTTGCATAAAAATTAATAGCTAGGGCCCACGATTTACCTCGGCAAAATACCGTGGGCCGTATGCCATTACATAATTTTAATAGCCTATAGATACCTATATAAAGGATTTAACAATCAGGGGAAATAGGCTAGCTTAGCTATTTAGGCCATAATCATAATGCCCAGTGAGTAGGGTTGCCAGTTGCCATATCTAGCTGGGACCTCGTCGGGACACTCTGAGTTCTGAAATGCGTGTGTAGAAATGAAGTAAAAAAATGATTTAATATAATTACTTTTAATTTAGAACACAATTACATGGAACTTGATGCGGCAGAAGTAGTTGGTAGCCTACACCATAGTTTTCGGAAGATTTCACCTTTTTCAGCAAGTCTTTTTTCCATTTTATGATAGGCCTATACTTTAAAAAAAAATTTACCAAATGCTTACTAAATCCGATCAAGGGAGATAATAGTCCTAGTTTTAAGTCTCTGGGTCAATAATTTTATTAAACAATTTTTTTACTACACAGTTTGCAGTTGAGAAAAATAAAATAATGTATATGCGTATATCAGTACCGGTAGGCCTACTCAAAATGATAAAAATACGTAAAATGAATACAATCAATTAAATAATATTTTTACATTATAAATGTAATTTTTAAAACACCTTTTTAGCTACCAGCTTGTTTTCATTAGTACGCATTTACTTCTTTTAATAGTATATATAGTCCACCTTTTATTAACTTTTAGGCTATAATTTTCGTTAGTTTAATTTTTGAAAAGCCTTATTTTTAAGGTTTGAACAATGATAAGAAAATAGGAATAGTCTAGAGTCAGTCTAGACCAGTAATCGGCAACCTACGACAAGCGTGCCAGACTTGTTACTCAAAACGATTTTCAATGGCACGCAGAAGACTCCTAAAAAAAAGCCTATTAAAGTATCTTCTATAAGAAATATTAATAATTAAAGTGCTAAAGCAGGGTGACTTCGAAGAGTAGCCTACTGTGCTTGTAACCTACATGTTGTTGTGGAAAGCCTCAATTCTTCTTAGTCTGTATCGCTCCCCGTGGAGCATAAGGCAGCAACAAAGTTCAGCCAGGCCTCCCTATCCTGGGCGAGCCATCGGATTTCACGCCATGTTTTATTGGTGGCCTTTGCTTCCTCGTCCATTGTCCTCCTCCACGTTCCCATTGGCCTTCCCCTTCGCCTTTTTCCTGGTGGTGTCCATTTCAATGCGCTGCTTGGGAGCCTCTTTTTGTCCATGCGGAGGATGTGACCCAGCCATCTTCATCTTCTTTTCGTGATTTCTTCGATGAAGTTTATTCCAGTTCTCTTGCAGACTTCATTGTTGGAGATGTGGTCTTCCCAGTTAATCTTTAGTATACGTCGGAGACATCTTCCTTCAAACCCTCTAAAGCGGCTTTCAATTTTGGTATTGGTCTTCTGCGGCATAGGGAAGGACTAAGCGTACATTTGACTTGTATAGTTTCAGTTTTGTTCTTAGATGCAGAGAGGATGACTTCCAAATTTTTCCCAGTTTGTTGAAGGCCTGAGCTGTCATAGCTAGTCTGGTGGAGATTTCTATGTCTATGCTTCCATTAGCAGAGATGTAGCTGCCAAGGTATTTGAAGTATTCAATCTCTTCCACCTCCACGACATTGGTACTTGTCCTCTTAGAGCTCTTTGTCTTAACTTTCATGATTTTTTTTCCCTGAGTTGATCTTTAAGCCAACACTTTTGGCTATTTGTTCTACTCGTGTTGTCTTCTCCTGGATATCTGGTTGAGAATGAGAGAGCAGAGCTATGTCATCTGCAAAATCGCAGACTTCTAGATAGGAAGTTAGTCTCCATATTAGGCCTCGTGGTTTGTCTGCAGTAGCTCTCCTTATGACCCAGTCCATTATTATTAAGAAGATAACAAGTGATATCACACATCCTCGTCGGACACCTGTTTTCACATGGAACACTTGGAACCATTCACTCTGTTGGTTTTTAAGGCGTACACAGCACTGGTTTCCAGTATAGATGTCTTTCAGGATATTAATGACTTTGCCAGGGAATATATATGATTCCAACATTGTCCAAAGTGTTGGGTGGTGGATGCTATCAAAAGCCTTTTCAAAATCTATGTAGTTGATGTACAAAGAGTTCTATTCCAATGACTGTTCCACTATGGTACGCAGGACAAAGATTTGATCATTGCATGATCTTCCAGCTCTGAAATCAGCTTGTTCTTCACGTAGGACTCTCTCTATTTCTGTTCTCATTCTCATCAGTAAGATTCTACAAATTATTTTTCCTGTAGCAGACTATAGGTTTATGCCTCTCCAATTCTCACACATGGTTAGATCGCCTTTCTTGGGAACTTTGACAATAATCCCTCGTTTCCATGAGGTAGGTACATGTTCTTTGTCCCATATTTTTTTAAAGAGTCCTATTAGTGTTCTTGCACACAGGGTTGGGCTGGACTTGAGCATGTCTGCCGTAACTCTATCCTCTCCTGGCGCCTTGTTTCCTTTTGTCTGTGTGATGGCTTCTATTATTTCTTGTTCCATAATGGGCCCTTTAGACACTTCAATCTCAAAACCCATGTCTGTGATGTCAGCCTCTGTTTCTGTGTCCGGTCTATTCAGGATATCTTCAAAATGTTCTGCCCACCTCTAGAGCTGGCCTTTCTCTGTCGTCAGATTATTTCCATTTTTATCTTTAACAGAAGTCGATTTGCTCCTTAGACCTCCCGTAAGGGACTTAATAATTTTGTAGACTGTTTGGTTATAGCCTTTATCAGCTGCTACTTGTGCCTCTAGTGCCATGTTGTTGGTTATCGCCTTTATCGGCTGCTACTTAATTGTGCTTCTAGTGCCATGTTGTCTACATAATCTTGTTTGTCTTGTCTTGCACTTCGCTTTACTCCAATGTTGAGTCTTTTGTAATCCTTTCTAGCTTCTGTATTTCTTTCTCCAGTTTTTGTGAGCATTTCCCGCTTTGCCTCTTTCCTTTGTTCTATGAGGCTCCATGTGGCATCTGAAATCCAAGCCTCAAAAAGACCTTTAAAAATAAGTGTTTTCCTATGGTCCTTGTCTACCCCCATGAAATGGTCGTTCGACCCCCAAAGGGGTCGCGACCCACAGGTTGGGAACCGCTGCGCTAACAGATGGCGTTACTTAAGTACTTGAGCCAAGCTCATAACAGTATTTTGCAAAATCGGGACAAAATTGGTTCTGTCGGGACAAGAAGGTCCATAACGGTGACGGCCCCGATATATCGGGACGGATGGCAACCCTACCAGTGAGGAAATAAGCTTAAACATGTGCGGACGTAACCTAGGCGGCCTACTCTTTCAAATTAATTTAATTAATTCCTATATAGTGTGAGAGCGTGGCCTCGTGTGTGCGAGGCTGTGTGCGTGTGTGATAATGTTCAATAAGGGGAATTTGCGTTGCATTCATATACAATGCTTTCATGAAAATGTCGTCTTTTTAATATTTGATCATCCCGTCGATTCGGAAAATGTCAAATGCCTTTAGGCCTATTTCCTATACAGTACAAGTTAAAATAGGCTATTCATAATCATAGCAAAGCATGTCGTTATAATATCATATGAGTTTTTTTAAATTTAATTTATTATTGCTACTTATAATTAGTAGCGGCTACTGAATCAAATTTAATAGTGCAGACGTTCCAACGCCTGCTTATGATGTAGCACGCGCAAATCTCTATATCAACACCTCCCATCAGTCCTTATAACAACCACAAGCATGCAAATAATCTATCTTCAATGAACATGCAAGTACAGCCATAGCCAAATTAGAAAGTATTTTTCTACGTAGTCTTGTTATTATGCCAAATGCTGTGTAACCTACATAAATGATTTAGACATAGGACTACGGAACACATGCACTTTGTAGATGTAAGAATAATATATTATAATAAAATATAATAACACGTGGTCATGTGGCAGCCTGTGAGATTTCCGTTTCTATGTTTTCAGGCTCAAATTGTTTAAAATATTGTTCTTTGTTTCTAGGTTTCTTGCGCCGTTTCTTGTAGCCTATAATGTACCTGCTCCTCCACCTTCAGCTACCTTCTGTTCTGATATATGATTTCCTATTTTCCAGTGTCAACATAGGTTACATAGCCCTGAGATTGCTGAGACGTGGACGACCTGTTCTGCATAGAGCTTGCAAGTCCTTTGATATTTTGAGTTTATCCAACTTGACATCCTGTAGACGTGGCCCATCAAAATGAGAAACGCAGTCTCTGTTTTCTTGCGAGGCGTACATGGGAGAGCTCACCACACAAATAAGCATTACAAAGCAATTTTTGTGTTGACTTACAGTATCTGTTATTTCATACTATATGTGATAGACTAGACAGGGCTGTGGTTGCCTTGCCAAGCCTCTTGCTGATGTTGGGCGTGTATGCACCTTAATAAAGCCACCACATAGACATCTCACAGTTATCCACCTTCCATGACTCAGGGGGCATCCGAAAAATATTTTGGTCAAAAAGGTTTTCAAATAAATCCCTGATCCCCAGATGCAGACATTCATCATGATAAGGCGTTTGGATTGATTGGTCATGTGCTGTGAAAACAAGACAGAACAATAAATAAAACTGTCCTCCACGGGACCACAGATGGAAAGAGGAAGAGAGGTCAGCCAAAATCAACATGCAAACTAAGATTGAACAGGAGATGGAGGTTATTCCTGGGACAGGATCAGCATTGTTCCATGTGGCCGAGATAAGCGGAGAGACTTTCCAATGCACCAAGGGCATTTCTGGTAGCAAGTAAGATCCTCCATGAATTGATGAAATTCTCACTTTAAGAATTAGTGCAACCATGTTTTGTACTGTTGCTATGTCAGCCAAAAATAGCTGTATGACAACATTTCATGCAAGTTTAACATATGTACTGAAAACAAATAAGACAAGAAATAAAAGCAGTCATATTTTACATTTTATTGTCAATAATTTGCAGATAAAAAAAAATTCAAATGTGCTTTTATGATGAAAAAGCCTGTCACAACTCGACCACATGTTTGTTGGTGGTGTCGTTAAGAAAGAGTACACTGAAAATATCATTCACAAATGAAGGATGGTATTTGCATGCTCTGGCACAATCTGGACTGAAGTTGACTTCACAGAGCATTGGTTGCATCACCTTTTTACCTGGACAAATGATAAATAGACTCATTTACTTTATATGCTGTTTATAATTATAACATATAGTTAATATTATATATTGTATAAGAGAGGTTTATAAAACAAAAAAACACATTCTATAATCATTACGGCACATCAAATTTTGAACCTATATTTAACAAAGCTGCTCACAATCAAGTTTTAAATAACAAACTTTTATTACTATTATTTAAAGTATTCTTTCTAACTGGAATTTAACTTTCTTTCCCATTTAAAACTAAATTTCATAAGATCAAATTTTAAGCAAATCAAGTGATTAATTGGCCAATCATAAACAAAATTTATCAGATTGCTTGGCGAATTCGAAGAATAATTCTGTGTTAAAGTTTTTTTTTACTATATAGGCAAATATTTTTAAGTTACAGTAAGTATCTTAATCAAACAGATTTGATCCATAGGACAAGTGAAGCAGCGTTCACAAGTCTCTGAGGCCTTGGCACACTAGGAAATGTGTTGTCAGTACATTCTTAACTTATACTTAACCATCAAAGCTTGGTGTAAAATTAATTTTACTGGCATATATATTTATAACCTCGTGAGGAGTTGCTGAACTCCCATCGGGCGCCTCCCCAGGTGGCGGATAGGGGAACACCCATCAGATATGGCGGGTACCGGGGAAATAAAATACCCGGGGCGGACCAAAATCAGCAACTGCTGCCTTGCAGTTAGTGGGGGGATCCACAAAGGCTAGGGAACCTCACCCGAACAAAGAGGCAGCTATCCCGAGAGCTGTAAGGGGCAGCCCCCCAGAAGGTTGTGCGCAGGGCTAACAACCCAGTCACTCAAAAACAATTGTTACGAAAACTAAATCACTTCCAAACAAACGGACAGATCTTAATGGTTTACGACCCAAGCCTGAACACAGACATGATTTATGGATTGCGACATGGAATATACTAAGCCTCTATAGAGCCGGAGCACTTGCCCGCCTCGTGGAAGAACTTGCAAAATATAACATCACGATAGCTGCCCTACAAGAAACGAGGTGGAAAAACTCTGATACTCTAAAAACAAAAGACTACACAATTTTTTACAGTGGTAAGGAGAAAAACGCCTTGGGGACTGGATTTGCGGTCAGCAAGAAGATAGTAGATAAAGTCATAGGCTTCAGACCGGAAAATGAAAGACTCTGTGCTATTCGAATAAAAGGCAAGATGTTCAACATAACCCTCATTAATGCACATGCCCCAACAGAAGACTCAGAAGATATCGACAAAGACAGCTTTTATGAAAAATTAGAAAAATTATATGATGATGCCCCACGTCATGATGTGAAAATAGTACTAGGAGACTTCAATGCCAAAATCGGAAAAGAAAAAGCCTTTAGACCAACTATTGGCAAGGAAAGCCTGCATGAGGATAGCAATAGCAATGGAATCAGGCTGATAGACTTTGCCACAGGAAAAGGCATGAGCATTAGCAGCACAAAATTTCCTCACAAAAACATCCACAAAATAACATGGACATCACCTGATGGTAACACTAAAAATCAGATTGACCATGTGCTTATAGATAGAAGACATGGGTCGGACATCCATGATGTTAGAAGCTATAGGGGAGCAGATGCTGACTCAGACCACATGCTAGTCAAAATCAGATATAAGCAAAGAATATCCACTATCTACAACAGCCAGAATAGAAGACAGAAACACTATGACAGCCAAAATCTGATCAAAGATCCACTAGTAGCAGACAAATTTAAAACACAGCTAAAACAAAAACTCAGAGAAGGAATGACAGAAAATGAGGACGCGGACAACGGCATTAACAAACATTGGGATATAATTAAAAATGCAGTAAAGAGCACAACGGAAGAAATAATAGGATACAAACAAAGCTATAAAAGAGGAGCATGGTTTGACAATGAATGCAGACAAATTCTAGATGACAGGAACAAAACAAGAATGATGATGCTACAAAGAGAAACAAGAAATACCAGACAACTATACACAGAAGCTAGAAGGAAAGCCACTAAATTATGCAGAAAGAAAAAAAGGGACTGGGAAAAAGCTAAACTATTGGAGATAGAAGAATTGGCAAGGAGCCGCAATGTGAGAGGAATGTACATGAAAATAAAGGACGAGAAAAATGGTTTTCAAGCAAGACCCCACATGTGTAAAAATAAGCAGGGTGAACTAATAACAGAAAACAGCAGAGTTCTAGAGAGATTGGCAGAATACTTTGAGGAACTACTAAATGAACCAAATACAGGAGAAAATGACACACAACAATATAACCTGCCCTATGGAGGACCAGACCCTCTTGTAAACTCACCAACTCTAGAGGAAACAACAAAGGAAATAATGTCACTCAAGAACCATAAAGCCCCAGGAGAGGACCTTATCACAGCAGAGTTTATTAAATATGGCGGGAGAGAGCTACACATAGAAATACACAAGCTAATAGAAAAAATATGGCAAGAAGAAAAAATGCCTACAGACTGGGAAACGGCATTAGTAACACCAATACACAAGAAAGGATCTAAACTTAGTTGTGCAAACTATAGAGGAATCTCACTGTTAAATGTTACATACAAGGCTATGTCTAAATTAATAGCAAGTAGACTACAACGATATACAGAAAATATACTAGGTGATTACCAATGCGGATTCCGACCTAACAGATCCACAAACGACCAGATCTTTACCATTAGATGTCTGCTTGAAAAATGTTATGAATATAATATACCAGTACATCAGCTCTACATAGATTACAAAATGGCTTATGATAGTATCAATAGAAAATATCTATATGAAACACTGGAATTCTTTGGGATCCCTAATAAGCTAACTAGACTAATATACATGACCCTACATAGATCTAGAAGTAAAGTCAAGGCCCAGGGAGAGTTCTCGCGTGAATTCCCAATTCAACAAGGACTACGACAAGGAGACTCACTATCGTGCATGCTATTCAACCTAGTACTAGAGAGAGTCATAAGAAACATTAACATAGACACTAGAGGGACGATAACAGAATACTTCAATAGAGAAGCCCCAGCGGAACTTTATATAGCCAACCTCTGCAGTACCTAGCATATGCTGATGATATAGCCTTGCTTGGAAAGAATAAAAATGCCATACAACAAGCTCTTACAGAGCTGGAAGATGCCTCCAAGCTGGCAGGACTTGAGATCAATGACCACAAAACAAAGTACATGGTACTGATGAGGGATGATACAAAGGAAGAAGATAAGGAAGACTTCAAAACCAAGAATCGCACATTTGAAAGAGTAGATACTTTCAAATACTTAGGGTCAAGCTTTAATGAAAGGAATGAGATACTACCTGAAATAAAAGAAAGAATAGCTGCAGGAAATCGTGCCTATTTCAGCCTCCAAAATGTATTCCGCAGCAAAAATATCTCAAAAAGAACGAAGAAGGTAATATACAAAACCATAATAAGACCAGTGGTGATGTATAGCAGTGAAACATGGACAATGACAAAATCCATTGAAGCCCTGCTTAATACCTGGGAGAGAAAAGTGCTGCGGAAGATATATGGAGCTGTGCAAAACCTAGATGGCTGGAGGTCAAGGACAAACGAAGAACTGTACACCCTGTACAAGGATCCAACGGTGGTAGCTGAAATAAAGAAGGGCAGACTGAGGTGGGCAGGCCACTTGGAAAGAATGACAGAAGGCAGAGCAGCCAGAACAGCACATCACCAGAGGCCAAAAGGAAAGAGGCTTAGGGGCAGACCAAGACAAAGATGGCTTGAAGCTGTAGAAGCAGATTTGCAAAAGCTTGGTGTACGGGCTTGGCGAAGGAAAGCCAGGGATAGGCCCGAATGGAAGGAGGTGGTGAAGCAGGCCAAAGCCCTACATGGGCTGTAGTGCCACGGGGATGGATGGATATATTTATAACTGGTCAGAAAGTTGAAAGAACAAAAGTTTTACTTTATTGTATGAGCTTTCAGAACGTTTAATAACAATATATTTGGCATTTAAAGGTCCAGCTGTCTGGGCATCAACTCTTCAACTTCCTAAAGCTCAAGGCCCTTTTACATTGTAGGATCAAGCCACAGAATGAGAATATATGTGGGTTAAACAAGCTGTATCCATGCATCAAAGAAGAAATGCCAATACTATAAGCATCTGGCATCAATTGCTGGGGAATAGTGAATGGCAACTTAGGACTCCACATAAAACTCCTGGTGATCTCAACTAACACTATGAAACATAAAGTTTCACAGCGACTCAAAACTCATACAGAGATAAACTATAAATTTAAAAAATGCCAGTGGAAAAGTATTGATAGTATTACTAGATACCTGAAGAATCTGTGTCCCAGGCCAGCATTAGATCAACTGCGTACATTGCTCGAGATTGTGGAGATTTACCAATGCCTTGTGGAGCTGGGAGAGATGTGGCAGCCTGGAAGAGTTCCTTGATCATACTAAATATGTCTTTCTGAAATAAAAAAACAAACAAATTCCAACTAATTATTATTTCCAGGAAAGGCACATTTTTTATCATCTTCAAGAATCAGTCAAAATTCTACAGAAAAAAAAAAAGTTATAAGTTATTTATTTTTCTCTCATGGTAAGTGTTGAGTAAACGTTTTGTGGGGGGAAAAGGGCCGGGGTAAGGGGGGATAATTTAGCTACAGTGTTAACATTTGTATTATTCTTGCCACTTGAAGAAACTGGAAGTTTATAAATATTTAAAATTTGACCAAATCTTCAACAACAAGGTTGCCACTGTCATGATTTTATTTTAAGATAATAAAAAGGAGACTCGAGAAAATTAAATGATAATATCTTCAAGATTTTTTTACAAATATCCCTTCTTGTAACAGTGTGAATTAAATCTTATTTTAATACAAAATAAAAGGTAAATTAAATTTACAGAGAGAAATAATAACTCTAATAATTATTGCATTTTGTCAATGTTATTTTTTTCATAAGCAGATCATTTATAATGCAACAAAGAGAAACAAACCACATACTTCAATGTCCTTCCATGAAAATCCAGAATTTTGTTTTTCAAACTCTGGGATGAAATCATAGTAATGCATTTGTTTCAACTTGGTCTCAGCCCCTTCCACATAATTCATGACAGTGAAATGCTTCTCATAATCATACAGGTGACTCAATGAATAGGGCCTAAAGACATAATCATACAGGTGACTCAATGAATAGGGCCTAAAGACATAATCATACAGGTGACTCAATGAATAGGGCCTAAAGACATAATCATACAGGTGACTCAATGAATAGGGCCTTAAGACATAATCATACAGGTGACTCAATGAATAGGGCCTAAAGACATAATCATACAGGTGACTCAATGAATAGGGCCTAAAGACATAATCATACAGGTGACTCAATGAATAGGGCCTAAAGACAAAACAAACTCAAAACACATTAAACAATGAATCATCACAACTCCTGCATTTTTAAATTAAATTAAATTATAGTTGTATTGTTTTAAGCTGTATTTAATAGCTTTTTTTTTTTTTTTTGTGGATTGGTGCTAAAAAAAAACTTGAAAGAAAAATCATCATTAAGATGGCACATTATGATAGTAAATAACTTTACCTGTTAGCAAATCTGAGCCAAAAGACTTCATATGTAAACATTTGAAGAGGCTCTGTGCTGGTTAACAAGACTAAGTAGCGAATGTCAAACTTGACATCAGCTTCAACATCCGCCCGATGGAAGAGAACAGGATTCTCAATGTATTTACAAGCAACCTGAAAACACAATTTTATTTATCTTTAGTAAAATGTAACTTAGTAAAGTACCCGTCGGACCGAACTGATCCATAGGTCCGATGAAGAAGCGCTCACCAGTTTCTGTGGCCACGGCATACTAGGTGATTGTGTGGCCAGCACTATGCACAGCCGCCTTTTTTTACCCCAACTAAGGTCAGGTACCCATCAGAGCTGGTTAGACTCAGGGACACCCTCCAGTCCCGGGAAAAAATCATAGCCTGCACCAGGATTCGAACCCAAAACCTTCGGCTCGCCAGTCAAACGCGCTACCGCTCGGCTACCGTGCCCCATAAAATGTAACTTAATATTGTCAAATTACTATTTGAAAAAAAATTAAAATGGGAAAATAAATCATGATTTTTTTGTAAAGTGAACAGGAGAAAAAAAAGATACAAACTACTTAATAAATATTGCAATATTTAATGTAATGAAACTGTATATATTGTAGGTCAAGTTTTATTTAACAACCAATTCAACATATTGGTTTAGTTAAAAACAATGTCCAACGTAAGTGAAAAGATATCAGCATTACCAAGTTCTAAGCCTAACAATACAAGATCTTCCAACTAAAAATAAAGCTTTGCAGCTAGGCAACACAATGCCAAGTGACTTGATAAAGTAAATATTTTCTCAATGTTTGCCTAACGTTGCCCTGAGGTAGAAATTATAATAATGTTATCTCTGTTTCTTAGTTTCAATTAAGCAATTTGAATATTTTTTTAGATTAAAAAATCATTTCATCTTTTATAAATTGATTATGTAAGAATAAATAATCCTTACTTACCTTTGGTCCAGAATCAGGCAAACAAACTATTTGTGCTAAACTTTTTGAAATGTATGTGTCAAGCCCACGGGCTAAATTCCATGGCTTGCAAATCCAAAGATTATCAAGACCCCTTAAAATAAAAGAATTAAAAATGGAATAGTCAATAAACCATTCAGTACATTTTTTTATGAGTTTTCTAAAAAAACTTAATCAATTACGTCTGATCATTAGTATATGTGTAACTAAAATATATCCCATTTATTTATTTTTAGATAGTCAAGATATGATCGTCTAAAATTATTATTTTAAGTGACAAGCCACTTTAAGCTTTAATGAATTAAGATGGAGAATATTTGGCCCTATTTTTTCTTCTGTATTTCTTCTTCTTCAGTTAACCAGTCTGCAGAGAAGTTAGCTTTCTTGCAGTCAATACCAGACAAACATATTTACACGTCTTTTTTTTTAGTTGTGTTGTATTGCTGTATGTGTTGGATATGGTAGGTTGACAGGGAGTAGTGTGTGTCTGATGTAGGTTAGCTTAGGGCATTCAAGTAGGAAGTGGACTACTGTTTCTTGTGGGTATTAGCAGTCTCTGCAGTTGGGTGGGTGTGTTTATTCTAATTAGATGTGAGTTGAATGCTATATGTCCTGTTCTCAACTGGAATATAGTGCATTGTTTTTTGCGGGGGTGTGGTGGGTTTGGGTGAAATTTATGTTGTCGTGTTTGATGGGCTGCTTCATTACTCTGTACATTTCTCTTCCAGTTGTTCCCCGTGACCATTGATTTAGATCTAGCCATTCCTCCTTAAAGTTGTTTTTTTAGCATGTCTTCTCTATTTTAAAAGTTGTAAGTCTTATAATTATGGTCCCGTCAACCCACAATATGGGACCCATCAAATAAAGTAAACATTAAAAAATTATAACAGATTCATAAAAGTGCAAAGAGTAAAGTAGTAATAATACACAAGGCATTAAACTCTAATTTAGAAATACAACCCAATAACAACCTGTTGCAAAGCACAGAGAAACATAAAGACAAAAACACTTTCCTTATCTCTTTTGCGAGAACAAATACATATAAATACTCTTTCTTTCCGAGTGGCATTTGGGCATGGAATTGGTTACCTGAACTGACCAGTAACTTAACATCATTTAAAACACTAATAAAATTGCAAGACTAGACTCCGAAGTAGCATCTGTAATATATAAGATAAGATAATAACCAAATAGGACAATATATAACAGCTAAAAAAAGGAAATTTGAATATGTTTGTCTGACTATAAAAAAGAGTGAAACAGCTCAACAGTCTGGTTGAAAAAGAGGCACAAGAAAATTATAAAATGTCACTCTAAGCCAGATGAGGAATGCCTGTTTAGAAAAACGTACCTTTTTTCACGATGCTGATAATATGAAACAAACTTGGTCAGCTCTGTCTGTAAATTGAAAGTGACGGGCAGCCATTTGGGGTTAGAGCCAAATGAGTCCACAACGCCTGACTTTGCTGCCCTTCTAGCAACTATTGCCAACAAATCCTTCACTGTAACAACATTTTCACAAGGGAACTGGTTGATCAAGCAGTTAGGACGAGACATACTTAGCTCACTGAGGACATTAGAAATACCACACAATCAACCTGCTGAATCCCAGTCACATCTAAGTGAGATTTGTTCATGATTTAACAGCAAATGAAAAAAAAATAAGAGAAAATCAAAACATAGAAAAATCTTAATCATTATCTTCTGACATATAAAATGAGTACAGCATAAAGTATACTTACTGAAACTGATGAAAATGTTGGAAGTACCACAATATGTCAGCATCATCTGGATTGTCCACTATTTCAAATCTGGGATCAGTCAAGTGTTCTACAAATTTGTTATACTCTAAATATACCTTGACCTTCTCCATTTTTCTCTCACCAGCTGACTTTATCTCAGGACTTGGTTGTGTTTCATTCAGAGTGAAGCTCTAAAAGTGTTAATTACAATAATATTAAATGTTTGCCTGAATTACAACAAACTAGTGTGATCTAACAAAGGTTTCTTCTTAATTAATTAATTAAGCATCTCATTTAAGAAGATAATGATTTTAAATTAGACAAACACAATGAGCAAAGACAATTTTTCATACTTAGATTAAATTGATTGATTTATAAAATAAACACATTCATGAATATACGTGATATTATAAAAATTTCTTGTAAAAAAAAACGTTTTCAATTTATGCATTTAATGTTTGTCCTGTTTTGTTAAACAGCCTTGCAGTCTATAGAGGACAAACAAAAAGTGAGGAAGTTCTGAAAAACATGTACGACTGGAAAAAAAAGTTAGACCAGCGGGAAAAAAAACAAAGGATCCTCTGAAACAAACTACAGAAGTTACATCCCTACTCAAACAAAACAAAATAAATCTTTAAATTAATAAATTGACTAATTATAAAAAGGGTTACTAACAGAGAAATAGTCAATACTTGGCTCCACTTGCTTGTAGTCTATATGCATTAAATCTACTGGCTCCCAAGGAATCAGTCGAGCTAAGCGAGTAGTTGGATTCTTTTCTCCTTCAATATAATCTCTAGTAACTTCATCTAATTTTTTTCAAAGGAAAGAACAAAATTATGAAATTTTTTCAACCATTTTCAATCTCCTAAAATTTAAGAAGATTAAAGGCACAAAGCATTAAATATCAAAAACATCATGAAGGAAACAAGAGTCTCAATAAATCTTACACTACTCACCTCCCAATTCAATCTCTTTCACTGGCCACATTAAAGAGTAAACTAAACCTGAATCAACGTTGTAAAATGGGACTACTCTAAAATTAGGTGTATCAGAATGGCGAATGCGACTGCCGAACTCATCCATGATATACCATTTGGGCATAGAATCATCAGAACCCTAACAAAACAAAAAGAGATAAATTAATTTTTACACAACTATCCAGAAGTATTACAAATAAATTGACCTTCTAATTGAAAATAAAAGTTTTTTTAGATGTAGTTTAATATATTCTATATAAACTCAATAATTTAAACACAAAGAATAATTGTTCTTAAATATTTTGACTTATCTTACAACAATGGTTTTAGTTTATAATCTTAAAATCATGTAATGTCTAGCTTTGTCTAACAGTAGACGCAATGACGCATTTTCAATGATTTCCATACTGTTGTAGGTTTTTTTATTATTTGAAATTTAATAAAAACAATCACGTTTTTCTTAGTTTTTGAATATAAAATAAAAGTAGAATTGAATTATTTCATGCGTATGAAACTTACAAATTCAAAGTTTCCAAATCTGTAAGTTTGGTTGAATCTGAAATAAAAACTTTTATCATAATTTTGTTTTCTATTTGAATCAACAGAATAAAAATTCTTGGCCAATCTAGATTTATTAAAACAAAAGCCATCACATTAAAAATGACCAGGGCTTTTTATTCTGCAGACTCAGCACTAAAATAAGTCCAGTTTTAAATTGCTACTAAAGAACTAATAAAGGACAAAAAATTAAAAGGACAATAATATATATGTTCATTATTACTTACTGCCACATTGTTTCTAGAACTGCATTAATAATTTCTTCCTTTGTTTTACTTTCTGTGCCTATGTCCATTAAATTTGCCATCCTTTCAACAAGTCCAGGAATTTTCTTAAGATCATCTTCAGCATTATTGCCATTGTATGTCCAAGCATGATCAATTAAATAGATGCTGCAGAAGACAGGTATATTTCATTAGCCATGTTTAAACTAAAGAATCTTTACAATAGTATGATTTGATAATTTAAAACTAAAACAACAACACAACTTAATGCTGCATCTGTTACAAACAGGACAGGACAAAAATATTCTAAAAAATATCTTTTGCATACATATTAATTAATCTTGTTGAAAGACTACAAATATAATACCTTTAAAATAGATATAATTATGGCTCCAAGCAAATTCTAATACTAAACTTAAGATACATACTGTTGAGGTTCATAGGCACATATGGAGGCTGTAGCACAAACAATCCAATGGGAACCTATCATCTCTTCATTTTCATTCATTAGCAGAACTTGTTTCATTTCAAAGTTATTTCCTGCATCATAAATCTGATAAGGACATAAATAACACTATAAATACACAATATCGTTCAGCTGTTAGGACTATGTCCAGAAAAAAAATACCTAAAAAGGATATATCATTAGTTCAATTATAAAAAAAAACGTATGTTCTTCAAATAAATATTACAAATCAAAACTAATGTTCTTTAAACTTTTAAAGCTTAAGGCAGTTTTTATAACAAGAACTTCAAAAGTTCCCTTTTGACAAGAAAAAAATATTTTAAGCTTTATTACTGTATTATATATCATTTTAAACTCTGGAAGCTAAAGAATCCAATTATGAAGGTTAGAAAGTCAGCTGACTTTACAATGTTTCATAATTAATAATTTTAAGATCTGGAAATTCTGTCTGTTTCAATGTTACCGATGCAAAAAATACATGAAACCGCTGCAAAATATTATAAAAACATTCAAACTTGTTGATACTTTTTACTTTTATTTTAATGAAAAAAAAACTTTAAAAACTTAAAATATCATCCTTTGTGTTGTGTTTTGTTATTATTTTCAACAAAAAATTTGTATCCTTAGGTCATTAGATGAAGAAGTTACGTTGTACGAGAAAATAAGACAAAATGATGGCCATGAGTCATGACGGTCTTAAAACGATATGTTGGCGACAAGCATGGAGAGATATGTTTTTACGTTCAAACAATTACTGTTTGGCTAAATTTAGTTTTAAAACATTTAAATAGTGTTTCAATGTAAAACAATTAGGCTACTGATAACCTCACAGAGTGCGGTCGTAACCAAAGTAAGTATAACATAACAGTCAGACAATGGTAAAAATAATGATATTAAATCAAAAACGCATTTTTTTAGTCGGCAAACGCATCAAATATAACAAAACAGCTATCTGATTGGGTTTACATTTTAAAATTCACTTGAGTATATTTGAAAATGATTGAAAATTCTATTCAATTTTTTGTGTAGGCCTACAAGGTAAAATTCTACTGACTGAGCTCGTTTTTTGTTATGTATGAATTTAGTATGATTCTTTATGAGTTATGAGTCTTAGCCAAACTACTTTATATTATTTTTTCATTACACACTCACACAAAATGGTTTTTAAATTGTGTCAATTGTAGATTGAGAAATATATAATAATAAAAGAGAGTTGTTCGTATTTGTGGCTATACTTTGGTATAACTGGTTCTATTTTTTTTTTTAAGTTTCATATATCATTTTAAAGATCTTTTTATCCTGAATACGAATCCGTTGGTTCTATTGTGAGATTTCTTTTCTGTGATTTTTTATTTAATGTTGAATATTTGTTAATTTTGCATGATTTATGAAATAATTTTACTTCCCTTGAGCACTTTGTGTTTTATTGTGTTACGTCCCTTTGGTTTGTTTATTTTTTTTCACACATGTACTGCACGCTTCTCGGACCAGATTTTTAGCCATTATCGGTTAGTTTCTAAGCTTTCTAAGGATTTGTTAATCATTATTATCGGTTAGTTTCTAAGCTTTCTAAGTATTTGTTAATCATTATTATCGGTTAGTTTCTAGGCTAGAGATGGGTTTTTGGTATTTTTTGTATGTTTACTATCAGTTAGTTTCTAAGGTTAGGGAGAGCTTTGTAGTTTTTTTATTTGGCTATACAGAGCCAACCTGGCCTATCTTGGGACAGCATGTGTTAGTTTAGCTATGAGACAGCATGGCGAGGAGATGTCGTGATCTATGGAATACGATTTGTTTCTTTTTTTTTTCTTTTGTGCTATTTCTTATTAAATATGGTAAGATTAATTTTATTTTTTATTGCTTCTAAGGAATTCTGATTGAAAATTTTGGTACGTGGAGCTATTGATAGTGTCTTAATTAAGAAGATCGGCAGACAATAATGTATTGTGTTTGATCAGCCTGTGTCGCCTGTGACGTCACAAGGCTTTTGTAAAGACAATACAAATAATATTTTTTTTTGGAAAAAAATTTTTTTTTTTCATTTTTAATAGTCTGCCGCTCTTCTTAAGACACTTATCAATAGCCCCACGCGAAAAAATTTTCAGTTGGAATTTTTTAGAAGCCTACTTTTCTAGAACCAGCTACACTAAAGTATTACCGTATTTGTTAATAAAACAACTAAAAAACGTTAACATAACACAAATCACAAAAATGTAAATAATAAAATAACAGGCCCAACCTCCTCTGAAAGCTTTTTGAAAAGTTTCGGCCAATATAATTGTGGAACACCAGAGTTTATAAGCTGGCTATTATGAAGATCAACAAATTCTCTGTACGTAATCTTTTTAGATTTTTCATTCTTATCATTGTTAATTTGAATAGTCGATAGGTCTAGATCTATATCAGAAGACATTATTATTGTTGAATAATATATTACACAAGTTCTACATGTGTTCTTGTCATTAAAAATAGCTTTTTCAACACACGAGTAATTGTGAATTAGCGCCCCTGTTTTGGGTAAATGACACTGAGCTATATAAACAGAGTGAATCATTTTCATCAGATGAGCCTAATTTTTTTTTCTATTCTATTATTATTATTCTATTATTATCACTATCTTGGAGTGATAATGATGGTGTCTGCTTCGCCTTTTTATGACCATTGTATCCTAATTGAAATGGGAAAATAATTAAAATGTAATAAGATAAATATACCCGGAAAACATTCACAATAGGCCTATTCTGTTCACTGTAATATTAAAAACTAAAATCATCAGGAGTAGGCCTATAATTCTATAATAGATCTAGATCTATACTTTATGATATAATTATTTTAGGTTGGATCCAAAATGTAAGCACTATTTTTATTTTTCAAAATTATACAAAATAATAGACACATTTTGTTTTAAATGTATAGGCCTATATTATAAACAAATAGGCCTAAGATAAGATAAGAATGGGCACGTCTTAAAGCGCTTCTATCCATGCTATTAAATTAGCATGCTCAGTACGCTCTTGGTAGACCTATGGCAGATGTATAAAATGTATTAGCCAAAGAGAAAGGTCTTTAAGTTCTTTTAAAAAGATTCTCTTGTCCCAGATTCTCTCAGTGTCTGAGATAAATTGTTCCATAAAGAAGGCGCAACTGATTGCACACTCCCAATTTTTTTTTTTGTCCATCCAAACTGGGAGTTTTGAGGAGTGACTGTGTTGAAGCGCGTAGTTCCCTAGATTACTCATGCCTAGCCGACTTTCACTTACTTTAGGCATTAGCCTATATGTTAGGCCTATATCATTTAGGGATTTTTTAGTTTCCCTCTACTTTTTCTAATTACAAAATCTTTAATCAGATCTTCAAAACTAAAAATATACTTCTTCTTCTTCTTCATATTACTGTGGATACCCGGTTAGGACCGAGGAAAGAGTCAACAATTTAACTAAACATAAAATAAAAAACAGCACAAACAACAATTAGGCCTATATACAGATGACGGAGTGTCACTTTAGGTTTTTAGACAAGCCCTTTAGTGACGATTTGAAGGCCGGCACAGTCGGGGCAGTGATGGAGGCCTGATCCAGGGTGTTCGACAGCCTAATGGCTGACGGAAAAAAAGAATATTTGTAGACGTAGGTACGTGCATGTGGGACATGCAGCTTGAGCTGATGGCCTCGGGTAGAGCGGGTCACCTGTTGGATTCGACCTGGCTGCGTGGACATTTCCACGTGGCAGTTCACGATCTTGTAAATAGCGATGACTTTGTTTATCTCTCTGCGGTGTTGTAGGGGCTCCAGTTCGAGTTTGGTCACCAAAGCAGAGGCGCTTGTTTTAAGCCCGTTGTCCTGTAAGATACGACGTGCCGATCGACGTTGGGTCATCTCCAGCATAGATATCAGGTGTTTTTGATGGGGATATGCTACATTAGGAAAGGCACACTGCAATGCATATTCTCAATTATGAATTCTTTTTTTTACAAAAAATTACAGATTTATAAGAGACACTGCAGCTCAGATTGTATCTGAGCACATCCCTCCTGTTCTTTGGTATCTCTACTGGATCCCTGTGACTAAGCGCATAGATCTTACGTTTCTTTCATTAACGTACCTACAGCTACATGGATAGCACTACACTTTCCCATCTTCGAGAAATCATTACGAAGCATGTGCGTTCCACATGTGCAAGGTTTCATAGAAACAATCGTCGTTCACATGAAGAAGTATTTTTGGAGTGTGCTCCTTTGAATCTGGTGCACATATATTTGGGAATATCCAGAAACATTCGTTGCAAAAGTTTAGACGTCCATTTTTGCATTAAAAACTATTTATAAATCTGTAGAAAATAATGTAGTCATAAACCTTCTTAGCGAAAGAGACAATCGCATTTGAATAAGTATTACAAACTCTAAAACGAAACCTTCATGGTTCAAATGTAAGTTAATAAGGGTATATGATACTAAATCTGTATCTATCTCTCTATCTATCTCTCTATCTTTCTATCTATCTTTCTATCTATATGCCTGTGTATCTATTTATCTATCTATCTATAATCTATTATCTATCTGTCTGTCTGTCCGAATTGTCTGTCTGTCTCTGTTTCTCTCTTGTATCTATCTTTTTTTTTTTGTCTCCCCTTTCTATCTCTCTCGCTGTGACTGGGTAGGCCAATACACAAACTTGGATCCAATGAAGGCTTTATCTCATCCACTCTTCTCAGTTTTATTGTCTGTATTATGAAATATACACATATTTATTTATACAGTATTTGTACGATATTTAAAGACCTTTTACTTTTTTCTGCGGCTCCCAAAAGTGGTGATGGTCCCCAAATAGTCCCAGACTTTTCCTTTAACAGTACCACACATGGTACAGGTTTATTCAGAATTATAACAAAAGAATTGTTACTTACAGGCCTACATCACCTCTGTTAATATGTAATAAATGTTTATTATAGTTGTATGAATATTAAAATTGCCCATCGTTGCCTCTTACTGTGGGGAATCGATACCACCAACCATAAGAATCGAGTTTACGTAACCCATTTTTGCAATCCTTTGTGAAAGACGCCTAGGATGGCCTGCCCAAGTGAAAAGACTCAAAAGACTGGACCCTGGTCGAATTCCAAATGACCTTTGTATGAAGAGCTGGGCATCAGTACGCTGAAAACTGGTCGCCCACGCCTCCGTTACTAAGATATTTATGAGAGACACGAAGGCATCCAGTATAGGTAGGCCTATTTATGATTCATGAAATATTCCACGGTAGGCCTATCTTTTTGCACAAAATGCAAGAAAAACTGTCACCCCACTCAGCCACATTGGAAAAGTGTAAACAAAATCCATTGGCTCTGAAGACGGAAGGTTACCAACGAATATTTAGCTTAAACTAGCCCATTGTCATTGTTTTGTTTTTTTAATTTTATATTTTTACTTTCAGTACCATGAAAAGTTGGCAATGGCACAGACAAAGAAGGATTACGGTCATGCTCATCGGGGCAAGTCTCGGAATCATTCTCTTATGTTACCCCAGACTGCCAAGCCCAGATGTTTCCGAAAAATTTTCTCCACAGAATCAACATGTGAGATACGATATATACAAGTTCCTTAACAGAGTGATTCCACCACGCCGGGAAAACAGGGTGGACTGCTCTGCGATAATCAACGGCAACATGCAGGAAATCGATAAAGCCAACCAGCTCTCACTACTGTTGAAATCTGACGAGTTGCTCATGTCTCCTGAAAGCTATATTGAATTAGGCTCTGATTGCTCGGATTTTCTGAAGAGCAGAGGGTATATAACGTCTCCACTGACGAGAGAAGAGTTTGAGTTCCCCATCGCTTTTTCTATTGTGGTTAGCGAGGATATCGAAATGGCCGAACGCCTTCTTCGTGCTATTTACAGACCGCAGAACTATTATTGCGTACACGTAGACAGGAAATCGGATGACATTTTCAAAGTGTTTCTGCGCATCGCTACATGTCTGAATAACGTCATCATACCGAATCGTAGGCTCCTTATGACCTGGGGAACATTTTCCGTCCTGGAAGCCGAACTAATTTGTATGGAGACACTGTGGCCATTTACTCGATGGAAATATTTCATCAACCTCACGGGAAAAGAATTTCCATTGAAAGCCAATTCAGATCTTGTTCACATTTTGAAGTCGCTCGATGGTGCCAACGACATCCATGCTAACTTCAAAGAGTAAACTTAATTAAGACTAAAAAAAAATAATTAATGTTATTTCAATTAACAATAGGGGCCTAAATGTGTATTGGGGATTTAAGCTTATATGAATTTGCTAATTTAAATTAAAGAATAGGCCTAAGCTTACTTAAAGTTTAACAAAGTATTTAGTAGTCTACCGTGTATCAATTTTGACATTTAATTTTGTAGACCACATTATTTTTGTCGATTTTTTTCGACTAACGAGTAGCCTACATACGCACACGGTAACCTTTTCAAGTTTGGTTTACTTTCAAATCAAACGTGATGAGAGAATTAAAAGTACCACTTTACTACAAAGGGTTAATTGGCTAACATTTTTTTAAAAGCTCTTCAGCACAACTAATATGTAGGCTATGGTCAGGAAATTAAAATAATACGTCGTGGTAAAAGATAGGCCTACTAAAATTAGGCTATCGTTTAATAAAAATTTAATCTTTAAATGAGTATTAAAATAATCTTTTTTAGGCTAATATAAAAAAAATGATTTCCTTTGTTGTGTTCCATTATTACTTGGGGCTTGTAAGATTATAATTTATAATAACACAAGTTACTAAATGTTTACCCTTACAGTAGGCCCTAACAACATAAACTTTATGAAACTAATTTGAATAAATAGCGCGAGGAAACAATTTGAGTCACGTGATTTGAATTGCCAACATTATACTTTTGTTTCAATGTCTACATAAAACATGTGTTTATACAATCACAATAAAAATCAGCGAGAAAGGCAACATGATTTTAATAGCATCATCGGGAAAAGCTATGCAAACTACTTAGTACGTAGGCCTACTTGGATGTATAAAAATTGTTATTGATATAAGACAGGCTACCTGTTTTGTAGTGAGGCAGTAGCCGACTTATATTTATCTATAGGCCTAATAACAAATAAATTTATGCAATATTCTATTGTTTACATTTTTTTTTAAATTATTTCAAATGCACGAACATTTATAGAACGTACGCTGAAAGATGGCGATACCACTTTCATTATCCTCCTTCGTGGTTCCGCCCCGCTAAAGGATCGGTGCACATGGCAGCCAGTCGGCCATTTGTAAGCTACCTTCTACACAATGAAACAGCAGCCAGGATACTCTCATGGGTGAAGACATTGAACAAATTCCACGACGAAGTTTACTTTTCTACACTGAACCATAATCCACACTTGATGGTCCCGGGCTCTTATAATGGTACGACTGTTTAGCATTCACTTTTTCTTGGCCCCAGAGTTCGTTATTTATACGTTTTAATTAAGTCTGTTTTATACCGTTTTTAATCACACTGAGCTGACATTTATACCCTAAAAGGCAGTCGAATTTACGCTTGGTTGTGTTTGACACGTTTACAATCCAACATATTTAGGCCTATAAATCTAGAGCCTACGCGTGAACTGATTCAGAATATAATTGTAAGAAACAGTAAATCTGCTCAAAGAAAAAAAAAAGTTGAGTTCAAATGATTTTTAAAATACATTTATATTATAGATATGAAAGGTATCGTTAGACAATGTACCTTCATAGAAACTTTAATTTAAAATATGATTGCTAATAAAGCTTAGAAATATGTTATTTCTGTGTAAATTTGCTTTTCTATCTTTGGAATTGTTATAGTCTCAAAAAACAAATACACGGTACAATCACATTTTTGTTGTAACTCGTTATCTTATGAAAAAAAAAAGAGAATGGGCATTCTGTTAGAAACATTTCTTAGATACTTTTATGTTCATCGCAAAAAAATACAAATAGGCCTACTTATGACTGCAAAGTTTGTACAAAAATATTGGGAAAACCAGTAAAAACAGTTGTTGAATGGCCTATAGAAACGTAGCACCCTGTACGGGCTGTACGGGTCACTATTTCGGAAGGTTTAGGCATCGCCTGGTGCTCGGTGTCGAAATTGCAGAGAAGCAGAAGATACGATCGAGCATGTGCTTTTAGACTGCCCTGCTTTGCAGGAGTGGATGGGAACGGTCAACTGTAGATAAGTAACCGAACCTAGACCTATGTGGTAACTTGGCTACACTGCGTAGCACCAGTGTGTTTGTCCTCCTACACTCTGGAGATTCAAGTCTGTGACAATGTATCGGACTGAACAAGTTTGTATGATTTGTTACAATTTTCTCCCCAGGTGATCCAGACTTGGATGAAATACGTAAACCTCACTTGAGTCGCTACAAGGTGTGGAATACTTCTGACAGTTATTTTTGTGCCACTAACCGGTGGGAGAAGTATATCTGTATTCTTACTTCAGGTAAACACACTGCATAAAATGAATGATATAATAATATTCTCAAGAGAATAGCGGAGATTTTTTAAAAATATAGGCCCATTTTTTATAAAAGACTGTTAACCAACCTGCCACGGAACGAAAAAGTGAATTTTTTAATTAACTGTTTTATTTTGGACAAAAACTAAAAGAAACGAAAACAGTTTTTTTTAAAAAATAAAAGAGTGGGTTTTAAAAAAAAATAATTACCTACTAATGTTTCAGTGACACAAAAAAAAATGTCTGCTACAACACACATACAACAAACAAACAAAAAATATCTGTATAACAGACTAAAAAAACTATCTGCTACAGCATGCATAAAAACTATCTGCTACAGCAGGGGTCGACAAAACCTACGGCACGCGTGCCAGACTTGGCACGCGAAGCCATTTTCAATGGCACGAGAAGGACCCCCGAAAAAAAAAGTATTTTTTTTATGCCCTATAGTTTTTTTTTTCATCAGCCAAACGTTAGATCTATTTTTTGCTGGCCATCGACTGGCTGTATTCAAAGATCTTAGACTCTGAATGTAATTTAATATTTAAAAAAACACATTTTCTTTCACTTAAATCAAAGTAGCCTACCGCCATGACTCTCCGTCGTTTGCTTTGTCCTTTTGAAAACGTTCAGTTTCAACGGGGCAAACCCTGCATCAAAGGATGCTTACTGCAAACGAATGCGACGACTACTCAACGTTTGGTTGGTGTTGATTGTATTATTCGCAAGCCAAAGAAATATCGAATACAAATAATTAGAATTTGCGAACCATTTACTGAATTGTTTTGTGCGATTCCAATGATGCTATTTTAAAATATTTCCTTCTGATTAAAATTTTTGTTAAAAATCGCGTGCCACCACAATGAAAAAAATATCGTTTATCATGTAACATCCCTAAATATGATGTCTTTTTCTTTATTAGTATGACTGGGTATAATTTAAACATTGCCGTATAAAATGGCCGTAAAAAAGACAATAACTCGACCAACGTCCGTTTCAAGAAATTTGGACAAAAGAAACACCAAACAAAAAAATAGCGCTGTATGTTCTTTCTGTTGTGAAAGTGTTGTATGTCGCACGTCCAGTGTACAAAGACATTTTGAAACACAAATCAAAATTTTAAACCCCCGAAGAAAAAAGTGAAGCTGTCAAAGGGTCGCATTCGGTATTCAAAAAGTAAACGGGTATTTTAAATGTATCGGTTGGAAAGAAGAGTAGGCTACGGAATGTAGCCTAGTTACAAAATTGCTCATTTAAAATAGTGGCGTTGAAAGATAAGCCTCTTAGAGACTGAGATTATATCAAAGAAACATTTACAAGCAGTGCTGAAACTCTTTTTTAATGATTTTCCTAATAAAGAAACTATTCTCTCTAGGATTCGCTTAATACTTAACGATCAATTAATAGGCGGATAACTGATTTCGTTGAAGATTTAACAATTAAACAAACGATAAGATTAAAACAAGTTGCAGTATTTAGTGTGGCTCTTGATGAAAGGGTTGACGTAAATGACTTGGCACGTCTAGCTATTGTAGTACGATATTGTGAAAATAATCGTGTGTATGAAAAGTTGTGTTGCTTGTTAGCTCTTCATGAAACAATTAAAGCAGAGGATATGCTACTGAGTGCAATAGTAGGCTTTCTAAAAAAATCAGAACATAGATTTAAATACATTATTCTGTATTACAACAGATGATGCTCCAGCGATGGAAAAAAGGATTTGTCAAACTTCTTGTAAATCACATTGGACATCAACTGTTAATTAAGCTTCCATTGCATTATACACCAGCCTAAATTTGTGTGCAAATATTTCAGCATTGGACTTGCGCGCCATAATGAAAACTGTTGTTAAAAAAGTCAACTTTATAGTTTCCTACTCTTCGTTGATTCACCGGCAATTCAAATATTTACCACAGAAAATTGATAGTGAATATGGAGATCTGCTTTACAAGGAAAGGAATAAACGGTTCTCGAACTGTTAGTAACTGAAAAGGATTGAAACTGGACATGTTTTGCAGTGATATTAACTCTAAAACATTCAATGCTTCCCCAATGTTAATTAAAGCTCATTCAGCTCTATATACATTACAGATAGATGAGCTTCAGAAGTACATTGAAGTACTCAAGGCGGAGTGAACCCGGCTGGTCCAGCGGTTAGTTCACCGGACTGTCAACCAAAAACCAACTGACACGTCGCGGGTTCTATCCCTGCCACCGACGGATCCCTGTCGCCCTGCAGGAGTTTTGGGCCTAGTGGACGTAATAATCTTCGATCTAGAAGGAACGTCTGTAAAACTTATAAGAAATACCGAATACCGAGTTTTCTAACCGAAGTCAAGACTTTCAAATTCATGGACACATCTTTTTGTACCTTATCATGCCTGACTTGCTTAATCTGACTTCTATCCTTTTAGATCTGGAGCATTTTGGGTTGACGAATATAAACAATTTTGAAATGGAGCAAATTGAATTTAAAACCTACGATGAATAAAAAGTCTGTAAGGAAGCTGCTTAGACAAGTCGTCAGCTGTTCTTAACTGCAGGCAGGGTCGTATTTAGGATTGTGGGTGCCCTGTTCCCAAATTTATGTGGGGGCCCACTCGTGGCCACGTAGGCTACTGCCTTTCACATACCTCAGACGTTAATCAATGACGTTAGTTAATGTTACATTCTGTAAAATCATACATTTTATGTTGCGCTTAGCTTGGTTGGACTGGAGAGCTCAAAATTGTAGGGGAATAAATGAATTTTATTTTACATTTTCAACAAAAGACTGGTGATGTCACAAAGAAAATGCTTTTTGGGATGTGGGGGGGGGGGGGGGCTTTTTGTGTGGGGGCCCATGTTCCAATGGAACACGTGGAACATGCCTAAGTTCGCCTTTGACTGCAGGACTTCCCTCCCTGAATCGTTCATCTGTTTGAAGAAAGTTGTATTTGCTCTACTTTCAGATTTTTTTTTCAACTTAGGTACACATAAAAACTGTCTTAAACCCACAAAGAAGTCGGCTAACATCCCGAAGCCTGTGTGAAGCTTAAAGTAACTAAATATGTACCTGTTATTGAACAATTATCAATGTGCAATGCAAGGACAAGGCTCACATTAATCGAAACAGACTAATTGATTTCAAATGAGTTTTTGTTTTATATGTATGCTTTAAATAAGCATACAAAATAATTCAAGATCGCATGTAGGCTATGTGTTTTATCTTTTAAAAATAAAAAGCAGCCTATTTAAACGAGCATAATATTATATTACGTAAGTTGTAATTATCGCAATATGTGACTAATAATCTGTGTTGACGTTTGTATGGTTTCTTAGTAAAGCGACTTTTCTTTTTGGTCATGCTACAATAATGAAATAGGCCTAAGTGTTGTTTAATAATAATAAATATGGCAGAGATTTGATTAACTATTTGGCTGTTGGCACGCCGAATGAGTTAGAAATTCTACTTTGGTACGCCGCTATCAAAAGGTTGCCGATCCCTCTGCTACAACCAACACAAAAATTATCTGCTACAACATACACAAAAAAATATCTCCTACAACATAGGGGGCGCCTACACAAAAACTATCTGCATATAGGCCTACAACATACACAAAAAACTATCTGCTGCAACATAGGGGGCCTACTAAAAAATAGCTGCTACAACAGACTAAAAAAATATCTGCTACAACATACACTTCAAATATCTTCTACAACATGCACAAAAACTATCTGCTACAATATAGGCCTACACCAAAACTATCTTGATATTCAAATGTGATTGCGTGTTAGCTCCGTAGCCTACTGATGGCCACACTAGTTTAGACTGAGAGTTTATCCCCAAAGTAAATGTGCACTAATACTTAGCTTTCTTGATAGTATGTTAATAACATTCAATTTTTAAGATAGGCTTTTTAACGTGTGTTTTTTGGTTCTTTTTCTGGAATAGTTAGTTAAGCCATCGGTGCTAAAAACAGAATGGATGCAGTTAACCGTCAATCTTTTTATTTAAAAAATAAGATTTATATACGCATCTATGTGTAAATATTTCTTTAATTAAAATATTGCAGCAAAAAAAAAGTTGTTTCTTTTTTTTTTTATATGATACACGGTAGATTTTCTTAAACATGTTTTCATAAATATTGATTAAAAAATCTTTTAAGGCTCGCATTGGAAAAATGCAGACCTACTAGGTTAAATATTAGTAGGTAAATGACTAAAAACAAACTGCAATTCGTGGGATTTATTCATGCAATTTTTTTTAACAGGTGATCTACCCTTGATGTTAAGAAGCGTTCACTTATTCGCCAATAAGTTTTTTCTACAAGAAGATCGTATCGCTATCAGTTGTCTAGAGGAATGGATTTACAATACCACAAGAGACAATTTTCTACAAAAACGACAAATGAACTTTTCCTATTATGAAAACTTGGATATTGTAAAAAATCAAATAAGAATTAAAAGCTAATATAAATTTAAAGCAATAGCTATATAGGGCCTAGACAAAAAAAAAACAATAGTAGACCACAGGTACAGGTTCTCAATCTTTTTTTAATGTGACTTTTATATATTTTTTGTTTTGACAATTTAAAACTTTTTATTACATTTTGTGTATTGTATATTTACTTTTATTACATTTTGTGTAATGTAAGTTTAAATGTGTTATTAAAACTACGCGCTGCTGTCTATAAATGAAATATGCACCTAAAAATTGTAATTGGGTTTGGAAGGGGATTGGCGAATCAGCAAGGGGATCAGCAAACACTTATTTGTGACGATAAGTGGCAATGGGCAGAAAAGTGTTCATTGAGACATGCCAAAAATTTTGTATTTTTAAATAAGAACTCCACTTAAACAAGTTTCACTCCTATTTATCGTTCATCGTAATATTTACAGCTCTGGGTAGCCTATGCCTATTTTATCGGTGTAAGGATTGCAAAGTGGAAAAAAAAGGGTGATTGTGCAAGATTGAGGGGGGGGCGGTGAACTCTGAACTCGATCGTGCCAATTTTTTAGAATAGTATAAAGTGGCCATAGTCTAGAGTCTAGAGATTAATGCAAAAAAATTGCGAAGAAAAAGGATTTTAAAAATATCAGATCGGTTAAAAAGTATCAGATCTGGTATTAAAAGAGCTAAATTTGCAGCACTAATTACGACTATGAGTAACAAATGTGATCTCGCGAATAACGAGATCTCAAGTGATTTGGTTGTCATCGAGACTACAATTTTGTCAGGAGCTGGTGAATTTAGGTTTCAGAAGTGAAGTAGATAATTTACACAATTTTATAAAATGGACGACTTTCAATCAGGAGAAGAGGTATATATTACATGTTAAAATCAGTTTAAGACTGACTATTTTTTTACCATTAAGGCTATAGTAGTATAGCAGTTAGGCTCTTCTGATCTTATTACATTTTACATTACTATTAGTATTACAGTTACAAAATCGATCAGTGATAATGATAATGATAAAGTGATAGTGATAGTGATTGAAAAATGAAATAATATAGTCTATATAATAATAATATATAATATAGTATTATAGTTTAGGCCCATTATAAAATTAATAGGTTAAATAGGCCTAGGCTACATTATTACTACATAATAAATATTTAAAAAGGCCTACTATTACTAGTCCTACTAGTAACTACTACACTAGACTACTACAACTATAACTACAATACTTATACTGACTGTACTCCTACTCAGCCTACTGCTACTACTACTAGGCTACTACTACTACTACTACTACTACTAAGTGTAACTAAGTCTTAGTCTTAGTAGTCTACTACGTCTAAGTAATTAAGTAGGCTACGATTTGAATTTTATTGACATCATTTGACATCAACAACAATACAATTCAAACAATTGTAATTTAGCTCAGGCCAAGTATTGAGAGTTGATTTCCTTGCATACTGGTCAGTCAGGTCGGTCACACTGGTTATACTGAAATTATCATGAATAATTATTGAATATCAAATCAAAGTCATCAAAGATGATTGAAGATGTATGAATCGAATGTGTTATTTTATGTAGATGTAGACTTAGAATAATTAGACCTATTATATTTATACAAGCTACATTGCCCGGCGTTGCCCGGGTGGAAAAAAAAAGGACTGTCTGGGGTGCAGATAACAAATTTATAAAATACACTTACTGAATACTTTTAGGAAAGTAAATAAATATTGTAATAAGGTAAAAAATATAGTCAAATATTTTTATTTAACAAAATCTATATTGCCTATAGATTTACAATGTCTTTTGTTTTTAAAAGTTTGAAAAATTAATTGTCGAAAAAAAAAGTATAGTCTAACTGGAGAATCGAACCCTGGTCGCCGTATAGCAGTCCACTACCTTTACCACTGAGCTATCGACGCCACATGTCCGATGTGAAAAATTATTAGACGGTATATTGGGCTAGGCCTAGATAGGTCAGTGACACACGTGTTTTCAAATTGACCAATGGGGATCCTCGCGGGGCTTAACACTGTCTTTTTATATATATAGATAATTATACTTTAGAACTTTAGAAACTAATTGAAATAATTATAATAGTCCATCACTCTTTCAGTTCACACTCTGTCAGTCACTAGCTTATGTTACTAATACTAATAATTAGTAAATTAGTCAGTAGGCTACTGCAGCAATGTATAAGTACTATAAGTTATCATTTTTTTAACTTGTTTTACACTAACTTGCAGTAGGCCTACTTACTTTTACTTAAGCATCCCTTTCAGCCCATGTCAAGTTGGTCCATGGCATCCATGGGACTAGTAAAGCAGCCTTTAAAAGTTTTTGTGACCATGGCATACAATGGGTGTGTGGACAGAACAGTGCTTTGCCACTTTTAATTTCCCCCCGACTTATTTGAGAAGGCTAGACTGTTGACTCAGGGACACCCTCCTTACCCTGGTAAAAACCCTAGTCTTAACCTGGATCTTTGAACCCAGGACTTTTAGATCGAACAGTCTTTACTCTTAGCTTAAACTAAACATAAAGGTAATCTTACTTTTATTATTAACAATGATTTTAGACTTATATAATTAAATTCAAAGGAATTAATTAAACAATTATCACAAACCTATAGACCTATAGAGTTTAAAACATTTATTTTAAATTCTGTATACTTATTAACTTATCTTTTATCCTTTAATAAAAGACTTTATTATCATAAATCATATAGTCTGCTCGCAGCTTTTAACTGCATAAGTCAGCTATAACAAGTCTATGATAGTATAAATTGTCCTTCAATTGTTACAGATGTTTTAAAGATAATTTTTAATTAAATTAAAAAAAACCAATTATATTATAAATTAACTATATAGATCTATACCTACCATTTAGACTGATGAATTTTGGTGTACTAGATTTAATTGCTTCTTATAATCAGTGGTGCCTTCACTTGTGTCATTTTAATACAACAAGGCCTACTTTTGTGCTTAGTCTATAGTGTGAAAATATTTTAGATACTTTACAAATTCTCATGCTCATCTTAAATACAGTTAATTTTGCTTAAGAAACATTTGTCAAAATGTGTAAAAAAACAACACTTTTAGCTGCTATTATTAAGTAAAAAAAAAAGAAAAAAATGGATACCGGTCTGTACTGCAAAAGTGCCAGTCCACAACATTTGAAGGTTTGAGACGCATGGATCTATATATATAGTACTTTCTACTTTAAGTATGCCTCTCATACAACCGGATTGTTCATTTATTTGAAACTTTATTATATTGAGCTTATTTTAAATGGATAAGCATTAGATTTGTAAATAATATTTCACTTTTTTTTTTGGCAACACATTAATGACTTATTTCTATGTTGTAATGTTATTGCAGGAAGTAAGTAATAATTTGAACCAATCAATGCAATTGTTTTTATTTACCTATGTTTAATTTATTGAATTTACACTGTTTCCCTTCATGTTAGTTTAACTAGAATTTTTATTGCTAAAATGAATTACCTCTCTTGCTTATCATGTTTGATAAATCAGATGCAACCCCACAGAATGATACTGAAGTAGGCAAAATAAGATACTGGTATAAAATTGTTGAACAAAGATCTCAAATTGATTAATTAGGTCAAATGTTAAGTAAAATCACACAAGTAAAGGTAAGGGCAGTTTGTGAGAAAAATCAAAAAGCAAACAGAACCAATTTTCCACACTCATTGATAATGAGTCAATACACAAGCTGTTATTACTTCTTTAGAATAAAATTCAGAAAAATTTTAAATAGCTAGAAATTTTCAAAGATATACATTAAATAATTAAAATTTCAAATTTTACATAGTACCCATTTTTTCACATTATTGTTATTTTGCATCAAGTGAGAAAACTGTTGTTCTGATTTCTGTTTCAGTGTGTGGGGTAGCATCACAAATATTCTTTCTTAATTCTTTTTATGTTTAACTTCTGAATTATTGAAGAAAACATTGCCCGTTTTTTAATACATTTTTAAAGCTTCAATTTCTTCTGTATTTGCTTTATCATAATGAATTTACTTGTAAGTTTTTGTTTTTCTTGTAATGTAAGAAACTGTATTCTTTTTCAGTTTTCTAAAAATAAATTTAGTAAAAATATAAATGTAGCAATAATCAATAATTAAAGTATCGCCTATTAATCCTTTAAAAATTAAAAATACATTTATAATAACACTAATATTTTAACTCTTTATAAAGCTTTGAATAGTAGCATGAATTAAATTGGAATACTTATCAATCTATTGTATATTGATTTGTACATTTTTTTTCAGATGGTGAGTTAATTGAGATCATATCATGTGTGGTATACAACAAAAATTGTTTGCAATGATCAATTTAAACAATTGGTCTTTCTTTTTTGTTTGTTTTGGATCTGCAATATTTACTTTATTAAATTGTTAACTTTTTTTTTTTTAAATAAATAATTTCTGTAATTTATTTGTTTGTTTGAGTAGTTTGATTATGGTTTAAGTGAGAAAAAACAAGATGACTTATGACACTTGTGTTTGTGTTTTAAGAATCACTTTTCATTTTTAACAATATGGTAAAATTATGACAGTTATTGCAAATTGCATGTCATATTCTTAAATTGCATGTAGAGTATGACAAGGGTTGTGTTAAGCAATGTGAGCTGGGGGGTAATAACACACGTTTTTCTTCTGCAAAAATAGACTGAGCTTTACAGAAGAATGAAGTTTCAGTATTGACTAGAGTATGTATAAGTAAACAAAATACTAGTATAAAATTTTTTTTTAAAAATGTCCATAATAAACAGCTAGAATAGCAGCTGCTAATCAGATCTGTGACAACATTAATAATGCTGCATTTTTTATGAACAAACTACCTTAATTGATGGAACAAGTTACAATAGTGCTGCAAACGTAATTAGTTCAAATCTCTACTTTAAATGTAAACATTTCTGTAGTAAAAGTAAATGAGTTAGAACAATGTTAGCTAAAGTTTAAATCAAAGGGTGTTTTTGTCTATTCTAATTCTAAGGGTGGTAGAAGAATGGAATTCAGAGCAGAGATTACGATTAAAAAAACACTTAATAATAAACTTTTTTATTTATAAATTAATATTCTTTCATATGTTGCTTTTACTTACTAATATTGAGCAATCTTTTTTTCTTACAGCATGTAAGTAATGTCCTAAATGCATTGAAGAAACGATGACCATTTTGAAAGGGGTGTACTTGTATTTTCCCTTTTTGGCTGGTCTAGCCAATTTTATAATTATTTAACATTCTTTTGGTTGTCAACATTTGAACACTGATTTTTTAGTTTTGGTTCTAATATTTCTTTCCTTTCTTTTAGTTTTGGCATTTCTTTTGAATTATAATTTGTAATTGTATGTGTTTTCTTTATCATAAAGTTTTTCATTTTGAAATACCTTTTAATAAACGAGTATATCCTTGAAGGAGCCTATACTGATATATTAACTAAATTATTTCTAGAAAAACAATTTTTCAGTCACTTCACCTTTTACCTTTTTATTACCGGTACCCAGAACCTACAGTAATGATCACCCAACCTCTTGGCAGTTATACTCTTGCATATGGGCAAAACTAGTTGAAATTTGACATGTGCAGAACAATTCAAATATTTACATTTTTTACAAAATTCCTTTTCTCCACCAGACGGCATTCGTTGTTGATGAAGTGACAAATATTATTAAAGAAGCTGTTGAAGGAGCCATTGGGGGCAATGGGTACCAACATAACAAGGTCAATCAGTGGACATCAAATGTTGTTGAGCAGTGTTTGAATCAGTTGACAAAGCTTAATAAACCATTCAAATATATAGGTGAGGGTCTCTTTCAATGAACTTAACTACCAGTATGTGTATTAAAAATATTGGGCATTGAAATTTGAATATAAATATAAAGCTCAAGGATACACACAAATATATTAGTATTAGGGCTTTTTTATGACAAGGTTTCAGAAATCTGTTGTCAAGACCTTTATTAGTATTAGAGAATATTATATATTATTGAAAGAAAGATAGGACAAGAACACTTTTCTTTTGGATTTCATAGAAATTATACATCATTGAGATTAATGAGATGCATCACTTGTCTTGTAAAATAGAAACTGTAGATTAATGTTAAGAAATATTGTTCATTTGTTTACTCTACCTGGGGGGATGATTATAAGTGTACAAAATTAATAAAGCAGTGCTCTCTACTTTGACTTTGACTAACTCAGCACATACACAACTTTGTCTTCCACAATTATTGAAGGAAAAAAAGACATTTGATTTTTTTTTGTACTATTTCCATATTAATTCGATAACAAAGAGTCCCCATTTTATTATAATAAGCTGCTTAAAATATAAACCACTAAAAATATGATTATTAAACTTTTAAAGCTATCCAAGAATAAACAAAAATTATCAGCTCAAAGGCTGTCCACAATATTTTTTTGATAAATGTATGGAATGCTACACTTTGAATTCTCATAGTCTTAATATACCGTATATTTTTTCAACTCCAAACATTCACCTGCTCCTTCTGTACTTTCACTTCTCAGTGACCTGTGTAATAATGCAGAAAAATGGAGCTGGCTTACACACTGCAAGTTCATGTTTCTGGGATAACTCAACTGATGGTAACAGAGCTTTATTAATGTAGTGTAAAACTGTAGTAAAAACAGATGATGGTAACAGAGCTTTATTAATGTAGTGTAGAACTGTAGTAAAACCAGATGATGGTAACAGAGCTTTATTAATGTAGTGTAGAACTGTAATAAAACCTGATGTCGGTAACAGAGCTTTATTAATGTAGTGTAGAACTGTAGTAAAACCAGATGATGGTAACAGAGCTTTATTAATGTAGTGTAGAACTGTAGTAAAACCAGATGATGGTAACAGAGCTTTATTAATGTAGTGTAGAACTGTAGTAAAACCAGATGATGGTAACAGAGCTTTATTAATGTAGTGTAGAACTGTAGTAAAACCAGATGATGGTAACAGAGCTTTATTAATGTAGTGTAGAACTGTAGTAAAAGTAAAACCAGAGAAAATCTTAAATAAATCTGAGTTAATTTTTTAAAATATAAATAAATATGAGTACATGTAATTTAATTCATGTAAATTTACTGTGCTGTTTTCACATATTACAGGTAGTTGCACGGTTAGGTGGGAAAACAAGACCATGTTCTGCATTGTTAGTGTCTTTGGTCTTGCCATCTAGAATAGGATTGATCTGTCTGTTGCAGAATAAGAGAAAATTCAACTTGGATAACTTTAAATTATTTCTTTTTCCTATTTAAAGCAAAAAAAAACAAACTTTGTCTTCAATATGCTTAAAAAGAAAATATGTACATACTTTTTTTCATTATATTTTGTTGCATTTTGTCATATTCAAATATTTTATTTATGAATCTGACACCAATTTATAAATACTGCAAGGTTTTTATGCATAAAGAGGCCTCGACAAGACATAAAGACTTTCATTACAGATTTTGTAAAATAAACTTTTAGCTATTTATCTGACCATTTCCACCTATGTTATTAGCATTTAAGTTACCGTAAAGCTAACATTTGACAATATTGTATGCCCCAAGAAACAATAAACATTTTTTAATGAGGCTTAATAGTTTCTTGTTTGTACTTTTTTTTAATACTTTTAATTCAAGTCTATTTACAAAAAACAAAATGTTTAAATTTTTTAAATACTAAAATTACATAAAAGAACAAAATTTTTTTTTGATATTTTTGGATTTATAATTTCAAAAATTTAATTCAATTATTTTCTTCTTCTTTTTTGGCATACATCAATGGGCCACTTGAAAATTGATTTCTCTGCTCTGATTCAGTATTTTCATGTAGTTTCTGTTTAGCAGCTGTGAAGCTCCCTGGGGTGTATGTCACAGCAGCAACTTGTAACGGAGGAGCACTGGCTGACATGCAGGGCAAGTTGTCGTTTCTGACAAACCTTGTATCAATAATTGATAGCTTTGGTTTTTTGGGCTGCTGCTGTTGTTGTGTTTCAGCTGCAGTCAGTGTAGCAGAGTCATAGTATGTGCCTTGTTGAGCATCCTGCCAGGCTGGGTAATACGTTGGCATATAATTAGTCTGAGAAACTGGCGCACAAACATAACTGCTGTCACTGTAGGCATACTGAACATTTCCTGCATTGTAATCATAAGTATTAGGATAATATTGTGGATAATAAGACATGCTACCGCCATCTCCAATAAATGGAAGCTCTCCACTAGAAGGAACATCAATTTTGTCAGAAATGACTTCTTCTGTAGAGATTTCACTAGCCTTAGTAGTAATTTCACCAGGATGATTACTTTTTGTTGACTGAGATTGTTTACGTAGTGATGTCCCTTGTCTGTCTTTGTTAGAGCTGGCAAAATAAAAGGCTGGGGGAGCAAATTCTGATTCTCTTTCTTTTCTTCTTGATTCTACAAAAGACTGCATTGGAAAGATAGCTGTGAACAAAAAAAAAGTATAATTTAAAATTATGCTTAAACATTCACTTTAACTTTAAGATAAAAATAAAAACTAGACTTAAAAACATACTAATATAATAATTTATATATTTAACTCATTTGCTACTAACCTAGTTTCCAAAGACACCCCTTAAGTTAAAGTACTAGCCAAAGGGAAGGAACTCCTCATTAAATTTAGTAAATTATTTTAAAATAATTTATTTAATGACTAAATATTCCCCAAAGCTAATAAAAATTTAACCATTAAATAGATAAATCCCTTAGCTTTCTGGAAATGTATACTCTTATACATAAAAAATGTCAAATCATTGGTAGAATCATTCGCTGAGTGTTGAGACCCTGGAATTTGGCTAAATATTTTCACTAGCCTTAGTGACAAAGTCCGATAAAGTATCATAAAGCCCATAAATTCAGTTGCAATGGAAATTCATCTAAGTCTATATCTGAAGCATCCTTATTATCAGAACTGTTGTTATGGGTTATATTTGTAGGTATAGCGCTATTGATTAATAATAAACTAAACAATTAAAGGCGAAGACTATCAAAAAAATTACAAGATGATAGACCAGTGAAAACTAACCGTACTTTGAAAGCGCATCGCAAAAAAACAAATCGTGATAAAAATATCAGTTTTTTTTTAAACAGACTATATTTTTCCTTTTTAAAAGCCATGCTTGCAGTACAAACACCCTTACAGAACGCATGGTGAAAAATCAATAAAAGGCGATAAGTTAGTCACTCACGTGGCGGCCGCTTTTGGGCGCATTAGTACGGAGGGGGGTAGGCCGCATTCAGACGCAATAGTAGCAAATGAGATATATATATATGTAAGAGAAAATAAAATGGCACATTGATGATTACTTTTTCCTCTGTCCCACTCTCTAACTGGCTTTTTATTTTTGTCTTTCAAGCTCACATCCTGTACATTGCTATTATCCATTGCAGAATTGACAGGCTCTTGACTTGTACTTGGTTCAGAACTGACTGGCTCTTGTTTTACTTCAGAGCTGACATGTTCAATATTGGATATAGTATCACTTTCTGATTTTACATCCGAGCTGACATGTTCACTATTGGTTGTAGTATCACTTTCTGGTATTTCTAAAATACATACAAAATCATTCTCTAAATTTATTACAGGCTACTTCTGAGAAGAAATTTAATGATCTATAAAATGAAAAACAATAAAATATTAAAATATCAATGTCCCAACACTAATGAAGCTGGATTAGTTTGTAACATTAAAGGTAAAGCTGACTGTATATTAAGAAACAATTTCTATAGATTCGTTATGCTGCATGGTGGCATGCCTCTGACATGTTCTTGGTACCCCCCCCCCTCCCCTGACCCACTCCTTCAATGTTATGCCCTGGACTAAAGAGCCAGAAGTCTCATCTGTTTATTTTTAAAGACATATAGAATCGGTAAATAGCACAAAAAGAGAAACAAAAATAAATGCATGGAATAGTTAAAAGACATTTTCTACTTCCTCACTTCCTGTGTTAATTAGGATAAAAAAAATACATTTCTAGCTTTGAAAGCCATTCTATATAAGGATTTAAATTAATTCATAGAAATAATAAGTGAATGTTGTAAATTTAAGCTCTTTTTCTTTTAAAATTTAGAACTTTGATTCAAACAAAATATTTAACTAGAAGGATTCTACTTTACATTCCAAGTAGCATCAGTTTTTTCTGAATTAACCAACGTGACTAAACTTAATAAAGATCTGTGAGAGCTTTTACATGGTTACTAAAAGATGCATTTAGTTTAAGAATTGTGGAATCACAGATGTAAATGCATGCACAAATAAATTTTATACATAGAAACGATTTACTGTTTTTATAAACACAAGAAAATTTAATAAGAAAAATTGCAAAATGTACCTCTCAATTAATGTCTCACCTTCTTTGACAACTTCTTTAATATTCCTTCTTTGGCGAACTTTAGCTAATCTTTCCTCCAACTTAGCCTTTCTTTTATTTTTAATACTATCTTTGCGAGCTTGTTCATCTAAAGTCTGTAAAATGTATACAAGATTAAAGCTAGAGTAAAAAATCAGATGCAGGGCCACAATATACTTGTATTCATATAAAATTAAACTGTTTCTACCTTCTTAGATAAAGATAAGAAGAGTAAAAAAAAAGTATATTTTCACAACAGGATCTTAAACATGTTGATATGACAACAAGAATGTGGACAGCTTTTAACAAATGTTTCGTGTCACTCACTTGCTTATGAAGTTTCTTTAGGTTAGCCAATTCAGCTTCTCTTTGTTCATGATCTTTAGAAAACTGAAAGAAACCCACACCATGGTTTCTGATTTCTGGAGGAGAAAGTCATTTCATTAAGTATTTTTAGCCTAACTCCAAAAATGTTTTAACAATTTAACAATGTAAACAGATAATTCCTTCAAAAATATCACCCTTGTTCCTCTTAGACTAAAATTCAGTTTCAACAATTATTTTAAATGTAGGCTGAATATCAATGCCAATAGAAGTAGAAGTGTCAGTAAATAAAAAAGCCAGAAATCTATACTGAATAGCAGATATTAAAATTGCAAGAAATTCACTAGAATATGTTTATATATATATATATACAGATCACATAAAGAAGTCACTAACCATCAAATTGAATATTAGAGTAAGAAGTCACTAACCATCAAATTGAATATTAGAGTAAGAAGTCACTAACCATCATATTGAATATTAGAGTAATGGATATCACTCTGAGATTTCTCTAGAAGTACTTTTGCCTCAGTTTCCCATTTTTCTTTTAACTTTTCTCTAAAGACTTCTGATGCTAAAAGAAGAGAGGAATCCTTTTCTTCTTCGTCTTTTGATATAAGCTTTTCATTGGATCTGTAGAGTTAATTTACAGGAAATTTAAAATATTAATATAAAGAAACAAAGCTAACCTTCACAATGAGACAACAAACTTAACAAAACAGCGTACAAGGCTAACTAAAAGTGGTAGACTCCATGAAATTAAAAAAATATTACAAATTAAAATTGGGCTCTTACTTTGAACTAGTAATATACTACTTAGAAAAGTAACAAAAATGAAAAAAATTGATTTATTATATATTGTTACAATGTAGGATTAATTACTGCTAATGATTTTATTTATCTTGACAATTCCAAAGAATATTGAATAATTACCTTGAAGTATCTGGTTGCATTGATGTAGTCTTACTATTCTCATCTCTCCTTGAATCATTTCTGGCCTCCAACATTGAGTCCAAAACTTTCTTTTGGAAATCAACTAAGTAATAGTCACTGCCATCTTCATCTAACCACAATCAGATATATTGTGGATAAAAATTGATTAGAAGGTTCTCATTCACATCATGAAACAAAACATCAATAATATCCCCTTGCTCTTGTTAATTGTGAATAATCATCAAGAGAAATAGCATATTTCCAATTTTTTTATTCTTAAAGTATAGTGCATTGAAGAAAATGCTTGGTATTGAAACAAAAGTACTCTTTATTTAATAAGAAGGAAAAACTATTTCTTTATATGTTTATGTATCAACACAGATGTTGAAATGTATGCCACACACAGCTAGACAAAAAAAAATCAGACTTTAGGAAATCAATATCTACAAAAAAAGTATAAAGAAAATTTTTATGGTGTGCAAAAAAAAATGACTTTTGAAAAAAAAAGTATGTTAAAAAAAGTTAGGCCTCTATGTCTGAAATAGTTCAATTTTATTGGCTATTAGGCATATAAGTAAATTGTAAAAGACACCATAACTTTAATTGTTTTCAGATATTTAATTAAATTTTCTTTATTAAAATGTGCTATTCAACTAGATTACCATTCACTTAAGAGAAAGTAGACATCTCACAAGCTAACAAATCTGACAACAAAAGTATTTGAAAAAGTGAACTATAATGTTTAATTACTTTTTGGTGCATTCTACAGTAGACCAATAGAGTTTTTTAATGAGCTTACTAAATTTAGACTCAATTAGGACCACTTCAACTAATAGATAGGAGTAAAAGCCTAAAATGAAATTTTTTTTATCATTTTCAATAATTAGTATTTAATTATACATGCTTACAATTTTTCTTTAGTCTAACTGGTATTGAATTATAGGTGTGAGAAAACAAAATGAATGATGTTTTATTTATCAAAAAGTAAAAAAAAAAAAAATATTTTAGAACCTGGAATATCAGAACTCTGTGCAATTTTGTCATACAACTTTGCCTTTTCTTCCAGTACACTCCTTAAATGATAAAATAATTCTATTTAATAAAACCAACAAGAGTTGAGTATAAAAATGTATTTACAATTTACAGCACTTGACATTTGTAGGCAGAACAAACTTCCCTTTAAAATAAAAGAACAGATATCAACAGCATAATTTTTACAAGCAAGCTTTAATGACACATTTATAAGAACTAACCGTGATCTTGAAAGCATTTCTTCTTCAATTTCAAGCTTGGGAGTATCTTCGCTGTCTTTCTTGATTCTATCCAATACACCTGAGTTCTGTCGATCCCACAAACTACTTTTTGAGCTCTGTGATACATTATAAATATTTTAATTCCTTATTTTTTCTTCCAGATTGAAAGTGTTACTTTAAAGTTTGTTTTTTTTAGAAATAGTTCATATAATCATAAAAGACTAGTTTGCTAAATGTTTTTCATTTAGTTTTATGTATATTCACTGCAGCAACATTTGACAAGAAAGAATAATGTGATTATAAAAATTATGAAACTAACTAAACTATTGGTAAAAAAACATTTACCTTTTTGTCTCTCTTCAATTGAAGAAATGTTGCATTATTTAACTTCTTTGCCTTAAATTCTTCTTGCTTTCTAAATAATTCAGCTTTCAGATCAACAATCTATGGAAATTTATTTAGTAAACTTAGTGGAGTAAAAAAAAATGTCTGTATAATAGCCTTTTTTAAAATTTAAACTCTGGAAAGTTGCACAGTCAAAGATTTGGCTATAGTGAGTGAGTGTGAGAGTGAAACCATAGTAGCGACAGCAGGCCATGCAGCTTGTGTAGGCAAGGTATGAGTAAGACACTGTCTGAGGCTAGACCTATCCTGGCACGCCTATAGGGCAGTCGCATGTTGGGTTTGCTTGCTCCGTTCCAAACATAATTTGCTTCACCCCTCGAATCGTGGAGGGCCTGACTTGTATTCCTGCAATGTTGGCTGGTACGGCGTTGGTCAAGCGGATTTTGCATGACACATGGATGCCCTCATCTAAAGTGGACACATCCTCTCAAGATAACCTTTGATACCAGCTGTATTTATTATATAATATAATTTATAGGACATTGTTTGCCTACCATTCCTGGAGTCACACCATCCCCACCTCAAGGGGTGCCTGAACTCGGTCATGGATTGTTCAATACCGGCACTGGGCAATTAGTATCAGCTGTGCCGATCCTCAGCGGCATGGTGAATACCACTCCTTGCCCCAACATCCACAGCGATGTGGCGACCATAGTGCCACGTATAAGCCCACAGGGTCACACTTTGCCTGCTTTGAGGCTCATGGGTACAGAAGTGGGTACTCTTTTACTATGCATTGTCTACTACTTGCAAGTCCACCTTTAGCTTCTGTCTGTGGAGATGTCTAGACAACTTAGTGCTTTTAACTATTATAATTAATAGGGTGAAAATTGTGTCCTTGTTGAACCCAGAAATAGCCTTAGGTTTAAGCTTTAACTAATATTAAGACTAAGAGCAATGAGTCTTAAGACATAGCTTGACTCTACATTCTCAGGGTCACAAGAATTATCTTCATATTCATGTCAGGTACTCTTATAGATTCAACGAACTCCATCTTGTGTACAATATAACTTCAATTTTATTTACATTACATAAACGTAAAACTTCACCTACTACACCCAAAACATATAAGTTCAGACTAAAGTATTCACATTCTTATTATTCGGTTCTCAACTATCAAGTTCCGAAATTTAAAAATGTGTAGCCTACCAAAGTGTGTAGGTAAAAATTACCAGGTATAAATATTGTATGAGCGGCAGCACGCTCGACTGGCAATGCGAAGGTCATGGGTTCGAATCCTGGTGAAGGCTAGGATTTGTTCCCAGGACTTGAGGGTGTCTTTGAGTCTACCCAGCTCTAATGGGTACCTGACATTATTTAGTTGGGGTAAAGTAAAAGTAGCTGGGCATTGTGCTGCCCACACATCCCCTAGTATGCCATGGCTACAGAAACTGGTGAACGCAGCTTCACCAGCCTTTGGTCCGAAGGGTACTTTACTTATATTATTGAATGACTACTAAATCTAATGAGTCTTAGACTAGTTAGACTAACTTGACCAAGTCTTAGTCTTTTATTTAAAAATGACTAACCTAATCATCTAATAATTCTAATGATAATGGCCCTAGCCTAATGACTAATAGTAATGGTCCTGATTATTATCAATCATCTACTCTAGGCCTAATCTAAATCTAGGGCATATCTATTGACAAAAACGTTGATTGGGCTCGCCTAAGTGATGATTTCTAGTGTTAACATTTATTAGTAGCCTACAATTATAATCATTTATAAATTAATGTCTACTCAATGGATAAGCTTAGTTTACTAATAGTAATACTCAAATACTTAATAATATATTATATAAATACATAGGCCTAATTAATAAACAAATTAGGCAATTAGATAGGCCTACTAACTACTAATTATAATAGCCTAATTAATAATATAATATAAATAATTATAATAAATAACATGTCCCCCTGCAGGAGTTTTGGGCCTAGTGGAAAAATAATCTTCTATCTATGTGGGCCTATTATCTTTTAACTTAGGCCTATACATTACAGACGCTCCTTCTATAAAGAAGATTATTGCGTCCTACGCTCATCCACGGTCCCAGTCTAGTCTTGCATTTTTATTAATGTTTTAAATGATGTTAAGTTACTGGTTTTCCTGGTCTGTTCAGGCGACCCATTCCATGCCCGAATGCCACTCGGGAAGAAAGAGTACTTATATTAATATGAATATATGCATTTGTTCTCGCATAGGCATAAGACTTATGTGCCACATAGGCATAAGGGACAAGGAAAGTGTTTTTGTCTTTATGTTTATCTGAGCTTTGCAACAGGTTGTTATTGGGTTGTATTTCTAAATTAGAGTTTAATTTAATGCCTTACCTTATAAATGTATTATTACTATGTGACTATATACTATATTATATATTACTACTTTATTCTTTGCCCTTCTGTCCTCTACCTCTAGTCAGCCTAGTCTAGTGTTGTATTTCTAAATTAGAGTTTAGAGTAGGCCTATTCTAAGAACTTATAGATCTAATATGTTTTATTATTATTAGGATTATTAGGGCCTATACCTAAAGATTATAAATTTTAATATTAGGCTAAACTTTATTTTAATTTTATTGTTAAGGAGTTTAGGCTACTCTGTTTCTCAGCTCAGAGTTACTGTTAATTTAAAACTCACTGCTGACGAAACTGTATTTCCTTCTTTATTCATTTTGCAGAAGTTATAGTGTTTGTTGACGAATATTTTCAATGATAAATCGATTGTAGGTTTGTTTTCGTTTTGTAACCATTTCAGATTAGTAAAACAGTTTTCACATTTTCGGATCCGAAATAAAAACAAAGATTATAAATAAAGATCATAGACATGGATAAAATTAACAAACTACTCTTCTATTTTATTGAATTAATGGACTGAAAAAAAAATCCAGAAATACCCAGATGCTATGGTCTAATATCACTGAACCATATATTTTTTTTATGAAGTAATTTATACCAGGTTTGGGCAAAGTGCGCCCCCCACTGACCACCCCAGGTCTACACAATTTTGAAATAAAAATCTTTCTTGGGCATGCAATGGATTGCCTGGCCTGAACAAACCAGGAAAACGAATAACGGGACATCATTTATTTAAAAAAACTTAATCAGCATTGAAGACTGGACTCAAACCACAGGAGCATGTGGCATGTTTAACAGGACTACAAGATAAATTATCTAAATTTTATTAATTATATTCTTGTTTATCATGACATCTCTGTACTATTTTCTTTTGGTGGTGAAATCTTGAAATTGATTTTCATCCACTTTCCATTATCCCATCAAACTGAAACTTTGCTCTTAGACTAAGCGTAGACTAAGTCCTGGTCAACTCAATCCTTCATTATATTTTCAACAACTTTCATTATATTTCCCCCCACCCCATCATTTTAAACCTGTTTTTTGGGTTATATTTTATGACTTTATGGTGTGCATTAGCAAATGTCTATTGAATGCGACTGACTGATGTGTGATCGAAGTAATTTTAAACTGTTTGGTTTCACCTTCACCTATCCCTTAACCCGTGGGTGGGTCGTTGGGGCACCATCGTTGACTGTTCACTATCTCACGCCATTTGTTCCGGTCCTGTGATGCCCTTTGGGAGTCGGTGAATGATAGGCCGGTCCACTCCTTGATGTTGTCTTCCCATCTCTTCTTTTGCCTGCCTCTTTTTCTTCCTCCCTGGACTGTGCCCTGCATTATAGTCTTTGGAAGACCTACAGATCTTACCAAGTGTCCATACCATTAGGGGCGAAGCCAGACATATTTTCCAGGGGGGGGCTAAACTTTCGCGTGACAAATATTTACCAAATACCAGGGGGGGGGGCCTGAACTTTCACGTGACAAAGAATTACCAAATTTTTAGCAAATTTAGTACATATTTTGTAAAAAAATCAGTTGAAAATGATTTTTTTATTCCAGGGGGGGGGGGGGGGGGGGGGGCTTAGCTTCCCACAGCCCCCCCCCCCCCCCTGTGGCTTCGCCCCTACATACCATCTCAGTTTTTTCTTCCTTATTGAGGTGAGAAGGTTTGGTTTACTTGCTTTTAAATACCAGTACTTAAAACTGAACACTTGATTTGTGGCAAAAATGTTCATAGGGCAGAATGTCAAAAGGATTAATTTCATTTATGGTATATCCTATAGTCAGTTTTGTAGAAGTAAGGTGTTTAGTTCACCTTTCTGACTTCCTAGTTATTAGAAAGAAAAAAATAATTTTGGGACCAGCGTGCACAATTTCCTATAGTTTTCTAAATTTCTTATGCGAATAAAAATTAAACAAAATACTTGTTTATATTACCACTATAAGATAAGATAAGCTAAGATTGCTTTATTGGTCCAAAAAAATGGAAAATTGACTTGATTACATAAATTCCGTTTTTCAGCATACCTAAAACAAAAATAAAGAACCATTTGTACTCAAACACAATAGACATTCACGCACACTATCATACCATTTATCATACAAGAAAAAAGTAGGCCTATTATTTAGGAGTCAGCTATTGAGCCATTGTATTTCCTGAGTGAAAATACTAAATTAATTTGAATAAAAAGTAAACAAAATACTTGTATATGTTACCACTATACATAGCTAGTTAGTGAAAATTCTAAATTAATTTGAATAAAAAGTAAACAAAATAATTGTATATGTTACCACTAGACATAGCTAGTTAGTGAAAATACTAAATTAATTTGAATAAAAAGTAAACAAAATACTTGTATATGTTACCACTAGACATAGCTAGTTAGTGAAAATACTAAATTAATTTAAATCTTTGTATTGTGGATATATGATTGCCAGATTCCACTTGCTTTTACAGTAGATTGCACAAAACATTGAATCTTGCATTGGCCTATTTGTCACATTTAACAAATTGCAACCAACCAATTTGATATAAAAGAGTAAGATACTACCAACAGAAGAGCATTTACTTTTATGTTTACTTTGTGCCCACAGTTTTATTTTTTCTACCTGAATTTTAAAATGTTTAAATATTACTAATATTAGTGCACTTTTAAGATTTTATGTTTTAAATTTTGTAAAATAATTTTAATAAATGAAAAAAATACAACATTAAGAGTACATAAGATAAGATTGCTTTATTGATCTAAATGAATGGAAAATTGACTTGATTACATAAATTCCGTCTTTCAGCATACCTAAAACAATATTAAAGAACCATTTGTACTCAAACACAATAGACATTCACGCATACTATCAAAGTAGGCCTATTATTTAGGAGTCAGCTATTGAGCCAGATAGAGAGTAGACAGGACTACATTAATATATTTTTTTCAACCTCATTAGCAAACTCTACTTCACCAGCCACAAAGCACTTTACTATGCTATCTGCAAGGGAACTTCAATTTAGGAATATCTATTATTGTTTATTATACAAAGATTGCTTTTGCAACAAACTAAAGAATAGATGAGCTAAATAAATTAAAAAAAGAATACAGATTTGGGGCAGCAAACAAATTAAGATCTCATCAACTAGCAGGTTGTGAGGCAGAAAAGGCGATAGGACACACACTGCAGGCTTTGCAGTGAAAGTTCGGGGAAGGAGACATGTTGTTTGCCCCTAGAGCACAAGGAGACAATCCTGAGAATGAAGAGCTGAAACTTGTTATTGGACAAACTAAAAAAGCTTGCCCAGACTCCAGAGCTCAGGCACAATGTTGCAGAGCCCTTTCTTTTCTTAAGGTTTCCAAGAAATCAAGCACTCATACATTCAATTAATGTTTTTTTAAGTCTAAATGCTTAGCAACAGATTTAATTAAGCATTCATAAGAAATAAATGAATATAAAATAAACAATTACACACTTAATCTTTAAAAGGCTTTCAGTTTGAACTAAAATTTATTATTAATACAGCTACCGGATTAATATTATTAGTATGAACAAGAACATTTTTCTATTTTTTTTTCCAAAATATTTTTAATTGAGTCAGCATAACTTAAGGTTTTACAATATGGACATTTCATTTTTAGCATTCTATGCATTAAAGAAGATTAGTTTTAAAATGAAAACAAAAAAAGCAAACACAATGACTTGTTCTATATTCATAATTCATAGTTTTCTGTAATATTTCTGGCTTTATGTGCAAAAGTACCGGGTACGGTAAATAAGTTAACAAAAAGTTCAGAAAATTTTGACTTCAAGTTCAAGGCTTTTTATAAAAAATCTACTACACTTTTACTTAAATGAAAGATGTCTATATGATTAATGGACACAAATGGTAATAAGTTCATATACATTTTTAAAGAAAATCTGGATAACTTAAGAGATTAATCTTCATAATATTAAATATCTTATTATTCTTATATTAAATTTAAAAAATATATAAATATAATGTATAAAAAATTTATAATATTATTAATATCAAAGAAAAAAAAAAAGATATTTCTTTCACCAAACGCCTTTTTCCTTAAATGGCAAAGAACAATATCAGAACAAGGCCTCAACCTTTCTGTTAATATGAAAATAACATTTGACAAAAATTTTAAATCAATCTACTCTCATAATTATATATTGAACCAATACAACAATAGAACTATGGTACTGGTATTTTAAAAACATTACATATAAATATTGGAAATACTGTACCTCTGCTGCTAATTTTTAACTGTATAAAACTGACCGTGACAGTGAAAAATAAAATACATCACTAATATTTTATAAAAAATCCAGAAGCAAAATATATAATTAATGTACTGGTAAAAGTAAATTGAATATTTTTTTTTAGTTTTAAATTCGAGAACTAGAAGCCTGAAAATACAAAAAGTAAAATCAAAAAATGGATATAATTATATAATCAAGAAGCTTTATTCCCAGATTTCTAAATATGACTCAAGGGTAAAGTGTGCATAGATAATTACCGTAATGCCCAAATTGTTAAATGTAGAATACAACAAAGTAATAGAAAGAGTCGGCCAGATATATTTGACTAGAAACAGGCAAAAAATAAGTACAGACTTATATTTTTGTATTGTCAGTTTTTGTCTTAGGTTTAAAAGATTGACTTTTCAATTTACATTTGCAAAGAAATAAAAAGGTATTAATTATGCTTAATTATGCAAACTCATAGAAAATCTACAACATTAAAAAAAAACACAAATAATTGTATTAAGAAGTTGAAGAGCATTATAAAATAATTGTTAGATAAACTTCAAACCAATGGCATGGCCATGTGATTTAATTAAAATGTAGGCCTGCCATACATTTTTTTAATTACACTATTACACATTGCTATGTCAAGGGCAATAATTTCATAAAAAAATTATTTTGAATGAAATTCTGAGATATAGACTTAAAAAATTTAAACCTTGAATGATCTTAGCCTGCATTAATTACACTTCCATCACCATAAGTGAAAAGTTCCTTTAAAATCTCTAGATTAATGCTTCGTGTGGAAAAGGCTTTATTTTCTAGCTTGTAACTAAATAGTGATGCAAGGAATATATGAAAAAAGACCTGAAGTGCAATGTGACACATTTCACCTCTATTAGTATTAGTAGCATTAGTCTTTTCTTGATCTTATTATTATCTGACCATCAGGTGACCCAAAATAAACTGTTTTGGTCATATTAAGAAACAAACCAGTTTCAATAACACCCGGAATATTGTGAAGAATTCTGTCCACATCTTGCCAATTCCGTTCTCCCTCAAACTGCCAATCAATCAAAAAATTACCATTATCTGTAACAACTGGGCCTGCTTTCTGTGAAGCCATTCTCAATAGAGCTTTACCACCAAGAAGTTGCATTATCTTTAACTGCACTGGGTGATAGGCCATTGGCAAAACTTCTATAGGGATGCCCTTTTTCCAGGTTGTCCCCAGAACATTAGAATTTTTTCTAGTGTCAGCTATGATGAATAACTCTTTAGCACACGAGGCAATAATCTTTTCCTGCATGAGACACCCACCACCACCCTTGATCAAATTGATGTCACTGTCAACTTCATCTGCACCATCAATTGCTACATCAATATCAGGAGAAGTTTCAAGGCTGCCCAAAGTTAGTCCATGATCATTAATTAGCTGCCTGGCTTGAAAGGATGTTGGAATGCAGATGAGATTAAGATTTTCAGTTTTATTTCTTTCTGCTATCCTTTTAACTGCAAACACAATAGTTGTGCCACTGCCTATTCCGACAACCTGTCCATGTTTTATATTATCATCAATGGCTTTGTTTGCCGCTGCAATTTTACCAGCTTCTGTGCTGTCAGCCATTGTTGGAACTGAGGTGTGGAAGTGATGAAATGGATATAAATTGGATGCTGTCAAAGTAAGACTTCTTAATGTAAATGATCTAAGGAAGTAAAAGATATAAATAGAACTTTATAATATATTAAATTTGTTCAATACCCGGTACATAAATAATTAATCATGATTCATAGTAAGATAAGTTTTTATTATGTTTGTATACTTGATTAAAAAGGGTAAATACTAAATTGATTGTGGAGTTTTGAATGCTTAAAATTAAGGCACTAACCAAAAGGTTTTTTAAGAGGTGGTTGTGGCAAGATATGTTTTGTTCTTGACTCACAAGTGACAAGTCTAAGTAAGCAGATTCTTCTAACTTCTAAGTGTAAGCAAGTAACATTCTATTCCTTATAATTAGGCCTGTATATAGAAATTAGAATGGCCACATCTCTATATATATATCTATCTATATCTATCTATATACTGTAATGAAAACAAATATATATATATATATATAGTAGACTGTGTGTGTGTTTAACCAATCATTAGTTAATTTTAAAGACACATGACCTTATTGTCTCATATTATACTTTTGCAATTTTACATCGGACATTGCTTTCTTTTTAACTAATAAAAAGACCCATTTCTGCGCATTTTGATATAACTGTGGGGGAGGGAGCCATCTTTCCCGTCACAAAGCGAGAAGGGAGAGGCCTGACGTGGGTAAGTGTAACACATGGGCGGTAGGGCTGAATTAGTTTCCAATTAGAATACTAAACTAGGGCACATGTCGGAGAAAAAAAAAAAAATTCGGGGTCAGCTCAATTTTTCAGGACATTTCAGAAGATTATTTCAAATTTCAGGAGGCCGTGGGAACCCTGTATGTCTTTGCTAGCTAAGTGGTTTACGTATCAGACTGCCATATGGGCGACCAGGGTTCAAATCTCCAGTTAGTCTAATACCTTTTTTTCAATTAATAGTACTTTAAAATAAAAAGGATTGTAAATCTACGAGCATCACTGGGCAATTTAGATTTTTGTTAAATAAAAAGACTTGCCTATTTTTTTTACCCAATTACAATATTTAAAAAAAAGTATTAGATTTATAGCTACCTGTTCATTGTAATTTATACAATTTTTACCTGTAGCTTATACAGGCCTGTTTTATTTTCACCCGGGCAGCGCTGGGCAATTTAACTTGTTTTTTAAATATAGGCCTAGGGTAGAGGGGGGAAATAAGCCCCATGTTTTTGAGTACTTTCAACATTTCCTTTTTGAAATGAATAAATATTATTAAATTCAAACTGTAAATGTTTTTGAGTAACAGACAATACATACTTCTTTAAGTATAAAAGCTTTAATGGGCAAAAATTAAAGTCATACAGGCCTAGTGAACAAAAATGCCCAAACATTACAACTATACTCTATACATGACGTAAATTTAACAAAATGGGGCCAATAAACCCCAGCATGTTCAAAGCTTACATTTCATGCCACCCTGAACCCAGTCGCAGTACTGAGTACATATTTTTTCTCTTGAACACCACATAATTGTCAGTAACTGGCCGCTTGTGGAGAATGTAGGCCTACAATTTACAGTAAATTTTATTTACAGCACCACTGTTCTGCCTCACTCTAGCAGCAACTCTTTCTACTAAAATAACTTGTGTCGTTGGGTCAGTGTTTGAATTTAATTAATTAATTATTAGGTAGGCTTCTAACGGTTCTAACCACTGACTAACTCCAGCATCTCATGATCTTGTAAAGTCTTCTCCTCAAGCAATTCAAACTATTTCCTGATAACCTCAGGGTCGACAGGGTCCCCAGCCTGGCTCTCACATTTCTAAGGTGTCCTGTTTTTCTTGAGCAGTTGAGGCCACTTTTGGAAGGCGTTACATGAAGCAACATAGCCATTCCCTACATTATAACTTCACTTTGACTAAACTAAGAGTTAGCGACTAAGGTAAGACTAAGAGTTAGAGTACCCGGTAGTAAGAAAGAGTAACCAGTAACACTGTTAGTGTTTACTGTTAGTAGTGTTAGTACTAACTGGAGTGGCGTCCGATGAAGAGTATGTCGTATGTCACTGCATATTAAAAGATAAACAACACCTTTTATTGACACCTAATATTATATTTTAATTGTATAAATTTACTACATATTCATATGTTTACCTTAGATTTTGGATGGTGTAACTTGTTATCTTTGAAGCCAATAATTGAAAGTGCATGCTTCTGTTGTTGACTAAATAATCGGGTCAAAGGTTACGATAGAGCTGTCAACTTAAATAATGACAAGACGTTGGTCGCTAGAAATTAAGAGGACCAACTTAAACTTAAAATCAGAATGTAAGATAGACCGTAACCAAAGACTATAAAGCTTAAGCAGCAATAGTATTGTGCATAGAAAAAGTCTGTAGAATATAAGATAAACTATGTACAAAGAACATCGCTAGTAAATTTATATGAATTTAAGAACAATCTTGAGCTAACGAAAAGGAAAATATAGCTACTTTGGCAACACTAAGGGAAATATTTAGAAATTTAGATCTACTTCCTTTTATTAAAACTTCGCCATTTTTAAATAAACAGTTGATAAGCTTTTTTAAAAAAAATTAAACACCACAATTATTTTTTTTTAAGTTCAATTTAGAAATACCACTTGATATTTACATTCAATGGCATTAAGATAAACAAAAGTATAGGCTAAACAAAATAGTTTTCTACGATAACAGAATAAGATGTTAATTATTCTGTTACAAGGGCACGCTGTGGGCTGGGATGCCTTAATCATAATGAAAATCACAGGCTATGTACCCAAACATAAAACACTGTAGTGTCACTGTGTGTGAATGACGATCAGGGCCGTATTTAGGATTGTGGTGGCCCTGTTCCCAAATTTATGTGGGGGCCCCTCGTGACCTCTCCCTTGCCTTCCACATACCTCAGAGATGCCGTCAATTCATGTTACATTCTGTAAAATCATACATTTTATAATATGTTGTGCTAAGCTTGGTTGGACTGGAGCGCTTAAAATTATAGTTATAGGAGAATAAATGAATTTTATTTTACATTTTTAACGAAAGAATGGTGATGTCCATTAAAAAATTCTTTTTCGGATGTATGATGTATGACAGTATGGAGCACCTTTTGTGTGGCGGCTCCAGTGGAACATGCCTAAATACGCCACTATTGACAATATCAATACATTTGCAAACGAATTAAAGGAATTTTACTGTCGTTTTGACTGTCATGATTTCAGATCTGTTTTCCAAGACACAGGCCACAAGATGAAAAAAGAATGTTTTAAGGAAGATGGTGTGACGTCACTGTTTAAGAAAAGTAAACATAACCAATAAAGTTTATAAAGCGTCAGGAGCAGACGGAATAAGTAGACGACTAGTAAAGCTTTGAGCGGAAGAGTTGTCTTTAATTTTTGGCTTTATTTTTAATAAATCTTGGGAAACCCACACCATGCCTACCATTTGGTAGACCTCAGAGATTGTAGCAGTACCAAAGAAAGCCAAAGTAGTTTGCAACAATGACCTGTGATTGATAAAAACCTTCACAACAAATATATTAGATCTAGTCGGCTTCTTTCAATAAGGGCAAGAAAAGAGAGATTTGGGAACTCTTTTGTTCCACAGTCAGAGAATTTTTCAATAGCTTGAGAAAAAAACAATAGCTGCATGACTCCTTATGATACTCTTCCTTGTATGATAGTGTGCGTGCATGTCAATTTTTATAAGTATATTTCTGTGCTTGGGTAAAATATTTTTTCTATTGTTTAAAATATGCCGAAAGACAGAACGTCTGTAAATGTAATCAAGTCAAATTTCCATTTGTTTGGATCAATAAAGCATTCTTAACTTGTGTATTATTAAACTCCTTACTTATCATAGTTCACAGGTTATTTTTTCTTTTTCTTTTATCTATTTTTATTAACTGACCTCTAACCCGCAACTACTTTTACCACCTTGCAACAGTCTTTATCCATCTATAATCTATGCCCCTGTGGTCCACTAAAAGCGTTTGTCCACACTATTTGTAAAATGAGCAGAGAAAAACACACTGCCTTTACCTTATTGCAAATTTGTTTTAATTATAGCCTTTGCAATAGGTTCATTAACCCGCGTAGCAGTGAACCCTTTTTATAATTGCAAAATTAAAGGATGTAATTTTCATAAAATCATGTTAAAAAAACAACAAAGTATTTAATGACAATTTTTGTTAGTTTCACAACATTACTTATTTCGAACATATACAATTTTAATAATAAAAAAATTGCTGCGATTGTATATTTACATATTCTCACTCTCTCCCTTGAGTCGCTGCGGTAAAATAAATCCAAAAAAAATGAAGATTGTATATATATATAGTTAATGTACAAATAGTTGCATATTGAAATGTAAAAAAAAGATCTGATTTGGAATGATATAAAAATATATTTACACAAAATTTAAACATTCTCATATTCTTTTTTAAAGATGTAAAAGAAACAAGGGAATATATTCATTTCAGGCTTAATTTGTATAGAATATAGAATGCAGCTAAAATAGGTATTGATTTTTTCTAAGAGCTCCTCTTTAATAGATAAATGAAACACACACAATTTGGAACTAGGATAGAATAATAATTAAACATGAACATTGTATATATTAGTTAACATAAATATAATTAAAATGTTAAAATACCTACAACATACCAGGAAATAAGTTATAGTAGCTTATCTATTTACAGTGTAAACCAATGTATAATACAATAAAAAGAAATGTAACAATATAAAAAAGAATGCTTCCAACAGTCTAAAAAATGAAGGGAACTTACTGTTTCAATATTTAAAACCCTAATAGATGTGTGCAAAAATGTAAGTAATTAATTATGCTACTAAGATATTAATTCTTTATTGATTCTGAAAATTGAATTATATGATTTCAAAAGATATGCATTGAAAATATATTGAGCATAACATCTTATAGAAAATTCTTAAAATAAAAACCATTACTAGTGAAATAAAATTTGAGGTAATATTTTATTTTAAAAAGACTGTTAAGAGTAATGAAAATGTAATATAATTTTTGTTTTCTTGTTATTAAAAGTACTTAGCACCCATGAGGAATGCAATTGAAGGTAACAACAGTAAAATTAATGAATTTGAGTTCAATTTCTGTCCCTTGTTACATTTGCCTGAGTCACATACACACACACTGATATATGTAGAGCCTTGGACGCCTCTTAAGAAAGTTTTACAGCCTCTAAAATCACTGACAGAACTACCGCCAGATGTATCTGAACATAAAAAACAAAGAGTTTTAAAATTGGACAAAACGGTAGAAAAATTATTAACTATTTATACAAGAAAAAAACACCTACTTAAAAGAAAGAAAATTCACCATTTTAAAAATTAAACAAAGTACTTTAAAGTTTAATGCAATTTTTTTGTAACCTCTATGTAAAAATTCAGTTTGAATTCAACAACTTTAAAAAACAAATACATTAGATCTATGTTCCCATAAATCTCATCAAGAAATAAAAAAATGTATAAAATAATTTTAAAAAAAAGTTTTTGTCTCTGAAACTTACCCATGAGAGTTCTAAGTTTTTCTTGATACATATTCTTTGAAAGGCATTGTCTCGTTGCTTGTGCATTTCCTGTAGGATTGAACATTTTTTAAAGTGAAGTAATATTCAAGTCTTGATCATTAAAAAGGTGAGTGCTAAGGATATATCATCAGAGTTCAAAATGTTAATTGTGCAAAAGTTTTAAGACATTGTTAACATTAGTTGATATAGCCTAATTTTGTTTGCTTCTAAGCATTACCCCCGGTACAAAAATGTAAGATAGCTAATATTGTCATCTTTTGTGGTGTCAATATGAACAATAAAGCACTTTGAACTGTTTATCAGTGTGCCAGGGCATGATTTAAATCCTTATAAATTATAAACCTGCCAAGAAAATGACCCTGTTTAGATGCTATAACATATTTTCTTGAGTGTTCTACTTTGTTGATTTCCGATGCACAACTATTAGACAATATGATTAAATCTAGCCTGATATAGATAGGCCAATGGTGCAAAGTTAACTTTATACTCAGCATTACGGCTAAATAAAGAGCATTATAAAAATAACAGCTGCCATAAAATTTATGATCATGAATTGAGTGATTAAGAATGTACATGACTATATGACTTATTAAGGCTTTTCATAATCATAATATGAATATTAAAAGAAACACTTTACCTTGTAACCATTCTTTGGTGCAAATGAAGCAACCATTTCTGAGAGCAACACCAATGTCTGTAGTTCTAAAATAATCTCTCTTGCAACCAATGCACTCATAGCAAGCAATACCCTTTGGATCAAATTCAAATGTCGGATCTTGGCCTGGCTTATAATCACCAGGAACCTGCTCTTGATTTGACCAGTCAATCTGGAGTTCCATTAAACTGCCATCATTCCAACCTGATGAATATTTAGAATCTCTTATATTTAACTTATAGTTATAGGCAATAAATTAATCTGTTGAATGTACATGAAACCTGTATTAATTATATTCATAATTGAAAAAATATGTGTATCAATGAAAACACATGAACAGCTACCTCCAATGTAACCAGTCTGGGAAAAGTCACTACCAGAACTTCGCCTTGGATACTGTCGAAGATGTAAAACAAATCCTGTCATGTAGTCGTCCACTGGATTAGCATTGAACTGGATAGTAATGTAGTTTTGGGTAGATGTATATGTTGATCGTGTTGGAAGATCTGTTCCACACAGGCCACGCCATGGTATAGAAGGAAACAACCTTGCATTATCTACACGATAACCTGGGAATAAACATATGCAGAAAAATGCATAATTGTGTATCGGTTTGAATGGGGAAAACCATTATAATTATAGATACCATCACTTAAACAGGATCAATTTGGTCCCAGGAATAAAGCAAAGGATTTCTAGAACTGAGAAAACTGGAAAGCTCTAGTTCTCTACATGGACTAAAGTTGGTTATATGGACTAAAAGTCATATAAAGGAACCTTATTTAACTTTTTATTAGGATATATATGATCTAATAGGGATTGTAAAGCCAGAGATGACCCATACATAAGAGGGGAGATTACAGACTGCTGATTCTAAAAAGGGATTTCTGCTGATTGCAGATGTTTTGTATATTTTAATTAGATAAGAGTCCTAGTCCTAATAAACTACTTAAATACTGCAAAGATATGCACTATGAGAATGGCACTAAAAAAAAAAAAAAAAAAAGACAATGTTTCAGATTAAGGTGTGCATTCAAACATGAAAACTATGGAAAACTTACATTTTCAGCCCAATAATACAGTACTACATTATTTTATTTATATTAAAAAAGTCATGGAATGAATACTATTATTATATGCTTACTATTAAATATTTTCAGGAAATCATTACAACATGGAGCTCTTTGTTCCCTACATGTATCTTTGTATTTGTCAACATTCAGTTGGGTTACAGTGATTTCCCATTGGTTGTATGTCTTGCCAATAATAGTCAGAATGCAGTCCATATTTGGAGAATAATACTGGCGTCCACTGTGTGAAAAAACATCTAGTTCATCCACATCCAGTACTCTCTCTTCAACTGGCTTAAAGTATGAACCACACTGTTTTTCACTCTGTAGAACAAAATCTCCTGAAAGAAATTTAAATCATATTTATTTAGATTCTAAATAGTAGGTAATTTGCAGCATGAACTAGTAAGACATATTGTAAATAACTTTGCATCTTCTTAACACTTTAATAGTTTCTGACATTCTACTGTTAAGAGTTTGTATTAAAATGCTCACTTACACTCAAATATAGTGCACTAGTTATCTAACTTTGCTTTAATAAACCTTATATCAGGAGTGAGCAAATGTGTCTCTTTTAAATTTAAAATATGGTTTTTCATATGGCCTGTAGGCCACAAAGTTGGAGAGCCAGTATAATCTATGATTAAAATGGTAGGCTGTTGGTGGGCAAGTGAGTGAGTGCTCTATACAAACGCACCAACTAATTTAGATTTTGTTATTAATTAAATTTATTTTAAAAAGTAACATTTTTGACGTCAAATATCATTTTAACCCCCTCCATCATGTCAAGAATTGTCAAACTTTTTACCCCCCCTCCCATCATATTTTGTGGACATAAAATTAATTAATGATCCCCTACTATCTTATTATCTTACATGTTACAGACACTTTTTCTATAAAGAAAATTATTGTGTCCTATGCTTATCTTGGCACACAAACAACAATTTTCTATTCCTTACAGCATCCCGAAAAGAATATAAGTATAAGTGGATTGGATACGGTAACAAAATGCAATAAAAAGGTTTGAAAAAAAATTAAAATTATCCTTGGTTTGCAATTTGATTAGTATTTTAAATTTAACTTCCCCCAGTTATTGGTAGGCTATTACTGGTTTTCCTGGTTTGTTCAAGCAACACATTTTATGCCCAGGTGCCGCTCTGGAAGACAGAGAAGTACTACTTATATAGATATGCACTTGTTCATTTGTTCCATAGAAGATTAAGCTACTACTTTACACTTTGCCATTCTTTCGCTCTTTCCTCTAGTGTTGCTAAGTTTAGTTATTTAACTATTGGCTATTGGTATTTTCTTGTCAGTTGTAAATAGTAGGCTATAGACTATAGACTATAGGATATTCACTAGTCACTAGTAATACTTAGTAATAGTAATGAACCTTGCAGCTCTTTTCAGTCTTTTCTGAATATCATCTCTGGATCTCTTTGCCAAAAACTTTGGTTCTTTGGTCTTTGATGTACTTATTATACTAAGTTATTTCTTATATGTTATAATAATAATAATAATAATAACGGTGCTTATATAGCGCATATCCCGTTGGTGACAGTTCTATGCGCAGACGACAGTTACAGAATACAGACAGACAACGAAATATGTAGTAATACGCTAATTCTGCTGACGAAATAGGTGAGTCTTCAGCTGGCTCCTGAAGGTGTCATAGCTAGGGCTCTGGCAAAGCTGTAGTGGGAGGGGATTCCAAGCGGACGGTCCTGCATAGGAAAATGAACGTTCACCAGCAGACACCAGCCTCACACGAGGGATCCGCAGAGTAAGCGCATCAGAAGCCGAACGAAGTGGGCGGGACTGGGTGTAGAGCTCCATACAAGAGCGAAGATAATCCGGGGCTCAGTTATTCAGGCACCTATAACAGAGAGAAGCCAGCTTATATGAGATCCGGTTGTTGATGGGTAGCCAGTGCAGAGATCGGAGCAGAGGATTGATATTATTTGACTTCTTCTTCTTGAGAACTAGTCGGGCTGCGCAGTTCTGGATACGTTGGAGTCCTTGAAGGGAGGAGGCCGAGAGACCAGCCAAAAGCGAATTACAATAGTCCAAGCAGGAAAAGAGGAGAGAGATGATGAGCTTAACACAAGCTTCCTTGGTGAGATAACGACGGATGGCGGCAATACGACGCAGATGAAAGAAGCAGATTTTGGTGAGGAAGGAGATGTGGGTCTGCATGGACAGCGTGGAGTCCAGATAGACGCCAAGGCTTTTGATAGTTGGGGAGAAAGGCACAGTTACATCAGCCAGCTGAAGATATATATAGGATAGCCTACATTCGATATTCATTTGATAGACGGTAGACGTCTTTGTGAAAATTGGATAGGATATTATAGGGGCCCTATTACTATTACTACTATTAGTATTAGTATTAGGCTTAGTCACGGCTTAGTGACACTTATTCATAGGTCTAATAGTAATAGTTAATATGGCCTTAAGTTGCCCTAACCGTTTAACCAGAGTAACATAGTTAACATAGCGACATAGCCTACTTACTATACTACTAGTACTACTCAGTTACCAGTAGTAGTAGGCCTAGTAGCCAGTCTACTGCCATAGGCCCATACATACTAACATAGTGCCATAGTCAGCCATAGTCCATAGTTTGGCCAAGCGGCTACACTTCTACTGCTTACTGCTACACCAACATAAATCTTCGTATCACATTAGTTTTAGTCTAAATAAAAAGTAAACTAAAAAAATTGCCAATACAAAATCACGGCCTACCTTTAACAATAAGAAAGAAGCAGGAAATAACAGAAAATATCGACACCTGTGACGCCATTTTGAAATACAGGTAAACAATATAACTTTTTCACCTGTGTCGGTTATTTTCGGTTCTTATGGTGATAATGGAAAATTACGGCAATTTAGTACAGAGTGCATTTGAGGTACTATATATATATATGTTACGGCCAAAGCCCGAAGTGCGGCCAGATCGCGATCTGGCCAGCCAGATCGCGATTTGGCCGAGGCGCTTGGCCAATGTCCGATGTGCTTGAAATTGCCAGTGTTTACGCTACTTTGGCCGGCCACTTCGCGATGTGGCTGGCAATCCCTGGCCCTGGCCAATGTCCGATGTGCTGATACAAGAATGTTCGGTAGGCGGCACAGGTGTGATGGGGGCTTGCATAAGGTAGCAAGAACAGTAATACATACGCTGTGACGATAATTTTCTGTTCATCTTCTGCTTTTCAGAGAAAGTCCTGCCGAAGTGGTCACTTATATCAAGGAAATTAATTATCACACGACTTAGTAAACTATCTACCTGGATAAAAACACCATTTGCGTCAGAAATTGACTGGATGGTGTCTGTGAGTAGAGGATTGAGTTTTGATAATCCACAAAAGGGGTCAGGTCAGGCAGGAGCGACCGTATTTTTATCTAGCCATTGTCCGCGCGGTCTAGTTTCATAATAATAATAATAATAATAATAAGACTTGCATTAAATGGCAGGACAAAGTCCCTAACAGTGAGGTACTGACGCGCGCCAGCGCCCAAAGCATGTTCGCAGTCCTCAGTGAAAGGCGCCTAAGATGGCTAGGACATGTAAGAAGAATGAGTCCAGGCAGAATCCCAAAGGACCTCCTATATGGAGAATTGGCATCTGGGAAGAGAAAGACAGGTCGCCCACGCCTCCGCTATAAAGATGTCTGTATGAGAGACATGAGAGCAGCCAGAATAAGTACAAGTGACTGGGAGGAGAAGGCAGAGGATCGGTCCACCTGGCGCACTGCTGTCAGGAAAGGGGTTAAAACGGCAGAGGAAAATAGAATGGAGGAGAGCATAAATAAAAGGGCTAAAAGAAAAGCGTAAAAAATAGGACCCACAGAACACGTGTGCAAAGGCTGTAAAAAAGACTGTCATTCAAGGATAGGCCTGCTCAGCCACACGAGGAAGTGCAACCTCGAATCACGGTGATGCACCATCGTCTCGCGAGACGGAAGGATGCCATTGAAGACTTGCATATCGCATATCCCGTTTGAAACAGGTCTAATCGCTGTCAGCAGTTACAGACATAGTACAGACAACGAATAAAAGACAAAAATGTATAAATGAGAAATAATAAAATAGTAAAATAATAAACTTAATTTCAGCTGGCTTCTGAAAGTGTCAAGGCTAGGGCACTGTCGAAGTTGTAGTGGGAGGGCGTTCCATGCGGACGGGCCCACATATGAGAATGCCCGTTCGCCAGCGGACACCAGTTTCACACGAGGGATCTGAAGAGTTAGCGTATCAGAAGCCGAGCGGAGTGGACGCGATTGAGTAACTTATAGAGCTCGAGACAGGAGCGAAGGTAGTCGGGGGCAGAGTCAATCAGGCACTTGACTTCCCCTTAAACATGTCAATTTTGAAAGTCAAATACCGTCTATGGGGGCTAGCGCAGGCCCCATTAGTCATTAGGTTTTACCCGCATAGTACCGATTAGGGATTTTCCTATTCCCGTCCTAATGAAATTGCCACAATGACTGCCGTATCGTTTTCTTTTAGGATTTTCTTATTACGGCAGACTTCTGAAATGGCTGAATAGAAACCTAATACCCTAAACCTCATTAGAATGGGTGAATTTAAACGTTAAGTGGCTATGTGTTTTTGAGTTGCGCGTATTGAAATTGAAGTGCTAATAGAGACCAGTTTTATGGCGTCTTTGGTTAGAAGATCTAAAAGAATTTTTTCCTTCCTTTTTGTGATGTTACCCATATCATTGAATAGCCCCAGGTCATCCCGTGAAAAAGTGGTAAGAGAAAAAAAAAGTTTTATGGCCGACTCAGTGGGAGTCTAAGAGTGCGAGGTTTCTTTCATGTTTCTTTCTTGTTTCATGATACCCTGTCAATAGTTTATAATAGCTCTAGGCTATATTTGCCGTCTTCATGTTTTTCATTAGATTTAGATCTAGTTATTTGTGTTGTTAGTTTTGAAATACATTAGACTAGTATTACAACCTAAATAATATAGTAATAAACGATATTGTTGTATCATTAAATGTTTGATGAAATAAACGTATTTAATTATTTTAATTAGTTAAATTGTGTTTTTAAAGTTGTGATAGAAATGTAAAGATAATTATTATTTTTTTTTTATAATTTAAATATAGACTCTAGATCTAGACATTTATAAAAAATTTATTTAGGTAAAAAATTAAATTAATTTCTTTATTAAATTATGAATACCGAGTAAAATGAATAGATCTAGGCCTACATAGATTTTTTTTACTTTCATTACAAAACACGGTATCTTGATTTAAATTTAAACATCTGACAGTCTTCAATTTTTAATTCTTTATTTTACTTTTTTAAAAGATTTTATTATATAAGTCATATTATATTGTATAAAATATATTTAAAAAAATGTTCGCGAAGTGTATAGACTAGCCCGGGTATCGAACCCGGAGTCCTTTAAATCGTAGTCCTGAGTTATAATTTAAGCTATAGATATAATTTTTGACTTAATAAAACTTGCGTTTATTAGAATGATATTAAATATATGTTTTATTGTTTTTTTCTATTTAATTTTAAATAATTTGATTTTTTTTATTAAGAAAGCATTTTATATGATTTTATATCGAATTTGATGGACTAACTCTGACTAACGCGATTGTACAAATCTCGCTTGACCTATCATTATTCCGGAAGTCGGAATTTTTAAATACCGGTCCAACCGACACAATTTAATCGCATGGACTTCATGGAGTATCATTATGATGGAGATTTAATTCTAGGCTATAAAGTACGATATATAGTATATAGAAGGTGAGTAAATGAAGCCTAATATTAAATATATTATAGGAATTATAGGCCTCTACTACTTCTACGTGTATAATTATTAAAACCGCTAATATTTTAATATATATATATATTTAACCAGTCACACGTGTTAAATAATAAAGTTAAAGTTAATGAATAATTAAATAATTAATCATTTAAATCATTATATGTCATGAAGGTTTAAAGATTTAAAAACAACTTTGACTTTTGACTTAAAAATGTTACGTTATTAAAATAAAGGCTAAAAAAATCTTTTTTTTTGTTTTGTATATAATTGCTTAGAGCTTAGTCTAGGACTTAGACACTTAGTTGTTCTATTAAAGTGTAAACTCGAATCATTTCAGGAAAATCATTAATTAATAATAATATCATTAAATAATTATTATTATAATAGCCTCAGTAGCCTACTGACTAGACCTAGATAGATCTAGATTAGGCTAGGTAATAATAGTAGGTAACCGTAAAGTCAGTAAAGACAAGCCATTTTATAATAATATATTATTCTAATTAAATTTATAAAAAAGCAGTTTTTTTAACAAATTTTTCAGTCTTACGCTCGGTTGGAATATGCTAATATGGTATGGACCAGTATAATGTGAAGTTTCAAGACAACAGACGACCACAAGAAGTCCAGTAAGTCACATTAGCCAACTACTAGACCTACAGTACTACTAGTCTAGGCGTTTATTTTTTAATTTATAGTGAAGCCGGCTGGTCCAGCGGTTAGTTCACCGGACTGTCGACCAAAAACCAACTGACAGGTCGCGGGTTCTATCCCTGTCGCCCTGCAGGAGTTTTGGGCCTAGTGTACGTAATAATCTTCTACCTAGAAGGAACGTCTGTAAACTTATAAGATTTAGATAAGGATTATAGGAATTATAGGCCTAAATATATAATTTACTATTAATATAGTATAGGCTAAATGATATTCATTTATTAATCAATACTATGAATAGCCTATGCAATAATTGAAATTGTCAATTTGATAATTATATTTTATATATATATTATATGCAAACCGTTGCCCTATAGTCTATAGGTCATATAACTTATAGTATTATAGGCTATTATTAATTATAAATATTACATATCCATAATATTGAACTATGCTATTTGAAATTTGTTGTTAGTTATGTTATAATAAATATAGGCCTATACGGTATACGGTTAGACCCTATACTGGCTATTGTTTTATCAAATCTGTAGTTATCGAGTATAAACCTTTTTCTACAAAGCATGTCCATTTCTTTTTATAATAACAATAGAGATGATATAAATATAGGCTTATTTTTGTATTTCTATTTTAAATATTTATAAGGAATTCTTTTTTTTTCAGTCTGATGTTATAGAGGGAAGACGAGAGTCAAGATTGTAGTGCTATATTTAATGCATTAGTATTATAATCTTCTATTACACCCTGTTGGCCTATTATAACTACTAGACAACAGTCAGCTGATAGAGATGGCAGATGATGATTTAATTAGTGGGTGAGTAAGTATAACATAAAGTTGATATAGGCCTAGGGCATTATAGGCCTATTTGTTAGTTTTAAAGTCTGAACAATAACCTTTTTTACTTGTATATTTATATAGGCATAGGTCTATATTATTATATAATCATTATTATTAATATATATATATATATATGTAGCCTATAGTGGCCTACTTAAATTACATTAAATAAAACTTCCTGGACTTAAGCATAGACTTAGGGGTCAGGGTAATCAGAATAAGCTTATTTCTAAGCTTAATTTCATGACATTCAATACCGGTAGTTTAATTAGCATTTATAGGAATATAGATATAGGTTTTACTATATATAGGTTATATTATTTAATTTGTTAATGCAAGGTTAAGGAATTCAATTTTATTTTTACTTTTTATTTCTTCTAGAGTCGGATGTTGGAAACTGGTGTACTATTAGTCTATGCTGATATTAAAGGATATAAAATGACATAGCCTAATTAATGGGTGAGTAAATACTATGTAAACTAAATAGGTCTATTTGTTAAGTCTAAAGTCTAAATCATAGTTTTGTATCATAACTTAACTATTGTAAAGAATTTAATAACACATAAGGCCAAGTAAGGGTAAAAAGATAATTTTTTGTCAATAACTATGTTGCAAAACACACTAAAATTCATATATAATGTGATGCTATCGCTCAAACCAGTTCAGAGGTTGGTAAAACCAATTTTTCAATAAAAAGCAGACTAATGTGAATGGTCCTAGGTCATTTTTTAGTTTCTTATTGCTTTGTAATGTTATAGCTGTCAAATTTTAAAGCTAATATTATTTTTAGAAATTAATTACTTAAAATGTGTTTTTATGCAGCTTTAGAATAAAATCAAACAAAAGATATAGTTTTAAAGTATTAAAGTCAACTTGTCTAAATATTATTTCAATTTTAAACTTCCACCAGCTTGTTTATTGGCTCATTAAAATGCTTTTTCTAAATTTAACGGCAATCGTTTAATATTTATTCATCTTGGAAATATTTAACTACCTGTTACAATGCAAAAAAATTCCAAATCGGTACTGTTTTATTATCATTTGTCTCCAAAAGAACTTACTGTTATCTTAATTTTGAATTACTTTTGAAGTAATCAATCGATTTAGAAATGTTTTCACCACTGTATTGATAAATAAATTGGCTTTTTGTTTAATTAAAAACCTGATCCTTAATATCTTATTTTGCCTACTGGTACTTGGGTACCAATTCTGTGGGGTTGCAGGACAGACTGTGAGCATTGGTCTTTAAAAACTGCCTATTTTCGATATCAAAATCTTTTATTCATATAAACTGGAGAAAAATGTAATTATCATGTCACAGTCTATGAAAGCCAAAATTGTTCTGTTTATTCTGCAATGGTGAAAACCAGTATTTAAAAGAAATTGCTTGCCAGCAGTTGTTAATTGGATTTCTGTTTATCCTTGCTAACCTTGTAGTGTTTTTTTTTTAAACTTGAAAAACGTTATAATTCAAATTTCATTTTAATTTTCAGATTTTGAAGATGATGTAGGGTGTACTGCAGTGATGGATGGAGATTGATTGTGGGCTATGATTAGTATGAAGTTGGTTAAGGCCTATGCAATTTACTGAACATCCAGGCGATTAGTTATTTGATGAGCCAGTGCTAGGTGTGAAGATTTATGGAAAGCAGTAGACATCGATTAAACAAGATGCATTTACAATAGCCCAAATATCATGTCCACAACAGGCCGGCATCTGACATTTTTATGTATCTTAAGATTTTATGAAATGTGGACTATTGTACAAATGCTTTAACCAAGACCACTTATAGTTGTGATTTTGACTTATACAATTCACAAATAATGCATTTGCTAAGTTGCCTGACAAGACAGGTCCTTCCACAACCATAGTGTACTTTTTTTCACAAATCAGTTGAGCGTGGACAATTCTATGTCTGGATTTAATGGAAGGCTGTGTGCATTGGACAGTATATACACCTAACAAAAATTCTCTACTTGGATATTAAGATGTGGTATCCACCAGATAGTGCTAATAAAGGATTTCCACAGGATTACATATTGGCTGATGAATAGACCATGATACACTGAAAAAACTTTCACTCGTGTGCTTGCCATAGACTTATTTATAGCCGATCTGTTTAATTTTTTCTGTGGGAGTAGTGTTGGATTAATATTCATGTGTAACCACATTTATTCTTTGTATGCAAATGTACCCAGTACCGGTATTCTAAATGATAAATGGCTCATATTTATTAATTATTAAAGTTGTTTTTGAAAATAGTAAATCTATTGATTAAACTTAGTACTCATTGTCAATTGTGGCATTGGGTGGTGAGTGTTATTTTTCTAAAATATTTTCACTTTGAAAAAAAAAAGTTATCTTTATAATTTAAAGTGAAATATATCATGTACTATACATTTTTCTGAAAAGTTTTTTTTTTTTGACTTACCTGATCTGATTATAATATAATTGAATTTTAAGTATATAGCATTATAATGAATATGTTTGTTTTTTTTGGTAAACATTCAATTTAATTGTGTGTAGAGCTTACTTCTTTCATATTGGTTAACTTCAAGCAATTTATAATCATGAATATTTTTTTTTTTTTATAAATGTCTTATATTCCTTAACCATTCCTGTAGGCCTATTATTTTTTTACACAATATCACAATAGTTGTGTCAAAGTTGAATTAATTTTGTTTAATAATAGTAATAGTTTTAACGGTAATCATTACATAATATTTTAATGAATGTAGACCCTCTTTTTTTGGTTAACCGTAAGTGTCTGGATTGTCTATAATATTCAAATTCAAATGTATTCAACTGTATATTTTTTTTTAAAGAAATATCTTGTGTTCCATTTCCATTACTGTGCTTTTTACAATATCACAATTGGTTCAAAATGTTATTTATTATTATTATGATATGCCTATAGGAGAAGTATAATTAAAGATGATACTTTATTGCATTATTTAATGTTTTGTGAAAAAGACTTGAGTTAGCATACTAAAATAATATAAGTGTGTGTGTATAGTATAAAAAAAAATTACAGCCCTAAAATATCTTGTGTTCCATTTGAATTCATTGCTGTGCATGTTAATGTTTTTTTTCCTCAATATTTTACATGTTTTTGTGTTAAAGATATTTTGAGTCCTATTTTTAAATAAATAAAGCAATTTTAGTTGTAGGCCTAGGCCCTATTGTGTAAAATTTATCTTCATTGTTGTAGGCCTAGCAAGAGTGTTAAATTGATTAATTATTGGAATACATTATCGGTCTGCCCATTATTCAGGGTTAAATAATATTGTCCCATTAATCTTCCATTTTGCACTAATGCTATTTTATTGTTAGACAATAACATTTTTTTCTCCACAAAATTTGTAAAAACTGGTATTTTGAATGTATACCTATATTTTAAAATAGCTTAACATACTTGGCTTGCAAAGGCCTACATATTGTTTTTTATTTTCATTGCACAATGTTTACTTATAATGTCTGTTTACATAGTGCTATATTTTATCAATATATATTTCTATGTAGGCTTGTAGTAATGATGTAGGCCTATATATATTTTCCCATAAATATATTTTTTTCCCATTACTCTGCTGCATGGCTATTGTTAAATTAATAAATTAAGTTGTATATCAATTAAAAATAAAATATTTTATCTATATTATATCATATTTATTGTTTAGGCATATCTATATATTATGACCAACTATTTTGTACTATTACACTAACTTTTATTTTATGTAGTTCTGTAAAAAAAAATGTTATTAACTTCAATACTCTACCATTTCCATGTTTTTGCACTTTATTTAATGTCGCCGTTTTGCTTTATTGATTGAATATATACTTTTTATTGTATGTTGAACAAAAAATATTTTGAATACAAATATAATAAAATATAAACGAAATCACTTTCTTTGTTTTGTTTTACTTGTTTTTACTATATGCGTTTATATAATAATTGTTTTTGTATATTGTATTATAATTACGAAAAAGTGGGTAAATAAAGGTAAAATCCGAATCCACCCAATGTTGGTTTGATAAGGACTAAATATACGGGTCAATGAAGGCAAAAACCGCATTGCGCTGGTAATAAACTACCGTCATTGGCCCGATATGGAAACGAAATGAAAAGCCGGAGAAGGGAGGGGGATATCCATTAGGCCCCAATGCCGGCAAACCCTAATCGCGCCCGCATGTCTAATGCCCGCATTGGCCCATAATCGACCCAGGTATCAGCGCGGGTATCGACGCCAAAATGGCGGCCATTTTGGCCTACTAAGGCCTCCTAGCATAGCGATATCGCTTTTCATTGGGGCGCCATGCGGGCAACTGCTGGCAACCTAATAGGTACGTATTAGGGCAAGGGGGGAAAACTCTAATTGATTCCGAATCGGGCCAATGCCGGCATGTTTAAGGGGTTGTAACATAGAGACGCCAGCTTATATGAGATCCGGTGGTTAATGGGTAGCAAGTGTAGAGATCGGAGCAGAGGAGTAGTATGCGTCGAATTCTTCTTCTTATGGACCAGTCGGGTCCCTGAAGGGAGGAGGTCGAGAGGCCAGCCAAGAGCGAATTGCAGTAATCCATGCGGGAAAAAAGGAGAGAGATGACAAGCTTAACACAAGCTTCCTTGGACAGATAGCGTCGGATGGCATCAATGTTTCATGTGTTGTATAAACATGGGTGGGGCCGCCAGTCGCAATGACAAAGAGCGTGTTTGATTTTATGAAAAGAGATAGACAGGAAGTGTCAATACTGTACAGGGCAGGGCCATCATTGTTCTCGTGACCTACACTGACGACCGGGAAACCCCCCTCCCAGCCCCACCCATTGACGGACTCTCGAAGCCACAAGCGACTGGAATGTTTGGACAAAGGGATGAGAGAGAGATACGTGACTTTAAAGTCCACCCACTCCTTTCTCATTGGTCCATGTTATATTTCGTGGGTAGATCTTCCTTGTGTAAAAACGCCCCAAAACACGACTCTACGCACTTATTTCCTTATGGACTTTAGCTGTAACAAGTGATTATAGATCTAAAATGTACTATGATAGATGAACATGACTGATTTTGTAATTTAGTATAAATAAAGATGGATAATTTACTATAATAAACTAATTTGACTGATTTTTTAATTTATTTTAATTAAATATTGTTAATTTACTATAATAAACTAATTTGACTGATTTTGTAATTTAGCTTAATTCTTAATCAATATAAGCCTAATGTGATAATTACGGTATATAAACACTCAAAATCTGCTCATGACCTTCTTAATCGGGCTTTGGCCGATCGCCCCTGGCCATTTCGCGATCTGGCCGGCCAAGGTCCGAAATCAAGAACAGATCGGGCTTTGGCCGGTCAAATGTGAGGTGATATTGGCCACTTCGCGATCTGGCCGACTTCGGGCTTTGGCCGTAACATATATATATATATATATATATATATATATATATAGGCCCTATATATATATATATATATATATGCCTTGCAACGAGTAGGCATTTACAGACTCTTTAATATAAATTGAAAAAAGACTATAAATCTGACCAAAAAGAACATTGAATGAAGCCTACGATTCTAGAGATTATCACTAAACTAAGCTTAGGCCTACAATCGTAGTGGCAACCAACTGCCAACCTTTGAGTATGAGTATGAAAAAAATTCGGTGGGGAACAATGATTTACAAATTATTTCGTTTAAAATTATAATAGCCTAATATAATATTAATAATAAGCGTTTTTTTGCATACGTGTCTATATATGGCCCCTATCAGTCTCGCAAGACAATCGATGCGCCCTTGGGGTTTTGTGTCTATGACTTAAATTATAACTAGAAAGCCTGAACGGAAAGAATATAAATAAATAAGTTTAATTAGGCCTCTATTGGCCTTTTCTTGTAGGCTACAAGTTCAGGTGTAAAAACGTTCGAGTCTCGGTGTGTGTCGTAGGCCTATGGCTCTTATAAGTTTACAGACGTTCCTTCTACTACTTCTATAATAGGCCCAAAACTCTGCAGGCGGGCTAAAGGGATCGGTCGGTGGCAGGGATAGAACCCGCGACGTGTAGCCTAAGTTGGTTTTTGGTTGACAGTCCGGTGAACTAACCGCTGGACCAGCCGGCTTCGCAATATATGCCCCACATTTGGACATTGGAAATCACTGACACTGATGTTCCAGAGCCGTTGCAAGGGATATGGGGGCCCGGGGGGGGGGGGGGATTGGCCTCTTTAGGGGCACCTGCATTTTGACATTCGACATAAGAAAAAAAACTCCTTTGGGGACCCCCCTCAAGTTGGGGCCCGGGGGGATTTTCGAATTTGGACCCCCTCCCCTGCTAGCTACGCCATTGTGATGTTCAAATAGGTCTAGGTTCGAGTAGGCTAAATAGACGATCATTCATGATTGGATTTATATCTGCAGGACTCTAGGCCAAATTCTAATTAAATGACAAAATAGAATTAACTCATAAGTATAGTCTATAAACTATATAATATCTGCATGTGACATGTATATATTTAAAATATAAAAAAATAGGCTATGCAATTATTCAATATTGCGATCCATGCCTGGCTGACCACCATTACCCCCCATCCCATTGAGATAGGCTTATATCATTTACGAGGAAAAACTGGTGAAAAAAAAAAGTAATTAACTGAATGAGAGTCTCTGCCATGCTTACTGGAGGCCTACATTTCAACAAGAGTCTTATGAAAATTGTATTCATAAATATTTTCATCAATTCATAAAAGATAAGGTTCTGATGGCAATACTCAACATATTTTTGTAACATATTATCTCTTCAAATAATAATTAGCCTAGTTTAGTGTTGGTGGGAATAAATGGAAATCAGGAGTCAAATCTAGCTAGGCTTCTACTTATCTTAAATGTGACAGATTTGACTATCCTTCTATACAGAAGATTATTGCGTCCTACACATGGATGATCAAGGCATTGAAAATTAAATGGAACACCACACATTGTTTTTTCACCTTCTCCAATCTATGCACTGTTATCTTTTAATTAAATACAGTAAGTCTGAGTAAAAAGTTTCAGAATTTTGTTTTTATTTCAGTCTCTTAAAAAGCAAGGATGCAGCACACAAATAGAGATTGAAAAAGGTAAAAAAGATTCTTAAATTCTGGAATAGAGATGTCCATGTTGTTTTATCTTAGAGACAAAGCTCCACATATCACAACATGAAAACAAAGACTAGAATTAGAATAAGAAAGATTGTATTGTAGCCTACTAGAAAGCTAATAAACCTCCACAAAACATAGATTAGATTAAATTCTGAGTACAACAAATGTTTATTTAAAATGCAGGCTATTTATCCCCTTCGTACACACTGTGTACAATTGTACACACGTCTTTAAAGATAATTTTTACTATGAAAACGAGATGGAACAGTATTGATACACCGTGTGTACATTTGTACATACCGTTTTTGCTTATTAAACACCGTATCTTCTTCTGGAAAGAAATCTATATTTTTAAATTCCAAAATGGATTCTCAGCCTCAAACCTCACGACTTAGTAAGTATTTTCTTTTGTCTAATTTCCTAAGTAAATCTTATTTTTGTGGGAAATGGCATATTGCATATAAAAGTTAAAGTGTGTTAAATTAATTAGCTTTTATTTTAAACTTTAAAAAATGAGTATTATTTGCTGTATAATTTTTGTAATTGTGATGTACACATTTGTACACACTGTGCTTCAATTCAGCTTTAGTCGATAATAGGTGTGCCTTTTATCGTCTACTTAACGTTTGTTTTTATTTTTACAATAACTTTTTTTTTAATATCATAGTTGTGTAATTTATTTATTTATCATCTGTTGTCTAGTTTTAATTTTTTGTTTATGTTCAATTTGCAATAACAATTTTACATTAATGGCATTGATTAGGCCTAGTGGCCTAGTAACTACAAATATCTAGCATTATTTATATAGGGCCTAATAATAAAATAATAAAAACTGTTTACATTGCTCATTGCCACATTTAGTCACTTAGCATCAGTAGGCTATATATTTGGACCAACTTGCTTTGTGTTTTTTTTTTTACATTCTCAGTCAGTGGTCTCAGTGTTTCCACATGCCCTGAATTAGGTTTAGTGTTATTGATAGGTTGAGTTACATGGCCCATTGGTCTGCTGGTCTAAATAATTAGATGCTCATTACAGAGATTATCCTAAAACTACTAATTACATTTTGTATATAATAATAACACATACTACTAATAAATATAGAAAAGGAAAAAAAATATCTTTAGAAGGAAGAGCATTTAGTGGTATAATAATATAATATTTATTTTTTATTTGTGTTTCAGATAGGCCTAATTCTAAAAGACATCTAACTTTAGATGACGTATTACAACAACTTGACAACTCAGACTTTGACCTATCTGATGACTCTGGAGATGAAACATATTATCCTTCTGCGGCTGCTGAAGAAAGCAATGACAGCGAAAGCGAAAATGAAGATAGCATTGATGATCAGCCTAGTTCATCCGGAATCCAGGCATTGACAAAAACCAAATCAAAGAAAGTTTTAATAAAGTGGAGATCTCCACGGGAACCTTTCAACTCTGACTCAGCATGGATGGATAATCTTCTTCTTGGTGATGGCCTAAGCTCACCTTCCTTATATTTTCTGCAATATTTTAAGCCTGAAATATTTCAGCAGTTTGCCGAGCAGACAAATATATACTACATGCTTAAAACTGGTAAACCGTTAGGAGCAACAGCTGCTGAAATGCAAAGATTTTTTGGCATAACGATTGTAATGGCCAATTTAGGCTTCCCAAGGATCCGCATGTATTGGCAAAAGGCTACTAGAGTTGATGCAGTTTCTAATGTCATGCCTGTAAATCGCTATTTTCTTCTACGTAACAACCTGCACATACATGCTGACCAGACTCCACCAGCGGGAACAAATAAATTCTGGAAGGTGCAGCCACTTGTCGATGCTATTCGAGCTCGTTGCCTCGAGCTGCCCAGAGAAGAGTACAATGCAGTCGACGAGCAGATGATACCTTTCACCGGCAGAGTGCCAGCAAAACAATTTATCAAAGGCAAGCCCAACCCAGTTGGAGTTAAAAACTTTGTGATTTGCGGCAAGTCTGGTAGGGCAGTTGACTTCGAGCTCTATCAAGGTGCCGGAACTGGCGTCTCGGAAAAGTACAAGCATCTGGGACTTGGAGCATCAATTGTTCTCAGATTAACTGAAACAATACCCCGCCAAAAAAACTACAAAATATGTTTTGACAATTACTTCACTGGGGTTAACCTAATAAGGGAGCTCCATAACATTGGGATACAGTCTCTAGGTGTAGTAAAAGCCAACAGACTGATGGGGTGCATTTTAAAAACTGAAAAAGAACTTAAAAAGGATGGTCGTGGCTCTATGGACATGAAAGTTTCATCAGAAGGAGATGTATGTATGGTAAGATGGATGGACAATGGTGCTGTTACCCTTGCGTCAAGCTTTGTTGGAATTGAAGAGATGGACAAAGTTCGGCGATGGAGTGAGAGCCAAAAAGAATTTATTCAGGTGAACAGGCCCAAATGCGTACAAGTTTACAACGAGTACATGGGCGGTGTGGACAAATTGGACTTTCTAATTGCAAAGTATAGAATTAAAGCTAAGACAAAAAAATGGCCTGTTCGGGTAATATTTCATTTTATGGACTTTGCTCTGGTAAATGCTTGGCTAGAGTACAGGGACATTGAAAGACAAAATGGTACATCACGAAAGAACATTTTAGATCTCCTTGGCTATAGAAATGAGGTTGCTGGTATGTTAGCCAAATCTAATTTGGTCACAGCAGAGCCACACCGACCAGTAGGCAGGCCAAGAACATCTGTACCTCCAATCACTGATCCAACGACAGACACTGCATCCCCACCACCTAAACGTGCAAGGCCTACAGAAAGACCCGCTGCTGAGGTCAGGTTTGACAAATATGACCACTTTCCTGTCTGCATCAAGGAGTTAGGCCAGCGCTGCAAGCTAGAGGGCTGCAATGGTCGTAGTAGGGTCAAGTGCTCCAAGTGCAATATTTTTCTTTGTTGCACCAAAGACAAAAACTGTTTTTTGAAATTTCATACCAAATAAAATATTTGAATGTAAATGTAAAACAAATTAAATATTTACTTTCCTCAATTTATTTCAGGTTTTCTCGTTAATTTTTACATGTCACTCTGTGTTAGTTAAGTCACTTCAGCATCATTGATTCACGGTGTGTACAATTGTACACATGCCCTAATTTGCATAATTATTGACCGGTGGTCAAATACTGTGTTTGACCAAGTAATGAGGTCTAGAACATCATATCCCACCCACAAAAAAATTTTTTGAAATAAAATTCTGCATCTGTGTACGAAGGGGTTATACAAGAATTGTTGTTTTTTTAATCTTTCTTTTCCTTCAGTTGACTCTTTAAGGAAGAAAGTGCAGCGAGATGTTGGTCACGCCATTTGCGCCTCTGAAGGAGCTGCTCGAGAGGAACGTCCTTCTTTAGCTCGTTTTGGACTTTTTCAGCTGTTGGAACATCATACATTATTGGGGGAGGAGTCAGTGTGGAGCTTACATTGTAAGCCCCCTGAGCATATCTTTTACAATAGTCCACGATGCCTATGAAATTGAAAAAGAAAATATTGAAAGATAACAAGTTCTTGTTTAGTAAAGTAAAAAATATATTTTCAGACCATGTTTATATCTATAGGATTAGTGAAGCCGAGTTCACCAGTCTTTGTGTCATACATAAGTGGGAATTGTGTGGCCAGAACAATTCCCAGCCAACTTAATATTCCTCATAAGAGCTGGATATCCTAATGAAGACTCTCCAGATCCAGATATCCTAATGAAGACTCTCCAAATCCGGACAAAACAATAGCTGAACTGGTACCGGTAGTAGAACCCAAGACTTTCAAAATGTCTACATTATCATGTATGTCCTACAATCCTGTCTTAATCATATAATACAGGTTTTGGATAAGAAGACACACAATAAACATGTTGAAATTTGTTGTTGACCTGATGAATAAAAAAATTATACTACATTAATATGAATAGGTATCAGAAACTTACCATCAGCATTTAAATGCATAGTTTCCAGAGGGCCAATAAAAGCATATCTTGGACCAAGTCCATTCACCATCACCTTGTCTATATCAGCTGCAGATAATAGTCCATCCTTTTAATGATGTATAAAATATTAAAATACTTAAAATTAAAGGTGAAAATAAATTTAATAAAACCAGTATATATATGTGTTTAGGGCATTTTTTGCTTTAAGTATTTTGGGCAAGATGTGCAAAAAAAAAGGATAAGAGTAAGAGTTAATTCCCTTTAAATTTTCTGTCACAATATGTGTTGATCTGGCTTTCAGTTTTCAAGACTTGAGTGTAGATCTATCTCTGTATAGTTTGTTTAGTTTTCATTGAGGTGTATACTGTATTTTTCTACTGTTTATCTTGTTTATATTTTGTTAATATACACACCATTTGTATGGAAACAATGTGTCCATTTAAGTCAACTAGTAATATATATTCTAAGAGAAGAAGAAGTGTTCTTAATCATAATGATTTCAACATCAACTATTTTTACCTATTCTTAGGAAGAACAAGATTATATCCCCCCTCCTGCTTTTCCTAATAGATCTATTGATTAAGTCCTTGCCAAATATAGTGTGCTGACAGGGATATGCAAACAGCAAAAAAGAAAATAGAGTATAAAAAATCGTCTCATAATAGATACAAATGTCCCACCATCAAGGGATTTACAAAGAACAAAATACTATACTAATACTGTAATAATAATTACTACTAGCGGTAGGGAAGTATATTGGTTCGTATGTGCATTTTATTTGTATAGTTACTCTGAGAAAATAATCTAATGAAGCATATAACATTAACCTCCTATACACACCTTATACATGCACCAACATTCATTAATGATGGAATATTGTATTCTGTTGAGAGCGAATCCTGGGCATTCTTTACTTAGAGTAATTGGTGATTGTCCAACAGATTCCAAGAAAGCTCTTGTCCTTTCAGTTACTTCTGGCAACGTCCAAGGCCCTGGGACAATTTCAACTAATGGTACAAAGTATGGAGGATTTACCTGAAATAAAAGTACCGGTATATATATTTCTCAATCATTGATTCTTTTTATTTCAAGGAAGTGAAATAAAAGTATTGTTATGGAACGACCCTTAATTATGCAAAACGGAAGACCCTTAATATAAAAAATAATTAAATAATAGCCTCAAGAAATCTTCAGCTGAGCCATAAATAACTCAAGGTTAAGTTTGACACAGCTAGAGATGCTGTATACTTAAAGGTCATACCCCTCTCTTTTGCGCGCAATAGTTTAAACCAGGGGTGTGCAACATTTTTTGTTGTTGGGCTGCAGAAGGAGTTTGAAACAAGATGGGCAACACATTCTAAAAATGTATATACATAATACAATGAATTAAAAGAAAAATTCAGTTAGAAATTCTGTGAGGGCCATATTAAGATGACTTGGCGGGCCGTGCTATGGGACTCCTGTTGCACACCCCGGGTTTAAGGAACCAATAATTAGCTCCCTTTTGTAGCCTCAGGACTAATAAGAAATGGATACTAAAATAATGTATTCTTAGCATATTTTCTTCTATAATAATTATTTATTATTTCATCAGCCTAGATGATATTCGATTCCAAAACCTTCTAAAGATAATCGATTTAATTGTTCCTTGGCAAACTTAGGTAGTTTAGATTTGTGTGAGCTAGTACCTGGATCATGTTTTAAAATTAATTTCTAGAGCTTAGAAATTATTTCTCTCTACAATTCATTTTATATTGGGACCAGTTGCTAATACTTATATACCGGTATTTATTATTATTTATTTTTCTGCATTGGATTTATACATAGTTCAAGTAAAAAAGGTTCTTCTTTGTTTTACAACTTGTTGTTTTAACCTGTTGAACTGTAAATGTGAACCAGACATATAAGGGACTGAGTCAGGAAACCTATTATCTTATTTATACAGAATCTTCTTTACAACTTAATGAGCCAACTGCAAGGATGGACTGTGGCAATCATATGGGACAGAACCTGAACTGTCGGTTTTTACCAGAATATATATATATCACCTGGACATATCTACGTAATATAAAGAAAATCAACATCACGTCAAGCTTATACTAAATCAAAGACTCGTGTCCATCATCTAATAACTGTAGGCATGCATCATTTATCTATCATTGATTTACTTATTTTCAATTTTCAAGGCGGTTAAAAAAAAATACGATATATATTTGTCTATCATTGATTTTCTTTATTTCACGGTGTAAAAATAACAAGGGAATTGTAAGTCTCTAGTTTTAAGTTAAACAACAATTACTACCTTGAAGAGAAATGTGAAGCTGAGACACAAACAAGTACAGTAATTGGCATTAGTTGATGTCTAATTAGGTTCTAAAAAATGAGAGTAATTTAAAATAAATATTGTAATCCGGTACAAAATAGGCATGTCTTTTTATTTAACAAAAATCTAAATTGCCCAGTGTTGATTTTTAGGTTTACAATTTTTTTTTAAAGTAATATTAATTACAATAAAAAACATTGTAGAATAAAAAGGTATAGACTAACTGGAGAATCGAACCTGGGTCGCCTGCATGGCAGTCTTAGCTAGCAAAGACACATGTCCAAAGTAAAATCGTAAAAGTATAGTAAGAGACAATAAGGTTACGTGTCTTTAAATTTACTAATATAATTGGTTGAACACACACACAGTCTACTTTATATATATAGGCCTATAGATAATCTTGTTAATATTTATTATCTTCTGCAAAGTGTTGAAAATACTGTTTCTTTTTCTCAAAACTATTGCCCTTGCATAATTTTGCATATCTTTTGACCAAATATATTGGTTTTAGAGTTGTTTCCATCAATTTATAGTTTTATAGATAAATTAATGAGCTTCTATAAAACACCTAATATTAAATAATTGTATTTTGCCTACTTCAGTACCATTCTTTGGGCTTTTATCACAAATAGCTGTTCATATTTTGAGCACCAAACAGCAATAATTGTGTTCATGATGAAAGGGTTTTGGGGAGGGGATGGAGATATTTCATTCTATTTAAGATTATAATTTGAACAAACATACTTAGATTCTACCTAGTCAGTATGGCTTATAACTACTCTAAGAACTAATCAGTACTATATATCAAAATTGCAATAAAAAAAAAGGTTATATAAAGATAGTGATAATCTATTTACAGGGTGAGCAACTACAGTTCGATGTTTGTTGTTCATGTCACCAGCAAACTGTGACACTCCAAGACAGCTGCTGGAGGAAGCCACAATCATTTCATTTGTGATGTATGGATCCATCTGATTGAACACTTGTCTTTTTAATTCAGCAGATTCATTAACACACTCCTGTGAATCATTTTACTGAGTTAACGGGGGAAAAAGTTGCTGGATATTTCGATAAATTAACACAAGTAAAAAAGTGTAACATCGTTAAATAAGTAAGACTAAAAAAAAAGTACCATTCGGACCAAACTGATCATAGGGCTGGTGAAGCAGCGTTCACCAGTATCTGTAGCAACGGCATACGAGTAGATGTGTGGCCAGCACAATGCCCAGCCGCCTTTACTTTACCCCATCTAATGTCAGGTACCCATCAGAGCTGGGTAGACTCAGGGATGGCCAGTCAAACGGGCTGCCACTTGGCTACCGTTGCCCATAAATAAATAAGACTACAGTCACTAAATTAAAATATATAAATTTATATTATTATATATTATTATAATTTTATATATATCAAAAAACTTTTCGGTCCATATCCGAGTTATGCTTTTTCTTATGACAGTGGCAAAACTGATCAAGTCTGGATTAAAAAGTTTGTGATTTATTCAGATAAAATGTTAAAATTATTTCATATTTGTAACTATTTGTATGCAAGTTATTTGCTGAGGTGAAATGTTATAAGCAATTTCCAGTTAGGTCCTACTTTATAGAAGGAGCATCTTAAGCATTAGATAATCATTTATTTAATGAGGCAATTTATAATTCGATCTAGTTTTGTTACTTTTAGTCAAAAATATGTATAACAGAGTACAAAACAAATGTAACATCAACAAATTCTCAAAGTAACAACATTTTTTTTTCTTAACAAAATAACTGCACCGATGTTGTTAAAAGTATGATAAAGATACTATTTAATACAATTATAATTAATAGCATAATGATTTATGTTTCTCACCAAATCAATTAACTATAAGTTTAGACAAAAATATAGACCTGTATGTATGAGGCGCCACTCAGACATTCTCTTAGGTCACTACAACCGGAGATAAGAGATATTTGCTCTTGGGCTGTTAGTTGCCCACGAAGACAGCCTTGACTTTCATAATTTTGTAGATTAAGAGCTATTGTGTCTAATGCTTTGGATACCTTCATTAAAAGAAATATATAATTGCAAAGTTCAGAAACACAGTTAATTGTTTTCTATGATTTTGGAAAACACGACAGATAAACAATCCATGAATTGTGCAATCAGGACAATGCTCAACTGTCTCTATTTTCCCAACTTCTGTATAGTCTCCTTGGCTTTTCCGTGTAGGTACCAAAAGAAATAAACAAATTTAATTAAAAAAACTTAATTCCAGGACCAAGGGAGGATCTTCATTAAACCACCTTACTATAAATCAATTATCTCCAGCCTTTTATTATCTTATTGTACCATAAGAAAAGGACACATATATTTTGAAGACTGGTAGAACAGAAATTTGTAAAATTTAAATATTTGTCTCCAAGAGGGAGCTTTAAATTGTTTAAATGAGCAAAAGTTTTAAAAATTTAATAAGTGTTGCAAAAAAATGGTGATCATTAAAAAAACATTTATTTACGCAAGTATTTAAAACATTACTTTTTATTATTGTTTAAGACTGGTGTTGTTTTCATACATTTTTTTTACAGTAATCATCATAGTCATAACATTATTTATATATTTATAATATTGAAATATTGATTTAACCTGTTCTGAATTAATATCATATAATTTCACTACATGACCAGCACTGGCAAATATCATAGCCCAAGATTGACCAATAAGACCACTGAAATGTGAAGAATGGAAAATTTTTTTTTAGTATTCAAACAATAATGTAACGGTATATGCTTTATCTTTCCTTTTATTTTGTTCTAAGAGAAACTTTATCAAGTGTAATGATGAGGATGATGATTTATCAATTAAAAAGTTTAACAATTTTAATAAATTATTGAAGATTTTAAATATTGACTGAAAATATTTTAGAAAAAATTGTAATTTAATTATGAATTTAAAAAAATCTAAGAATGTTAATTTTGATACAAAATTCAATGTATTTCTTATTATAAAAGGGTATATACATGTAGATCTAATTGAGATTCATAAAATATTACATTTTATCATCACAAACAAATAATTTCATACATTTAAAAGCACTTTGAATTAGGATACAAACTTGTTTTACAAACCTGCCAATGATAGCTATTTTGATTTTGTTCTCATTTAAAGCCATAATGAAGTTAAGATATGTCCTCAACTACTGTTGGAAACCTAAAGTGCACAAACATACTTAAATTATACAACCAATATTATAATATTCATTAAACAACCAATTAATAAATCAGATTCTTAATTTTATATTGCAATTTTTTTGAAGTATACTATACAATGGTATTTTACATAAATAAAAAATAAGTCCTGTAAAAGTTTCACAATGATCAATATGAGTGTATGTCGACCAAGTTTTAAACAGTATTTATAGCTTCAATTCTCCTTCTGTTCTCTTATCTCTGCAAGTGTTATAAAGCCCAGAAGGATCTCTGATAAGAAAACTTAACATGTTTTTTTCCATGCAGTCGCAACTATAATATACTGATAATAAATTGATAGGACAAAATGTTGTAGTCAATTAATGTCTAGTTTTGAGAAAAAAACATAACAAAAAAAATTCTGGAATAATTGTCGCATTTTTACAGACAAGTAAAGTAAAAAGAAAGTAATCCCATCTGACCAAATTGATCCAAATTGAAAGAGCCGGTAAAGCAGCATTTACCAGTGAGCTGGGTAGACTCAGGGACACCATCCAGATCTGGTATCAAATCCTAGCCTTCACCAGGATTCGAACCCAGGACATTCAGTGCACCAGCCAAACTCACTGCAGCTCAACCACAGTGCCCCACATCTGACACATGGTCACATGGTTTATTCTTATTAATTGCAATGAATAGATTATATAATTGCAATGAATAGATTATATAATTGCAATGAATAGATTATATAATTGCAATGAATAGATTATATAATTGCAATGAATAGATTATATAATTGCAATGAATAGATTATATAATTGCAATGAATAGATTATATAATTGCAATGAATAGATTATATAATTGCAATGAATAGATTATATAATTGCAATGAATAGATTATATAATTGCAATGAATAGATTATATAATTGCAATGAATAGATTATATAATTGCAATGAATAGATTATATAATTGCAATGAATAGATTATATAATTGCAATGAATAGATTATATAATTGCAATGAATAGATTATATAATTGCAATGAATAGATTATATAATTGCAATGAATAGATTATATAATTGCAATGAATAGATTATATAATTGCAATGAATAGATTATATAATTGCAATGAATAGATTATATAATTGCAATGAATAGATTATATAATTGCAATGAATAGATTATATAATTGCAATGAATAGATTATATAATTGCAATGAATAGATTATATAATTGCAATGAATAGATTATATAATTGCAATGAATAGATTATATAATTGCAATGAATAGATTATATAATTGCAATGAATAGATTATATAATTGCAATGAATAGATTATATAATTGCAATGAATAGATTATATAATTGCAATGAATAGATTATATAATTGCAATGAATAGATTATATAATCGCAATGAATAGATTATATAATTGCAATGAATAGATTATATAATCGCAATGAATAGATTATATAATCGCAATGAATAGATTATATAATCGCAATGAATAGATTATATAATCGCAATGAATAGATTATATAATTGCAATGAATAGATTATATAATTGCAATGAATAGATTATATAATCGCAATGAATAGATTATATAATTGCAATGAATAGATTATATAATCGCAATGAATAGATTATATAATTGCAATGAATAGATTATATAATTGCAATGAATAGATTATATAATTGCAATGAATAGATTATATAATTGCAATGAATAGATTATATAATTGCAATGAATAGATTATATAATTGCAATGAATAGATTATATAATTGCAATGAATAGATTATATAATTGCAATGAATAGATTATATAATTGCAATGAATAGATTATATAATTGCAATGAATAGATTATATAATTGCAATGAATAGATTATATAATTGCAATGAATAGATTATATAATTGCAATGAATAGATTATATAATTGCAATGAATAGATTATATAATTGCAATGAATAGATTATATAATTGCAATGAATAGATTATATAATTGCAATGAATAGATTATATAATTGCAATGAATAGATTATATAATTGCAATGAATAGATTATATGGGCAAATTCATTAATATAGCATAGCATAGTAGAGACAACAGTTTATCTGATATTGTTTACAGCCTTCCTTCTCGACAGATGATGGAGTATCGCCATAGAGTATGGTTACACTTTGACATGTGACTGAACAGACCACCAATTGAAGGGTAATCCTTCTTGCATCTTGTGCATATGAATAACATTGGTCTGGGCTATCTTGACTTTGTTTTTAGAGCTCTTTTTTTCTGTACTATCGTGCTCTATACTGTTTCCCCTTCCCGACAATAGCATACCAGGTGGAGAGATCATCGGCTTGACCTTCCCAGTCATAAAAAGTCTCTCAGCTGTCTGACTTAATATAATCTCTCTGGCAAACATTTTTGACTTTGTAATGGAAGCATGGGCAACCCCTTTTCTAATTGGCTTTATTCATACAGAAAGTCCTTAGGAATATGATCCAATCTTTTAATGTGACCAAACTATATATATAATGCATCTTTCACTTCTTAGGATTGTGTACATGCCATGAGGAAAAAAAGGTGCCCTGAGCCATAATCATAATATTGGTTATTGAACACATGAAGTTATTGGTTTTCTTTAGGCTGATTCTGTGTGGGAGCAGTGAGACACAAAGTCACCAAGTAAGCAGTTGCAAACCATTATAATATAAATGTAATTTATAAATATTAACTATCAAATGATAATGATAGGGTAGGATCAACCGGGGTAAAATGGGTAGCCGGGGTAAAATGGGTATATCAGATAAAATATTTTTTTTTAAAGCACTGTTATTTTAATGAAATAAGATGTATGTTTTTATTATAGAGAAATATTTTTTGCATGGATAATTACAATTAGGACCTTTGATTACTTCACTATGGCTCTACAAGAAGGGCTACCATTTTTATTTTGGATTTCACGTGCTTTCAAGTAAAGGTAAAACTTTCTTGTAAAATAATATATATTTAACCTACACAGTCATAAGTTACATATTTATAACCAGGAGAAGTTCTTCTATACAACTGATAATAACAGAAATATGAAAAATTACACATTTTGAAATTTGAGTTGATAAATTAAAACGGGGTAAAATGGGTATACTGAATATAATGTGTGAATTACTCAATTAACAAAGAGGCTATTGTCACAATGATGTCTAGAAGCATATGTTATGTTATATGAATTCAATTCATAGCTCTAGGGACACCAGTTTATTTTTATTTATATATATTTTTTTTTTGCAGACCTACAGTTAATTTGATTTAAAATGCCAAGAAAGTAGGCCTATATCCGCAAAACACAAACCAAATATACAAAGGTGGACTTGGAAAATGCAAGACAAAGTTTCAAAGTAAAAGAAAATCCCATTTGAAACTTTCAGTTTCTGAGACTCTACACATTGACACTTCATCTGTTTCACTATTTAAAGTATTGCAGAGAGCAATTTTAGAAACAATTTCCACAAACTGTTCACCAACAAACTTGGATGCAATCAGCAATGCTGAAAGAAAATGAGTGCAGGCATAGGAGGGAGAAGTCTTAACATCGGAGGATGTTGCAGCCAAGATATTTCAAGAAGAAAAAGACAGAATGGCAAAGAAAAACAAAGTTACAGTGTTGGAAATGCATGTCCAACTCAAACCCAATCAGAAGAAATAATGACTGATAAAACATAAACGTTATTGTTGGAGACTGGGTGCTGGTTAGGTATGCAGGGAAAAAGGTAATCCATGAGTTCTATGGATTAGTGATTGAAACTCCAGATGAAGACCTGTATACTGTACAAGTTTTTTACCAAGTCAAAAGTAGGACCCTAGTATGTTTTTCCTGAAAAACATGACATTGATGACATTGCTGCTACAGATATCTTGTATCCTGAAGAAATTGTCACAGCCATCATGCAACAGTTGTGAACAATATAAATTCTTTTCCCTAGCAAATTTTAATCACACACAGTGTCCTTTTCTTTCAGTTTAAATATTAAAGAAAACAAAAATAAATTCATGTGTTAATTTATTATCATAAGAACTTTATAGATATTTTGAAAAAATTACCAAAGCCATCATGCAATAGTCGTGAAAAAGATAATTTCTTTTAGCCAGTTGTGTTTATTCTAGCAAATTTTAATCACACAAAGTGTCCTTTTGTTTCATTTCAACTAAAGCAAACAAAAAAATTCATCTGTGTTAATTTATTATCATCTGAACGTTATACCCATTTTACCCCATAGTATACCCATTTTACCCCGGACCATGGGGTAAAATGGGTATACTATGGGGTAAAATGGGTAGGCCTATAGACCTAATCTAAATAAATATTCAATAGAAATATTTATTATCTATATTTTTTTATTCCCAAATAGTGCAATGTAAATTTTATGAACAAAACATTGAATAAAATTAATTACAGTTCAACCAATGCAACTGCTAACAGAAAACTAGGTCAATTTTATACCCATTTTACCCCGGTGGACCCTACTCAGATTTAGGGCCATATTTAGGATTGTGGGGACCCTGTTCTCAATGGCCAAATTTGTGTGTGGGCCCCTTGTGACCATGCCCCTGCCTTCCGACATTGCTGTGATAGCCTGTGTTGGTATGTGTGGCGGCCCCTTTTGTGTGGGGGCCCCTGTTCCATGGAGCATGTGGAACATGCCTAAATACGCCTCTGCTCAGATTATCATAAATTATAGGCCTAATGTAAATAAAGCCTAAACCTGCTGCTCACTGCTTTATCTTATAGTGACATAGTCATATAAATTAGTGATTTATTAGCCTCTATACTATTAATAATTAGGCCTATTGAAAAGATCTAGAATCTAAGCCTCTAACTCTAACTTACTCTAAGGTCTAGTCTAGTCTATGAGTCTATAGTCTATGTCTAGACTGTAGACTAGGCCTATCCTATATTATATATATATATATACTATTATTACTATATAATATAATTCTATCACTGCATTTAGTTTAATGCTGTGACCACTTTTAATGAACAAGATGATTTATTGAATTATAATAATTATCACTATTTGTTCACCAACTTCAAAAAGTATAGCCTAGACTCTTCTAGGCCTAGAATCTATGTATTTACGGTAGCCTAATCAAGATTTCTCACATCGCATTTTTTTTTCTCGCAATAAATTGTGAATTTTCATGGAGTTGTCAAGTTGTCAGCATGATTTGTATAAAAATTGGATCAAGCACAAAAAATATACCGGTTCCGGTTTAGCTAGTAAACCAAAATACAAATATATAGAAAGGAAAAGTGTTTAGAAGCAAATAAATATACAATATATTTTATCGGCCGATATTAAATTAAAAAAGAATGAGGTGAGCAGCAAACTTTCAATCTAAAAAAGTTTGCTTGGATTTAGATTTTCGATTTCTTATCATCAATTTTCACTAACGACCAACGTAAAAATTTATAATTTTATTATAGTTATAGTGTTAGGCGGCACTGACAGTTTCAGTTAGGCTAAAATGATAAACTAAATTATACTATTACTAATTACTAGACTTAGACTAGTTTTCTATAGGGCCTAATTTTCTATAGGGCCTAATTATAATTTATAGCAATTACTAATTAGCCTAATTACTTCAATAATGTATATTGTAAATGATAGCGAATGATACTTGTCAAGTAACTTGACTAAATTAAGTAAATTGAAGTTGAAGTTCGAACAAGTTGATTTTAATTAATACAATTAATAGTAATAGGCCTAAATAATAATTTATTTGTTTAGTTTTCTCAGTTTTCTGGTAGATCTAATATCGATATTCCAATAGTATATATATTATTGTATTGGTTAGTATTTATTATAAGTTAATAAGCCATAATCATATATCATAGTGGTTATTGGCACGGTTTTAACGTGTGGATAACGCCAAAAATTATTCACACGGTTCCTCGGCGCATGCGCATTGATCCGCACGGTTTTAGACCTATAGTTTATCTTTCCCTATTTCTTTAATTACTATTTTTTATCCATTTTGAATAAGATTTCCTGGTACAGTGGTTAGAACTGCGATCTAGCAACCAGGGTCACGCAGGTTCAACCCCGGTATCATCTACCTTTTTTTTCTTTTTTTTTTAGTCAAATGAGATAATTGTCATCCAGAAAATACAATAACTGACTCCTGAATGATACTTTTTCTTGTATAATAAATACATGGTATGATAGTGACAATAGGCCTACTTAGTGCTGTAGCCTAGTGTTGTGCGCGAATGTGCTTGAGAGGCTACAAGTACAAATGTACCGATTCTTTATATTGTTTTAAGTAGGCTATATTGAAAGTATATATGTAGGCCTACCGTAATCAAGTCAAATTTCATTTTGTTTGGCTCAATAAAGTAATATTATCTTATAATTAATTCAAACAAAAAGATTATTTAGCCTGACTCTTAACTCTTATGAACTTATGTCTTAATCACAATTAGTGACAATTAGAAATCGATGTTAGTTTTAGATTTAGAATTTAGAGTTATAGTTATAGCCTACTGATGTAGCTATTGTTAGGGTCGTAAGTATTTACGATGGTCTTGGTTAGGCCCGGTTAGGGCTAGGAATATGATCCTAAATAATAACCTAAAGGCCTAAAAGTTAATATAAGTCATAAGTATAGCCTAACTCTCACAATTTTTTTCGAAATTTGGGTCTGTTGGTAACGCTCATTTAGAATAGGCCAAAAACCGTGCGGATCATTGCGCATGCGCCGATGAACCGTGTTAATAATTTTCGGCGTTATCCACACGTTAAAACCGTGCCGATAACGCTAGCCATCATATATATATATATAAATCTCAAAAGGTGTATGTATGTGAATGTGGGTATATATATGGGTATGTACATGCCGCATCATCTTTTTTAATACTGGACAGAAAGACGTGAAAATTGGTACAAATATTCTTTGTCTTTGTATATCAATAATCTATTGGCCTGCTTACCTTAAAAACAATCAACAAACTTGTAACGATTTGTTCAATCTTTAATTCAGTAAAGCGCTATATTTGTCAAAATGTCGAGATCACTTTAGGACTAAAAGTCTTTGTGTTGCTGCGGTGGACACTGTCAAGGTTTAAAAAAAAAAATGACCGCAGTGGTAAGTTTGGTAAAAAAGCGTAAATAAAAGACTAATTTTGGTTTCACGTTAAATTTGCCGGTACAACTTTTTATAATTATTCGATCTATCGCGCTAAAAATGAAAAAAAAAGGTGCGGCGAGGTTGGCTGTTTTTTTTTTATGACGTCATCAAATTTAGTGTATTATATTCAATGTTTGCTAATGTACTTTATGAATGAATAGAACAAAATATATTCACGTTTAAATTCGTATCGTATTCGAAATATAAACTTTGTAGTTGTACTTTTAGCCGGTTCGGAGAACCTGCTAGTAAGCTTATAAAAAAGCACATTTCAACTAGGCCACTAGGCTACATTTTGATAATTTTGTTTGCTTGTTGTCAGATAGTGATAGGCCCTATTGATTAGGCTATTGCCTATTCAACCTATTGACTATTGCTAATTAAGATCCATAGTAATTAGTAGGCCTAACATTTTAATCCTTTTAAAGCCTTTTTACAAAAACATAGATATAAGATAACTGGGCAGGTTTCACAATAAAAACTTCAAATTCAAAGGTTTCCTTCTTTAAAAAAAATATATTTTGAGCTTTTTTTCTGTATTATAATAATTTTATATATAATTAATATATTGGCATTTTAAAGCCTGGAAGCTAAGGAAGCTAAGGAATCCGAATATGAAGGTTAGAAAGTCAGTGACTTTCCAATGTTTTATAGTAAATTATAGCCTAATTGATAATTTTAAGATCAGGAAATTCCTTTGGTCTAAAGTTTAAATGTTGCAGACACTAAAAAATACATGACACTAAACAGCTGCAAAATATTATAGGCTAAATACATACACTATTGTTGATATTGTGGCTTTTATTAAACTTGCAATTACAGTTTGTGTAAATTTAGTTTTAAAACATTTAATAATATAGTTGGGTTTCTGTAAATCATACACAAGAAGTTGGAAATCCAAAAAGAAGTGTGTAAAACAATTATCGATAACGGCTGAATGTGCTGTCGTAACCAAAGTATAACATAACAGTCAGACACGGTTAAAAATAATGATTTGAATAAAAACTAATTTTCTTAGTCGATCATATAGAACAAAATGGTTACAAATATAAAACTCACTCAAGCACATTTAAACATTGTCAAAAACTCATTCAACTTTTTGAATAAAACTTAAAATTCTACTGACCGAGCTTGTGCTTGTTAAATTTGCTATTAACTAATAAAATCAAATTTATGGCTGAATATTTAAAAATAATGCAGTTTTTATGAATAAATATATATTTGGGTTAAATTTGAAGAGTTATAGAAATCTACAAAGAAGTTTTTTTTTTTAGATCAAGTTTTAGGCCTAGCTTTGGGAAAAAAAATCTGACACTGCGTAAAAAAATAATTATAAACAGTTTAAATTCTTTTGTTTTGGTGACTTAGGCTAAAAAGTATGAATGAAAAATTTATATGCAAAAATGTTGTATTAGGCATTTATATAGGCCTAGTCCTGGCAAAAGATTTTCAAATAGGGAAATCGGGTCGGCATGTTACGTTAGCAGCCATAAAATGTGCAAAAAAATACAAGCAACTTTAATATTAAAGTAAAGTAAAGCACAATATTGATGTAGCAGATACTTCTATATAACATTAGACACAAAACAATACAAAAGACATCATTTTGTATAAACAAATTTTATTTCAACAACAAATAAAAGGCCTTGCATTTGGTGGCCATTTTATGAAACTTCTTTATTATATTAAATAATATTATCTGAGAGTAGTGAAACCATAAGTCATAATAAAGAAGTAGGTGTAGGCCTATGTGTATATCTGCATTAAGCAGTTAGTGCATTTGACATTTAAAATAGGTTTTTCGCCTTCTTAAAAAAAAATGTAAACAGAGTTGGGCAAGGTTTTTAAAGAGATGTGTTTATGAATTTTATGAACATTAAATTAATGTAACATTTTAATCATGTTGTAAAAAATAACAACTGCTAATATTTTCATTGATCTAGGCCTAACAGAGGTAGACCTGGTATGCGAGGTGGATTGAGAGTTCCTGCACGTCCATTTGGTTCTCCCCCGTAAGTTTTTATTCCAACATGTTAAATTAATATGGACTCTAAGATTAAGATTTTTTTTGATGAAATTTTTTCTACAGGCAGTTAGTCATTAGTAAAAAAAAAATGTGTACCTTATTACATTTTTAGAGCTGCTAGTATTACTGCATTTGTAAGATTTTTTAAATTGACTAATTTTTTATTCCCACTAGGTTCAGACCATTTATTCCTCATATCCCATTTGATCTAGTGCAGGTCAGTCAAAACATTATCTTAAAAAAAAAACCACAATAACTTAATAACAAACCAATTGATTCCAGTTCCAGTTTAATGAACATTAATACAAACTTACTACATTTTGTAATACTGATGTTTTCTAAAATATATTTTATATTTTATTCTAAAATGTTCTACATCTTTTCTCTTTTGTGAAAATAACTATTCAAGGTTAATCAGTTTAGTTAAGGTTTATTGTAGGATAAGTTTATTGCTTTATCTAGCATACAACTGTCTAATAAAGAGTTAATCATATTTTTCTTGTTGCAATTTTATTTAGACTAATTGCTCATTGGGGCTTACAATTTAAAACGTCCTAATAGTTTAATGTTATTCGATAGATTTAAAAACAAATTATAATATGATTATGAATGTTCAAGTTTAACAAAGGCAGGTATAAATGTTTAATTTTTTTTAGTGTGAAAATGCATTCCCTCGAGCAAAACCAGCCCCAGATGAGAAAGCTTTAACAGATGTAAGTTATGCAATTATTTAAATCTTTTCAGGTGAAAAATAAATTTTTTAAAGCTTACAAAAATATTTATTTAAAGTTTTTTGTCAAACTCTGTGGGTTTGTTTTCAAATTTATTACAAAAAAAATAATTAAAAGGTCTGAAATTCACTCTGTAAACATTTGCATTGGCTTGAAAGTCCTTCTATAATTATTATAATGTTCCCAAATGTATGTTATTGGAGGTGGTGCATGTAAAAAACGTTTAGAAAACAGCTTTGTTCTATGGTTCTCATGTTTAAATCTTGAAATATCTCCATCTCTCTCTATACTATATGTATAATGTAAATGCTATATAAAACCATTTATATATTTGTATAGCTACAGTTTAAGTAAATTACCCTTCAGACCAAACTGATCATAGTGCTGGTGAAGCAGCGTTCACCAGTTTCTATGGCCACGGCATACAAGGGGGTGAGTGGCCAGCACAATGCCCAGCCGCCTTTACTTTACCCCAACTAATGTCAGGTACCCATCAGAGTTGGGTAGACTCTGGGGCACCCTCAAGTCCCGAGAAAAAAATCCTAGCCTGCACCAGGATTCATACTCAGAACCTTCGGATCGCCAGTCGAGGGCGCTGCCGCTTGGTCACCGTGCTCCATAAAGCTACAGTTTAGCAAATGTTATTATTCTTTTTCTATTTTTAAGGCACAAGTATTTTTTAGGGTACTGTACTATTTTAGATTACTTTGATTAAGGATAAAACATTTTAGGAACATTGTGTAGTTTACTTTTTTGTTTATTGTATATACTCGCGTATAAGTCGCACTTTATTTACAGACAATTTCGACAAAAAGTAGGGGTGCGACTTATACACCTGACACTGTTTTTGAAAAGTTCAAAAAACATCACTACTCTGTCATAAGGTTTCCTACATAACCCCTATAGTTGATTGGAGTTATGTAGAGTTATTAGAATACGCCTTTATTTGATTATGTTTGCCTTTTTCACGATTAAAACAATTTTTTTAGGAAAGTTTCCAAATTAGGGTGAATATTTAGTAACTTTTATGTTTAAAAGGTATGCATTTTTTAGATATTAAAAGGCAGTGTAACCCGGGAAGTCGGGGTGCGACTTATGCGCGGGTCAATGACAACGTATAAGTATAAGGGAAAAAATCTTAAACTAGGGGTGCGACTTATACATCGGTGCGACTTATACACGAGTATATACGGTATATTTTATCTTTTTTTGATGTACCATAGTTAGAACTTTAGGTGTTAGTTTTCTTAAAATAATTAATGAGTTGGGCTTACACTTTCTATGAAATCCTTTTCCATTTAAATTAATATAAACATAAAGTTATTAAAAAACAGTTTCAATTATTTGAACTAACAAAAGTGATCTGTTTTTTTTTCTCAGTAAAGATCTCAAAATTCTTGAGAAAAATGCATTTTTTGGTTTTTGAAAATGTAAGCCTCTCTTTTAATGATAAATGTAACGGACATTCCTTAACACCCCTGTTAAAAAAAAGTCTTATTATTACCAGGCACTGCTAAAACGACACACAGATCTTACGCCAACTTCTGCTGAGCAAGCTTCCATATTAGCGCAGGTGACCAAGGTTCAAGGAATCCTTGACAATTTAGTCATTGCACCCACAGGCTTTGAAGCTGCAGTAATTTCATTTTTTCTTCTTTTTATTTAGATAATTTTTTTTAAAGTTTTTTTTTTAAATAAATATTCATCATCATCATCTGTACTTTGGGTTCCTTGTGGAACATAGGGCCTCTGTCAAAGCACGCCAATCTTCACGGTCTCTTGCTAGTCGCTTCAATTCTTCCCAGCTCTTTCCAGTTCTTTTGGTTTCATCCAGTATGCTTCGTCTCCATGTTCGCTTGGGTCTTCCTCTATGCCGTTTACCCTGGGGATTCCACTCTAAGGCCTGTCTAGCTCTGTTGTTGTTATCTTTCCTGAGGGTGTGTCTAATCCATCTCCACTTTCTCTCCATGATTTGTTGTTCTACTTTTCTTTGTCCACACCTTTCCCACAATATTTATTTTTATATATATATAATATATAATATTTTTTTTTTTTTTTTTACAAAAATAAATATTAGTGATAGGATTTTAATGGGCCACTTTCTCAGTTGTTTTTCATTTATATCATTTAAGATTTTGCTAAAAAACAACAGTCATCTTTGTTTTATAACTATAAATCACTTTATCAATTTTGTAAGACATTGGAAGAAGTTCGTCAAGTTGGTTCTTTCAAGAAGGGCACAATGATGGCTGGACATAATGTAGCTGATATTGTTGTCATGTTCAAGACTCTACCAACAAGTAATGAATAATTTTTTTGTATATACCTAGCAAACATACAGAATTGTAATAATGTAATGTTACTTAGCAGAAATCATTTCTTGGTGTTTTTTTAAACTATTTTACTTTTGCTGTAACTTAAATTATTTTTTTTTTACAGAGGAAGCAGTTACTGCTCTTGCTAACAAAGTATCCGAGGAACTAAAATCTCAAGAACCACAAGAAGGTAGATAACTATTGTCTAAACACATTCATTTTTTATTTTAAATTGTCCTCTTAATTTTGTTTGTTTTATTAGTTATAACATTTAATAATAGATTAATGCAGGAAAAGCTCTTTATTGCTTTATAATCTAGAAATGTACAAAAACATCCTCCAAAATAAGATCATTGATTTTGTTAAAAAAAAATACTTTGCAATATGCTTCAATTTTTTTCATATTTTAAATTAACAGAAGCTGTTCCTCCCAGAAAAAGAATGGCACAGAATTTACCTAAAACAGGTTTTTATTTTGATTTTTGTTTGTTTTATTATCATCACTAGAATAATACATTACAAAATAAAATACCATCAAGTAGGTTTTACATGTACAGCCCTGGTATTTCAGTTGTGTCCTTGCTCCCAAATGAGTCAGGCTTTGAAGTGGCTGTTGGTGAAACTAAAGTTCAGTGTCTAATTACCACCATTCCTCCTAATTTGAAAAAGTTGGACCCTGAATTGCACTGTAAGTTGTTTTTTGGAACAGGCTTTTCCTATAGAATGTTGAGCAGTAGTTATAGCTGAATGGTAATGAGTTTCATTTACATACTATTCATTCTGTTCTCTCTTTTCTTCTAGTGGAGGGTAAGACTATGACATCCCGTCTTGCTGCCATCAGACATGCTCGGTGGTTTGAAGAGAACGGCCAGCAGTCGAGCATTAAAGTGCTTATCCGATTGCTTAGAGATTTGAAAAATAGATTTGAGGGCTTATCTCCATTAACTCCTTGGATTATAGACTTATTAGTGAGTATAACTAACACCTCATCTACATTCTTTTAGAACCATTACTATTAATTTCTTAAATTACAATTAATGTTGAAATGCAGATGAATAGCACTAACAATTGTTGTAGAAAAAAAATAAAACTGTTGTAATTTATTAAAAAAATGTTTAAATTGAAATGACATGTTTACAGGGTTCCCACGCTTCCGGGAAAGTCGGGAATTAGACAGGAATTCAGTTAAATTTTATCCGGCCGTAAAAGACGGGATTTAGAAAGGAAAAATGTCTAAAAAGCCGGGAAAAAAAAAGAAGACAAAAACCCAAAACAAAAATGTCACAGATGCATAGACTCTAGTTTTTCTTCGCCGAATGTGTATTTTTCGATCATTAGCGCCGTTTTTTGTGTTTTCCACCCAATGCACACTGAGAATTTAAAACAAAGGGATAGGCGAATCTATTCCTAAATATATCGAGGTCGGAGGACTAGTTCACTACGTTTTACGTTTTTTGTTTGTGATCATTCATTTAATACTTTAGCGATCTCGCCGTTTTTCTAACACTTAACTTATGCCTACTATCGGTAATTTTCTGACTTGGCTTTGCTGATTTTCTTTAAGGCAAGTATCTTGTATTGTTTTGTTTTATATTTAAAAATGCATAGGCCTAGGCATATTCGTAGTGATTCTTACTGCTACTGTCCACTGTCGGAAGTTCCAAAAATACAAGATCAACGGTCAAGGACGGGTCAACGTCCTCAATGTTATTAATTTTATATCAGATTAAATCCAGCCATTATGATTTTGATCAATTGACCATTTACAAAAACAAAATCATTCTTCTTTTAGTCTTAGTAAGCCTAAGCCCACACTTCGCCCATTACTATAAGTCTTCCATTATATATTAGCCTATACTTGAAGCCGGCTGGTCCAGCGGTTAGTTCACCGGCCTGTCAGCCAAAAACCAACTGACAGGTCGCGGGTTCTATCCCTGCCACCGACGGATCCCTGTCGCCCTGCAGAAGTTTTGGGCCTAGTGGACGTAATCATCTTCTGTCTAGAAGGAACGTCTGTAAACTTAAAAGATATACTTGACTTTAGACTTTATGTAATTAATTAGATCTACTTGGGTTAAAGCGGCCGATTTTGCCTAAGACAAAGATGACCTAGTTTTGTCTCGCGAAAAAAAATTATTTTAGAATGTTTTCAATCTTTTGTTCATTTTATGGCAAATGTAGGCCTACTATCATTTAAGAACACATTAAATTGGAATTTTCGCTCACAATTGTTTTAAATATTATATAAGAGTCATTTATTTAAATATTAGGCTAAGGCTCTGATAAAATGAATTGACGAACATCTCCTAGTAACCGTAGCCATAGCGTCATAGTCATAGCCATAGGCTTGCCACTTGCCATAGATCTAGTAGTAGTTAATGGGCTAATGTGTATGTCCGATTTTCGCGTCGGAATTTGTTGCTACGAAACTATAGTTCTAGTCCATGCCTAATTTTGTTTAGACAGTTGTTTGAATGTGGTTTCAAAATTTTTTTTTAGTGTAGGCCTATAGGCTAACTATGATTGGGGTTTCAAAACTTAAACATGTATACAATGTATATTTAGGCCCTAGTAGTTTGTTTGATTTTAGTTTTGATGTCTTTGACTTTGAAGTTTGTGACCTCGAATTCACTGATTCTGCATATCATAAAATAAAAATAGGAAATATTGATTTATTTGCAATCAAGCTTTTTCATGATGTGGATAAATAATTGGACTAATTATATAATTTTGAATTTATTTTAAAAAAATGGACGCAAAGGCTTTTTAATTAAAAAGTAAGAAATGTATATAAAGCAAGGGGGATCACTCTTAATTATTTTTAATCCTTAAGTCAGACCCAGTTGTCCTTTTTTGTCTTTGTTACTAGGCTTACAAAATATTTTTTTCAATTAGTTACCTACTTTTAGTAAATGAGATACTAATAGTAGCCTCTCTTAAAGACATTTCTAGTGATATTTAGCAAGATAATATTGACTTAGAGATAAGCAACACTAATATCATCATGATTTTGGCTTTTTTTTTGTTATTAAGAAGACTTATTTGCCTATTTATATTTATAATATAAAACACTTTGTGTGTCTTTCCCAGTCATTATCAATGAAGATAAGACATCAGAAACTACACACCTATTGCAAAGCAAAGCCCTCCACATTTCTCTCAAAACAAAAGCATTGGGAGAAATGACGACAAGTGTCATTGAGGAGAAAATAAAAGTTTAACAAAATTAATAATTTTGTGATTAAAGTTTATTATCTGTACTAAATAAAAGATTTAATTGAATTATTAAATCTGAATTGTCAGTTTATGTTGTGTTTAGACTTTATGTAAGTAGAATTATACTCGTTATATAGTAAATTTAAATTCATTTTGGTAACCAGGAATTTTGCTCTTATAGCAAGGAAATAGTCAGGAAACAGTCAGGAATTTTTTTTCTGAAAAAGAGTGGGAACCCTGTGTTTATTACTTTGTTTTTGAGTTAACTTTTGTTGTAACAATTTTTCTAAAGTCTGTTTCTGTTTATATTTGTATTACATTTCTATTATTTCTATTCTAATGGTAGCATACCCACCCACACTGACTTTTTAATTTTTTGTATATTTTCAGGCACATTTTGCTGTGGTCAATAATCCATCACGGCAACCTTTACCAATAAATCAAGCATTTAAGTAAGAGCCATGAATAGTTTTAATTTGCTAACATCCATAGAGTTTAAAATTAACATTCAAATTTTGTATGAATTCTTTGACCAAAATAAAGGTTGTCAAGATCTTAGCAATGTACATGTTTAATGTCCCCATTTCCCAAATGAAATTACACATGTAATAATGAGATAAACTAGTAATATTTTGTTGTCCAAACTTAGGCGAGCTCTTCAAATGCTGGCAGCTGGATTTTTTCTGCCAGGCTCTGTTGGCATTACAGATCCATGTGAGCAAGGAACTATAAGAGTTCACACCGCCATGACCCTAGAGCAACAGGTGACTCCTTAAAGTTAAAGCTCTTATTTTAGCAATAGGCTTTAATGTTGGCATCATTCATATAAATTACATACCATATATACTCGCGTATAGGTCACCCATTTTTTTTTACTTAAAATTAGATAAAAATCAGGGATGCGACCTACATTTAACATAGTTTTGAAAAAAGTTTGAAAAATATCCCTACTCTGTCATTGTTGCAGCTAATTGCCCCTATTGGTGATTGTTATATAGAATTACTAGGCTATGGCTTACTCCTACATTTTACCATAAGAAAACTTTCGTAGTAAATATAATGTTATTATATTACTGAAATTGAAATGGGCAACTATTTTAGGTTTTCTACCTCCACATCCTTTTCTATTGAACTTTCGGACCAATTTTGTATTGCCGAAGCGCAGCGTAAGCCTAAAATGGCATTTTTGGTATTGATAGCAAATTACAATAAGGAAAGAATCGTAAGTGTAAAGGCCTATCTAAACCTATAAAATTGGCATAAGCTTGTTGGGCCTATAAACTAGAGCCTGCTAAGGCAGTGTTTGGTATCTGAGAAAACTGAGCCATGTCTAAGCAACATTTCCATATTAAGTTATTAAACTGAAATGTTAAAACGGAGTTTATTTTTGTCTTCAAAATTTGAGCCAACACATAGGGAAACAAGAGGCTGTGATAGGATTTCTTTTTTTTTTTAACACTGACACTGCATTGATCTGTCTATGTTCCTAATCCTGCTTTAAGATGTGTATTGTTGACATTTGCAGGATCAAGTTTGTTTCACATCACAGACTCTACTGAGAGTTCTCACTCACGGTGGCTACAAACAAATTTTGGGCATGGAAGGAAACGCCAGTAAGTTATTTGTAGAAATGTCTCAGAATGTGCTAAGAATTTAGAATGATGCTGTACATCAATTAGATTTACATAAAAACACAGCAGTCTTCCTCAAGAAGTCATTAAAATCATTAGTTATGTATATTTGTGGTTATCCTGTTTGGCATAGCAAGTGGGCTTTATTGGGAAAAATTAAAAAAAAAAAGGTAGTTTTGAAGTACTTTGCAACTGAAAATCCATTTGGCTCTTATGCACAAGTTAGATCAGCTGTCAAATCATAAATTTAACATCTTTGCAAATTGTTAAGTTTTGTACACTAACAATAAAATATATAAAAATCACAAAACAAACTCAAATTTAAATAATTAAAAGTAAATAAGGACATAAATGTTCTTTCTTAACATGTCACTTAGTTTTTTTCAGTGAGGGAAAGTAAAATTGATGTTTGAGGAAATGAGATTTCAAATATAATTTAAAAAATATAAGGCTTTAGTGGCAGACTTTTTGTAGTTGTAATCATTGGAAGAAAGAAAATACTTGTATATAATATATATATATTTGTGGGCTCTAGTCTTGTCAATGTAAGTGCAATGTTTTTTCTCTATTGTTGTCTATGTGGCTCACCTCTATATTTTTCCATAGGGCCTTACTTGCCAATGTATTTGCTGTCTGCATGTTTGTCAATGAAGACTATATAATATATGTTTTCACTATGACTATACTATAATTGTCAATATATATGATTTCTGTATACTTGTCAATATATTATTGTGTTAAGATAATTGAATGATTGTTAATAAAATACCAGTACATTACTGCAGGTGCATTATTGTATGATTTAGTCACATCTTTTTTTAAAATTCTCCTTAAATTTAAATTTTTCTAATGACAAACTTCTGGGAATTTGTTTTGGGTTGGTGCAGGACCATAAATATTTTTATTTTTCCTATTCTTTGTTGCCTGTTGATAGTCATGAGTTTTTTTAAGTTTTACTCTGGAAAAAGTTGGGAAACAGTTGGAAATTTCTTTCAGAAAAATATGTGATAACCCTGTGTGTATTTGTTTTTCAGGTATCGCCACGGAGATGAGTGTTTGGGAAGGTGTTGTTGTGACGCCATCAGAAAAAGCTTATGAGAAGCCACCAGAAAGAAAAGAGGACCAGGATGAAGAAATGGAGGATGAGTTGGATGGAGAGAGTACATAAGGAGTGCATACTTGCTGTTTGTTTGTTTGTGGGTTTTTTAACAATTGTAAATAAAATAACATTTATCTATCTGTTAGATACCTAAGTGTATCAGACATTGGTTATTTTTATCATTCGGTTCATTTCACAGAGAAATCTCCACCAAAATTCTGGCCTACACAGTTATTCTTTACTGTTGTTTGTATAATGTTATTGTTTTATTTCTTCCCATGAGCAGTGTTGTTGTTTTTTTTGTTGTGATTGTTGTAATTGTAGTTCTTGCTGGGTGTAGAGTGACTTCACACTTTAGTGCAAACATTAAACAAAACAAAAGGATAATTGTGAACTCTTGTTCTATACATAACATTGTGACAATTGTATTCTAAGTTTTGTAATAATAATAATGTGTAGAATTGTTTCCATCTTATCATTAAAATAATGCTGTTTGTTGTTTTCAGAAACGTATTTCTGTTATTCTGAATTTTTTTGTTTGATTTGGTCATTCAGTTTTTATTACTACCAGTAGTACCAGCCCAATATGAAACTATGGTAACTGTACCTAGGATTTACTGAGGGGAAAAAAACATTTTACCAAATTGTCTATAAGAAAAAATTTTAAAATCACTAAAAAAAAAGGTACCTTAATTGAATTTCTTTATAAATCCAGTAATCTGAGCAATGATTATGATGACTCTATAGAACTATCCATCCATCCCTGTGGCACTACAGCCCATGTAGGGCTTTGGCCTGCTTCACCACCTCCTTCCATTCTGGCCTATCCCTGGCTTTCCTTCGCCAAGCCCGTACACCAAGCTTTTGCAAATCTGCTTCTACAGCTTCAAGCCATCTTTGTCTTGGTCTGCCCCTAAGCCTCTTTCCTTTTGGCCTCTGGTGATGTGCTGTTCTGGCTGCTCTGCCTTCTGTCATTCTTTCCAAGTGGCCTGCCCACCTCAGTCTGTCCTTCTTTATTTCAGCTACCACCGTTGGATCCTTGTACAGGGTGTACAGTTCTTCGTTTGTCCTTGACCTCCAGCCATCTAGGTCTTGCACAGCTCCATATATCTTCCGCAGCACTTTTCTCTCCCAGGTATTAAGCAGGGCTTCAATGGATTTTGTCATTGTCCATGTTTCACTGCTATACATCACCACTGGTCTTATTATGGTTTTGTATATTACCTTCTTCGTTCTTTTTGAGATGTTTTTGCTGCGGAATACATTTTGGAGGCTGAAATAGGCACGATTTCCTGCAGCTATTCTTTCTTTTAGTTCAGGTAGTATCTCATTCCTTTCATTAAGGCTTGACCCTAAGTATTTGAAAGTATCTACTCTTTCAAATGTGTGGTTCTTGGTTTTGAAGTCTTCCTTATCTTCTTCCTTTGTATCATCCCTCATCAGTACCATGTACTTTGTTTTGTGGTCATTGATCTCAAGTCCTGCCAGCTTGGAGGCATCTTCCAGCTCTGTAAGAGCTTGTTGTATGGCATTTTTATTCTTTCCAAGCAAGGCTATATCATCAGCATATGCTAGATACTGCAGAGGTTGGCTATATAGAGTTCCGCTGGGGCGTATGCCTGGGGCTTCTCTATTGAAGTATTCTGTTATCGTCCCTCTAGTGTCTATGTTAATGTTTCTTATGACTCTCTCTAGTACTAGGTTGAATAGCATGCACGATAGTGAGTCTCCTTGTTGTAGTCCTTGTTGAATTGGGAATTCACGCGAGTACTCTCCTTGGGCCTTGACTTTACTTCTAGATCTATGTAGGGTCATGTATATTAGTCTAGTTAGCTTATTAGGGATCCCAAAGAATTCCAGTGTTTCATATAGATATTTTCTATTGATACTATCATAAGCCATTTTGTAGTCTATGTAGAGCTGATGTACTGGTATATTATATTCATAACATTTTTCAAGCAGACATCTAATGGTAAAGATCTGGTCGTTTGTGGATCTGTTAGGTCGGAATCCGCATTGGTAATCACCTAGTATATTTTCTGTATATTGTTGTAGTCTACTTGCTATTAATTTAGACATAGCCTTGTATGTAACATTTAACAGTGAGATTCCTCTATAGTTTGCACAACTAAGTTTAGATCCTTTCTTGTGTATTGGTGTTACTAATGCCGTTTCCCAGTCTGTAGGCATTTTTTCTTCTTGCCATATTTTTTCTATTAGCTTGTGTATTTCTATGTGTAGCTCTCTCCCGCCATATTTAATAAGCTCTGCTGTGATAAGGTCCTCTCCTGGGGCTTTATGGTTCTTGAGTGACATTATTTCCTTTGTTGTTTCCTCTAGCGTTGGTGAGTTTACAAGAGGGTCTGGTCCTCCATAAGGCAGGTTATATTGTTGTGTGTCATTTTCTCCTGTATTTGGTTTATTTAGTAGTTCCTCAAAGTATTCTGCCCATCTCTCTAGAACTCTGCTGTTTTCTGTTATTAGTTCACCCTGCTTTTTTTCACACATGTGGGGTCTTGCTTGAAAACCATTTTTCTCGTCCTTTATTTTCATGTACATTCCTCTCACATCGCGGCTCCTTGCCAATTCTTCTATCTCCAATAGTTTAGCTTTTTCCCAGTCCCTTTTTTTCTTTCTGCATAATTTAGTTGCTTTCCTTCTAGCTTCTGTGTATATTTGTCTGGTATTTCTGGTTTCTCTTTGTAGCATCATCATTCTTGTTTTGTTCCTGTCATCTAGAATTTGTCTGCATTCATTGTCAAACCATGCTCCTCTTTTATAGCTTTGTTTGTATCCTATTATTTCTTCCGTTGTGCTCTTTACTGCATTTTTAATTATATCCCAATGTTTGTTAATGCCGTTGTCCGCGTCCTCATTTTCTGTCATTCCTTCTATGAGTTTTTGTTTTAGCTGTGTTTTAAATTTGTCTGCTACTAGTGGATCTTTGATCAGTTTTTGGCTGTCATAGTGTTTCTGTCTTCTATTCTGGCTGTTGTAGATAGTGGATATTCTTTGCTTATATCTGATTTTGACCAGCATGTGGTCTGAGTCAGCATCTGCTCCCCTATAGCTTCTAACATCCTGGATGTCCGACCCATGTCTTCTATCTATAAGCACATGGTCAATCTGATTTTTAGTGTTACCATCAGGTGATGTCCATGTTATTTTGTGGATGTTTTTGTGAGGAAATTTTGTGCTGCTAATGCTCATGCCTTTTCCTGTGGCAAAGTCTATCAGCCTGATTCCATTGCTATTGCTATCCTCATGCAGGCTTTCCTTGCCAATAGTTGGTCTAAATGCTTTTTCTTTTCCGATTTTGGCATTGAAGTCTCCTAGTACTATTTTCACATCATGACGTGGGGCATCATCATATAATTTTTCTAATTTTTCATAAAAGCTGTCTTTGTCGTTATCTTCTGAGTCTTCTGTTGGGGCATGTGCATTAATGAGGGTTATGTTGAACATCTTGCCTTTTATTCGAATAGCACAGAGTCTTTCATTTTCCGGTCTGAAGCATATGACTTTATCTACTATCTTCTTGCTGACCGCAAATCCAGTCCCCAAGGCGTTTTTCTCCTTACCACTGTAAAAAATTGTGTAGTCTTTTGTTTTTAGAGTATCAGAGTTTTTCCACCTCGTTTCTTGTAGGGCAGCTATCGTGATGTTATATTTTGCAAGTTCTTCCACGAGGCGGGCAAGTGCTCCGGCTCTATAGAGGCTTAGTATATTCCATGTCGCAATCCATAAATCATGTCCGTGTTCAGGCTTGGGTCGTAAACCATTAAGATCTGTCCGTTTGTTTGGAAGTGATTTAGTTTTCGTAACAATTGTTTTTGAGTGACTGGGTTGTTAGCCCTGCGCACAACCTTCTGGGGGGCTGCCCCTTACAGCTCTCAGGATAGCTGCCTCTTTTTTTCGGGTGAGGTTCCCTAGCCTTTGTGGATCCCCCCACTAACTGCAAGGCAGCAGTTGCTGATTTTGGTCCGCCCCGGGTATTTTATTTCCACGGTACCCGCCATATCTGATGGGTGTTCCCCTATCCGCCACCTGGGGAGGCGCCCGATGGGAGTTCAGCAACTCCTCACGAGACTCTATAGAACTAGAAATGTGTAAATGTAATCAAGCACACACATACTTTCTGTAACTGATAAGAAAGGAAAACTGGTTTCATATAAATTGAATGACATGCCCAACATGTAAGAATGCATTAGGTGCCTCCCAATGTCCATGTAGGCAGCAAAGCATGATGCGCCATATTTCACATGAGAGCAGGACTAAGTGGACAAATAGCCCACCAGAAAAAAATCCTCTCTTCTCTCTCTCTCTCCCCCCCTCCCCCAACATGTGCAACAGTAGATCACTTTTTAATTGCATGTTCGAAATTAGCAAATCTCAGAGATACACATTTGTACCCTCATTCAACTATACTAATACAAAATTAACTCTACAGAAACAGGAATGAAAAGAACACTCACACTTATCTCTATGTTTGGCATTGAGTTCAAAAGAGCGATTGAACAGCTGTGCGGCCTTGTTGGCATAAGATAATATTAAATATTCAGAATAGAAACAAATACTAATATTGTACATTGTAATAGGGAAACAATCTAAAACCAATATTATTTGTTTTAAAACTAAGTTATGGAAATCACAGAGCTAGATAATTAACAAAGCTCTCACCTAACAAGATAATTAAATAAGCTTCAACAGAGAAAGATAATTAAGTAAGCTCTCACATAGAAAAATGATTATGTAAGCTCTCAGAGAAAAAGGATTAGGCCTAAGGTCTTATAGAGAAAGATGATTTAGTAAGCTATCATACAGAAAGATGATTAAATAAGTTCTCATAGAGAAAGACGATTAAGCTCTCACTCTCGTAGTAAAAATAACTCAGTAGGAAATTAAGTGCTCATCTACAAATAACCAATAAATACTAGATCAAGTCTCGCAATATAAACAGTTATGTGATACACTCAACGACAAACTGTTTTGGTTAGACCACTGACTTGTGTGTGTTGTAAGCTTCTTGAACACATCGTCAGATCAGGGATCTCGAGCCACCTGGATAGGAACAAGATTAGGTTAAGACGCGCACAAACTCTTTTACCCAAGATTATTACTGATGCCCAACACGGATTCAGAAAAAATAGGTCTTGCTAGTCCCAGCTCATCCTCACAGTTGACGATCTGGCAGCGGTGGTTGACAATGCTGGCCAAGTCGACACCATCCTATTGGATTTCTCCAAAGCCTTTGATAAGGTCCCTCACCAACGTCTTCTCCTCAAGCTGGATTACTACGGAATAAGAGGTCAGTCTGAAAGATGGATTAAAAATTTCCTTTTCAGCCGCACTCAACGGGTCGTCGTGGAGGGTGAGAGCTCCTGCTTTGGTCCGGTCATGTCTGGAGTTCCACAGGGTTCGGTGCTGGGGCCCACTCTGTTCTTGATCTACATCAATGACCTGGGAGACGGGATCCACGCCAGGGTTAGACTTTTTGCAGATGATAGCATCCTGTATTCTCACATCGAGAGCCCCAATGACGCTTTATATCTACAGGGCGACCTCAATAAGTTGGAGACCTGGGAATCGAAATGGCAAATGGCGTTCAACGTTGATAAGTGCAACCTCCTCTCTATTTCAAGGAAGAGGACTAGGATCCCCACCAGCTATACCTTGCACGGTCACACTCTTGAGAGGGTTTCAGATGCCAAGTAGCCTACCTTGGAGTGAACATCACAGAAAAACTCCACTAGGGCACACAATGTCCTATCTATTGCTGCCAAAGCAAATAGAGCTTGCGCCTTCGTCCATAGGAACCTCAAGGGATGCTCCACCAGTATCCAGACCCATTGTTATAAAAGTTTAGCTCGTCCCATCCTGGAGTACGCATAGACTGTATGGGATCCTCATCAACAACACCTGATATCTAAGCTGGAGATGACCCAACGTCGAGCGGAACGTCGTATCTTACAGGACTACGGCCTTAAAACTAGCGCCTCAGCTTTGGTGGTCCAACTCCAACTGGAGAACCTACTCTTTCTTCCCGAGTGGCATTCGGGCATGGAATAGGTTGCTTGAACAAACCAGGAAAACCAGTAACTTAACATCACTTAAAACATTAATAAAAATGCAAGACTAGACTCGGACCACGGATGAGCGTAGGACGCAATAATATTCTTTATAGAAGGAGCGTCTGTAATAGATAAGATAAGATAAGATAACACCACAGAGCGATAAACAAGGTCACCACTATTTACAAGATCGTGAACCGCCACGTGGAAAAGTCCGCTCAGTCAGGCCGAATCCAACAGGTGTCCCGCTCTACCCGAGGCCACCAGCTCAAGCTGCATGTCCCACATGCACGCACCGACGTCTACAAATGTTCTTTTTTTTCCGTCAGCCATTAGGCTGTGGAACACCCTGGACCAGGCCTCCTTCACTGCCCCTTACAGTTCCGGCTTTCAAATAGTCACTTAAGTGCTGGTCTAAAAACCTAAAGTGACACTCTGTCATTTGTTTATAATTGTTGTTTGTGATGCTTTTTATTTTATGTGTATTTAAATTGTGGACTCTTTCCTCGGTTCTAACGGGGTCTCCACAGTATTATGAAGAAGAAGAATTTCTCTGTGAGAAATTCACCAAAAGCTTTTCTGTCGTAGGAAACTACAACAATTTCATATTGACGAGATCTAGACCATCAGGAATATTTTTTCCACGGCGACTGTTGGTGGCAACAACCTTGCAATCACCTGCTGGTATAGAAGGCCTAATGCCAACAGACATAATTAGGCTACCACCTTTTAAAGATTTAACTCAAGGGCCTAGGCCTATCTATGTTTGGTAAAATCATTCAGGACAATAATCACCCACTACACCACATCTGAACTGGATGAAGTGGTCGTCTTCTTTCAATCAGGGCAAGAACAGGAATATAGAAATATTTTTTAAGTAGGCCTAGGCCTATTTTGTACGGTAACTTATCCTTGTGTATGGGCTGCTGGCAACGTTTACTAATAGTTCTTTTATAGTTTTTAAAATGTTGTTCATTGAAGTTAAAAAACAGAACATAATGTAAAACAAGTCAAATTTCCATTTTTTTTTTTTAAAAAGATCTAGTCTATTAAAGATCTAGTTTTAAAGATCTAGTCTAGTCTACACAAATCTTAGCAATAAATAGCAGGGAAATGTAAGCTCTCGCAGAGAATTAATAATTTTAAATAATAATAAAAAAATCATGCACAAATAGAGAGAAGAGGGGGGAGGGGGCGAGAAAGCAAGGTAGACTACTCTTATTTAAAACACTATTATTGATATATTTACTTCCGGACAATGAAATAATGTACCCCCTTTATTACAAACAAAAACATCTAAACAATTCGGAAATTCGAATAGTCAAATGGTAGTTGTAGTAATATTATTATAAAATTACACAACAAATTTTTCATTTTGACTTATATGAAAAGCTACATCGCTAATATAATTGTAGGAATTGTAAGTATTTGAATGCTTTTCTAACTAGTAACTGAGTCTTATCTTAGTGACTTAGTGTCACTTAGTCTTAGTCAGTCTTAGTATCTTAGATCTTAGTCTTATTGAACTTATTGAATGAACTTATTGACACTTTCACTTCACTTACACACTCTTAACTCTTACAGTTCAACTGTTAGTGAGTTACACTACTAGTGTAAGTTACAGTTACACTTAGGCCTACTTACTTATACTTAAACTTGTACTTATAGATAGTTACTGATAGTAAGTTATAGTGAGTGTGTTATAAATAAAGTTATTATAGTTATAGTGTAGTAAATTTTTTAGAGTCATAAAAGTTATGATCGCCTTATCATTATCCTTTTACTTTTATAAAATATAATTAATAAAGGCTTATTTTCAAAATAAAAAAAACAACAACTCATAAAATTTAATAAACTAATATTTACTATTTAAAACACAAAGACAAATATGTTAAAATTTTAATAAAATGTACCATAATTGTAGAAAGATAGTTGTAAATTAATTGTAAAGCATTGGACTTGGACTTTGATTGATTTTATTGAATTGTTTGTGTAGAAATCTCAGCACTTTAGCAATCTCTTATTTTAATTATTAAGCCTAATACTTCTTAGAACTTCTACCATGTATACTCGCGTATAAGTCGCACCGGTGGATTTTAAAGTTGCATCCCTAGTTTTAAGATTTTTTTTCTTATATGTTTTCATTGACCCGCATACCCTTAGGCCTATAAGCCGCACCCTGGCTTTCAGAGGCTACACATCCTTTTAACTTTTATAACATGCATAGCCTACCTTTTAAACATAAAAGTTATTAAATATTCACCCTAATTTGGAAACTTTCCATATAAAATGGTTTCAATCATGCAAACATAATCAAATAAAGGCAGAGCATCATTTATTTTTGGCAATACAAAATTGGTCCAAAGGTTCAAAAGAAAAGAGGGAGGATATGAAAAACTTAAAATATTTGTCCATTTCAATTTCAGTTACATAAAGATAGTATATTTACAAATATGAAATTTTTCTAAATGTAAATTGTAGGCCTACGCATATCCTAGTAACTCTACATCACCACAATCAACAGTCTGATCACAAAATGTGCAAGTCTAGGGTCTTATGATGTAGCAGTGTGTAAAACAGAAATGTAGCCTAAATGAAACCAAGTGAATTGAAATAAACCATTCAAAGTGAAATTTGTAAATTTATCTAAAATTATTTTTGTAAAATTTATATCCAAAAGGTTAGTGTGCGGAGTATATTGTATATTAGCAGAGCTATGAATCTTTGTGCTTATTTTTATTCATAAAAGAACATTTTTTTTGCAGCAGTCCTATACAGGCAAACAATGGCAGACGATAGAGAAATATTGAGAGAATTATGGGATGGAAAAATTCCTGTTTGCTTTCAGTTGGCTCAAGAAGAAATTTACACAGTTGAACGGCCTGATCCTTTTTTTGTATGTAACATATTGTTTATTTTTTTTTATGTAACATATTCTTTATTATTCATATTTCTATTTTCTGTCTAGAAGACTTGATTCAAAATTTACAGACGTTTATTCTAGATATTATATCTTAGGCCCAAATCTGCTGCAGGGATTGGTCAGCGGCAGGGCTATAACCTGGGCCGTTTTGTTGACAGACTTGTCTAATAACCACGGGACTAGCCGGCCTCACTGTCTAGTTATATGTTAATATACAAATCTTGTGTGTTATATATCTGGTATCTATGTTTGTCTTTTATTGTTCAGATTTTAGAAATATATTTTTATACAGTATATAATATAAGTTATATATAGTATATATATCATATATATATAAAGGAAAAACCTCATGACAATTGAGTTCACAATTTTTACTATTTGGTTATTTGTATTTTTAAAACTGCAGTAAAAGCATGGTAGAAGAAAGTGGGTCATTAGCCTTCCAAAGATAGGTCATATACAAAAAAAGTTGTTTGTCAGAAAGTTTTGCAAAGTTAACATAAAAGGAAAAAAAAAACTTTTTATTTTTTACTATAGCTGCACAAAAACACATTTTACATTTCTAGAAGCATTTTAAATTAGAATATTTGAAAGATAAAAGTTCAGACTTTCAACTTTATTAATCAATGGATATCTCAAAAAATGACATTGAAATCCATTTTCCAATTATTTTGCTTCTACTGGGAATAGCTTTACTGACCTCCATAACAGTTAATGGAGAAACATCACATTTAGTAGCAAAAGCCTATTTTATTTAACATGATATTTACCGGTAAGTAAATTCACATGGTAGTGAAAAGTGTAAAACAAATTGCTAAAGATCTAGGTTGTTCTTTTTTTTCTTGATTTCAGCTTCTTGTCCCAAGATTGACATATTTCCCTTTAGTAACAGACAAAGTATTGAGGCACATGTTGAAGTTTGTCGAGCCAGATCATGGAGAAATGTGGCTAGAGTTTGACAATCAACCACTCAAATGGTCAGTCAGTAGTTCCAGGCATGGTCTTTGTTTACTTGTATGTAGGATCATGGCTGTGTTTGAAAAAGAAAACGACGGAGAAAGGGGGATAAGCAGAAATTACTGGTTAGAGTTTAAAAAGAAGATCAATCATTGTACCGGTACATACAAAAAAAAAAAGTTCTGACATATATATTAATATTAAAATAAATGTTAAGAAATAACATATTGTTGGATTTCTTGGGGCAGATAAAAAGAACCAACAAAGTCAGAGTGAGCACTTTGGTAACTTCATAGGGCACAGTGGCTGAGTGGCAGCACTTTTGGCTTGCATAGTGAAGGTTCTGGGTTTGAATCCTGGTGAAGGTTAGAATTTGTTCCTGGGACTGGAGGGTGTCCCTGAATCTACCCAGCTTTGATGGGTACCTGACATTAGTTGGGGTAAAGTAAAGGTGGCTGGCCACACAATCCCCTAGTATGCCACAGCCACAGAAACATGACCCTGCTTCAAAGCTTTATGATCAATTTGAATAACTTTATAGTTTAAATAAATTAATATTGTCAAGAAGAAAAGACTAAAGGTGTGTAGTCAACCTTATTATGTAAATTAATGGTTTAAAAAGTTTTCATTGCATGAACAAATGATTGATTATTATTATTTCTTTTCTCTATTCAGGCACTATCCTATTGGGGTATTGTATGACTTGTACGGGTATCAGAGTGAACTCCCTTGGACTCTCACTGTGCACTTTAAGGTTTTGTATTTTATTTGTTAAGTCTTCTTGCTATAATTAGCCAGTACTTTACAACATTTGCGTGTAGTTAAAAAAAGCAGAGGGCTAGCCACACAATTGTTAGAGATGGCACCATCTCTTGGGTGTAGTGTAGTAATAAGGAGAACTGGGCTAGCCACACAATTGTTAGAGATGGCACCATCTCTTGGGTGTAGTGTAGTAATAAGGAGAACTGGGCTAGCCACACAATTGTTAGAGATGGCACCATCTCTTGGGTGTAGTGTAGTAATAAGGAGAACTGGGCTAGCCACACTATTCTTAGAAATAATAACATCTTTAGTAAAAAGGAGAAAGAGGCTGGTTACACACTGCTTGGAAGCAAGGTGGCAGAGCCGCAGCACATTTGGCTGGCATACCGAAGGTCCCAGGTTCATTTACAGGTGAAAGCTAAAATTTTTTCCTGGGTCTGTAGGGTGTCCCTGAGTCTACCCAGTTGGGGTAAAGTAAAGGTGGCTGGGCATTGTCCTGGCCACACAATACCCACCCTAGTATGCAGTGGCCACAGAAACTGGTTAACGCTGCTTCACCGGCCCTATGGATCAATTTGGTCTGACAGGATTACCTTTTATGCTTAGAAATAATGGCATCTTTCAAGTATTAGTAAAAAAGCATTGGGCAAGCTATACACTCCTCAAAGCTGGTGACATCTTTTTTTGGGTATAGAAAGAAGGAGCACTGGGCTTGCAACACAATCTTAATGGCCATTTGCGAAGTATTGAAAGAGCCCTAACCTAGGTTACATTAAGTTTGTGTAACCTCTATAAAATAAAATTATCTTAATTGGCACATGACAGTGTGTTTAGTACCAAGTAATTTTTGTATTTCATCAGAATTTCCCAGAAGATGAACTTCTGCATTGCCCAGGCAAGGAAGCAGTTGAGTCACATTTTATGTCCGTCGTGAAGGAAGCTGATGCTCTGAAGCATAGAGGTCAGGCAATAAACAACATGCAAAAGAAAGACCACAAAGCACTATGGACTGGACTAATGAATGGTATTGTTCCTTGTACACTGGGTTGTTATATTTTATTTAGTTCTTTTTGCAGGGGGACTGCAATAGCAACAGTAATAAGTAAGTAAAGTACTCTTCGGACCAAACGGATCATAGGGACTGGTGAAGTAGCTTTCATCAGTTTCTGTGGCCACGGATACTAGGGGACGTGTGGCCAGCACAATGTCCAGCCGCCTTTAGTTTACCCCAACTAGTGTCAGGTACCCACCTATAGACTCACCTAAAGCTTATTCTCTTCTGCAGCTGTGAGGATCATAGGAACAAAAGCGGCTGCTGCTGGCAGATCACTTTCTATAAAACTTCCATTGTTTTTGTTTGAAATACCCTGTACAAAACATCAATGTTCTAACAAAGAAATGTTTAGGTACCAAAGACTCCTTTACTCCTTTAGTAGAGGTCCTTGTTAGGTACATATAAAAGCAAAGTATATTCATGTGTAAATGTACTTAATCTTAGAATTTCACAGTTACAACCCATGAAACATTATCCATTGATCATTTATAAGAATCCTTTCAAAAAATTTATTTATGCATTTTTGTTTGTTTGTACTTTTAGATAAATTTGATCAGTTCTGGTCAGTCAACAAGAAATTGATGGACAACAGTGGGGAGGAAGCATTTAAATCTATTCCATTTAGAATATACCAGGTAAACAGGTTGTACAAATATTGTAGAAATATTTGGAAAATAAATTATCGTTGAACTTAAAATATTTGTAGAAATTAATTTGATTACATTTTTAATGCTTCACACCACTTGTCAGCCCTTTAGAATTTTTAACCTTTGAAACAACCATGATTTTGACTGGCTTCGGCTGCCTGCAAATAGAAATTTGATGAGACACATAGGGCCTCCTGGTCATGGTCTGCACCCAACTTTATCCAAAGTCACCTCGACTGTCTTGTTACGAGAGAGCGAGGTCAACGTAAAGCGCAAATCCTTCAGTTTTAAATCCAATTCACAAGTCACTCATTGGTTTGATCAGTCACTTTCGAACGCACTGATTATCCACAGCCCAAAATCCCTAGGATGCTTTGACCTAAGCCACACCTCTGAATGCCCCTGTGGAACAGGACTCTAAAAAGCAGAGCACACCTTGCAATGGTGTACACTCCACAGAGAGGCTGTAACCAGACCTGGCCTTAGCCAACATAGGGGAAAAGCTCTGGGGCCCAAAGCCATTCTTATAAACAACAGCCTGGTTCATCAAAGAAACAGGGCTGCAAGTTAGACACTACAAAGGAAAGTAAAATGGAAGGCTGAAGAAGAAGAACAAAGTCATCGTCGAATACGATGGATGCACAACACACTACACACTTTTAAAGGGGGCCTATCAGTGGTTTCCACACTTCACTGCTTTGATATGGGTACAGAAGCGCAGCGTTCACCAGTTTCTTCTCTTGCTAGATGCACTTGCAATGTTGTAGATGTTTTGAACATCCAGAAAAAACGGGGGAGTAAAATAATATTCTTTAAAACTGCAACAACGACAAGGTTTAGCTTGTCGGCCTAGCAGTGCTTATAAAAAGACAAGTGGTTCTTTTCTTTAACAAGAGTAAAGGCCATTGTATTGTCCAACTGTGTTTTATGCGATCAAAACCTATTATTTGCGGTGAAAATTGTGCTTTAAAAGACGTTTCATAAGGGTGTCTTACATGGTTTGAAAAATGTATCCTTAGCATGCATCATAGTCCAAGAACCATTTGTGACTTAAATTGTTCCTTTGACATCAACCCATCAAATAATTAAAGCCATCCACAATTTCTTTGCTGTACAGCTAGCTTTACCAAATAAAATGATGTAAGGAGTTTTAACCCTAACTTGTTGAACAATCCTTTGTTGAACAAGGGCTGCTACAATTCTATAATATTGCTTTGCAAAAATCTTTTTGACTGCCACTGGACATCAGGTTTTATAGCTACATATACACAATGATCGATTCAATGGTCATTTGGTTTTGTTTTTCACACACATGGAAATATTTCAGCTGTAAAAAAAATAAATTTGGTCCAAAATGTCAGCGGGGCTTAGCCCCTGGTCACAGGAAATATTTAAAAAAAAATACACAAATCTGCCTACCAAGTAGTGTACAGTATAGGCTTATTGGTGGGAGATAATAATGCTTGAAAGGATAATAGTAATTATAGTTTATTTTTTTTACAACTATCTTTTTAGTTTTAGCATCATCTCTTTGCAGAATCATGCTTTTATTAATAAAATAATAACTTTTTAAAACACTATTTTTTTAGGAACGGATCTTGTCAAGATATATAATGTACACATTTTTTAAAATTATATATGCTAGTCTTAACATCAATGTTTAAACTGTGTGAATACTTACTCTGGTGAGTAAATGGTAAAAAAAATGGCTACATAAAAAATGTTTTTGATGTAACATTGACATATCATTTTTAGGAGCGGCTTGTTTATAAATAAGTTTATATGATTGTCCATTGTGAAAGAATCCTAATATAATATTTTAACTATCTCACTGTCTTTAATTTGTGGTGTTGCAAAAAAAATTTTCTTGTCCTAAACAGTTAGACAGTATTCCTGTACAGAAACTATTTAAACCAGTAGATGATAATGGTGAATATTTGACTCTGAAGGATTTGTTGCTTGCAGCTTTACCAGATTTTCAAGAAAATGGTGAGCATGTCTCTTTTACTTCAGGCTTGCAAACTCTAGTTCCATCTTAATAATCTTATACTCTAGACTTCTGAACTCGCTTTATCCTTTACATGTACAAGAGGCTTACCAACTCAAGTTCCATCATAATCAAAAGTAGCCAACTCTAGTTACTTGAAATTACTAGAAGACCAATAAAAAGAACACGATGTAATTAACCCTTTAATTAAAAACAATAAAAAAAACATGCTGTGGCTGAATAAAATTGGGTCCCATTTTTCCTTGTGTGGGGAGCATATGTATGTGTACATATGTGTGTGCTGTTCTCTTATCCATAAATAGATTTTAAAACAAATTATACCATTTTGTAGGGAAATGAATATTGTATAAGATAAATATAAACAAAAGTTTGTTAATTTGTTGTTTTAGACAATAGTATATGTTGAAATGTAATTGCTAACTAAAAATTAGACGGAAAAATATAAACAATTGACACTTTACCTCATATTTCTTATTTCTTAAATGAATTTTATAGTTTTCTCTAATAATTATTATAAAGTATATCCAAAAACTATGACAATAACTCCAAGATGAAATTAATTTGCACTAACAAGATAATGTTATCAATTGAAAATTTTTCCGAAAACGGGAAGAATTTTTTTTATACAATCTTATTTTTACCAAAATTTAGCCCAGAAACTATGTATTTTTGTAAAGTTTGATATCAAAAACAAGTTCTTAAACAAACTTCCTGTCGGTAACTACAAATTTTGGAGCAAAATCTAAAGAAATAATGCAAAAATTGAGCTTTTTAACATGCCAAAATAGTCTTAGCGTTTTCAGAGCTTTGTGGTAGGGAGTGAATGAATCGCTTTGGAGTTACACCGGTTCATGGTAGTTAATCAGTTAACTTCTAAAAAATTTTAAATATAAATATCTGCTTGTTTTTGCTTCTTTTTACAATTTCCTTAAATTTTATTTCGTTGTGGTAACGTTACGAGTAGAACCCATGGGGCAAAAAACATGAAGTCAAAGTGATGTCTGTGGTTACTAAGAAATTCTTGAAACTTTATTCTCTCGTTTTTCCCTTTACTTTATTCTGGGGATGCCTTTAAAAAAACTATTTTATTTGACTATTTATTTAACTATTATAATTATTAAATAAACTATTATATAATTTGACTTTATGAGGGCTCGAATGAGGAATTAAGTTGTTAAATGCTCTTATTTTTAAATAAATACTTATTAATACTAGATTTAGAGATCTTAAGATTGTTTTTTTTTCTTACCAAAACAGATTATTGCTAATCGATAAGAAATTTTGATTTTTAATAGTAAAAAGTAAAGTACCCTTCGGACCAAACTAATCATTGGGCTGGTGAAGCAGCGTTCACCAGTTTCTGTGGCCATGGCATACTAGGGGATGTGTGGCCAGCACAATGCCCAGCTGCCTTTACTTTAGCCCAACTAATTTCAGGTACCCATCAGAGCTGGGTACACTCAGGGACACCCTCAAATCCTGGGAAAAAATCCTAGCCTCCACCAAGATTCGAACCCAGGACCTTCGGATTGCCAGTCGAACGCGTTACCACTCGGCTACCGTGCCCCTAATTTTTAATAGAGTATTGGTTAATGTCCTTCATACCAAAATCTAAATTTGAATAAAACATTCTCCCCTACCCAGATGTCAAAATAGTGTTGTTACTATAACGAATGCAATAGCTGAGATTTCTATTTTTAAAAAAAGTTTATGGTTTATTAGTGTTTGCAATTTATTTAATAACTTGATTTGTGCAAATTAAGCCTTTAATCAACATGATTCTTGTTTTTGAAGTAGATAAAAAATTCTTTAAAAACCTTCTCTCTGAAACTATTACAAAATAGGCTTAAAATAGTAATTCCAGGTATCTGCAGCATTCATACTTGGGCATCCAAAGTGAAGGTTTTGAATGGCACTAAAGCTCATAAAATATTACCTGAACATTACATGGGCAGGTAGACATTGTGATGGAATTATGAGTCTTTGCTTTAGAAGCTTATTCCCTTTGAAGCCCCAGGCCTTAAATAATTCTACTAATTTTGTATTTATTCAACCTGCCTCAGACTACACATATTACACTAGACAATTTTTTTTTATGCTTTTCAGATATTTTGTCCAAATTTCACATTGTGACTCAGGGAATCGAACCTCCACTGGACATCCCCGCAAGCTGGATGAGTGAGCACTTGAGCTATCCAGACAATTTCCTGCACATTTGCTTAGTGTCCAGAGGCCAAAGCGAGAGTTAGCATATTGGCTAGAGTTTTATTTGGCCTTTACAGTTTGCAATCTCTGTGCTTGTGGGATTATTTTTTATATGTTTTTTTTTTTACAAAGCAAAAAAAAGTTGGGAGAATTACAAGGGGCATTACTGTGATAGAAATTAAAGGGATGTAACTGTCAGAGGCATGAAAAGATGAAATCAAGGGAAATTACTGTGAGATAAATTCAAGGGACTTAATATTGATACTTTTTATTTAGTACTAAGCAAATGTATTCTTTTTTTTTTTTTTGTAAAAACGTTCAACTTCATTTTAGGTTCATGTTTACATAAATTTTTAATCTTGTCTTTTATGTTGATTGGCTTTTGTTTTTCTTGGTGCAGCATTGACTTGGATAATAATTGACTTTGCTCATTGATCATAACATTCATTTCATTAAACCAAATCATTACCAATCATACTTGAATCATATAAAACTTTATAAATTGATACTGTACATTTTCATTAAATTCATATTCATACATTTTTTACATTGTGTTGGGTGTTTAATAAGTGTTGATTTGTTTCGGCTCTTGAAAATTAGATTTTCTCGTATGTCCTGCTCCAGTAAACTAGATTTTCCTTCCTTGTCACTCCAGTAAATTAGATTACCCTATATGTCCTGCTCCAGTAAATTAGATTTTCCTGTAAGTCCTGCTCCGGTAAACTAGATTTTCCTGTATGTTCTGCTCCAACAAACTAGATTGTATTGTATGTCTTGCTCTAGTAAATTAGATTTTCCTTCTGTGTTGCTCCAGTAAATGAGATTTTCCTGTATGTCCTGCTCCAGTAAATTAGATTACCCTGTATGTCCTGCTCCAGTAAATTAGGTTACCCTGGATGTCCTGCTCCAGTAAATTAGATTACCCTGGATGTCCTGCTCCAGTAAATTAGATTACCCTGTATGTCCTGCTCCAGTAAATTAGGTTACCCTGGATGTCCTGCTCCAGTAAATTAGGTTACCCTGTATGTCCTGCTCCAGTAAATTAGATTACCCTGTATTTCCTGCTCCAGTAAACTATATTTTCCTGTTGGCCTTTGTCCCTATTTTAATTTTAGTAATTTGATGAAAGTTTTAGACATTTAATTTCATGCAGTTAGATAATGTTTACATTTGTGTCAAAAATGAAAATTTGTATAATTTTGATCTGATAAAATTTGTATCTTCTTACAAGTTTTTAATAGTTGTTGCATATCATACAGCTAGTTAAGAGTTTATTTCTGATCTGCTATGGGAGTTCATAAAAATAGCATTCAATTAATAAACAAATAACCACCTAACTTATATATGTGACAAACAAAATGAGCCAATGTAAAAACAATAAATGGGACATCGTGGCTGAGTAGCAGCGTGTTCAACTGGCGTTCTGAAGGTTCTGTGTTCGAATCCTGGTGACGTCTAGGATTTATTCTGGGCACTGGAGTTCTGATGGGTACCTGACACTTCTGTACCCAAAGTTGGCGAAGTGTGTAAACCGCCGATACGATAACATTAGGCGGGCGAACGCACGGGAGACAGCTCCCGCAGCGGCTCCGGGTATCCCGCTATCCATTGCATCGGGTAGGCCTGCCGTCCCGATGGGGTGGCAGAATGGACGTTGCTAACCTGCTCAAAGACCCTCCCGGTACCTGGATGCCTGTACCCATAGTTTAAGATCCTAGAGGAACCTCAGTGAACCACAGAATTATTCTGTGCAGTGAACTATAGCTGCACAGTGAACTATAGCTGCACAGTGAACTATAGCTGCACAGTGAACTATAGCTGCACAGTGAACTATAGCTGCACAGTGAACTATAGCTGCACAGTGAACTATAGCTGCACAGTGAACTATAGCTGCACAGTGAACTATAGCTGCACAGTGAACTATAGCTGCACAGTGAACTATAGCTGCACAGTGAACTATAGCTGCACAGTGAACTATAGCTGCACAGTGAACTATAGCTGCACAGTGAACTATAGCTGCACATCTTTACTAAGCAAATATTCGGTTGATTTTCCACGAGTCATTGTTTGCGCCATAGGGAGTAGGTTGAATAGGAATTCTTTTGAAGGTCCTGAGACAAGAGCAATATCCATCCCACTGGGATTTCGGGACGCACTCAAGGCGAATCATTTATCTGCGTTTCAAGACTAAAGTTTGACTTAATGTCACAATCGCCGCGGACTAGAAAGGATCCCGTAACCTCCCCGGCTTGAACAACACTTTCTGCATGGAGGCATCCCAAGAGAAATAGGCTGGACCACCTAACACGTACTATAAGACGCCCATCTCGATAATCACCTAACTAGCAGACCTATACGCACTGTCATCAAGCCACACTGCCATTCAATCAGAGCTTCCACCCAGTTAACATCCACGTTGCCTACCACCCAGTGTCCACTTTGTCACATATTAATAATACACACTGCTACCCTGTCACTATTCACACTGCCGTCTAGACATACAGCCACTCAGATAGCACACAAGCTGCCACCAGCTAGAATCCATATTGCTACCCAGTTAGCATCCAAATTACCACCTTGTTGGAATAATTAATAAATAGTGGGGAGGACTATTAGCTAGGACATATCCGACATAAAGGTCGGTCATTATACCGACCAATGATTATCAGATTTAATGATAGAGTTAAATTCCTTGTTTTCTACACATTTAAACATGGCGGGAAAAGGAAATCATATTCACACACGTGCACAAAAAAACAACAACCTATAAAATTATAGTGGGAGTTATCCGATTTGTAAATTTACAGTTGTTACTTTGCACATTTGATTTACTGATTTGTTAAACTTATTTTAAGGATCGTGTGGTAGAGTTTTCCGGTATGTTCCAATTATATTTAGATTTCGCCGCTTATGCTGCTCCCCACCTTTCTGACTCATAGCTCTGCCCAGAAATGTCTCTTCAATGTTTACGTCACGTGGTTTGTGTGATTTGTGGCCAACTTCATAGAGCTAGTTATGTTATGAAGACTTAGCCTTAATCTCAACAGTTTTGAGCAGTGGTTCCTAAACTTTTTAGTGCCGCGACCCATTAATACAGCTTCTAACGCTATTGCGACCCCCAACTATATTTGTTTTCGTCGCTAATAAATTACGTCACTGAATCACGTTACAAAATAACGCCAGTGTATCACAATGACGTGTTTTATTGGCGTAATTCAGTGACGTAATATATTTGCGTAATTCAGTAACGTGTTTTACTGTTGTAATTCAGTGGCGTAATTTACGAGACTTGCCGTAGGTTGCCGATCAAGATCACCACTACATTTACTACTTAAATACAAATAATAAAAAAATGTCTACCCCACATTAAACAAGGAAATAAATATATTTAACTGACAAAGATATTATATACTATAGGATAATGGGCTAGACAAACCATTAATTAGGAAAAATTAAAAGCGCGCGCTTTGTGCATCAAGGGAAGTGCAAGAACCACAGAAAAAGTAGGATACCATAATTATGTATAAACACTACAGTTCTATAATGATACCAAACGAAACTCATTACGTGGACCAACATTAGTAACGTGCAGTAAATAATGGCATTATTGTGGAAACCATGGAAACCTAATACGTTATGCTTTTTTTTATTAGGCTGAAATAACGTAATATAATATTATGCACTTTAGTCAATGCACTCACAAAGGCTTTCTTTTTCATTTTAGCATAGTCTGTGTGAGTGTATGTATGTGTGTCAGTTTATTTGTGAGTCTGTGTATGTTTTAGTGCGTATATGTGTGTGTGTGTGTGTTTATTTCTATCTGTATGCGCCTGTCTCTGTGCGTGTCAATGCGTTAAAGAAAAAAACAACAACAAGATAATCCATTAAAGCTCCAACAAAACTAAGACCAGTAGAGAGATGATCGTATTATTTCATTATATTTTATTAATCGATTAAGCCATTGATATTTTCCAGGAGCCATTTATCAAACCGTATTGTTAGTTGGCAGTTAGTTGGCACTAACTAGCTCCCGATACCCTCCCAAACCCAACACAACACACTACAAGTAAGATTGAGCAGTTAAAAACAAAAACTAATGGTAGGGAGATTGAAAACTTGGAACGAAAATAATGGACCATGAAAAAAGAAATAACTATGAAAAAAAAAGGACTAAATTGCTTGTTAGCTTCGATAGTTTGGCTTTTCTTCGTTAGTTTAGTTTTCGAGGTAACAACTAAAGACCCAGTTGTATGGTGTTTGGTGGTTTACTGTTTTAGAGTAGGCTACACAAACATGGGAGTTTATAGACATAAAATGGAAGGGGCATGTCTTTTTGTTACTACTTGTATCTATCTATGTATCTCTCTCTCTCTCTCTCTCTCTGTCTCTCCCTCTCCCTCTCTCTCTCTCTGTCTCTCCCTCTCTCCCTCTCCCTCTCTCTCTCCCTCTCTCTCTCTCTCTGTCTCTCCCTCTCCCTCTCTCCCTCTCCCTCTCTCTCCCTCTCTCCCTCTCCCTCTCCCTCTCTCTCTCTCTCTCTGTCTCTCCCTCTCCCTCCCTCTCTCTCTCTCTCCTCTCTCTCTCTCTCTCTATATATATATATATATATATATATATATATGGCTCCTATCTGTCTCGCAAGACAATGGATGCGCCTATATATATAATGTTTAAAATGAATAATTTTTTAAAAATAGCCATTGCAATATGCACTATTACAAAAGTCAGACTTGCGTCTAACTATATCGTGGGATTAATTCACAATTTATTTATTTATATTTATTGGCCTAGGATACAATCTACAAATTATCAGTTTTTTTTTTAGATGAGGTGCAAAACAAGGGCTAGGATAAGAGAAATAACTCTTTTTATTGCATGAAAAAATGGAATCCTTTTGAAAATGAATTATCAGCTTCCGATGATGTAAAATACATAGGCATAATTATCTAGGGCACTTAATGCTCAAAATTTTGGAGATTAAAATGTAAAAGGAAGCAACAAACTTTGTTGGTAAAAACAAAAAGCCCGTGTTACCCAAAAAAAATTATGTTTTAAACCAGTGTCTCACAGAACTACTTACCTATTTTAGTAGCAGTATTGGTGTGTACATATATTATTATACATTTTCGTCTGTTGTTCGTTGTCTGTACTCTGTAATTGTCACAGCTTTTCTGTCTAATTACCACAACCACAGCTCCTAATGGACTAAAATAGTGGTCTTCACATATATTAATGAACTAGTTCCCTAATTCCCTAAGAGTAATAATAATAATAATGGTGCTTGTATGGCGCATATACCGTTGATGACAGTTCTATGCTCTGACGACAGTTACAGAATACAGACAACGAACAACAGACGAAAATGTAAATATGAATACGCAAATACTGCTAACGAAATAGGTAAGTCTTCAGCCGGCTCCTGCAGGTGTCGAGCTAGGGCTCAGGCGAAGCTGTAGTGGGAGGTGATTCCAAGCTGACGGTCCCGCGTAGGAGAATGCAATAATATAATATTATTATATGCCAGATATAATATATATAATATGAATTAATATACGATAGTTCAAATATATGCAAGCTTCTTTGTCGTAGGCGTCATGCTCCACTATATCTAATCTTTATATTTTACATCAGATGTGTTTAACATTTACTTGGCCTGTATGAAGAATTTGATACAACTCAATGGGTCAGGCATTTTGAAAATGTACTTTCATTATTAATACAATGAATATAACGTTAAAAACAACCTGCCGTCAGAAGCTCTGTGGAGGCCAAAGTTTAAAGGCTTGGTGAACGGTGGGTGGACCGAGTTGATTCATTGCGTTGAACGATGTTTCCAAAAGCTTTAAACTGAGTTATTTATTATCAAAGAAAATCTTAATAGTGTAATACTATTATAAGTATTAAACTTTCAATGTTTATTTCCTTAGCTATAGAGAGTTGGTTATGAGCGCACATTTTTTTTATGTCTTTCTATTTCTAGCTCTGGTGTGAAGGCCTTTAAAATATTTAGGAATTATTTTGATGATTTCACACATTGGCCCAGATTAGTGATAATGTAGGCTACCGCGAACTGTGGGTCACATTTAGCCTCCGGCCCACAAAACTTTAGATCGCTAGTCGTAGTATGTGGATACGATTCAATATTTTTATAATACATTTAGATTTCTTGAATTGTGTTAGCTCTATAATAGATTTCCCTTCAGGATTGGCTAACACAGTGGTTTATGGTAGATCTATAATCCAAATCCTATTAACATTAGCTAACATGGTGGATTGTGGTAGATCTACTCTCATATTCCCTTCAAGATTAGCTAATATAGTAGAATGTGTTAAATTCAGATTCACTTGAAGCACAGCGAACACGTTAAAATAAGTAAATCATTGAGCTTACATTTAGGGATTATAACTCCTTTGTGACAGTAAGATTGCATTGAATAGGCCTATACCTAAATCTTCATGGATGTAGTATTTCTGATGTGTTGTATGAGCAAATGGCCGTGGCTCATCCTTACGTTTTTTGTTGTTTTTGTTTCTTCATTTTACGACCAAAACATGAAATGCTTAGGAAAAACTGTGAATCATTTGGACGGTCGGACATATCATTGACATGGAATTTCAGTATGAGTTCAGTTCATACTGATGCTGGTGGCATTCAGCTAACATTTAATATAAATCGAAGATGGCTTAGAATCCTGGTCAGGTGGAGACCCACTTAAAATGAACGACGGTGCTGCCACATTTGATGACTGCTGGGATACAATAAATAACAATACGTCTATCTATTTATCTAAGTATCTATCTATCCATCTATCTATCTATCTATCTATCTATCTATCTATCTATCTATCTATCTATCTATCTATCTATCTATCTATCTATCTATCTATCTATCTATCTATCTATCTATTTATCTATCTATCTATTTATCTATCTATCTATCTATCTATCTATCTATCTATTTATCTATCTATCTATCTATCTATCTATCTATCTATCTATCTATCTATCTATCTATCTATCTATCTATCTATCTATCTATCTATTTATCTATCTATCTATCTATCTATCTATCTATCTATCTATCTATCTATCTATCTATCTATCTATCTATCTATTTATCTATCTATTTATCTATCTATCTATCTATCTATCTATCTATCTATTTATCTATCTATCTATTTATCTATCTATCTATCTATCTATCTATCTATCTATCTATCTATCTATCTATCTATCTATCTATCTATCTATCTATCTATCTATCTATCTATCTATCTATCTAACTATCTATCTATCTATCTATCTAACTATCTATCTGTGTCTTTATACATCTATCTTTTCACATCTCTCTCTCTCTCTCTCTCTCTCTCTCTCTCTATTTATCTATCTAAAACAACAACAGTAACATTTGTATCTATGTACTACTATGTTAACCCATATGTCCTTCTTCATGTCTCTGTCTACAATTAAAGGGAAAATAAAGAAAGAATAGATTAAAAGTTAACCAAAGTTAGGTTGTAAACATTTTCTCTTTTGCTTATATTGATTCACACATTATGTTATAATAACAGAAATTCTCCTTGACAGTCTGTACTTAATATTATACTTGTACTGTATTGATCAAGAGTTGATTCCCCTGGGGCAAGATAGCCGTGAAAAATAAAATTCTGTCAATAGCATCTATAAACGTTTTGTTTAGCGTCAGCACGCCACGTAGATACAAGTGCTTAGTTTCATCTGAGAACTATCTTTATGTGACTGTATCTGAATAATCAGCAAATAAAGCTCTATCAGCTTTTTGTGACTGTATTTGAACAAAGTAGAAAAAAAGCTCTATCCTCTTTTTGTGACTGTATCTGAATAATCAGCAAATAAAGCTCTATCCTCTTTTTGTGACTGTATCTGAACAAAGTAGAAAATATAGCTCTATCAGCTTTTTGTGACTGTATTTGAACAAAGTAGAAAATAAAGCTCTATCCTCTTTTTGTGACTGTATTTGAACAAAGTAGAAAATAAAGCTCTATCCTCTTTTTGTGACTGTATCTGAACAAAGTAGAAAATATAGCTCTATCAGCTTTTTGTGACTGTATCTGAACAAAGTAGAAAAAAAAGCTCTATCAGCTTTTTGTGACTGTATTTGAACAAAGTAGAAAATAAAGCTCTATCAGCTTTTTGTGACTGTATTTGAACAAAGTAGAAAATAAAGCTCTATCAGCTTTTTGTGACTGTATTTGAACAAAGTAGAAAATAAAGCTCTATCCTCTTTTTGTGACCGTATTTGAACAAAGTAGAAAATAAAGCTCTATCAGCTTTTTGTGACTGTATTTGAACAAAGTAGAAAAAAAGCTCTATCAGCTTTTTGTTATGGTACAAACAATGGGGAAATATTAGCTTTTTGTTACTGTATCTGAACAATGCGGAAATAGAACTAGTCTTTCGTTGTTTGAATTGATATACATGATTGTATAAGAAGAGAAGAAATGTACAAATAAGTAAAGGAGTTTGTTAAAGATGAACGCATACATGAATTATTACATAAATTCATACAAAAACAAACTCACTGTGCTTACTCACATACACAAACCACTTATAGACAGAAGCATGTAGAGCTACACCGCTGTCACTCACTCACATTCATCATTAACAGACGAAAACGCACACATCGCAAATATTTACACACACATCAATACGATGAACAGATATACAGAGGATAAACACTTAATCTACAGACACAAACACATGCACAATAATATAATATAGACACATTATACATGAATTCATATCATACACAATGACAAATCACAACATACATGTATTCATATCATACACAATGACAAATCACAACGTACATGTATTCATATCATACACAATGACAAATCACAACATACATGTATTCATATCATACACAATGACAAATCACAACACTTATATACACAACATAAGCTCACAATATACACACATAATACAAAATTACGTAACATACACAACCACAACATACAACCACAAAAAACAACAACTAGATAGTTAAACGTTTGCGGCTAAACAATAAACACGTTTTCGGCTAAGTAGTTACAATTATAACAGTGTACTTTAACATACATATGTGCAGAAACAGCCAAAGTGTAATCATTATTTCATCATCACCAACCTTTTACTATATATTTTTTTAAAGTTTAAGCTATAAAAAATAAATAACGACAGGCGTTTTTGTTTGCTTACACAATCAATTAGAACCAAGGCTAAAATTAGACTGTTATACTCTAATAGGATAACAAAGTTTAGTTGCCCCCCCCCCTTCTCTCCCCTCTACACATAGACACACCCATTACCTCCCACACATGATCGATAAGCTTAACCGTGAAATCCAATTGTTCTGTTTGTTTAGGAAATACCAGAATGCCAGAGACCGGAAGTAAGTTCCCATAAATATATTTATATAAAGAAAATAATTCAATTTTACTACTTTTTTTTTTGGTTTGCTAATTTCAACTCATTAGCTGTGAAATATTTCTGACCCTTGTGTTGGGAGAAATCTTATTATAGCTTGGAATATAGAGCTGTTGTTAGTGGAACATTTTTTAAAGTAACTTTATAAGACTATTGATTCGTCAGAGGGAACATTTTATACTGGAAGGTTGCACATCCTATTAGATTCAATGAGAGCATGACAGTAATGTATTGAACAGTCCAGGGCAAATTTAGGATCGGTTAGTGGCACATTCGGATATTAACACTGTCGGCTTTAACAATGCGTTTCTTGACGTTTCAAAGAAAACATTTACAAAACAGTTGCTTGGGATAGACAGAAACTGTATCATTCCTGCATTATATTTACAGTGTTAAATCAAATCGTTTTTTAAATAATTAGTCTACATTCAGAAAAATCGTATTTTCTATATCAAAGACACGCTAAATTTGTTTCAGACAATATAAGCCGATAAGGCATAAGAATTTGAGAAGTCCACTGCTTCTGACCATAGCACAGAAATAATTTATTTTCTTGGCCAACACAATGCCCATCCGCCTTTACTTTGCCCAAAAACTGACGCCAGTTACTCCTCTCAGATGAGTGTAATCAGAGCAACCCAAAAGACCATGGGTCGACAATCTAAGGCACGCGTGCCAAACTTGGGACTCAGAGCGATTTTCAATGACATGCTAGAGACCTCCAAGATGTGTTTATTATTGATAAAAAAAAACAGCAACATTTTTCGGTTTCTGAATGAGAAAAACTGGCTGTTGAAGCCGATGTTTCTAAATGACATAGCAACACATTTAAGTGAATTGAACTGGCATTTACAAGGACCAGTGGAATGGATTTAAATTGAAACTGGACATGTACATCCATATATTAATGGCATATATTAAGATAGATAGTTGGCCTTTTTTAGAAGTACATCGACGCACTTAAAGTGTAGTTTTATAATCAGAGGCAAGACTTTTTAATTGATGGACTCATTTTTTCATACCACATCCAGCTTAACTGGTTTGATATTACTACATTGCATTACTACAATCTTCTTAGATGTAGATATTTATTTTAGGGGAGAGATATTGGGGATTATAAAATACATCAAGTTAAATTTTAAACATTTAAAAAATGCTAATTTGCGGCAAAATCTGGAAGGAGGCTGCTTATGAAAGTCATCTGCTATTCTCAGCTCCTAGGCATTAGATCTTTTACTTTCAGCTTTTGGTTCAACTTACACTTGTGAACAGATTTTATCGCACATCAAAGCTGTTTTAAGCATACAAAGAGGTCCCCCACACTTGACCGCTCATTCATTGATATAGACGAATTACATTTAAAAGAGTTTTTATGCTCATCTTCTTTAATTCAAAATAAATATAAGAAACTATGAAACACATTTTTTTTATTATTAAATTAATAAATATAATAATTATTAATATATTAATTGTAATAAATATAGCACTATATTGTGTAATTTCTGTAATTATTAATGTTTTAAATATAAGCGCATTAATTTAATGCAGAACATATTTATTTACAACTGTAATAATTTTAACCCTCTAATAATTACATCTTGTAATGAATACCATAATGTTGGATTTGTTTAAAGAAATAATAATTAGTCAGTAATATTTGTTATATTACAAAACATAACTTGTTTGGCATCACTATTGAATTACATGTGGACACGTTTTTTTAATTCAAGGGAGATATTTGAGCAAATACTTCTAATATGTTTTTTTTCTTTTATAAAAGAATAAATTCTTTACAATGTTTAACTTTGAAATGATCAAACTGTAAAAAGTATTTAAAAAGGATATAAATAGTAGGCCTTATATTACTAAAGTATTGACATGTATACTTTTAAAAACATTACATTAACTACCTAGTTTGTATGATTACTAAGTATCCAATCCGCTATATTATGTTTATCAGATGCATCTAATGTTCTAAACACATCAAGGAAGTCTAAGTAAAACTGAGATAAAAATATAATTACCGGTAACATTTGCAGGTTTTAGATAATCATTTTGACTTTTGACAAACAAATGATAATGTTTAGACAATAATTACCATGTGATCAGTTTAGTAATAAAATATTGTGTTTGATATAAATGCAAATAAAAAGGATGATAATCACAAACACGTTAATTATAAAACGCTTTAACAATTTTCTCTATAAATAATCTCCTTTGCTACTGGCCTTGGTCTTGCTACGGAGTTTCATTAATTGTTCAATAAAAATAATTTTTTTAATGTGTAGTAGAGCAGGTTGTTCAGTTTGGGTACGCTGAATGATTTTGAAATCCTAGTTTGGCACACTGAATGATTTAGAAATCCTAGTTTGGCACACTGTTAGCAAAAGGTTGCCGACCCCTGCTCCAGACCATGTAGCCTTACCGACCTCTAGGGAAGGGGGCTTTCACCTGCTCTATCCCATTCTAGCATCATACCTGACAGTTCCATCTAGGTATTCCATGCTTAGAGCTCTAGAGATCTTTTCCATGCAACGAAATCTTAGTTTTGGGTCTTTCACATTTTGGGCTCCAGTGACGTTTTGGAAGCGCGCTGTGGACATTTGCAGACGAAGCAATGGTACTTGTGCAAAAGGCATTCGAATCGGTTGCGGGTAGTCTCAGACTAGACTTTGACATTAGTAATAACCCGCGCTGCATGTTTAAATGGGCCTACTAAATGTGTCTATTGGTGGTTCTAAATCGTGCACCAGTCTAACATTTGTTGACCATGCGTTGACCCCGCATAAAGTAATAAAATATCACCATACTAGGAAAGAGAACAAAGTTTCTAGAACTAGATGGGTCTATTAGTTCAATACCATTCGTTGATCACGCATAAATAACTAAGGGGCTAATAGCTAAGCATATTAGTAATAATAGTTACACTATTTTTAACTTAATCGGGCGGATTTATATTACTTTCAATTTAAATTTAGTATTGGCTATTCCATTATTCTTTTGTAACAATACCGAATATCACGGCTTTAAATTTCGGTGAAGACTTGTTTTTTTTCACCCTAGGTATGGGTTTAACCAGCTCTGATATGTTGAGGAAAAAGTATGGTTTGATGTTCCAAGCCAGTTTATTCTTTACATAAACGTCGCCAATCCTTGTAAATTGACCAGTTACACTGACACAACTTATGCCATTAATCTTCTGTTATAAATTGTAAATTGACCAGTTACACTGACACAACTTATGCCATTAATCTTCTGTTATAAATTGTAAATTGACCAGTTACGCTGACACAACTTATGCCATTAATCTTCTGTTATAAATTGTAAATTGACCAGTTACACTGACACAACTTATGCCATTAAACTACAGTGTAAATTGTAAATTGACCAGATACACCGACACAATTTATGACATTAATATACAGTGTAAATTGTAAATTGACCAGTTACACCGACACAACTTATGACATTAATCTACAGTGTACATTGTAAATTGACCATATACACCGACACAACTTATGACAATAATCTATAGTGTAAATTGTAAATTGACCAGTTACTCCGACACAACTTATGACATTAATCTACATTGTAAATTGTAAATTGACCAGTGAAACCGACATAAACTATAAGATTAATCTACAGTGTAAATTGTAAATTGACCAGATACACCGACACAATTTATGACATTAATCTACAGTGTAAATTGTAAATTGACCAGTTACACCGACATAAACTATAACATTAATCTAGAGTGTAAACTGTAAATTGACCAGATACACTGACACAACTTATGCCATTAAACTACAGTGTAAATTGTAAATTGACCATATATACCGGCACAACTTATGACATTAATCTACAGTTTAAATTGTAAATTGACCAGTTACACCGACACAACTTATGACATTAATCTACAGTGTAAATTGTAAATTGACCAGTGAAACCGACATAAACTATAAGATTAATCTACAGTGTAAATTGTAAATTGACCAGATACACCGACACAATTTATGACATTAATCTACAATGTAAACTGTAAATTGACCAGTTACACCGACATAAACTATAACATTAATCTAGAGTGTAAATTGTAAATTGACCAGTTACACCAACATAAACTATAACATTAATCTAGAGTGTAAATTGTAAATTGACCAGTTACACCAACATAAACTATAACATTAATCTAGAGTGCACGCCAACCAATACTATGAGATCTATAGTGAGCAGTGACACAAAACAACGGGCACAATTTATCTACCATTTTAGCAAAGGGACAAAATCCATTTAAAGCTCACGAGAAAAAATACACAATCAGTTAATAAGTAATGTAAGTTACTTTCTTTGTTTAAATGTCAAACTATAATGTAATCAAGCTCTGCCATTTCAATTTTTTTTTCTTTGAGCTAGAAATCATGTCGTCACCTTTAGTCATGTCAGCTTTGTCCATAGTTCAGCCGTATCAGTTGTAATTTGAAGTTTCAGAATCGATTTATCGGTCAGGAACTGTCAAGCAGGTTCATCGTGTATCACGGTTTCACTTTTTTTCTTTAAATTTGCATCAGCGACTCAATATTTTATTTTGTAGACCCATAATAAAATGGAAACTTTTTTTTAAAAAACCTTTACATACTGTTATTGTTACTATGGTAACGTATTCCCATTCATTTTTTTCAACACTTTAAAACAACAACCATTTCTTCCCAAAGTAAAACTCAAGACTCTTGAGCAAAATTTCGGTACGTTGTGTACTGTTTGGGATGCTATAGAATGGGAAAGTGGTGTTTAATGTCACAGTAGGTGGGGGGGGGGGGGGGCAAGTTGTCACAACGGCTGAACAGTCCTAAATGTGATGACCAAAATAAGATAGGAAATAATGACCTGAGCAGCTTGCCAAAAGGTAGAAATATTAGACGGAATGTGAAGTAACTCACCATTTCCTTCTATTGTCAAGTCTAGCCTAACAAATATACATTGTTGTGACTTTTAACCGAACTCTCCACACACTTATAAGGTAATTTATATCTATAGTTGTAGCACAAAATGATTAAATTGATCGCAAATTATGTACACAGTTTTTAAATAATAAAAAATATTCAAAGCTTTAATTTGATACTAAGTCATGTAATTAGGTAGACCTTTATGTTTTTTAAATGATTGAAACGATTCAAGACTATGTTTTTCAATATTTTTAAATGATTGAAAAGCTTCGAGGCTCTGATTTTCTCACAAATCATGTAGGCCTATTAAATTAAGTCGTATTATGTTTTTCAAATGATTGAAAAGATTCGAGTGTTAGACATGCTCACTATTCATGTCTTATGATTCTAAATAATTGAAAAAAACGTCATATATTATGTTTGTAGCAAGATAGAAAAGATCTTTCAATGAATATTTACATAAGTCATGCATTACTCTCTTGTAAGATCCCAATTATTCGAGTCAACAATAAGATTACATCCTGTTACAGCAGCCACTTTACCCGCGTCCCTCAGGACTGGCTAGGTCAGTGATGTGAATAAATTATGTAGATTTCTTGGGGGAAATTAGAAGACGTATCAGTAGACGTGTGTCGTCACCAGCATTACCTTTTAAACAGGAACAGGAAATTAAAGTCGATAGCGATAGTGGCGATAGTACATACTTACAAATTCCAAGTTGGGATTTTATTTCAACTGTAGACCTAGTGTGTTTCTATTAAAGGTCCTGTTTATTAGAAGAAAACAACAATTGAAGTTGGATTTTTGTTGTCTTTTTTAAAACCACATTTAAGTTTCTTGTGTAGCAAGATCTTGTGAGTGGATTGAGCTACCATTACAATAACAACTAATCAGATTTTTCAAAAATACTAACAAGGATTCTGAGTTGTTGTTTTTTTCGATTCCCAATTATAAACCAACTTTTTGACTTTGAGTCAAGTTACAGGGAGAATGTCATTTTCGCTCCCTAATCAAAGGAGTAGAGTGATTGTTGGAGGAGTTGGTAGGTGGAGGTACTAATTCCTTGGGACAATTTCCGTCGGGTGAAAAAGTGTACTTACTGAATCATTAAACTTCTTACAGCTGAACTTTTGCACCAGCTCTAACATTTAACACGAGGCTCTACTCCAAGACTTCTTACAGCTGAACTTTTGCACCAGCTCTTGTCACGATTCTGGAATTAAATCGCGACACTTAGCACTCATGGATAGATCATAGCGCAGAAGTAGTGTAGAACTAGAAACTTTGCTACTTGATTCAGCCAATTGGTATTACACTATTTGTATGTGTGATTGTATGTGTGTGTATTCTTTAATGTATGTATATATATATATATTCTATTATGCTGTCAATTATGATTCATGTTGTATTTTGATAGTAACTACTCATTTATTTTGCTAAACTCAGCATACACGTAAAACCCCCACCCACCTGTAGACACCCCCACCCACTTCTACCCCTTTTTCATTATCTCCCCTCTTCGTCCCCTACTCAGCGCCCGTGGTCAAGCCCTTGATCCACTCGTCGTAGTGACATCTGGAGCGAAGCGTCTCGCACATACGTAAGCGCCTCGGGCAGAACCAATAGACACAGGTACATCAAGGGAGATAAGTCATTATCTTATCCTTTGTATCTCCGTATACGTCTACCCACCCCCACCCCCTTTTCCCCTGGGCCCCACCCCGCAAAAGTCGGCGGTACTAATTGTTCACCTACACCCACTCCTAATTTCCCCCCTCCCCAATAGTCAATCCTTTATGCAAGTATATTTCAAACCAGCCAACCAGAACATATGTAATTCTAAACTAATGTAGCTATCCAATCAAATTGACCACTGATCACGTGACTAAAATTCACGAAAGCGCGCTTAACTAGTTTTAGGGCACTTCGGCTCAAGCGTTAGGTGGAGAAGGTTGTTCGATTCTAACCTCCACTTATTCAGTTCGTTCCATAGGACATACCGCCTGCATGTGTATAGATAGATATTTTGTCAGTATAAGTATTTTCATGAACACAGCTACGTTTGCCTAATGTTGGACAACCTAGCAGTACCATGTGTTGAGTGTTAACTGAAGCCTGTGCAAATTCGTATATGTATCTTGCCATTGAGTGAAGACTTGAAATGATAATAAACACCTGAACTTAACCAGCGATTTATTTGCCTACTTAGAACTATCTGTTGTGTCCGTCATAATATCTAACGAGCCAGAGAGAGAAATAATAATTATTCCAGGGCGATTCCAGTCACGGTAACTCATATCCCAAGACGACCTGCCACCACTACCCCACTCACCTACGACTCCGCACCCCTCTCATTGTCCAGCTTCTGCCAGGTTGATGTCCTAATCGTAAACACATCCTGACAGCTCTAACATTTAACATGAGGCTCTACTCCAAGACTTCTTACAGCTGAACTTTTGCACCAGCTCTAACATTTAAGATGAGGCTCTACTCCAAGACTTCCTAAAAAAAGAAAATTGTGACCCATTTATTTTGATACTTCTAATATGTGACCTATTTACATTTATATCGTCTTCAACAACACATAGACTGCAAAAAACAAAACAAAAAAACAAAAACAAATATAAATATCCGCACAATTTTCCAGACTTCACCTTCACCTGACCCATAACCCGAGTTGGGGTCATTGGGGCACCATTTATTGACAGTAGGATGATTTTATGCCATTCGTCTCGGTCCTGCGCCGCCCTCTGGGAATCTGCAAAAAACAAGATTCCATTGTCACGCAATGTCATTTTTGTTGTAAAATATACCGGTACTTTATAAGCTATCCTAGATTTTGAGCTTTTCCTTTTCTTTTTGCTAGCCAGTAATTTTTGGAGCAGGAAAAATATCCCAATTGGCTTCGTTAGCAACACGTAGCTTCGATCAGAACTGTCGAGATTTGTTGCTTCTTCTCGCCTCCCTACTTAAGCTCGATGGGAGAGATGCCCATCTCGTGTTGGCCACGGCCGGTATGCTAATCAGTTGACTTGCCAATGGTCTACACCAGGGGTCGGCAACATATGAGATGCGTGCCAAGCTTGGTACACATAGATATTTTCAACGGCACGCGGAGAACGCCCGAAATAAGGCAATTGAATTATTTTTTGCAAATAAAATACATGGTGACTTTTAAGCTGTTTGCACGTTTAATTAATTAAAAACTACAAAAAACACAACACCAGACCCAGAAATTTTCCGTCATCACCTTACCCTAAAGGCAAAATGAATCTGTAAAATAGGCCTACGAATCAGTCTCAATTAGTATGAATGTGTCGGCTTTCAAATCATCGCTGACGGGTTGAACTAAATACCTTTAATGATACTCCTTCGTTTATTTATAACTCTTAATTGTATGCTATAAAATATTATAAGTAGTTGATGCACACTTTTGAGCATTAAAAATCACCTTTAAATTATGGACTTTTTCATTGGGTCTAACGGGGTCTTCACAGTACAATGAAGAAGAAGAATGAAGTATGAAGTATAGAAGAATGAAACGAATCCATTATTTGTAATATTCTTTGCAGTGGTTTTAAGGTGCGCCAGTTCTCCATATAGTATGGGGTTTCTTGAGGACAAAAGTTTGGACCAGACTGAGCATTACATGGTCCATTTGCTGAAGCTGTGCCACAAGGAAACATCTCACTGCTTCCGATTCGCAGTTTCCGGAAGATGTATTGCTTCAACAACATTATTGCAGCCCAAGGGTTAACATTTTTTTTTCTATTTCACAAAAACAATAATTCAGTTTTTGACATTTAATCTGTGTTGGTTAACGTCAATAGCATTCTTTAAAAGATTGAAACTAAATTTGAACTAAACAAGCAACGAACATATCTTATAAGTTTAGAGACCTTCCTTCTAGAAAGAAGATTATTACGTCCACTAGGCCCAAAACTCCTACATGGTGACAGGGATCCGTCGGCGGCAGGGATAGAACCCTCGACGTGTCAGTTGGTTTTTGGTTGACAGTCCGGTGAACTAACCGCTGGACCAGCCGGCTTCACATATGAACATATGAACAACATATTAATATTATGTTTGCAGTAAACACGTTATTGTGTACTTAAAGTAACAAATAATTCAACATTTAAAAATAAAAATACCGATTTAAATTCTAAAGGAGCAAAACAAAGAAAGGAAAAAAAAAATCTAGTCAGCATTGGGCGGGCAAGGTGAAGGTTAAATAAACAATTGATAGATACGAAATCGAAAAGAACAGAAACAGAGGGAATCTGTTTTTCCCATCCCCCAGTGGTCAGCACAATCTCCAAGAGTTGATCCAATCCCGGCTTGCACTCCTGATCACTTCCTGGTTAAGGTGACCTCCTTCGACTGACACCGGAAGTGGGGCAGGAAATTATTCCCGAGGTATGCCATTGACTTACCTCCCATTCCGCTTGTGTAAATTGTTTCCCGCCCCACAGTCGTATAGTATACTGTCTTTTCTTTCTTTTCTTTCTTTTCTTTCTTTTGATGTTTTTCTTTCTTCTTCTTAAGCCTTGAAAAAAATGTCTTGGAAAAGATAATATGGCTCTTGTATATAGGCTACTTGTATATTCTTGTATAGCCAAGTATATCCATTATATTCATTATCTATCCTAGTATATCCATTATATTCCTTATTTATCCTAGTATATTCATTATATTCCTTATTTATCCTAGTATATTCATTATATTCCTTATTTATCTAGGTATATTCATTATATTCCTTAATAATAGTATATTTATTATATTCCTCATCTATCCTATTATAATCATTATATTCCTTATCTATCCAAGTATATCCATTAGTTTCCTTATCTATGCTAGTAAAACTTATTCTTTATCTATCGTAGCCGCCTTTGTCTCACACACACTGAGGAGGAGTTACAATCCCCGATGCATTGCTTCTCCAAGACCTGTCAAGATTTTGGTCTAACAATTAGTATAATAAGATGGTTCAACGAACTGACGCACCAAACATTTACATCAACGGTACCAATTTAGATGTTATTGATCAGTTCACATACATTGACTCCACCATCACCACCTATTTATCACTGGACACAGAAATCAGCAAGAGAATTGGCAAGGCATCCGCAACTTTATACAAGCTAACGCAAAGAGTATGGGACAACAAAATGCTGACCATCAATACGAAAATAACTGTGTATCGTGCATGTGTGATAAGCACTATCCTGTACGCCAGCGAAACTTGGACCCTGTAAGCAAGATGAGAGAATATCTTCTTTCTACATGCGCTGCCTCAAACGAACGCATACTTGGGATCTCTTGGAAGGACGGCATAACAAACACGAGGTCTTGCAACGGGCTAACATGCCTAGCATGGTCACTCTCCTTCGCTTACCACGTCTCCGATGACTTGGCCATGTTTCCAGGATGGAGGATGGGCGAATTACAAAAGACCAGCTGCTATAATAATGCTGGGTTCGATGAATGCACGAGAGATACCAGCCGTCCCCAACTTAAGTTAAGGACGTCTGCAAGTGCGACCTAAAGGCTATAGATGTAGAGGTTGGAAACGGAAATTGGGAGAACCTGACTAAGAACACAAGTGATTGCAGAGGGCAGACTTCGACTTATCGCGGAGGCTAAAAGAGCAGCGAAGAAAAGTACAGAAAATAAACTACCCCTGACCAAAGGTCCCGCTTTCAAGTGCCAGAGATGCGACAGAGCCCGTCTCTCAAAAAAGGTTTCCACAGACACTGCCAATGCTGCGAGGCAAATCACAAGAGCGCAAATCTAATCGTCTTCCGAGACTATGGAGCCAATTATGATGATATCCATTATATACCATATCTATCCTAGTATATCTATTATATTTCTTGTATATCCATGTAAGTCTGTGTATATCTGTATACAGTGGCGTATCTAGGTTTTGACGCTAGGGGGAGCGAAATTTTAGGGAAAAGGCCCCACGTTTAGCAATTTTTCCAGTTTAATAGAATAACTAAGAATTCGTACGTATCAAGTGTTATAAGAAAACCCTGTGCCTCAGGATACACACACTGTATAATAGTGCTGTTTTTATTTAACCATTCACGATTCTTTTTCTAGCAGCTAATATATCTAGTGATGGGAATTTCTGCAAAATTGATTGCATCTGCTGCTCATTTTCGGGATGAACATCTAGTATCAAAAAGTATTTATAGAATCAACGCGAAAGCTCTATAGCATGGGTCGGCAACCTTAGGCACCCTGGCACGCAGAACGATTTTCAGTGGCACGCGAAAGACCGCCAAGAATATTGTTTAATGCAAGTGAAAACAACGTATGTCAGGATAATTAGTGGGTGCTACATGGAATCACACTGGACGTCGACTGTTTCAGTTCATGAATGTTTGTATGCAAAGCTCCCCTCATTGGACTTGCAATCTGTGATTGAATCTATTGTTAAGATAAATAGTTGTATAGTTTCTCAAGTCTCTTCTAGAAGAAAGTCATACGGAGTATAGGTAAAGTCTTGGATAGATTATTTTCTTGTCTGGAAATATCTTAATGGAAAAAAATTCCGTTATTGAATGAGGAGAGCTGACTGTTGAAGCCAATGTTTCTGTATGACTTGGCGACACATTTTAGTGAGTTAAACTTTCATTTACAAGACTGGGTCCAAAAGCACTTGAAGTGCTGGGCAACGGAATGGATTTGCAAAAATTTGCATTGAAACTGGGCATATCTTTCTGTGAAATCAATTTCAAAACATTTAACTATTTCCCTAATTTAAGGCACATTAAGATAGATGAGCATTTTCAGAAGTACACTAGTTATATTCAAACAATTAACTCGTTTGGTATCACTAGCATCAAATTTGGAGAATTTACTTGAAGGGAGATAATTAACCACTTTTCTTTACATTAATATTTCTAAATGTTTCTTTTTAGTTTTCTATTGAAAAAATAAATGGCTTATAATTTATAACTACAAAATGATCAAATTACACAAGATAGTTGAAAATTATATAAATATTTTATGACTAAAGAATGTAAATGTACATTTTTAAACATTAAAATAACTACCCAGTTTGTTTAATTATTTTGTATCTCTTCATCTTATTTGCAAGAATGTAATTACACGTTTCCTTCTGGTTAAAATAACACGTTAGAGTAAATCTCAGTTATTCTGAGATCAAACATTAAAACATTATATGTGAAAGTTGAGTAATGAAATTGTAAATTAGCAACGAATGAATTTTGTTAAAAAGCTGATAATAACAAACAGGTTAATTTTTTATTAAATAAAAAATATTGAACGCTTTAATGATTTTCTCTATTACGCTCCTTTTTTTGGTCTTGGTCTTGCTACGACACTAAATAAATTGTCCATTAATATAGTTGATCAGTTTGACTTTCACGCTGTTGGCACGCTGAATAATTCAAAATTATTGTAATAAATTAAATTGTTGAAATGCAATGTAAAGGAAAAATTGCAAACAATATAAATTGTGCTTCGTGGCTTGTTAAAATTATTAATTTATTTTTTTCCCCCGAAAAGGCCCTACGCTACGCTACTGTCTGTATATACACGTGTAAATTTTATTTGCTTAGTGTGACAATTTGCTTTTTCAATGTACTGGAGTCTTAACAGGTTGATGAACTCAGGAAACATACCTTTACAGAATGTAATTTTTGTACCGATCCATTTAACGGCCTAGGAGTCTTCTTCTTCTTCATTATACTGTGGAGATCCCGTTATACCCGAGGGAAAAGTCCACAATGTAAGAATAAGTTGATTGTGAATACTCTGAGATTAAAAGTGTGCCTTACTATTAATAATATTTATAACATACAACAAGAGTTAAGCTTAAGCCAACGACAAAGTGTCATTTGCTAGTAAAATCCTTCAGAGATGACTTGAAAATCGGCACAGAACAGGCAGTGATGGAGGCTTGGCCTAATGAGTTACACAGTCTAATGGCTGACGGAAAAAAAAGAATATTTGTAAATGTGGGTGCGTTCTTGTGCAACACGCAGTTTGAGCGGATGAGCTCTGGTATAGCGGTACACTTTTTGGATACGACATGTCTGTGTGGACATGTCCACCTGTCCATTCACGATCCAATCATCATCTTGTGAGGTTAGCAAAGAGAAAAATATTCGGAAAGCTCAAAAACATTAAAAAAAAAATAACCTAGACAGTTACCAACACCACAACCAGCGGTTGCATTCACAACATACTGACGATTCAGTGGACGGACAAAATAAAGAGCACCAATTTGTGGCAGCAGATAAAGCGGGAACCCATTGACCATCAGATTACCAGGTGGAAATGACGATCAATAGGACACAGCCTGGGGAAACCTCTACAGGACATAACCTGGCAGGCCTTGCTTTAGAGCCCTAATGGGAAGAGACGGGTTGGTCGGCATAAGACCGCCTGAAGACCAAAGTGTGAAGAAGAAATGAAGAACTGCAGCCTGTCGTGCAGTGAACTGAAAAAGGCTGCCTAGTATGGGGTGTGCTAGGGATCGGTTTTATAGACGCTGTATTTTTCAAGGAATTCAACGAATAAAGCAAGGATGCAATGAAGGTTGCCTAAAAGAGTTTTCTAGAAAGAGAGAGAGAGAGAGAGAGAAAAAGAGAGAGAAAGAAAGTGTTCGGCTGTAAAGTTGTATTACTACCTGGGTCAAATTTAGATGTAGTGAGACCCATGGCTGTTCACCTTCTGAGAACCGTCACAGTCCCTTAATTTACATGTATAAGAAAACGGAATGTGTGTGTTAATTTAAATACAAAAGACCTGAAACATCTGACGAATTGCCTAAAAACCCTTCGAACACGAGTATGTAATCGGCCTTAACAATGTCACGTGGACATTAGCCTAGGAGAAATGTAAAAAGTAATAGAAACTAGAAGATGCTAGACGGAGATTCGACACTAGGACCCTGCGATGAAACAAATCTTATTTCTCACTGCCCAAAAAAAAACGGTAAGAGAACATTTACTATTGAAAAATTACTTTCAAATAAAAAAATTCTTTACATTTTATTTATACAAACAAGTATACACCTTGGCTAGATGACCCAAAATTCCAAGGCCACATCTTTAACCTTGAACACGTAGGATAGGTAAATCTGGCTTGATTATTGCTACTCAGTATGTTAATTATGATAGTACCAAGAACTGCATTGATTTATTTAGTAGGTCTACACACTTTTTTGTTATAGTACAACGGGTGGCTATGTTCAATCTGTTATAGTACAACGGGTGGCTATGTTCAATCTGTTATAGTACAACGGGTGGCTATGTTCAATCTGTTATAGTACAACGGGTGGCTATGTTCAATCTGTTATAGTACAACGGGTGGCTATGTTCAATCTGTTATAGTACAACGGGTGGCTATGTTCAATCTGTTATAGTACAACGGGTTTCTATGTTCAATCTGTTATAGTACAACGGGTGGCTATGTTCAATCTGTTATAGTACAACGGGTGGCTATGTTCAATCTGTTATAGTACAACGGGTGGCTATGTTCAATCTGTTAAAGTACAACGGGTGGCTATGTTCAATCTGTTATAGTACAACGGGAGGCTATGTTCAATCTGTTATAGTACAACGGGTGGCTATGTTCAATCTGTTATAGTACAACGGGTGGCTATGTTCAATCTGTTATAGTACAACGGGTGGCTATGTTCAATCTGTTAAAGTACAACGGGTGGCTATGTTCAATCTGTGATAGTACAACGGGTGGCTATGTTCAATCTGTTATAGTACAACGGGTGGCTATGTTCAATCTGTTATAGTACAACGGGTTTCTATGTTCAATCTGTTATAGTACAACGGGTGGCTATGTTCAATCTGTTATAGTACAACGGGTTTCTATGTTCAATCTGTTATAGTACAACGGGTGGCTATGTTCAATCTGTTATAGTACAACGGGTGGCTATGTTCAATGTGTTATAGTACAACGGGTGGCTATGTTCAATCTGTTAAAGTACAAAGGGTGGCTATGTTCAATCTGTTATAGTACAACGGGTGGCTATGTTTAATCTGTTATAGTACAACGGGTGGCTATGTTCAATCTGTTATAGTACAACGGGTGGCTATGTTCAATCTGTTATAGTACAACGAGTGGCTATGTTCAATCTGTTAAAGTACAACGGGTGGCTAAGTTCAATCCGTTATAGTACAACGGGTGGCTATGTTCAATCTGTTAAAGTACAACGGGTGGCTATGTTCAATCTGTTATAGTACAACGGGTGGCTATGTTCAATCTGTTATAGTACAACGGGTGGCTATGTTCAATTTGTTATAGTACAACGGGTGGCTATGTTCAATCTGTTATAGTACAACGGGTGGCTATGTTCAATCTGTTATTTCTCTTAATGGGACGTCCATAAATGACGGCAATTGTTTTAGGAAAATTCCCCCCCCCCCCCCACCCCCTCTTTTTTTTTCACCATCGTCAGAAGTCATCACAATAAGTCAGACACTCTTTCATTATCACGTTACAAAGGTAAGCACACCCCTACCTACACTCCACACTCACATTAATATTCTATTACAAAATAAGGCCGGTTTCATATGTACCTTTATTGTCACTGCCGTAGAAGTATTCTAATAAACACTATAATTAACCTACAGTTGTTAATTAAGTAAAACATGTTAAAGTTAAACATTCCTCTAGAAATGCACATTTATTTGGATGTGACGTCAGAGTTTAAACATTAACCCTCCTGCTCCCTACAAATCGTCAGAAATATTTGCCCCTAATACCTTCCCTAGATGTTTGACGTCTTTTATGGACGGTCCTTTAAGTGGCATGTGTGTGACTTTTTTTTTTTAGACGGTTTCAATCCGTCTAGACATCATATCAATACTTATAATACAACATTAGCCTTAAACTCGACAAAAACAAAACAAACTTACAGAAACAAAAATAAAAATAAAGTAAACAAAGGTTTTCCTCTGTGGGCATATGGTCAAGATACCATCATGTTGTGTGGACGGGTCAAGCATTAGCGACCAAAACAGTCGGCTGGGGTGACGCGGAGGACGGATCGGAAGTCGCAGTGAGAGAGGCTGGCCCCGCATCGTGGTAGCACACGCTACGTATTGATGCGGTGCCGGGGGCTATCAAGTGACACGTCAGGACACAACAGCGCTCACCGGAAGTCACTCATGACAGATGTGGCACTCACGGGGAGGATACACTTGTTTACCCTGACAGAAGGGAGGGTTGGGAGGGTGAGGCGGGTTCTATGTACAAAGTAAATATTTTTTTCTTCTGGTTTAGGATGCAATGCAGATGTAATATTCAGATCTTATGCTTGTTTCTCTTTTTTAAAGGTTAAAAAAAACAACAACAAGTTTTACATAATAACTACACACATTTTATCATAAAAATGATAATTTCTTTTAAATTATTCTAGAAACTGATTTCATTATACGACAAACATATTTTATTTTTCTTCTGCTGGTATAAAGTATAAAGTCAACATAAGATTTTACTCATTGAGAAAAATACTTTAAACCATATATATATATATGGTAGGTGGTTGCCCAGCCAAACTTCTGAACCTGATCCAGTCATTCCACGACAACATGAAGGGCACTGTACAATATGATGGTGAATATTCTAGCGCTTTCGCCATACGCACAGGAGTGAAACAAGGATGCGTTCTTGCCCCAACTCTCTTTGGGATCTTCTTCTCAACCTTGCTAAACAATGCCTTTAGAGAATCCAGGGAGGGGATTTACTTGCACACCCGGTCAGACGGAGGGCTTTTCAGATTGTCCAGGCTGAGGGCAAGGCGAAAAATCCGCAGAAGAACAGTCAAAGACTTGCTATTCGCGGATGACGCCGCCTTTGTCTAGCTACAATCCTTGATGGACCGCTTCTCCAAGACCTGCCAAGATTTTGGTCTGACAATTAGTATATGAAAGACCAACGTGATGGTTCAAGGAGCTGACCCACCCAACATATACATCAACGGTACCAAATTAGATGTTGTTGATCAGTTCACATACCTTGGCTCCACCATCACCACCGATCTATCACTGGACACAGAAATCAGCAAGAGAATTGGCAAGGCATCCGCAACTTTATACAAGCTAACGCAAAGAGTATGGGCCAACAAGATGCTGTCTATTAATACAAAAATAGCTGTCTATCGTGCATGTGTGATCAGCACTCTTCTGTACACCAGCGAAACTGGGACCCTGTACGCATCGCAAGAAAAGAGACTCTCTTCTTTCCACATGCGCTACCTCAGACGCCTACTTGGGATATCTTGGAAGGACCGCATAACAAACAACGAGGTCTTGTAACGGGCTAACATGCCTAGCATGGTCACTCTCCTTCGCCAACGACGTCTTCGGTGGTTTGGTCATGTTTCCAGGATGGAGGATGGGCGAATCCCAAAAGACCTGCTATATGCTGAGCTCGCTGAAGGCGAGAGAATTACTGGCCGCCCCCAACTCAGGTTCAAGGACGTCTGCAAACGTGACCTAAAGGCTATAGATGTAGAGGTCGGAAGCTGGGAGAACCTTGCTCAGCACAGAAATAGTCGGAGAGGCACCTTACACACCGGTATAAATGCGGCAGAGGGCAAACTTCGCCTTATGGCGGAGGCTAAACGAGCAGCGAAGAAAAGTAGGCTGCCCCTAACAATCTCCAACGGTCCATCTTTCAAGTGCCAGAGATGCGATAGAACCTGTCTCTCAAGGGTAGGTCTCCACAGACACAGTCAATTTTGCAGGGCTGGCCAAATCACAGGAGCGCAAATCTAATCGTCTTTCGAGACTATGGAGCCAATGATGATATATATTATATGTTCATTAGTTCAATTTTATAAAATTACAATGAAATTGAAATTAACAAAATTTAGACATTAATAAAAGTGTTTACATTTTTGGTACTTCGATGTATATATAGCTCAGTGAGATACAGTGCACTTATCTATATTTAAAAGTCCGTATTTTCTCTTCTTTTTTTATTCTCCATTTTATTTGCTTGAGCACTCCATATCTATATGGCTCAGTGTTTCTTTTATTCACAAGGAAAGCTAATATACATGTGTGTGTGTGTGTGTGCTGTTTTTGTTGCTGTGTTAAAAGTCAAGAGAGCTCAGCTATAACTGTTGGTTCATGAATTAATGGCTATATAATAATATATTATTGTATGATTTATTACACTTGCCTTACTTCTATCTAGACCTAGTTAATACTTTTAATATACTTTTAAAGCTAGAATTAATATGCTTATTGTATTTTAGGTTAATTTTTTTAGAGTGACATTTTTCTTTATATTTCTAATTTAGCATTATAAACCTCATGTACATTTCATAATAACAACAATTTTACAAACATTTCGCAATTCAGTTTCTTTACATTTTAAATCTGTCTTTTCCCCCATATAAATATTGAAGAAAAATAAAGTATCAATACTAATTTATTTTTTTAAAGTAGCAATACTAGGTCTAGCCTTAACACATAATTATTTGATGTGTTACCGTCAATGAATTATTGATACCTGTATCACCACAGTTCGCGTTTAATTAAACAGTTATGGATTTTCTGGTCTCTTAAAAAAATGCTTCACATTGACATGCCATAATGTTGACACTCTGCGTTCCGAACGAGTGATTTACAGACAGATTTTTTTATTTGTGCAAACGAATTTCGTCTATTTTCGACATGTGAGAGTTGAACAGGTCTAGAATCTACATAAGATTTTGTTTTTCTCGTTGTTTTTAATCATAAAAATTTCACGATATTTTTAAATATTTTTCAAGTTGTTAGGGTCGATAATAACTAATAGCAGGTTATCAAATCTTGCCTTTTCACGCCTCAGTTACGTAGAGTTTTAAACGTCAAAATAGTCTGAATCGAAAGCAGTTATGAAGAATAGATAGATTGCTTATAGCCCCAAAGATGTGTAGATTAGATTTCGACTTCCGCTAAGGGATGAAACAAGCATCATTAGTCAGAACTACCAGGAAGTGTTCAAAAACATTATTTTCTAGGTCAGTGTTCTACATTTAGAACTACATAGATTATCCAAACCGAATGACTACATTGCATTTGTTGATTTAAGAAATTACGACGTAAGAAATATATTTTACTCGGTTAAATTAATTATTCCTCCTAATTATCAATAATATTGGACTTCACCATATTGTAATGAGCTAATTCAAATTAGTACAAAAAAAAACAACAACAACAATATATGCAGATATATCCAATGGAGTCGAAGATACGTCTATAGTCTATACCAGGGGTCGGCAAACTTTTGATAGCGGCGTGCCAAAGTAGAATTTCTAACTCACTCGGCGTGCCAACAACCAAATAGTCAACATCTACTTTCTAAGCAGCTTTCTTCCAGATTTGTTCGCAATTCGGCAAATTTGTGACATTCGGGAATGGAATAGGTTGCCTGAACAAACAAGGAATACCAGTAACTTAACATCATTTAAAACATTAATAAAAATGCAAGACTAGACTCGGACCACGGATGAGCGTAGGACGCAATAATCTTCTTTATAGAAGGAGCGTCTGTAATGTATAAGATAAGATAAATTTTGATTCAGCCAGAAAACTCCACTTTGAGTGCTTCAATGTACTTCTTAAGCTCATCTATGTGTAATGTATATAGATCTGAATGAGTTTTAACATAGGGGAAGTAGGCCTACTATAATGTTTTAGTAATATCACGGATAAATATGTCCAATGTCCAGTTTCAATCCAAATTCTTTCCAGTAAAAATGAGTAACCAAACAGTTCAAGAATTGTTTGATCCTGTCCTTGTTAACACAAGTTTCTCATTTCAATGAGTCAATGAGTCTGTCAAAAACATCAGTTTCATCAGGCATTCTTCATCATTCAATTACGAAAAATATTGTTTCATCAAGAAACATCTATACTGCTTCCAGACACGAAACGAATCTATTGAACACTTAACCTTGACTAGGCCAGCGAAAACTGCTATGAAACAGCAGATCTCCATATTCACTTTCAATATATTGTAGTAAGGATTTGAATTTTCGGTGAATCAAAGAAGAATGTGAAACTATAAAGTTTACTATTTTAACAACAGTTTTCATTACGGGGCGCAAGTCCAAAAAAGAGATCTTTGCACTCAAACTTACATGGTGTATAATGCAATGGAAGATTAACAGCAGCCTCGCAATGTGGTTTACAAAAAAATTGACAAATCTTTTCTGTTTGCCAAACATCGCAGCAGCGTTTTCGTCATTTTCGGACATTTTATGGAGACTTATACCTTGATATATCGCCGCATAATATAACATTTTTAATAATTCTAAACGTTTTCTATATAGGCTATAAAGGCTTACAGATATGGTGAAATTATATTAATTTGAGGGATATCCTCTTGTTAAGATACATTTTAAAGATAACATTTTTTATTATTCGGCACGCGTGCCGTAGGTTGCCGACCCCTGGTCTATATCGACGAAAATCTATGCTTTAATCGGTTCTTCATGAGCTATATATAGATTCTAAATATTGACCGAAAGCTTAGTCCTTAGCTTCAATGATTATTTCCTTTATAAATATTAATACGGTAAGTACAGTGATACTTAGCATTTTAAAACTAATATTGTATCTTTATTTCGCATTATTGTTGTTTTATTTTTTTGTTATTTTGCGATTTCTGATTGGCCAAAGCGGCTTTGACCTACATATTTTTTTTACTGTCCGGGCGTTAAGTTATTGGTCGACTATTTAACATCGTGACATTCTAAAGTTAGAACTAGATTTACATTTTCTTGCCAACCTTTAGTACCAATCAATTGCATTTTCATTTTTAACTTTGTTTTTCTTTTAATTTTACTTGTATTTAGATAGTAAGTTCATATAGGTTACAGGGTATATATAGCCTACATTAATAAAATTCTTTTAAAATAGCTTATAATTATTTCATTCCTTGGGTTCATCGTGTAACAAATTTTCCAGAAACAAAGTATTAATAAAATAATAGTTATTTTGTAAAAGCTGAACGTAGCCTCACAGTCTGACCTCAGGCCGTAGTTGGCTATAAACTAATAAATAGAAAGATGACAAACGTTCTTATTATGAAAACTACTTTAATCTAGTTTATCTGCCCCTGTCAACTATAACCTATATTATAGTTATCTAGTTTATCTGCCCCTGTCAACTATAACCTATATTATAGTTATCTAGTTTATCTGCCCTTGTCGACTATAAACTATATTATAGTTATCTAGTTTATTTGCCCTTGTCGACTATAAACTAATTAGTGATCTAATATATCTGCCCCTGGCAACTGCAAACTATATTATGTTTATCTAGTTTATCTGCCCATGTCGACGCCGAACTGTAACTAACTATTTCTGTCCTCATTTTAATACAAAGAAAATGATACTTTGAAAAGAAAAGTTTTTGTTACGAAATATTTTAGACAGGGAAACAAACATCTCAAAAGAAAAAATGAAACTAATCCAAGACACACAGATTAAAAAAAAAAATCTTTAGTTTGAGAAAAAATATGGTTAGTACTTTCAGTGCATGCCATAGGTTATTAAGTATTCTGATAGAAAATTTCCACTTTACTTCTGGCCTTGCCGATGTTTGTAGATTAATTATTAAACACGAATATGTCTGTCAAGACAAAAAACAAAGAGCGCACAACCTCGGAGTCTTGACACTTACCCAGAGTTTGGGATATTGGAGTTACCTCCTCTATCCAGGTCACTATATTTGTCCTTTGTTTGTGTGTATCTATCTATATTAAGTAGAATGTCGTTTCCGATTCCCATTGGTTTATTTAAAGACACGTGACCGTATTGTCTTTTCTTTTACTTTTGCGACTTCGCTTCCAGCATGTGAACTCCATTGCAAAGTTGTAAGCGTCCCTCAACTGGCATGTTGGAGTCATGGGTTGGTCTACACGTTTACTTTTTATGATGAAAAACATTATTTTTAAATTTGGGAGATTTGAAAATGTTTAAATTTGGGTTTTTGTTATCAATAAGTAAACAACAACAACTACTAAGTATACTTTACATTTCTTTATTGTTGTTTCTTAGCGCATAGGCTTGACTATAAATATTTAGTATAGATATAATTATCATTGTTAGGCTCTACATGCTTTAGCCTGAATACACTCTTAATACAAGTTTACCTAGCTCTAAACCAAGAATTAGCTCATCATGTATTTGACCTAAAATTTTGGATGCCATTTAGCTAGTTGGAAACTATATTTATATTTTACATTTTCTTCTTTTTTTTTTACTTGGATTAATTAGAACAGTTCTTTTCTTGCAGGAAAATAATGGTTGTTGGTCATTGTTGACATTTAGGCTTCTATTAATATACGAATCACTTTTAACGAGTTTTTGTGTGGCAGTGTTAAAGGTAAAGAAAACAGGGTCATTAATAGAACAAGTTACTGAAGAATATGTGGGCACCACTAAATTCAGGCTTCAAGATGCATTAAATCAACTTCAGACATGGACAGAGAATTGGGGAATGAAAGTTAATGCAAATAAAACCCAATACACAATCTTCACTCTCTCCACAAAACAAAAGCAGATCAACCTTACCCTAGGGAACTCTACCATAGGAAAAAACAACAACCCAGTCTATTTGGGAGTCACCTTTGACCCCCGACTAACTTGGACAAAACAGCTAGAAATAACACAGAGCAAAGGATTGAAACGATTTAACCTAATGAAAAAGCTAGCTGGCACAGACTGGGGAGCAAATATGTCTATACTTAAAAAAAACTACACAAGTTATTGTTACGTCCACAATCCCCTTGTGGCCAGAGCTGTGTAGATCTTGCTGATAATTCTCGTTAGTCCTAGGGGAGACTTTAATTATTAGTATTTATGTTTCAGTATTACACGAACTCTTCTTATAGAATAGTAACTTGACAAGGAAGCTTCAGTGTAACTGTTGTTGATAGTTTATTTCAGGTGATATGTTCAATATATACAATATATCTATTATGTACAGTTAGAATAAAATAGTGCAAACACAAACGTTCTCAAAGGAACATATTTTGAAACTCTCTGTCTTTCAGACAAAACAAATCATTAAATACCATCCGAGTGGTGCAAGGGACAGACCCATTACCAGTAGGGGTGAAAATCATGGTATCATTACAAAACTCATAACAAAACGATAGGAACTTCCCCTATTAAATAATGAGTCGTTCCCAGACCCTGAGAATTTGAGATCAACACAGAATCCCAACATTACCTAGAACCTTTTGTTTTCCTACTAAACGTCCTAATATTGTGTGTAGTAAGAAAAGAGAGAGAGAGAAGAATAAACATTGCGTGTTCCAATTCTTGGAAAAACAATATACATGACATTATGTAAGACCCACTCTGGAATATGGAGCTACTGCCTGGGGCTCAGAACAAGTTTAAAAAAGGTTGACAAAATCCAAAATATAGGGCTACGGATAATGACAGGAGGTATGAAGTCAACACCAATCTCAACCATGGAAAGTATAACATCTCTCCAAACCATTGAAGAAAGAAGGGAAAACAAAATACTCACCCAATACACAAAATTTGAAACCTCAGAAAACCACCCCCTATCAAAAAGAGTACAAAAGTCAAACTCCACTCAAAGATTGTAAAGATCACACTTCATTGCAGAAGCTAGAAAATTAAAACAAAAGTACAATCTGGACGCAGTCGCCATTCAAAAAACAAAACCATATAATGACTCACCCCCGTGGGACACAAACGGCTCAGTCACAATGAGAGACTCCCTAGCAGGAATAAACGAAAAGACAAAGCATGACACAAACATTCTCTCAGATTGGGCAATTAAAGAAATAGATTATCTCTACCCCAATGATCTATGGATAAGAGCATATACAGATGGTTCTTCTCAAATAAACTGCCAAAACGGAGGCGCTGGGATCTATATTGAGTGGCCAAACGGAAACAAATTGAAACGAAGCATACCCACTGGGAAAATATCAGACTCGCTCAAAGCTGAAACAGAAGCAATAGAAGCAGCAGACAACATTCTCTCAATCTCTGAAGGAAACAGTAATATAGTCATACTCACAGGTGCTAAAAAAGTTATTCAATCTCTACAGGACCCAAAAAACACACAACAAATACCGCTCAGAACAGTCCTTCACAAACTGAACCAAAACAAAGGAAACAGTATTGCAGTGGATACCAGGACATACCAAAATAATTGGAAATGAGATTGCTGACCAACTGGCAAAATCTGGCAGCAAAGAACCAGAAGAAAATGTCTCCCTAAATGCAGAGGAAATGAAAAATTGTATCAAAGAACAAATACAACAAAAAATTGACAAATAATCATCCAGAACATGACAAAAATGGACAAATAATCATCCAGAACATGACAAAAATGGACAAATAATCATCTAGAACATTACAAAAATGGACAAAAAATCATACAGAACATGACAAAAACGGACAAATAATCATCCAGAACATGACAAAAATGGACAAATAATCATCCAGAACATGACAAAAATGGACAAATAATCATACAGAAGATGACAAAAAATGGACAAATAATCATTCAGAACATGACAAAAATGGACAAATAATCATCCAGAACATGACAAAAATGGACAAATAATCATACAGAACATGACAAAAATGTACAAATAATCATCCAGAACATGACAAAAATAGTCAAATAATCATCCAGAACATGACAAAAATGGACAAATAATCATCCAGAACATGAAAAAAAATAGACAAATAATCATCCAGAACATGACAAAAATGGACAAATAATCATACAGAACATGACAAAAAGGGACAAATAATCATCCAGAACATGACAAAATGGACAAATAATCATCCAGAACATGACAAAAATGGACAAATAATCATCCAGAACATGACAAAAATGGACAAATAATCATACAGAACATGACAAAAATGGACAAATAATCATCCAGAATATGACAAAAATGGACAAATAATCATACAGAACATGACAAAAATGGACAAATAATCATACAGAACATGACAAAAATGGACAAATAATCATCCAGAATATGACAAAAATGACTCCTACTACAACCTTTCCCGACAAGCACAAAAAATTCTTCAGACTCAGGACTTGGGAATAACAGACTAAGACAACATATGTTCCAAAGGCTTGGCATTGGAACCAGTGAAGATTGCACATGTGGGATGTCTCCTGAGAACACAGAACATGTGCTCCAAGCCTGCCCTCTTTATAAAACAGCTCGCAACAGGTTCTGGCCGCAGATGACCTCCACCAACACCAAACTGTATGGACAAGAGACAGACCTGGAAACCACTGTGCAATTCACCTCAGCTATAGGCCTTGTAGTTTGAACCCCTCCATTAATCAAATATTGAGAACGAAGAAGAAGAAGAAGAATAGAACAAGTAAAGAAAACAGGGTCATAAATAGAACAAGTAACGAAAACAGGGTCATTAATAGAACAGGTATAGAAAATAGGGTCATAAATTGAACAAGTAAAGAAAATTGGGTCATTAATAGAACAAGTAATGAAAATAGGGTCATAAATTGAACAAGTAAAGAAAATTGGGTCATTGATAGAACAAGTAATGAAAATAGGGTCATTAATAGAACAAGTAAAGAAAATTGGGTCATTGATAGAACAAGTAATGAAAATAGGGTCATTAATAGAACAAGTAAAGAAAACAGTGTCACGTTTAATATAACGAAGAAAAAAGGTCACGAATATAATAATTATTAAGCCTTATTGTAAAGAAAGAAAGGAAAGGCGACTTAAAAAGATCAATCAATTCACTCTAGCAAGTCCCCAGTGAGGTGCACATTACTGATGAGTGATCCCCCCTTGTTTAAGGCAGGAAACACGCCCACTTTTTTCTGGACTTTCACAATAGGCAGTGTTAATGATGCTGAACCAATGATGTAGAACATTGATGGCGTACCTTTTTGAGGCCGCGTGCCCAAAGTGCAATTAGCCCGTTTTATTTGCACTAATATTTCTAATATTATGTTTCATATTTTTCTTTTATAAAAGACTAAATATCCTAATTTTATAACGTTATAATGACCAAAATGTAAAAAGTAGTTAAAAATTATATAAATATTAATTGAATAGAAAAATATATGCACATTTTTTAAACATTACATTAACTACCCAGTGCGTATGATTAGTACGCATCAAGTCCGCTTAACAAAACTATCGTTATAATGTTATAAATATAATTGAAAGAAAGTCTCAGTCAAACTGAGAACACACTATTAAATCTTTCGCCTTGTGTGAAAATAATATAAAAAATTTACAGATCTTTGATTGATACAAACAGTCTTTTATATAAAAAAAACCACGAACTGTATTTAATGAAATATATATAACTAAGGTCATCTGTCAGTCTGTTTCTGGCATCAGATTTGATATAATTTAAAGTTGAAAACAGCTGCTCACAAGCATAAGATGACCCAAACAAAGTAAGAATTGCCATCCCAAGTGCTTTCATCGACTTGAAATTATTTTGCAGATAACTCCACACTTTAAGGATTTTATCAACACAGCTACCAATTGTGCTGTCCTTTGTCACCCTTTCACACTCTATCTTCTCAAGAGTTTCACGCAGATAATAGAATTTACTTTTGCAGATAGAGCTTTCTTGAAATTCCAACAGCTTCTTTTCCAGATTTCCTAAATCCAGCCACAAAGACAAGTTCTTCAAATTTGGCTTCATTTGTGAAAGTAAGAAAACAGAGGGTTTTGTCTCCATCTATTACTGAAATTATCCTTTGCAGCTGCTACAATGCTAGAAAATTCCTTGTAGATTTCCTCATGGCTTGTAGGACTGTCGGTATGTTATTGAATTTTGTAAATGCAGTTTTTATTCAGTTCAAGTTGACGTGTGCTGTACAATATGCAAAAAAAACATGAGGTTGGTAAGCCAAACCATATCAGTGAGCTGTGCATAATGCTGCCCCTTTTGAATCATAAACAGCCTAATTTCATCCAAGCATGCTGCAAATCTCTCCAATACTCGTCCTCTGCTCATGAGTAAAATATTATAAAATATTATTGACCTCATCAAGAAGTGCGTGAAACTGTCGAGCATGATGTAATCGACAATTTTTGTGACATCTTTGAGGATATCATCTAATTTCTTGCTACTATCCCTGTCACAAAGAGCTTCTTGGTGTATAATGCAGTGAAACTGAACGACTGGGTGTTTTGCTTCTTTAACAAAGAACTGTATGAAACCAGATGCGTTCCCCACCATGAAAGGTGCCCCGTCACTAGTAGCTGAAATAACTTTTTTGATGGTTTTGTATCTTGTGCCCAAAAAGCTTCCATAATCGTATCTAAGAGATGTGTTGTATAATTTTATCCTGGTTTGGAAAATCATTAAAAAGGGAATTACTCTTGGTCAACATGGCCGTTTTCAGAAAATCGTCATCAGAAAGGGGCTTACAAAGTTTTGCTATGCAGAGTGACATTTGAAAGCTTGCTTCTGTCAGATGGTTTGTTTGAGAGAGATATAATTTACAAAAACTAGAGGTGGGAGTGATATTTTCTCAATTTCTCTTGAAGAAACTATTTTCTTTCTGACAAAATGGCTGTTTTGATCGACGATCCCATCCCTAACGGTGGGGCCATAACTAAGCTGTTCCATTTTTGGTAAATGCTCGCGTGCCCACAGAAATGGCTCTGCGTGCCAGCTGTGGCACGCGTGCCATAGATTCGCCATCGCTGATGTAGAATATATTATAGATTGCATATTACCTAAATGTTGTGGAGTTAAGGCTTTAACTTCCGCTTGGAGATGAACCAAATATCATTGGTCTAAACTCAGTGGTTCCCAAACTGTGGGTCGCGATCCCTTTGGGGGGTCGACCGACCGTTTCCCGGGGTCACACAAAACCATCCGAAAACATATATATTTTCGTTGGTCTTGGGCACAGAATAGGTATAGAACAGAATGCGCAATCCTTATATGCATGCGCAATCCTTATATGCGCAGTCACTAAGTGAAGCTCGGCTTCCGCCATTTTCTTTTGACTCAAGGCAGCGATCACTAGAGACGCTACTATAGTAAAATGAGAAAGGCTAATTTATTTCTGTTATCTAGTCTTAGCAAGCTTAGTACTAAAGCAAGGTTACTAATATTAAGTAACATGAGGTTACAACTTACCGTTGTTTTTCCTTTACGGGGTCGGAAAGCCACGTAGTTTGACATGTTTATTTGTACAATAATCAATCGTTTTCGCTTCATTGTTGCAGTTTATTACACAACAGCCTTTGTACCTTTTGCCTGAAACATTAGCTTTTGGGTGTTCGAACTTGTAGATTTGATGAAAAAGACACTGTAAATAAGCATAAATATAGAGTGTAACCAAGTCCGCTTAGTCTAAACAGTAAGGCGTCGTTATTACTCCCGGAAACAGAAAAAAATGCGATTGCGCATTCTTTTGTATATTTCTGTGTGATCTATCCGTCTCAAGGCGATTTGACTAACCGGTGTGATGACATCATCGCGCCAATCAAATCACATAATCTACGTACAAAGACAGGTGTATATGACAGTGTTGGCGTCATAATGTACGTATGCGGACCAGGCACACACGTGTAGAGAGTTGCTGTGTTAAACCCATCTTCTCGGTTAAAAGCAGCTACTGTATTGAAAGCAGCAGTATTGGTGGTAAAACGCTATTTCTTTAATAAATTGGAATTTAGTGTTCAGTCTGGATTTCAACTTTTGGTACTGAATGGCTCACTAAAAGTAATAGGAACTCACTGTATGATTCATCGGCAAATAATAATAATATTGTCGTAAGAAAAACAAGAAGTAATTAAAAGCGCCATATCTTGTGTTAATTTAGTAAACGCGAGCACTATAAACAGGGCACTGTTTACGCAATAAGGCAATGAGCTAGATACGCCGAACAACTCTCTATTATTACACACTGAAGTGAGAGGCTTATCGATAGGAAATATTCTTCGTGATGAACGTAAAACTTAATTTTAATCAGAAAAAAAGACTGCAGTTCAAAGCACTTTTCGGCGATAAAAGTGAACTGCATAAAAACGTACTTGATACATTTTTCCACAAATATTCATCTTCGCCATAGAGAAAGGAACGGATTTCGATAAGTAATACAACTTTAATATTCACAAATATTCATCTTCGCCATAGAGAAAGGAACGAATTTCGATAAGTAATACAACTTTAATATTCACAAATATTCATCTTCGCCATAGAGAAAGGAACGAATTTCGATAAGTAATACAACTTTAATATTCACAAATATTCATCTTCGCCATAGAGAAAGGAACGAATTTCGATAAGTAATACAACTTTAATATTCACAAATATTCATCTTCGCCATAGAGAAAGGAACGGATTTCGATAAGTAATACAACTTTAATATTCACAAATATTCATCTTCGCCATAGAGAAAGGAACGGATTTCGATAAGTAATACAACTTTAATATTCACAAATATTCATCTTCGCCATAGAGAAAGGAACGAATTTCGATAAGTAATACAACTTTAATATTCACAAATATTCATCTTCGCCATAGAGAAAGGAACGAATTTCGATAAGTAATACAACTTTAATATTCACAAATATTCATCTTCGCCATAGAGAAAGGAACGAATTTCGATAAGTAATACAACTTTAATATTCACAAATATTCATCTTCGCCATAGAGAAAGGAACGGATTTCGATAAGTAATACAACTTTAATATTCACAAATATTCATCTTCGCCATAGAGAAAGGAACGGATTTCGATAAGTAATACAACTTTAATATTCACAAATATTCATCTTCGCCATAGAGAAAGGAACGAATTTCGATAAGTAATACAACTTTAATATTCACAAATATTCATCTTCGCCATAGAGAAAGGAACGGATTTCGATAAGTAATACAACTTTAATATTCACAAATATTCATCTTCGCCATAGAGAAAGGAACGGATTTCGATAAGTAATACAACTTTAATATTCACAAATATTCATCTTCGCCATAGAGAAAGGAACGGATTTCGATAAGTAATACAACTTTAATATTCACAAATATTCATCTTCGCCATAGAGAAAGGAACGGATTTCGATAAGTAATACAACTTTAATATTCACAAATATTCATCTTCGCCATAGAGAAAGGAACGGATTTCGATAAGTAATACAACTTTAATATTCACAAATATTCATCTTCGCCATAGAGAAAGGAACGGATTTCGATAAGTAATACAACTTTAATATATGCACTACGCAAACAAGGGACACATTTCAACTGTTCAATTTTTGTTTCGTTTGTTGAAGATTTGTGTTTTTGGTCTTAAACAGCACCCAACAATAGCCAAAGGTGAATAAACAAAATAAATAAATATATAAATATTAATACACTTTTGTAATAATACCTCCTGCAATCTCTTACAACGAAAAGTTTCTAGTAATAGATTCGGAAATTAAAACTAGACTACATATACCGGTATTCTAATGCAGTTTACGAAAGTTAACATGTAAAATCAAGGTGGGCTTAAATATGAATCATACGATTATCAACGCTGCGCACTAAAAGGTCAATACGAGGCTACTGGGAAGACAATTATAGACTATCATGCTTGTCCATCCAATAAGTCTGACTGAGCTGAAAATATTGTCAGTACCATTTCATTCATAGTGTAAAGCATCTAGGATGTTGAATCTTGGGTTTTTCACCCTTCTATCTTGATTTTGTTGCTATTTATTCAAAAAGTTATCGAATTGTTCAGATTATGAAAAGTGGTTTTGATGTTAGTTCTGAACAGATCTTATCTTATCTTATACATTACAGACGCTCCTTCTATAAAGAAGATTATTGCGTCCTACGCTCATGCGTGGTCCGAGTCTAGTCTTGCATTTTTATTAATGTTTTAAATGATGTACAGTTAAGTTACCGGTTTTCCTTGTTTGTTCAGGCAACCCATTCCATGCCCGAATACCACTCGAGAAAAAAGACTACTTATAATATGCATTTTTTCTCGCATAAGGGATAAGTGAAGTGTTTTTGTCTTTATATTTATCTGAGCTTGGCAACAGGTTGTTATTTGGGTTGTATTTTTTAATTAGAGTTTAATGCCTTATGTATTATTACTAGTTTATTCTTTGCCCTTCTGTCCTCTAGTGTTTCTAGGTTTAGTGATTTGACTAATGGTGTAACTCTTGTTAATTGGAAATGTTCACTAGTTATGAACCTTGCAGCTCTTTTTTGAATTTGTTCTAAATTGTTTACTGTAATAATGTAACATTGCCAAATGACAGCTAACTCTGTGTATCATTTAGTTGCCTAGTTGTTGTTTTTCTATATCTAAAGGAGATTGGACACAGGGCGAAAACTCTTGCAGCCGTTGTGGTCCAGGCCTTTTTTTCTTTATCAGATTCATAATGACCGCAGCCTTGAAAAAACGTGGGACTATGGGCGTCTGGAGGCTAATATTCACAATAGAATATATTGAACAATAAACATAATATAATATATGCATATTGTAAAGATATGTTTATTGTAAAAAAAATATTCATATTGTAAAAATATGTGCATCTTGTACAGATAAATACGTGTAGTAAATATAAGTGCATATAGTATGCATATATTGTGTGCAGTTTGTGCTGCGAGCCGTTGTTTCTAAGCTGTTGACAACAAGAGATTTAAAAACAAAATGTACATGTGTATTCTAACAATCAAACTTCCACCTACATTTAGAACAGTCCAGTTTTGTGTGGGGGCGTTTGTGTGTGTGTGTTCCACTAATCACAAAATCAATCTGTAACAATGTTAATGCATTTGCCTTGCTGCTTCTGTTTGGCGCATCGATAGCTCCTTCTCTTCCCCCCTTCCCCCCCCCCCCTTCTCCCCCCCCTACTAAAATTCCTCTGCGACTCCAGGCCGCCAGCTCCCCGTCCAGTACGGCCACCGCAGCGGCGTTTACAAATAAAAAAAAACAAACAAAAAACAAAAAAAAACTGACGCTCGCTCGCCCGTTGAAGCGGGTGTGCGCGCCACCCTGGTGATACAGAGAGAGGTTGTAATTTCTGTTCCCGGGGAAGGAGGGAGGGAAGCTACTCCCTCCCAACCACCCTCCTCGCCTCCCTATTCCTCCTCCCATCACATCGGCGCGCAGTTCCATTTTGTGGTGTTATATATGGCCTCACTACAGCCTCGTGTCTCCTGAAGCTGTGACTCCAAGAACTCACGCACACGTAGAAAGGCAGACACAGAATCGGACATAGAGGAAACCTTTTCTTGTATATAGTGTGAGCGTCTTACGTATTAATGCTCCAAGTTTAGCTTTTAGCATCAGGGCCCCAAGTTCTCTAAGCTTTAGTTAAAATTTATATTCACATATTTTAGCAAAGTACCCGATTACTATCCATTACCTGTGTTGAATTAATGTTTATTTTGTAATCCATTAATTATCTGACAGTAATTTAAGAAACAGTTTTCAAATAAAAAGAACACAAAACAATTTCCGTGACTGCTTATTGTTTTTTTTATTTTAACTTCGACTTATTTCAATAAACAAATAATTTATCCAACCCAAATTGCAGTAAACTAATAAACTATACAACCCATACTTTATATTTTGTTCTGTTTAAGTTAAAAAATCAATCAACCCCCTTAACTTCTTTTTTCTCCTCAGATTTCAAGGAAATTAAAACACAAAAAGTTTCAGATTTTTAGAGGAGATTTTACTATTTCAATAGAAATCGAATTAGTGAGAAATAAAAAAAACAAACAGATCGGCTTGGAGCTTTCGGCAACTTCCAGTGATCCCAGGACTAAATATATTAACCTCTGCCTACTTCTTCAGGGTAAGTTTTATATTGTATAGATTTAGATCTAGTGCTGTTATCCTTCTGTATGTGCTGGTTAGATATATCGCTAAATATCGGACCACTGTGTTAGGTTTAAAACGTATTTTTGTTTGCTGAGAGAAATGGCTAAGTATATATTTTTTTAAATATTTACTTTTAAATTGATATTTATGTTTGACAATCTTTATTGTTTGTATGTATACTTATAAATCTAGGCGTTGTAGGTTGTTTTCTCTGTGATATAAGTCTGGAATAGCTTGAAACACATGTTTTTATTTTAGTAGTAATCTAGTATTAGACATGTAGGTGTTTCTTCAAGAACTATAGAATTACTTCTGGGTATTATTTATTTATACCAGATCTATATCATCTATCTATTCATCTACACAGCTGTCTTTTTGTCTTTCTGTCTGTCTACATGTTCATCATTATGTCCGTCGAGATTTTTAGTATGTCCAATGAATATCTCATTTAGTACGTCTACTTTTTCGCTCATTAACTTTATCTAAAGTCTAGAGCAGGGGTCGGCAACCTATGGCACGCGTGCCAAACATGGCACGCAGAACGTTTTTCAATGGCACGTTATAGATCTCCAAATAGGCAACATAAGGCTCTTCTACAAAAAAATTAAGTGCTACAAGAAAGTAAACTTTTAAGCTCTTGGCACGCTGCACAAATTACAAATATTACTTTGGTACGCTATTAAAAAAAGTTTGCCGACCCCTGGTCTAGAGAGTAGCAATCAAATTTTAGAGCAAGTTTCGTCCTGATCTTTCAGTGTGTATGTTTGAATAAATTAACGAAAACACCTGGGAAATAAATGGCACTGATTTTTTCCGAGTCCGTTTGCGTCGGTGTTCAGGGAGATAGGGATACTAACCTGGTGGTATGGCGAGCCAAACATAAAGTGTGTCGTATTACCTCGATGCGGATCACGTGAAACGGACCACTCTTGTGGCATGTAATTTCTAGACAAAACTTGCCAACACTGTTAAAGTACAAGGCTAGTTTTAGTTTATTTTTAGCATCGATTGTCGAAGATGAATTTGAAACGGCCTTATTAATTCCCCCACATATTCATTTCTTTAAAAAAAAATATATGAACAATTCAATAGTAGTACGCTATAATTTAGAGTTGTCTGTACGTTTTCTCAAAGTTTAAAGACATATTATTTCCCCCGTAGTTAGTTAACATTTTGGACTTTAATTTTGTTATATAGTTGCATGATATTTAAAGACACGTGACCTTGTTGCCTCATATTTTACCTTTGCAATTTGACTTTGCACATGTGTCCTCGCTAGCTGAGTGGATACCATATCAGATTGGTTGATCCGGGTTCGATTTTCCAGTTGGTATATACTTTTTTCTAAAAAAAAATATTCCAATTTATATTAGATTTACTTTTTAAAAAAAGATTGTCAATCCGCGGGCAACACCGGGTGATTTAGCTTTTTGATAAATAAAAAGACTTGCCCATTTTTAACCCGATTACAATATTTATTTTAAATTACTTTCCTAAATGTCTTCAGTAAAAAATATTATTATTTTATAATTATCTAAAGCTTTCTGTTCATCGTAATATATATATATATATTATTACTAATTATACATATATATATATATATACGCTTTGTATGTTTTGCAGACATAATAAATAAATCCAACATCACGTATGCATGTCTGTTAAAGACAAAAATAAAAAGACTTCAGTAAGAGTTATGCATTTCTGTGTTAGACAAACATAAATCCTAAAGACGCTAAGCACGTCTGTCAACGCAATAAATAAAAGAGAAAAGAAAAAAAAAACAGATTTCAGCCTCGAAAAACGACTATCAGAAATTCTTAAATATTTGTATATAATGTATGTTATTTTTTCCTTACAGCTAGACTATATATCATAACATACATTATTACATCATTATACCATGTCATCGTAAGGTCTGCCCATAACATATGAAAACAACGTAAATCGAATTATTATTTGTTATCATGGTCGTAGACTGCAACTGTTCCCTGGCAAGGTATTTTATTACCATCTGGTCGGTTACTTAGGTAACGGTAAACTGATAAGGACAAAATGCCTGATAAGATTTTTTTTCTATTTCTCTCCTTGCATTGATTTTGTTTGTTTCCTACATCAAATGACATGGGAAACAATCAGGCTGGACACGATTTTCTCGGGCAATTAAATTGGTATTAATTGCGCTGAATCGTGTTTGCAATAAACAGTCTCCCGTTAACCATTCGTTGACACGAGGTTTGAAATAGTTTGGTCTTAATAGCATCATATAAAAGGCAACGCATTTTATTTGATGTGAGTAAAAAAATCTTAAAAGCAGTTGCCATACACAAAGGTTGGTTGCGAGGGGGGGGGGGGAGGGAGTCTATTTGCAAGCTAAGAGTCAGTTTTCATTTTTAACTAGAGTACGTTCCCTTGAATTTAATTTCACTCAGTGTTGAACAAGCTTTTGGGGATTTCCAGACTTTGAATGTATCCTAGTCAGAGGCGTATTTAAGCATGTTCCACATGTTCCACGGAACAGGGGCTCTCACACAAAAGAGGCCCCTACACATCCCAAAACACAGGATCACACAGCAATGTCGAAAGGCATGGGCGAGGCCACGAGGGGGCCCCACATACATTTGGCCATTGGGAACAGGGCCTCCACAATCCTTAATACGACCCTGATTCTAGTGGATTCTGTTGTTTTGTTTATATAGATGTAGTAGTGTGCACTGTACGTTGTCTTGTTGTTAATGTTATCACACCTTGTTGAAATCGATACATTTCTATTAGGGCATACACAACTTTTATGTATGGACATATTGTGTCCACGGGTCAACTAGTAAGATTTTGGTATTATTTGTTTTTTTAAATTTTATAGGCACAAAGTTTTTTTGTGACAAATGAAATATTTCAAAACTGCTTTAAGTGCTATGGCAACCAATGCATTAAAAAAATTAAAATTGATTGCTCTGTATGATATTCCATACTTGTTATGTGGTTAAAGATTAAGGCGTTTTGGCCGGTAAAGAAAAAGAAGTGCCTAAAATCGTACCCCCAGCCTTAAAATGTCCTTCTCCCCTCCACTCCCCCTTTAAAAAAAAATACAACGTCTTGAGATATAAACAAAATGTAGTGCATGTCAGAAGTTGCGAATCCATAAATCGTCCTTCACCTCTTCTGAATTTTTTTTTCTCATGGTTCTACATTATATTCATAAACATGAAACGTTTCTTAAAAAATTTTTTTTTAAAGCCTTTCTGGCAAATAACACAAAGTGTAAGGGGAAAAAAAAAGGAGGTTCTAAAAGCCAAAATGACACCGGTACAAGTTTAATAGGAACTGGTCAGGGAATAACATAATGTATAGTTGGAGTAATGAACGTGGTGGATGACGAAACACACAAAGCAAAGGAAGTCAAAAGGAAAGGAGAAGGGGAGGGAGAGAAGGAGTGTTGAAATCGTTAAACAAAATTTGTGGCCATTTCTTTTTTTTTTTTTTTTAAATTTGGCCGTGAAATTGACCCGAAAAAAAATTATATAAAAAATAAAAAGGAAATAAATTGGCGTGTTGAAATATTATGAGAAAACTGGGACATAACGTGTGGGCGGTGAAAAAAGAAAGTTTTCGTTATTAGTTGGCATTGTTTATGGAAATCAGTATAGCCTAACCGGTGACATCATAGTTTAAATGACCAAAACAAAATGTGCACACACACACAACGTAAAAATTGTGTGAAAAAAAATTCTCATCTTTTTTTGTTTCAGCATTTTAAATAAGGAATTTAGTGGTACTGTAAAAATAACTATTAGCTACTTTTTTTTATGGATCTTAAAGATATGATTAATAAAGCCATACTTCATAAAAAGTACTTACTACCACTGTTACTTTTGTATAATTTGTAAGACATTACTAGAGTCGTCCACATAACAAACAGTGATGATTTTAGAGTTAATCGCATATGAAAGTTATGAAGACAATCTTTAGGGATGAAAAAAACAAATGTATTGTTACACATTGGGTCTTAAAATTAGTATATAGACTGATTCAAGCCTTTAAAATTAAAATAACTGACCGTTTGTTTCAACAAAGAACTAAGACTAATAATGTGGCATTTATCTGGGGATATTACAAATAGCTGACCTATATATATTTGCTGAGTGTCAAGATCTGAACTTAATTTTCACTCACAATGATACATTTTCAAAGGTGATATTTGGTATATATTTTATTTTGTTGCTAAAACTGTGCTCTTCCATTAAAAGATTTTATTTCATAAGGCAAGTAACGTTAACTATTATGAATGGGTAATTATTATGTAGATCTATATTTGTATCATCATCATCATCATCCTGATCCAGCAGCCATCTAGCCACTTGCCCTTCGGCCTACGTATACTAGTAAAGTAGATAGATTGATATTAATTAAACAAACTATTTTTTCAATACTGGAAGGATAAATTCATTTTATGATCAATTAAATATCACTGTATTGGCGTAATTTTTATTTTATTTTTATAGTCAAGAGATATTTCAGGAACTTTAAAAAAAAATCCAAATACGAGATGAGCTACTTGCTCCTTTGATTTTGGCAAAGGCTCTTTAAGACTAACTCGCTGAAACCGTCCCACTAATAAGGATTCCAGTCAGTCGTGAATGTCTTCAGATGTAGGCAGACGTGAAAATTATTCGCGGACCAACACTTTTTTGGCCCTCACCGAAAGGTCCCGTCCTTTTCGTCCCTCTCCAAAAAGGACGAAGAGGTTTTTGACTCGTGTCAGAGGAGTGGCATGGAGTGGGGTTCTTGACCTGAATATGTAGCGCTGCTGCTGCTGTTCCGGTGATGATAAATAAACCTGGGGCTGTAGAGTCACCTATGTCGACTTGGAGAAAATTCTCTTTTTTTCTATTTTTGTTCGTCTAGTAAAAAAAAAAACCACCAACAACAACACTATATCTACTATATATAGTAAATTAATATATTGAACTATTGACTTGTCGATAACACAAGAACATGCTACTAACATTCGCACAGTTTAAGCTACAATATTAAAAAAGATACTAACTAGAATATTATGTAGCAATGTGTAAGCTTGTGTGTAGAATGTAGAATGGTCCCACTAATGTAAGCTTGTTATTTCTACTTCTTCATTCTCAAGTGTGTGTTGGGGGATTTAGACAACTAGTCCAAATACTTGTGATGAAATGATGGAAGCTTGTTATGAAATGGTAGAATACTATAACAACTTGTAAGTTTGTTTGGAGATAGTAGAATACTGTAACTGCTTGTAACAGCGATCTTAGTTAGAGTTTGTGTATTGGGATTTGTGCGTTGAGATTAGTGTGTAGAGACTTGTGTGTTGTGGGTTTGTGTGTGTTGGAGTAAGATAGAATTCTCTGCTCTACATGAATATCTGTTTCACAATCAAGAAATCGTTCACAAAGCCCCAGTTCTAGCAATGGTCGTAATTACGTTCCCCGCTGTGCTATTTCCGTTTTTCCGCTCAATAAAATAAATTGTGGAATTGAATTCTTCTGCAGTAAACTAAGTGTAACATGACCACAGTCAACGGTGTATCTCAATTTGTCCTGCTGGGAGTTAATCAACGATTTATTGATGCTTTTTTTTTCGGGTATACATCTTTTTTTGTGGCTGCATTCTAGCAGAGAGTTATTTTTTTTCGTAAAATTTCTCGATCTACAAGTCTATATATTGCATTCTAGATTCTAACCAATTAATTCTTTATGCAAATTCTTTCATTAATATCATATCATTTTTACTGTATAAGCGAAGACGAATTTGATTTGCAACGTTTTAAAGTTATTGCAACTTTGTACTATTAAAGCTTTGACTATAGCTTTACAAGGGGCGTACATTAAAAACCACATTTATACTGTAACATATTATTATTAATATGTTCATACATTATATTTACTGTAAAACTCGTTAGATGTGCTGTGTTGTAATTTAAGCCGTTATAATAAGATGCTTACCGATCCGTAAGTCTGCATGTTGACAGTTTACAATGTTGTAGCCAATCAATTGTCTCTTTAGCACGCTCTACTGAATGATGGGAAGGTATTGAATAATGAATGTCTGCTAGTAGCGCCAGATCCTCAACGATCTGTTGGCTTCATGTAATAATGACTGCATTATAAATATACTGTAACAAACCTTTAGCTCTGGTCGTGTAGGGATGTGCCGTGTAAAGAATAATGGAGGTAGTCTTGAATTGAAAGTTAAACAATACAAGAAACAAGCTGCAACTGACAATTATACAACACAGAAAGCCATGTTCAACTGACAATTATACAATACTGGTAGCTATGTTCAACTGACAATTATACAATACTGGTAGCTATGTTCAACTGACAATTTATACAATACTGGTAGCTATGTTCAACTGACAATTATACAATACTGGTAGCCAGCATTTTGATCAGCGTTTTAAATAATGTTAAGTTACTGATTTTCCTAGTTTGACTAGTTAACCCATTCCATCCCCGAATGCCACTCGGGAAGAAAAAGTACTTATATACGTTGGTTCTTGCACATGAGGGGATAAGAAACGTGTTTTTGTCCTTATGTTTATCAGAGCATTGTAACAGATGGCTATTGTGTTGTATTTCTAAGTTAGAACGTTATGCCTTATGTATTATCACTACTTTACTCTTTTGGTGTTATTCTTGTCAGTTGTGAATATTTGCTAGTCATGAACCGTGCAGCTCTTTTCTGAATTTCTTATACAATTGTTCAATGTTTTCTTTAGTTGATAAAAAAAAGAGATACATTTCCACACAATATTTTTGAATATTCTCTTCTTTTTCTGCGACCCGGTAATTTTGCATTTTGTTTCCCTCTACCGGTTCTTGACCCGGTAATTTTGCATTTTGTTTCCCTCTACCGGTTCTTGACCCGGTAATTTTGCATTTTGCTTCCCTCTACCGGTTCTTTACCCGGTAATTTTGCATTTTGTTTCCCTCTACCGGTTCTTTACCCGGTAATTTTGCATTTTGTTTCCCTCTACCGGTTCGCGACCCGGTATATTTACATTTTGTTTCCCTCTACCGGTTCGCGACCCGGTAATTTTGCATTTTGTTTCCCTCTACCGGTTCTTGACCCGGAAATTTAGCATTTTGTTTCCCTCTACCGGTTCTTGACCCGGTAATTTTGCATTTTGTTTCCCTCTACCGGTTCTTGACCCGGTAATTTTGCATTTTGTTTCCCTCTACCGGTTCTTGACCCGGTAATTTTACATTTTGTTTTCCTCTACTGGTTCTTGACCCGGTATTTTGTTTCCCTCTACCTGTTCTTGACCCGGTAATTTTACATTTTGTTTCCCTCTACCGGTTCTTGACCCGGTAATTTTGCATTTTGTTTCCCTCTACCGGTTCGCGACCCGGTAATTTTGCATTTTGTTTCCCTCTACCGGTTCTTTACCCGGTAATTTTGCATTTTGTTTCCCTCTACCGGTTCTTTACCCGGTAATGTTGCATTTTGTTTCCCTCTACCGGTTCTTGACCCGGTAATTTTACATTTTGTTTTCCTCTACCGGTTCTTGACCCGGTAATTTTGTTTTCCTCTACCGGTTCTTCACCCGGTAATTTTACATTTTGTTTCCCTCTACCGGTTCTTGACCCGGTAATTTTGCATTTTGTTTCCCTCTACCGGTTCTTGACCCGGTAATTTTACATTTTGTTTCCCTCTACCGGTTCTTGACCCGGTAATTTTGCATTTTGTTTCCCTCTACCGGTTCTTGACCCGGAAATTTAGCATTTTGTTTCCCTCTACCGGTTCTTGACCCGGTAATTTTACATTTTGTTTCCCTCTACCGGTTCTTGACCCGGTAATTTTGCATTTTGTTTCCCTCTACCGGTTCTTGACCCGGTAATTTTGCATTTTGTTTCCCTCTACCGGTTCTTGACCCGGTAATTTTGCATTTTGTTTTCTTCTACCGGTTCTTGACCCGGTAATTTTGTTTCCCTCTACCGGTTCTTCACCCGGTAATTTTACATTTTGTTTCCCTCTACCGGTTCTTGACCCGGTAATTTTGCATTTTGTTTCCCTCTACCGGTTCTTTACCCGGAAATTTTACATTTTGTTTCCCTCTACCGGTTCTTTACCCGGTAATTTTGCATTTTGTTTCCCTCTACCGGTTCGCGACCCGGCTGTCGGAAATTTCTGCTCTAACACAATATATTAAAAGAGCACCAAATTCAAGAAAGCCGTTTAAACTTAGATTTATCTCGAGCGGACAAAAGATTTTCTTTTTTGTTTTGTTTTGTTTCTCATTGACGTTTTTGTTTTTGGAAGAACGTATTGATAAATGATGTGTCAGTGTCAAATTAAGTCCTCTGGGACCACCAGGGACCACCAGTGAAAGTTTGGTCCACTTAAAATGTCTTTAGGGAACATAAAAAGAAGTGACCGAAATATGGGTGGAAAAGTCCTCTTAAACCCTTCCGTCCCACATGAACACATAAGGCGAAGTTTAAGAGTGAAATCTATGTGATGAAATAATCTCGGCGAATGAAGACTCTCCGTTGTGTGTCTGTGTATTGAATGTCTCTTTTGCTATTGCTTTTACATTTACTTTGACATTGTTAACCCGTACACCAATCTATCTATGGCTTGAAAGGCAAATCGACCAATTTACCTCCATTTTGGATTTTCGACTTTCGACATCACCAATATGGCCGACTTATTCTGATTTAAAATACATTTATATTTTTTTTTACCTACAGTCCATACGTAATATAAATATGTATCGTTTATATTTTAGCATTGTTTGTATTTTAAATGAAAAATCTCCACAGAACTAAGATAGATAATCAGTATATCCAAACAATAAAGAAAATGCTTTAAAGTCCTCCTGGTCATTACAATAAGCTGTTGAATATGACGGTTACGAAATAATCAGAGTGATATCCCTAGTCCCTTGGCATTGTTTTCATTCAATGTGTTGTACCGTTCTAACCTCCCTTTCGTGGTTTCCCGTGAGATGACTATGCTAATATTTAAAGAAAGGGCAGCAATTAGGTCCTGCGTTTGGAGAGTATGCAGACTACTTGAAAAAAAAAAGGACTACGGTAAATTATGACGTTTTGTTTTCCTATTATTTCAGTTTGCTTTATTTCCACTTATAAGGTAATGTCAATGGCCACAAGATTACTAGATGCTTATTTTCATTTAAGTAATAATTAAATAATAAATGTAAAATAAAAATATAAAAAGACTCAATTAGCTCATTGAGACCTATTTGTTCCATGAGATCTCTGTTTCTGTGGCGATGACATATTATATGTTTGGCCAGGCGCCTTATTACATCCCCAAATATTGTTATGTACCCATCAGAGCTTGATAGACAGAAAGACATCCTCCCATGGAAATATTCAAAACAAACACAATGTAAAGAAATCAAAACACATTGTCATTCTTTTCTCCGTCATTGTGAAGGGTATAACAACTAAACACAAAACTTCTATTGTTATAAAATACCTTTCTCTTCAACTAATGTGAATAGTGACTTCCCATACCAACATCTGCAGCTGAATTGTGGGAAAAGGGCGCACTACTCATGCTAAGTGCGAACAACATTAAGAGATGCAATATATTTTACTGCCCGTTAGAGACAGACGGAAACCAAATTTTTAGTTTCGGCCGAAAACGAAACCATAACGAATATTATTCATTGACTTTCGGCCGAAACCGAAACCAAAGTTTAACTACAACTTCGGCCGAAACCGAAAAATAAACCGAAATTGCGAAACAAATCATTTCAAAGGACTGCACATTCATGTCTAATATTAACTAGCGTATGTGCACTCTTTTTGAGTAAACCATTCTTTAGAGTGATTAAATAATCCGTTATTATTAACTTCAGTCTTCTACTTCACATTAGGGATGTTAATATACTTTTTTTTCTTCTCAAAACCTATTTTCGGTTCTAAATATCCGATTTTTTTAAAAACAATTTTCAGTTCCCCCTCTCCGCCCCCGGGCAAAGTAAGTTCTAGTTTGTAAAAGACAAATTTACATTGATTATACTAAACAAAAAAGGACCATTGATCCTTAGAACGTGGTGAAATCTTTTTAAAAAAAGTTGATTTTGGATTAGCAGAAGTCAAAAGCTGTAGTGTCATGAAATTAGACCTTTATAATTATAATGTAAATCAGTGAATGTTAGATCTACTAATGTTACACACATTAAAAGTATACTTGTATAATATGAATAAAATCCCAGACACATCTAGCTAGGGTTGGACCGGGTTGTCCCTTGCGGATTTCCAGAGGGCGGCGCAGGACCGAGACGAATGGCATACATTCGCCCAACAGTCAAAAATTGGTGCCCCAACGACCCTCACTCTGGTTATGGGTTAGGTAAAGGTGTGAAGGTGAACTATTGTTTCCACCTATCTTGTTCAATTGAGTTTTACAAATAATTATTTTAATATCATATTTAGATCAAAATTGATTGTATTTTTTTGTATAGAAGCTACTCTTTATGCTCCAAGTTTCAGAACAAAACGCTAACTGGGAAGTGGCTTCAAATTTGACTAGACGATTAGTTCTGGCTAAACAGTATCCGACAAGTCAAGTTAATTAAAAGCGTGTATATAAAATCGATTTTGTTAGCCATATAATTCGTGAACTTGTACTTCTTGATGAACACGACGTCATTATGAAACATCTTCTTCAATAGTCGAAATAGTCGAAATACCTCAACATTGTCTTCAATAGTCGCAATACCTCAACATCTTCTTTACATTATGAAAAAAAATAAATATTCTTTTTTGAATCCATGCTGAATGTGACAATTTTCTCATTTAGATTTATGAAAACTGAGCCAGCTAGAGCGAGATTCGGTTGCAAGGATATGACGTCACTGGACTTTAAAGCCTAAACACGTCAGGATACTGTCTGTTCAGCTAATGAAGATAAGCCCGACGGCATATGTAGTTTAGTTTATGTTTACATTTGACGTCATTGATGAAACATAAACAATAAATAATAGAGAATGTAATTAACTTTCATTATATTTCTTCCATGACCAATCATATTTTTTGAAATGTTATGGGGCACGGTGGTCGTGCGGCAGCGCGTTCGTCTGGCGTACCGAAGGTCCCGGGTTCGAATCCTGGTGCAGGCTAGGATTTTTCCCGGGTCTGGAGAGTGTCCCTGAGTCTACCCAGCTCTGATGGGTACCTGACATTAGTTGGGGTAAAGTAAAGGCGGCTGTGCTGGCCACACGATCACCTAATACGCCGTGGCCACAGAAACTGGTCAACGTTGCTTTACCCGACCTAATGATCAACTCTGTCCGACGTGTACTTTACGTACTTAGAGCAAGGACATTAGAAGACGACCCTCGGTGTTATAGAGTGTACCTTAAAGACCAAGTGAACAGCTTTTTCTCGAAGGGACGAGATTTGTAAAAGTCTCATACGGAAGTGACGTGTTAGAAGGACAATAAATAAACAAGACACGACCCACACAATCTATATTTAACCATTTTGTTAAAAAATAAGACCAGGAAAAGATCCAAAACACGTGGAATAAGATTAAAAACACATGAAAATATTCATTTTTCCCTGTCGGAATTCCTTCTTTGACGTCACTACCCTTTGTTGCCATATCAAATGGCTACGAGATTTGGATTTTTCCTACGCACTTTTAAGTGCTCATATTGAACTAATTACTTGATTATTTGGGTACTGAATACACTATTTACTATCAAAATAAACGTTTATCTCAATTTTGATAAAAAGCTGTTCACTTGGTCTTTAACAAGTTTGTTCCCGTTAATTTAGTAATGATTCACTCACAATATATAGCAGCACAAGCTGTCACGATTCTGGACTGAACCGTAACCTTATTAGCACTCTTAGTCAGCATACATAGACAGACCCAAGCATAGCAAGCGAACCTTAGATTAGCGCAAAGTCTAGGTTAGGAAGAAGAGAGTAGGGGCCGCCATTACCTCTTCCCCTCTTCTTACGCAAGTGAAATCCTCCAGCACTCTCCTTCTTCACCTGTTCTTTAACCCTCTCTACACTCTTTAGTCCCAATTCAGAGTTTGCTAATCAATACGCCCAAACTGGTACTAAAACCGTGAATGAATGATGTGTGTATTCTTTAATGTATGTATATATATATATTCTATTATGCTGTCAATTATGATTCATGTTGTATTTTGATAGTAACTACTCATTTATTTTGCTAAACTCAGCATACACGTAAAACCCCCACCCACCTGTAGACACCCCCCACCCACTTCTACCCCTTTTTCATTATCTCCCCTCTTCGTCCCCTACTCAGCGCCCGTGGTCAAGCCCTTGATCCACTCGTCGTAGTGACATCTGGAGCGAAGCGTCTCGCACATACGTAAGCGCCTTGGGCTTAGCTCGACCAGAACCAATAGACACAGGTACATCAAGGGAGATAAGTCATTATCTTATCCTTTGTATCTCCGTATACGTCTACCCACCCCCTTTTTCCCCCCATTTTCCCCCTGGGCCCCACCCCGCAAAAGTCGGCGGTACTAATTGTTCACCTACACCCACTCCTAATCCCCCCCCCCCCCATAGTCAATCCTCTATGCAAGTATATTTTCAAACCAGCCAACCAGAACATATGTAATTCTAAACTAATGTAGCTATCCAATCAAATTGACCACTGATCACGTGACTAAAATTCACGAAAGCGCGCTTAACTAGTTTTAGGGCACTTCGGCTCAAGCGTTAGGTGGAGAAGGTTGTTCGATTCTAGCCTCCACTTATTCAGTTCGTTCCATAGGATATACCGCCTGTATGTGTATAGATAGATATTTTGCCAGTATAAGTATTTTCATGAACACAGCTACGTTTTCCTAATGTTGGACAACCTAGCAGTACCATGTGTTTAAGGTTCAGATAAAATTTTTATTAACTACAATTAAAAGAAAGCTATAAATGTAATAATAATTTTTTTTCTAGACTTTTAGGAAAGTAATTAAAAATAAATATTGTAATCCGGTAAAAAATAGTCAAGTATTATTATTTAACAAAAATCTAAATTGTCCGTATATTTACAATGTCTTTTGTTTTGAAAAGTAACATTAATTGAAAAAAAAATGTAGAAAAAAGGTTTAGACTAACTGGAGAATCGAACCCGGGTCGCCCGCATGGCAGTCCGATACGCTAACCACTTAGCTAGCTAAAACACATGTCCGATATGAAAAATTAATTTACACTATATAGGTCTAGGCCTAGTTAGGTCAGTGACACAAAACTCACGTGTTTTCAAATTGACCCATTGGGATCGGTTTTCCTACATACACGGACTTTTTATATGTAGGCCTATAGAAAAATATTTAATTCTCCACATCGCATTGAAACTTAAAAAAAAACAACAAAGTATACATCGTATAATTTGTTTATGTGAATGCAATTTTTAAAGATTTAGGCCTACCAAAACAACAAAGATTGGGCCGTATTGCTGCTGAGAGTTAACACCCTTGCTCCTTATACAAGTCAATATTTTATGACTGACTTGTAATTTACAAGTCAGTCATAAAATATTGACTTGTAAAAGGGGCAAGGGTGTTAACTCTCAGCAGCAATACGGCCCATTAATGAAATTAGGTTTAGATAAGTCATAAAGAACCTGTCACGGTTCTGGACGCAACCATGACTTTTTAGCACTAATGTAGATAGATAGTAGTGTAGAACGTAAGATCATAAATTAGCGTAAGTTTAGTCGGACGTCATAACACACATCTCTCTCTCACGCAACTGTAACTCTCCAGCCACCCTTCAACACCTCTCCGCAACCTTCACTACATTATATTATTTCCCCATTCAGAGATTACTAACTAAATGCTGCCGAAATGGTAATCAATTTTGGATGAATGAGAGTGTATATGTCAGTTATGTGAAACCTACAATGTATATATTTATATAATGTCTTCGATTATTAATTCATGTTGTTATTTTAATATGTTTATACGGATATCACTTTAGTAACTATTAATTCATATTGCTAATTCAACATACATGTGTATAGGCATTATGTCATTCGACTCCTCGCTTAACCCCAACCTTTGCCCCCCCTTCCGTGCTCTCCCCTGCCACCCCCTTATCTCCACTTCACCTACCTAACTCACGGGGCAGCGGCATGTTAGTTAATCCCTTTGTCCCGCTGGCTCCTGAGAAACTGACCAGATAAGCCGTTTCACACATATATAACACTTCTCGGGGAAGTTTGACCGCTGACCACTTGACATAGAGATATTAAGTCCCCTGTAGGGAAGATGAATCATTTCCCCTCTCCTCTGTTCCCCTACCACCCCGCTTGTTGGCTGTAATGATTGCTTTCATCTACACCCCCACCCCGTATACACTCCCCCCCTTCCCCCTCTAGTGAGTCATCCCTTTATACAGAAATATCTTCGAACTAGCCAATCGGAATCATATCTAAATCTAAATTAAGGAAGTTAGCCAACCAAATTGAGATAGACCACGTGATTTAGAGTCGCAAGAACGCTAGCGCAAAAAAACTTAGAGCTCAGTCTTGGCTTGGCGCTCGGCCTGTAAACTTAAAAACCTTGGCCCTGTACATTTCGACTCGCATATTAGCCCCCCCCCCCCCGCATGTTTAGACTCTAGATTTAGACGAGTAATAGAGGTTTCATAGTGTAGTTGTGTAACTTAATGATATACTACATGACAATACCATACGCTTGTGTTAGCTGTTACTGTATCGATTCGTGTATATTTCCCCATTGGATTACTGAATGACAATAAACATTATAACCATTACCAGAGATTTGCTTGTGTACACCCTAGAACTGTTTGTGTGTGTATCTTATGTCATCTAACGAGCCAGGAGAGAACTAAACAATATTAAAGGTCGATTACAGCGTCCGCACATTATACTCTTACGACAACAAGACGCAATAACCCCAATCACCCACATCCCGATCCTGACAGAACCATTCCATTGGAATTGAAAAAACGATACTTGCCGAAACTACTTGCAATTTTGTAATCTATGTATTCTGAATTAGAAACTAACAGTCACTTTAACACTCTGATGCAGCTATCAACTTTTTTAGTTATCTTAAGCTGCTAGCATTGGAGAAAAAAAATTAAGAGGTTTGTTTTTTTCAATTTCTGTAGTTCTTTTTTTTTAAAGACTAGCATAGATTACATTAGGTTTAGGATTAAAGTATCAATACGGTAAGCCCACATTTGTCAAAGCTAAGTCTTGTGTGTGTGTGTGGGGGGGGGGGTACTCCCTTTCTCTTAGCTGCTACTGTCTGCCTGTCTGCTTGTAAAACTTTGCATAGATTTTTCGACCACTTCCCGTCGTCCAATTGAGCTGAAACTTGGGCAGCAGATTTGTGGCGACTAACAATACATTTTATAAAATTTTCAGTTAAAAAAACTTAATTATACTATAATTTTGATTTTTTTGAAAATTTTACGGTTTGTTTTGGTTTCACGTTGAAAATGAATAGACTGCTCTACTATTGACCTATAAGCCTACTACACACAACACACATATGCCTACTAAGTAATTGGGATGTAAAGTCTTCCAAAGCTCTTTATGTACGCTAAACCCACATTTGTCAAAGCTAAGTCTTGTGTGTGTGGGGGGGGGGTACTCTCTTTCTCTTAGTTGCTACTGTCTGCCTGTCTGCTTGGGAAACTTTGCATCGATTTTTCCACCACTTCCCGTCGTCCAATCGGGCTGAAACTTGGGTAGCAGACTTGTCCCGACTAACAATACATTCTATCTTTCAGTACTCCAAGCCATCGACGGCTTGGGAACATGGCCCGAGATGCTTGTCCGACTATTGGCTGCTATTTCCGATCTGATCCTCAGGTACGAGGTGAAGGTCATTTTGCAGTGGATTCCAGGTCATGCAGGAGTCGCTGGCAATGAGATAGTGGATGCCTTGGCCAAGAAGGGATCCTTGACACCCACTCCGGAGGGTCCGTCCACCTTTGCGAGTGCCCGCAGATCAATACGTGAGTGGGAGACAAGACAATGGGGCGAGAGTTGGGACGAGTCTGACAAGGGTCGAGGTGTGTGGCAGCAACTAAAACGGCCAAATCGAGCTGATCCGTGGTGGAAGCTCCGCAGGAGAGAACAGGCTACGATAGCCCAGTTCCGTACAGGGCACTGCCCTATTGGTGCCTATTTCGGACGATTTAGGCCCAATTTCGATTCGCGGTGCCGACACTGCTTTGAAGCAGAAGAGACGGTCGAGCATTTGCTTTTAGACTGCCCTGCCTTGCAGGAAGAAAGAGTAGATGGGAATGGTCAACAGTTTGCACCATCCCTTTATGGTTCCCTGGCTGTGCTACGTAGTACAAGTGTGTTTGTCCTCCGAATCCTAAGAGATTAGTCTCGATTCGATCACTCCGGTGAGTGAGGTTTAAAGTCTGGTCCAGCGGTTAGTTCACCGGACTGTCAACCAAAAAACCAACTGACAGGTCTCGGGTTCTATCGCTGCCAACGACGGATCCCTGTCGCCCTGCAGGAGTTTTGGGCCTAGTGGACGTAAAAATCTTCTATCTAGAAGGAACGTCTGTAGACTTATTAGATAAGGTTGAGAACCTATGGTTATCGCTACCTACTCTACCCCCACTTTTCCTCCTTCCAAACACTTGTAGTTAGTACATCCGTTTTTCACAACTCGCACAGCAATATTTCTAATTATTTTCTTTGATTTCCGATGATAATTAAAATTGATATTTGCCAAAGAAAAAAAAATACTAAAATCAATCAAACCATTTTGAAAATAAATCTCTTTTTTTAATAATTTTTTGTGTGTCTATTCCGTGTTTATGATTGAAAAGTTCCTGTGTTGTAAATGCTTATGACAATTTTTAAAGCAACAAAAATAGTGAAAAATTGAATACCTTTATTCGACAAATAAGAGTTCTTTTTTTTTTCGGTGTGGAATATTTCTTATCCTATTATTGTGTGTAGGCCACATGTTTATAATATTTGAATGAAAGACGAAAGACACATTATTTGAAAGGGGGTTATAAGAAAATAGACTTGTATAGACCTTGAGGTTTTTACTATCATTATAAGCTTGTACAGTTTCGTTTTAAATTATTGTTTTGAAAAACCGTGAATTGAAACGTCAGTTTTTTTTAGTGTCTGTTTAGCTTTTCCTGTAGCAACAAGTTAGGAACTCACTAACTCAATGAGTCTCCAAGCTCCCCTTTATTTTATTAAAATAGGTTCGATAACTCTCTCTCTAACAATGAATGTTTATCCATCTCAAACAAGTCTATACTAATATAAATAATTTCAATTGTGTTTTTTTAAATAAATATTTATTAAAAAAAAATAGATAAATTTATTAATAAATCTCTAAGTTTTAAGTAATTAATGTAAAATTAAGTAACAATTTATTTTATTTTTATTTGGTCCGCTCAATACATATAAACAGTACCATTTTCTTATCTTTTTCTTATCTTTAGAAAACATTCGATTCTATAACTTCTTAGTCAAGAAATATTCCCAATAGCAAGATCCGTTGTATATTTTGTACGTGTTTATGCTTTAAATAATTAGATATTGTTACTTTGAATACATTTGACAAAGAACAGGAAAGAATTATTTTGAAAGGGAATTTAAACTTAGTGACTGACACGAAACACGAGCCTCCTTTCAGGCTTGAACAGAACAATATTTGACAAGATCTTGTCCCATCGTTTAATACCTATCATCCCATTCTCCAACATCTGCTCATCGGAGAACTTTACATTGCAATCAACCCGTCGGATAACAACACAATAACAACACACGCACAGACACATATATTCACGCATGCGCACTACCGCTATGAAGGCTACACCTGAAATCTCAATTGAATCTGTCTGTAATGTGGGAAAGGGGACGGGGTAGGGTGCGGGGATGTCAATAATTATCTGCAGAGACATTATGTCTGACCGACAATTTGTAGGCCTCAAGCCACATAAGCTCTGTCCTTATAATCCAAAGATCAAATCATCCCAGCCATCCGTGATCCGAATCACGTCACAATGGCTTCAATCAAACATCCATTTTACTTCCCTGGCTGCTCACGAGCCTCCCCTCCCCAAACACCCCCTAACATCCTTTCATGTCAAAAGGTCATATTATGCAGACGGTAGATCCTATACTTTATTCCCCCCCCCCCCCATCTCCATCCACTCCCATATTGTAGTCTGCCAACTTCCTGCCGCCATATTTTACTCGGGTCACGTGCATTGTTTCAAGATCTAATATTTGCCGCCATGGCCAAGCGCGATACGTCATAGTCACGTGGTCTGGCACCATTTCAAAATGAGTTATAATGACCCCACCCTCCTCTCTCCCTCCTCGCATCAAATTTAATTGAATCTAACACCGATAAAGAAAGGGGTGGGGGTTCCATTGGGGTGTTTTGGGTGTTTAGAAAGGGGGCATTTGGACAGTTTTAGCGTTGGGGTTAATTTAGTTGTCGTCTTTAGGCATCAATCAAACAAAGCTAACCGAATGTATTTCACGTCAGAAATAAACTCTCAATATAATTTATTCCGTTATAAACTGGACTGATCAAATTTGTACTGTCAGTAGACACCGACAGTTCGGCCCTAATGATCTGCTTTAAAGTTGGCAGCTGTAACAAGAAAAATATCAAAGTAAAAACAACATCCATGAAGCATTTAAAACAGAATAAAGTTTCCATTTAAGGCCTTCTTGCAGTTTCAGGAGGCAGAAACACGTGGCAGATGCAGGAGGCAGAAACACGTGGCAGATGCAGGAGGCAGATGCAGCAGGCAGTTACTTGGTGTAGTTTAAAGAGGCATTTATAGGAATGGTCAACATATCTATTCTGAGTTTTATAACGTTTTTACTTTATTTATAGCTGTGTGTATTTTTTTTCGGGGTTAGACTAGAGATAATAGAAATTGAAAACGAAAACAGCTTTAGGTGGGCGAAATTTGCCTTTTATCTGTGATTTGTTTCCCTTTGAAGAGCAAAGTTTACCTACCATTGTGAATTGTTTTCCTTATGAAGAGCGCAATTTTCATTATACCACAAGTAATAAATTATTCATTGGATTTGCTTGGTGTTTCCATGGCACCCACAGACTTTGTTTTAGAAAGTAAGTTCATCTGTATAATCTTACACTCATATATCAATTATAATACAACGATCCAAATTATATGTTTACCGGCCTGCATTTACGTAATTTAGCTTTATAGTATAAAATAACAAAAAAAAAAAACCAATTTTTATCCAATTTATTATACACATTAATTCCTATGCTCTAACTATAACGGTGAGGAAAAGATGTAGAACATTATCCTGATGTTAAATTTACAGGTTTTCGAATACATTAAAACTCTTATAAATAATTTTTGCACTATAGACTCAGTAACAGGATTATATTAAACAAGAATTATGCGCCAGTTATTGAGTTACTCTTGCCCTGTGTTAACGTATTGAATCTGAGCATGAACAGACGTGCCTTTTATTTTTTGTAGAAGAAGATTGTTATAGGCCTACACTTACTGCGAATTTCCATGGTTCGTATCTAGTTTAGCATTTCTTTAAAGCGTTTTAAATGATGTTCATTATTTCCTTTTCTTGGCTAGACATTATAGACATTATATTGTTGACATTGTTTATATTAAATGATTACATGATGGAAAGCATTTCGATCACATCCTTTTCCTTTGTGTAGAAAATTTAAGGAAATAAAAAAAAATGTCTATTTTAATATGGTTTTTTATTACATTGGTAACCAATGCTCAAATCATAAAGTTATTTTGTTTCTAGTCTACAACACATTTTGATAAATATTGGCTGTAATACCATATTTTAATATACATGGATTGGTCACGCACCATAACCTTTTGATAGGAAGTAATATTGTATAGATTTATGTTGATAACACCTGTTACACTTATCAAAAAGAAAAGTACACAGTCAAAATCACAACTTGTAAAATATTTTATCTTATAATCCATGTTACAGACGTTTCTTCTATAGCGAAGATGGTTGCTTCCTACGCTTATCCGATGTTTGAGTCTAGTCTTGCATTTTGATTCATTAGTGTTTTAAATGATGTTAAGTTACTGGTTTTCTGGTTTATTCAGGAAATCTATTCTATACCAGATGACACACGGGAAGAAAGAGTACTTGTATACATTTGTTCTTGCATATGGGATAAGAAATGTGTTTTTGTCTTTATGTTATTGTGTTGTATTTCTAAGTTGTAATTTAATGCCTTATGAATTATTACTACCTCTACTTAACTAGTTACCCTCTGCCCTCTAGCGTTTCTAGGTTTAGTGCTTTAACTTTTGGTGTTGCTCTTGTTAGTCGTAAATATTCACTAGTAATGAGCCTTTTCTAAATTCGTTCTAATTTTTATTTTTTTTCCTTTAGTTTACTGTTCCCGCCCAGAAGATGCATATTCCAGTATAGGTCTAACTAATATGAGATAGCAAAAATATAGTAAACCATTTTTATTTTATTGTACCTAACTGAATTTTGTTTATCGTGTATATCAAGTAGGCCTTTAGTAAGGACTACATAAACTACAGCATATTAAACTGCAGCATATTGAGCAGATGACAAATGTCTACCATTGACTATATAGATACTTTAGTAAGATGTACAGTAATGTTTTTTAACAAGACTTGGTGACGTAAATACTATCGTAACCTCTACAGTTCTGTAGCCTATTGCCCAACTAGCTTGTGTATTGACTGGCTACTCTCGTTCGTCTCTATTACATGTATAATTACCGTTCCTGTCGAGCTACGTTTGGTTTCCATTGAAGGATTCGGATTGAATAACGTGTAGAGATGGAGAACCAATGACAGGCTTCAATTTCCCCACCATTTCATTGGTCCTTTTGAAGAGACCATTGGCTAATTAAGGGATATTCTTAGTGCGGGAAACTGAATGATAGTTTGTGTTTTTGTATATGTCATGGGTTGTACATAAAATAAGTATGCAAACATATCTATGTAGGTATCGATTTCTCTATAAATCTATCTATTTCTATATATTGATAAGGGTGAGTGTGTTTATATGTGCGTATGTCTGTGTACAATTTAGAAATATTTAGCAATATTTATCAGAAGAATTATAAATACATATATTGTCTAAATTACCCGTCGTTGCCAGGGGTTCAATTATGCATACATTAAACAACAAATGTCATAGAATTTCTATTTGAAATATATTATATAGATAACATACACATCATGTCAATTGTCAATTTATGTTAAAGACCAAGTGAAGAGGTTTTTCTTAAGTGAACGATATTTTGAATAGCCTCATGCGGAAGTGACGTTTGAGAAAGGAAATAAATAAATAAAACTCGACACTATAAATCTATATTTAACCATTTTGTTAAAAATAAGAACCTGGAAAAGAGTTAAAACATGTGGCAATAGATTCAAAACACGTGACAATATTCATTTTTTCTAGTCGAAATCCCTTCTCTTGCGTCACTTTCCTATGTTGCCGGAGTCGAAATCCCTTCTCTTGCGTCACTTTCCTATGTTGCCGGAAATAAAAACATCTCAAATGGATACGAGATTTGGATTTTTCCTCCGAAGAAAACACACATTTAAGTGCAAATATTGAGCTAATTACTTATAATTTATCTTTATATATTTGTATAAATGAGTTTTATTAAGATTCAGATGCTAAATACACTATTTTCTATCAAATCAAATGTTAACTCAATTTTGATAAATAGCTCTTCACTTGGTCTTTAAATATCTTTATTTTCATGTACTGCTTTATCTTTTAGAAAACATAGAGTTTTGTGAATTGCTTTAAACAATTAGGGAAACGAAAGATCCTGAAAATTCCTACAACTTAAAAAATGTAATCAGGAAAATTATAGATATTTACTTATTAAGAATTCATGCTAATTGGTTTTAATAATGTCTTTTACATCATATGTAGTTAAGTTATATAAATATATATTTTTGCATTCGATATACTTTTGCATAGCGATCATATCGATACTATAATTACAAATGTTTTTTTTTCTTTACTAAAATGTAGGTACCGATTGTTTTTAATCGACATTTTTTTTATAGCCTTGTCAAGTAAGTGTATAATTAACTGATTATGCCTTAACATGGACTGTGTTATCTCCTTTGTTATTTACCTTCAACAAAACTAGGAGAACAGCACACACACACACACACACAGAGACACGCAAACGCTACGCGGAAAATAAAAATCAAATAATATTCAAATCCACATGGATACCATAATGGAACAAATGCCAGGGCCAATATCTCACAAAATAATCTTCAATTTCTAGCGTTTCTGTCAATCAGCAAATGTTCATAGCCAAAATGAATTACAAATTCTGGTCCATTGCTTTATTTCTGTAGGAAACAATTTGTTAGCTCTACGAGTTCTTTCTTTCTCAACCTCTCCACTGGACGAGGGTCGGGCCGTGCTGTTCATTCCAAATGTATTTTCGTGGCCGTGAAGAGCCACTTAATGAAGGGGACGTAATTCCTCATGATTTTTTTTCTCTTTCCGTAATGGGTTGTTTCACTTGCTCGTCTGAAAGTACGGTGTTAATTTAGTGACTGGTTCCGGAGAAAAGTCTGGTCGTGGCTAAATGATGGAGCAAATGATATGTTAATGCCCGCATCGATTTGAAAAACAAGATAGCGATGTTTCTATGTGTGTTGTAATGTGTGTTATGTATGTGTGTTGTTGAATGTAAGCTATTGTATATGTATTCTAGTATGTGTGTTGTAATATGTGTCCCATTGTGTGTATATTGTTTTATTTCAGTTGTTGAATGTGCTATGCGTGTGTGCTATTGTACTTGTGATGTTGTATTTCTGTTGTTTTATGCGTGTGATTGTATTTGTGTTGTTGTATATGTATTGTTTAAATTGTGTGATTGTATTTTTGTTGTTGTATATGTATTTTTTAAATTGTGTGGTTGTATTTGTGTTGTTGTATTTGTGTTAAATTTGTGTTGTATTTGTGTTGTTGTGTTTGTGTTGTTGTATTTGTGTTGTTGTATCCGTGTTGTTGTATGTTTTTTATTGTGTGCGCGCTTGATTAAAATTGTATCCATATATTGAGCTTACTTTGATTGTATTGTTCTTTTCGCAGAATTTTTATACGAATTTCTTTTCTACTAGCCCTGCATTCGGGTTTTCCCTCCCCCCCCCCTTCTCTTTCCTGACACGACCAACTTAAGTAATGACAATAGTTATGGCCCCTACCCCGTCACTTTGATAACCAGTCCTCTGCAAATGATTTTAAACCATTTTACATTTAAGGTTCAGATCATGACCTTTCATGTGTCATAAAGTGGGTGACACACTGGAAAATAACACTAACATTTTGTGCACTATGGTCATATAAATGTTGAACTGGTCTTTTGTGTTATTGAAATACACCGTTTTACACCCGCCTGTGCAGTGATTTGTTCTTTTTAAATAATATAATTTCGCGAATCGTTAAATTATTTGCACAGTTTTTTTTAATCAAGTACCATGATGATTTTACATTCAACCAGTATTACCCAATTTAACCCTTCCTGTCCCAACCTACTTCTATCTATGCTGCCTTTAGTTCCGCTATATACGCGCCCGGGACTGTAAGGGTTAAATACGCAAAGAACACCAAACTTTTGATACTACAAATTGGAAGGCCCATTGAAAAACGACTTAATAGGAGCACGTCCATAATATTATACAGCGAGTATCATTTCAGTACAAGCCAATTCAATTAGGAATGTAGCCTATTTGTCGACGTATATTATGTGTGTGTGTGTTTGTTTTAAGTGTGTGTGTGTTTTTGTTAATGTGTGTGTATATGTGTGTTAGTGTGTTTTATTGGTACATATAAACACTTCCTTTGTAAATTTAAGACTACGACTTGTGTCTCGAGAAGACAATCCAACAATCAAAAGGCCTAATATGACAATAGAGCTCAGAACTAAAATACATAGTTCGTGTTTACATGGTTATTGTTTCTGATGCCATTTCTATGTACAGACAATTCTATGAAAACATTTCTATGTACAGACAATTCTAGGAAAACTAGGACTAACATTTTGCGTTATATTGACAAGTCTCAATGAGGCCCGACCTTTTGGGTTCAATGTATCCACGCACTTCCGTTTTATTTCCGGCAACACACTTTAAATAATGTTTTTGGATTGTTTCAAGTATAGATTTTGCTGCAGTTCTGGGCTTTTAGAAATATACAAAGGATGCATGATTAGTTTTGAGAAAACCGTTTTAACATCAAAAGGTAGTATGCGATAATTAATAGTCAACGTGTTAGTCGCGTTAAGTTAAATTAAAACGAAACTACAACTAGCCTACACTAAATAAACTATATAGGTTAGGTGACAATGAATACATTTACTTCCGGCAACATCTTTTAAATGAATCGAAAAAAAAAACAACATATTGCATTCAAAATAAGTGATTTTTCACGCACTCACAATCCATCCTTTTCTGTCGGTAAAATCTTTTGGAAATGAAATTAAAAAAATTATTACTACATCTTTTCTTACTCGCAGAACAAACGTGTTAATGATCCTTTTATTATTGTTGGACCATCAAACATTTCTACCAGTCTTTTCAGAGTAAAATGAGTTACAGTAGCTGAATTATTTGCTATTAAACATCAAAATGGACGACATCACCACAATATAAATTCCAACTTGTAATGAATAAAAGAACGCCTTTTTGCAGCATATTATTTAATAACAATTCATTAACAGTTCACACTTCACATTTAGGAAATCTTTAATACTTATGGTTATAGTATTTATATAAAATAGTTTCATAGTGAACACTGAGTCTACACATTTTTATGAGTGTTCATTACAAGAACAAGAAGTCGACTGAAGAATAAGCGTGGGCAATCACATGACTATTTACTTCCTATATAGGTTTTCTTAATATCCAAAAAATGGGTTTTATTTCGACTTTTTAATTATTAATATAGTTACTACCTATATATTATTTAGTTACTCCATAGCATACCCCCCAACCACAGAGAAAAAATAATAATTTATTATTATTTTTGATACTAAAAATGTTTACAATAACGAGAAAAAATTATCTTAATCTTAATTAATGCATGTAATCAATCATTTATAATACATAGAAAAAAAATTTCATTTAAGATATGTACAAACAACAAAAAAATTCATAGGCACGAATATAACCAAAAGACACAAAGAATAATGTCTAATGTTTATATGACAATTAGTCATAGACAACTATCTTTCGGTATTGTCTAATCAATTTCAGTAATACTGAGATAAACTATCGGATATCAGTGATGTGTATCGATAATTATTATGCTAAATACTCATCAAGGCTGTCGAGATTATCTATTATTTTTATTTATCACAAAATCTATATAGATTCCATGAAAATTTTTTCATACAACATTTATTAGTTTATACACTAAGATTAATATAATACTAACCTCAGTTTCATATTTTTGCAATTGTCATTTTCATAATGGTAATTATGAATATATATCTTCATAATAGTTATTTTGAATTGATATTCTTATTGATTCTTATTGATTCTTATTGATTGATATTCTCAATAACATTACTTACAATGTAACATGATTATCTTTAATCTTAGTTTACAATAAAATATTACACAAGTTATTCAAGTCTTCTCTTCAATTATATAATTATATTACACTGCTCATATTCCTGTGAGTCTTATATGTATCATTTATTTATTGGCTTCAATGCTATCTTTAGTCTTACATGAATACAATACAATATTATCATCTAATGCTCTCTCTCTAGAGTCTTACATAGGCATTTCATTATTATATCATTCTTATTTCAATTTTTGCTCTAAAGCTGCTTTTAAAGACTTACATAGGCATATGAATGTTAACATATGGCATAACAGATTCACTGTTCAGAGGCCACAAAATTTATGTGCTTAACAGTCTTACCAAACTGTTCAGAGTTTACATAAAAAAAAATTTCCAACTGATAATCATTATTTTCATCAATTAGATTATTTTATACCAGTATCCATATTTACATATTTGTTCTTTACAAAAGAAAAAAAAAATGTTATCATGTCATTATACCTGTTACTGAAAATATCATATCCCATTCATAAATTTAGTTATTCCTATGTATAATTTGATTGATTATACCTGAGTTCTCTGCTAAAATTCCTTAGAATTTCACAACATTTTCTCAATGTTATTTTTCTATGTTCAGATTTACTAATATCATTGTCTGGTTTATTTTCAATTTCAATTATTTTGCTTTTATTTTCTCTATTATAACTTTTTAGAATTGCACAACATTTATTTAATGTTATTTTTGTATGTTCTGATTTATTGATATCATCTTCTGATTTATTTTCAATTATCATATCATCTTCTGATTTATTTTCAATAACTTTTTTTTCTTCATAAGTCTTCAAATTGTTTATATGAACAATTTTCTCTTTGTTATTAATGTTTACTTTGTAAAATACATCAGATAGTTTAAGTATTATTTCAGAAGGTCCTTTCCATTCCATAGTATTGCCATTGCCAATTGGCAAATAAACAAGTACTTTATTACCAACTTCTAGTTTTCTCATGTTCTTATGAATATTTTCTTTGGTAGTTTTAGTCTGCTTCATGGGCCCTATTATATCAACTGCTATCTTGTAAAAAGGTTTGTTTATGGTATCTGTCATTTGTATTGGAGCCTTATGTTTAGAATCTTTTTTATTATGTCTAAGACAGGTATCACAGCTTTTAATAAATGTTTTCAAATCATTTTCCATTTTAGGCCACCAGAAATTCTTTTTGAGTTTACAAATTGTTTTCTTGCTACTCAAATGACCTGACAATGCATTGTTATGCGAAATTTGCATTACTTTGACAGTTAATGTTTTATGTATAACTATTTGAGTTACATCTAATTTAGTGTCCTTTCTACAGAGAATTCCATTTAATATTTCAATGTTTTTATTTTTAACCTGACCTTTTTCAATTTCTGATACCATTTTAGTTATGTATGGATCTTCTTTCTGTTCTTTTTTTAGAGTTAGCTCATCAAAAGGCATGTTTATTAAACTGATATTTTCTGTTTTTTTCATTTGGGTTTCCTTTTTATGAGGACTATCAATGTATGATAAAATCTCACTCTTCATTTTAGTAAAATCAGATATTTGATTTTTAGCAATGTTGAATATTTGTTTATGACCTTCTAAATGTCTACATAGTGAAATAGCATGTAATTCTTTTGGTACATTGTTTATTTCACATTGACTTTCAAATTTGTTTACATACTGTTCTAGTTTTTCTGTTCCATTCCATTTGGGAATAGGATTATCCTTTTCATTATTTATGGATAAGTCAATATTAGGTGTCTCATAGAGAATATTATTTTCTGACTTTCCTATGGTTTGTAAGAAATTAAAAGTTTGTAGAGCAGGGTAAAATTCTTGTTCTGGTAAATCTACTAACTTTTCATTTTGCAATAGAACAGGTTTCAAATTCATGTCATTGGATTTTTCATTCATCCATTTTTGAAAAATGTCAAAACTATTATCATGTTTGACATTGAAAGAATTACCAATAATTAAAGGTGCAACACAGTTTTTCATTATGGCTGCCTCTGCTTTTCCAGTGAGCCAAGGACAGTCAATGTCTATTATAGTGATAGGACATTTTACTGTGGAACCATTTCCAAGTTTTATTGTATCCACTCTTATTATATTGGTGGCTTTCTGATTTGGAATGATACTTTCATCTATGCATATTATACTACTTCCGGTGTCTCTTAGACAGTATGTGGTCTTTCCTTCCACATAGGCGGGAAAAAGTATTAACTGACCCCTGTTTTCAAATATGACATTATTAGATTGAGATGTTGAATTGTTAAGTTTTCCTCTATTTCTTCTATTTTGGAAATTTGATTGAGGTTTATTTTGAGTATCAGGAAAATCTTGTCTTCTAAAATGTTGATTTGGCACATTGTTATTGGAAAAATTTTGATTTGGCATATTTCTGTTTCCAAAATTAGAAAAATTCTGATTTGGAAAATTTCTATTATCAAAATTAGAAAAATTTTGATTTGAAAAACCTCTATGATCAACATTTGATCTATTGAAGTTTGGATTGAAATTTCTACCTCTTGCATTGTTATTTCTGTAACAATATTCTGATGAATGGTTTGTACCATTGCAAAAAATACATCTATAATTATTAGATTTTGGATGATTAACAAATTTTTTTCTATTGCCAAATTGATTATGCCTAGACCTAGGAGGTGAATAGCTCCTTCTTCTATGTTGAATTGTATTTACTGTTTGATTTTGTTTAGTCAGCTCTACATTAGGATGACTATCTTTAAAATTTGAGATTGCATCTATCAAATTTTCAACTGTCTTAACTTTTCTTTCCATAATGTGGGTAAACAATGGTTTAGAAGCTTGTTCTAATACTTTATCAACAACCATAATTTCTATAATCTCATTAGGATTTTTGGTATCTATTTTTACTAAGTCTAACCAGGTAAGTAAAAATGTTTTCACTTCAGACACAAAAGCTCTCGGTTCTATCTTGTCTGTTAAGATAAAGTTATGGAACTTCTGTCTGTAATAATCCTCAGAGTGAATAAAGAATTTGATTAATTGTTCTTTGATAATGGCATAATCAGTTATTTCTTTATCAATATGTGATAGTGCTTCCCTACCCTTATCTTTCAATTGTGGGATAAGGTGAATGTAATATTCTGAAATGGGAATCCCATATCCTTTACATGTTGCTTCAAATAAATTTAGAAAATCAACAATTTTCTCTTTCCCATCAAAAGGAGGCATTTTGAATCTTACACTATGTTTTGATTTTTCATTATTTGTTTGCTCAACTTTAGTATTTTGTAATTTAGCCAACTCCAATTCATGAGCTAATTTTAGTTGAGTTTCTTTCAACTGAGTTTCTCTTAACTCTTTTTCTTTATTCATTTCTAGTTCTTTTTGTTTTATTTCATGAGCTCTTAATTCTGCTCGTTCATCTCTTTCCTTATCTGCTAATTCTTTTTTCAATTGTTTAACTTTATTTTCAACAAATTCCTGATATTCTTTCTTATCAGTAATACCATATTTTTTGCCAACAATTCAGCCTCATCATAGAGTAATTGAACCTTTGACTCCATTATTATTTATTATGAATGTCAAGATTTATTATATTATAGTATAGTACAATTATTATAATGCACTATTTTATAGTACAGCAATGTTTTATTCCTATACTGGATGGCAATATTTATTAACTACTGAATGAGCATTTTTATATTACTGAATGACAATATTTATTAAATACAGAATGAGCAGTTATATATTATCACAGCAAATTTTTTTTTCCTATGCTATAGTAAAATGTTTATAATTCAGAATGCAAAATGCTAGAATGTCAACAATTATTGGCTATGCCAAGACACATTTTCAATTATGGCTTGTTTATTTTATTATTATTAGCAATTTTATAGTAGAGTTGAAAGCAAGTGCAAGTCACTTTTTGCTATTATGACTTATTATTACTATATAGGTTGCACAATTATTTTCCGCAAAGCAATGTACAATCTTATTATTACCAATGGTAGCACATATACAATATTATTATTATTATTAAGGATGGCATATAACAATTAGATTAATGTTATCATAAGCCACTATGATATTATCCTTATTAGTAATTGGAATGGATAAAATTATTATCAGTATTGGAAGTACATTTGCATTGTGATTACTGGAAGTACATTTTCATTTTCATTAATGCCAATACACAATAACTTTACTATAATTAATAACAATGTAAATTCTAGATAATATTATTACAGTAGCACTGCAAAGCACAATATTATTTTTATTTAGGTTATTTTACCTGTTATATTGTAAATATTTTGTACATTTGTAGTTACATGTATTAGATATCAATTATTATTTTGTTAATTGTAGTTACATGTATTTGGGCATTACTTAAATCATATAGTTATGAATCTGAATATTCATATTATTATTATCTTGTTGAACTTATTATTGTTAATGTTCTTACCATAGACCATGATACTCAGAGAGCAAAAACTAACCAATGCATATTAATGATATCTCAAAAAATACATAACAACAAAAAAAAAATTATATCAAGTAACAATAGAAAAACACAATCACAATACACTAATGCTGCTTTGACCACAAATGATAGAGGAATTTTTGACAAAGAATCACAACATGTGTAACATTGACAAGACAATAGTAATTTTACTTTAATAATTCTTAGCAAAAACAAACAAAGTCAAGACAACTAACAGAAATAACCCTAACAAAGAATCATTTCTAATCAATCTCTTTTAAGAAACAGAAATAGATTATAGACAGAATAAGAATAGACAAGAGATTTATTTTAGAAACTCCCGCCAACCAGAGCCCGCTTTATACATATATATATATATAATTCATACTAATGAATGTAAAAAATGATTAAAATTAAAGACTAATTAATAATCCAAATGAAAACACATTCACTGTATGAAATTACTGCAATGTAAATCCAGAGTAGAAATCCAGAAGAAACTTAATTAATTATTTAATAATCCAATGAATGTTCACACTGTATCAAGTTGAGTCGCTTCAAGTTTCCACTTCAGTATGGTATAATCCAATTTTAGAATTAACACAAGAAAAAAAAATGTATACCATTAATTAAAATTAATGTCAATGTCTTGGTATACAGATTAAATATTAATTATATTTAAAGTTATTTAATGTTATTTATTTATATTTCAACATATGATTATGTCACACCAGATTTCAACACCTGGTCGTGTCACATCGGATTTGAACATATGGTTATGTAGGCTACACAAAATTCAACACATGGTTGTGTCACATCGGATTTGAACATATGGTTATGTAGGCTACACAAAATTCAACACATGGTTGTGTGCATCGGATTTGAACATCGGACTGGAAAATATATAAATAGTTTAGGTTCCTTGTTGATAACATGTGGGAACGAAACTTTTTCCGGTTGCAAGTAATGACATATTTATGTATAGTCACTTTTTTCGATTTTTTGTATCGAATTTTATAATAAAGTTATTTTTGTCATCGACGGACAAATTTTACATATTCTGAGAGCTAGTATGTTGCTCAATCAGATTATTAGCATATGGATGTAAAATAATAGACTCAGACATCAGTTTTGAAACGTTCAAAAACTGGTATACTCACAAATATTCCATGTGGTTTATAGTACGTCTTCAAAAAGTTCCAAAAGTTTCGAATTTGAACATATTATATTTTTCAGCTTCTCTCTCCGTTAGCTGCCACCAAACCTGTTAATGATCCTTTTATTATTGTTGGACCATCAAACATTTCTACCAGTCTTTTCAGAGTATTTGAGTTACAGTAGCTGAATTATTTGCTATTAAACATCAAAATGGACGACATCACCACAATATAAATTCCAACTTGTAATGAATAAAAGAACGCCTTTTTGCAGCATATTATTAAATAACAATTCATTAACAGTTCACACTTCACATTTAGGAAATCTTTAATACTTATGGTTATAGTATTTATATAAAATAGTTTCATAGTGAACACTGAGTCTACACATTTTTATGAGTGTTCATTACAAGAACAAGAAGTCGACTGAAGAATAAGCGTGGGCAATCACATGACTATTTACTTCCTATATAGGTTTTCTTAATATCCAAAAAATGGGTTTTATTTCGACTTTTTAATTATTAATATAGTTACTACCTATATATTATTTAGTTACTCCATAGCAAAACGGGAACGCAATACATAGGCATGATTTAATAGTAAATTGTTGGAATACATCAATACATCGACCTTTTAGGTTCACCATGCATACATAATCATTCAGACTTCTCAATTTGTGTGTCTTTGTATGTATGTGTGTCTTTGTAGATCTATGTATATGTGTGTTTGTTTAATTTGTTTCTTATGTAGTTGTTTTTTTTTTCAACTGAGAACTAAGAGTCCATTGATTTTACCCAATGTAACATCACCAGTGGCTGGTCCAACAGTACTTCCTACTTCCTACCGACTGTCTAAAACTATATCCGTTACTAGTCGTCTGCCTTTGTGGGCATGCATGTGTGTCTGTGTGTGTCTGTGCGTGTGTCTGTGCGTGTCCGTGTGTGTAAGTGTTTGTGTGTGTCTGTGTATGTAAGTGTTTGTGATGTAGTCAGAAAATGGAGAAGGTGGGCTGGGGGGGGGCGAGCCAGTAAACAGTGTAATGATTGTGTCAGTAAATAAGACGATCTCACGGGGTGAGGGTGGGGATGGTAGAAGAAACGGGAAGGGGGGGGGGCACCACTGACTGCAGGAAAGGGTGGCCAGAAAGACAAACATGTTGTAGCTGACAGATGGACAAGATTATAAAACTCCTCTGACATGTGGCATTATTATCATTGGCAGAAATAGAAAAAAAATGTTTTTATCGAACAAAATATAAAAACAAAAACAACGTTAAAAATACATTAAATATAACTAGCACTTTAATATAATACCATGTTGGAAATTATATTGAAGAGATGTTATAATATGCATATACACATATGTATATACAGGAGAGACAGGCGCAGGCATAAATGTAAGAGCTGGCAAAGCAAGAACTGTCATGAACCTATTTAATAAAAAACTATGGGGAAAATGTTATTGGATTTTTGCCTACAACACTTATACATTATTCTAGTTTAGTCTTGCATTTCGATAAGGAATTTGAATGATTTTAAGTTGTTGGTATTCCTGTTTTGTTTAGGGAACCCATTTAATGACCAGTTGCCACTAGAGAAGGAAGATAATTTATTATGTACTGGCATATGGGATAAGAACAGTTTTTTTTATATTCCTATGACTGTGTATTGTAATTTGTAATAGATTGTTGTGCTGAAAAGTTAAGTTAAAATGTAATGTATTATGTACTTTTACTACATGCTCTTCACCCGTCTTTCCCCCTAGGATTTCTTTGTTTATTGATTTAACTATTAGGGAGATTTATAGAGATACACACAAATATCTTTCCATAAAATTATTGGAAATGTACTATATTGCTTTATCTTCTCTATCAAAGTGTTTATCAACTGTATCGACATTATGTTGATTTGGAAATAGCCAACAGTGAAAATACAATTAAAATGCAAGAGCTCTTGACAATTTCATTGGTATTTAAAACTCATTAGCAAAACATTTCATTAGGATTTTTTTCGTAACTTCCTCTGCCTGTGTGTGTGTATGTACACGCGCTTTAACCCTTTCTTTAAGGTCATAGTTTTAGTCTTTAGTCTGGGTCACTTGGAAACCCCCTTGTCTTGTCACACAGACTGTTTGGGAGTTAAGTGATTCAATGATTCAATTTCTAGTTCACTCACTGTACTGAGTTGAAGCGGTAATTAAATTGAACTCTATTTTCTTCTTCTTCTTCTTTCTGGTGGAACTGAAGATTCTGAGCTATTTCATTGTAATGTACTACGTGTTCTAACTCTCTACCCTGGGAACTCCATCCAGTGTGGCCCGGCATACATCCCCGGGACTTTGTCGTACATTGTTTCTTTGAATGAATTGGTCCTTTCCTTTTGTTAGCACCTAACGACATTTTTGTCAAGACTTTTGACTTACATTGAAGAATATAGATCTATGTTTTATTAAATAATAATTGTAGTTTCTATAAATATATTATATCTATGTCTTTAAATATCAGAGTAGTTTCCGAAATTGTGTAATATACGATCATTGCAAATGTAATTACTTTTTTCAATAACCATTGTATTTTCGAAAAGTGTGTCAATGTATTTAACAATCATACCATTTCTGAATGTAGGTCTCTAGGTAAATTAAACAAAGTAAATTCAAAATATGTTTCTTTGGTGATTAATTGAGTAATTTCTAAAATATAGGATCTCTGTGTATTTGGCAATCATTGACATTTATCTCATGTATTTAATAGGAAAGTATTTAACTATAACATTAATTTCAATAGTATTGTCGAACAAGCTATTAATTTAAATGCATTTTATTTAATGTTATATACAGATATGCAGAGAGAGAGAGAGAGAGAGAGAGAGAGAGAGAGAGAGAGAGAGAGAGAGAGAGAGAGAGAGAGAGAGAAGAGAGAGAGAGGTTCACGTTCATAAGTCTATATCTCACTGAACTTCAACATAAACATTAGCCTACTTTGTTTATTCTTTGTTTTATGGCAGTACAGAAGTTATTTTATCTTTAACGTTAAAGACCAAGTGAAGAGGTTTTTCTCAAAGGAACGAGATTTGGAATAGCCTCATACGGCAGTGACGCATCACAAGGGAAATAAATAAATAAAAATAGACGCTATAAATCTATATTTAACCATTTTGTTAAAAATAAGAACGGGAAAAGATTCAAAACATGTGGCAATAGATTCAAAACACGTGACAATATTCATTTTTCCTAGTCGGAATCCTTTATGTTACGTCACTTTCCTATATTGCCGGAAATAAAAACATCTCAAATGGCTACGAGATTTGGAGTAATCTTCCGAAAAACACACACATTTAAGTGCAAATATTGAACTAATTACTTAAAATGTATCTTTGATATTTTGTATAAATGTTTTTTTTAACATTCAGATACTGAATACACTATTTACTATCAAAATCAAATGTTAACTCAATTTTGATAAAAAGCTCTTCACTTGGTCTTTAAGCTAGTATATATAAGCCTACACATATCTCAATCAGTGTATATATTACGTTTATATGTGTTTATATATATATCATCCAGTTTTCACCGTTATCTAGATCAGGGGTCGGCAACCTACGTGCGCGTGCCAGATTTTGCACGCAGAGCAATTTTCAATGGCACGCGGAAGGCCTCCGAAAATTCTATTCAAGTTACGTATACATCAAAAGAGAAGGATGAATTTTAGAATGTTGAATGAATAAAAAATCGTACCTTGGCACGCTAGTACAAAAAAATTTTTGACCCCTGGTCTAGCTTATACGTCCACATAACAATTATATACACATTCAACATAACAATTATATACACATTCAACATAACAATTATATACACATTCAACATAACAATTATATACACATTCAACATAACAATTATATACACATTCAACATAACAATTATATACACATTCAACATAACAATTATATACACATTCAATATAACAATTATATACACATTCAACATAACAATTATATACACATTCAACATAACAATTATATACACATTCAACATAACAATTATATACACATTCAACTTTATTCTTTATATACTCTTAATATTTTTAACTAGCCTATATGATCGACTTTGGTTGAAAAGAGAAATAGTGCAGGGTCAAACACAATCTGTCAAATTAAACAAGTAGTACACTTTAAACCGATTTCAAATCAATACCGATAAAGTAAGATGATGTAGTACTTTATTCATTGTAATGATATTAAATTTTACTTCGGGGCTATTGAAAGACAATCAGATATTGCATAGGGCCTAATACTTCTGTAGCCACTTCCTTGTTGTATATATATTATATTATATTATATTATATTTGCTACATTTAGATAGAGACATTTACAAAGAAAAAAGGAGAGAGACAGAGAGAACGATTGAGAGAAACACATAGTAAGAGAAAGAAAGAGTTCTATTGATGGCAACTGAATGTCAACTGGTCGTGCCACGGATGGCATATAACATGCGGATGTCAGCTTTGTCTTGTATAAAGACACCTAGAGATTTCAAATACAGTTATTACACGTCGAGGAATTCTTATCTTTCCCTCGTGCATCTCATAAACGGACGGAACTCATTAAAACACGTTGAACTGGGCTGGAATAAATATAGAGATTGGAGTGTTATAAGTGAATAGGGATTTGGGAAAGAATAGAATTAGAAGAAAATATAAAAAAGAAATAGAAATTTGAGAGAGAGAGAAAGTGAGAGAGAGAGAGTGAAAGAGAGAGAGAGAGAGATGAATGCCGCATAAATAAGTATGGTATGTTAAAAGTTTTAAAAGTGTATGTTAAAATCTATCAATAAACCTATCTAGTTATGTATCTGTTTATCTATCTAAAAATCTATTTATCTATTTACGCTACTGTCAATCTGTTCATTTAGCAATCTAGCTATCTAGCATTCTATCTATGACTGTAAATCTAATTATACATCTGCTTTTTATCTATGTTTCCGTTCTTCCTACTTACCTACCTACCAACGTAACTACCTATCAACCTGCCTACGTAAAACCTACCTACCTAAGTAACTAATTATCTACCTAACTATCTACGTAACAACCTACCTACCCACGATACTACTTACGTAACTACCTACCTACATCACAAACTATCTACGTAACTACCTACCTATCTAAGTAACTACATACCTACCTACGTAACTACATACCTACCTACGTAACTACATACCTACTTACCTACGTAACTACCTACCTACTACGTAACTACCTACCTACTACGTAACTACCTACCTACTACGTAACTACCTACCTACTACGTAACTACCTACCTACGTAACTACCTACCTACTACGTAACTACCTACCTACTACGTAACTACCTACCTACTACGTAACTACCTACCTACTACGTAACTACCTACCTACGTAACTACCTACCTACTACATAACTACCTACCTACGTAACTACCTACCTACTACGTAACTACCTACCTACGTAACTACCTACCTACTACATAACTACCTACCTACGTAACTACCTACCTACTACGTAACTACCTACCTACTACGTAACTACCTACCTACTACGTAACTACCTACCTACGTAACTACCTACCTACTACATAACTACCTACCTACGTAACTACCTACCTACTACATAACTACCTACCTACGTAACTACCTACCTACTACATAACTACCTACCTACGTAACTACCTACCTACTGCCTACTACGTAACTACCTACCTACCTATCTTCCTCCCCCTCCCCTTCCCTTCCCCCTTTTCTCCCTCTCTTCTTTCATTTCTTCCTTCCTTCCTTTGTACCTACCTACCTACCTACTATCTACCTGCTAACATAGCTTACCTACCTACATTCATTTCACATATTTCTCTCTTCATTTCTCTTTCTTGTCGGTCTTACTTTTGAACTTTTCGATGGAAGTAATTTCCCATACGTAACACAAAGCGTTTATTGATGTTATATGTTTCTAAAGCTGTAACTTGGAGCAGAACACAAGTCCAGCTAACATGCATACAACTTTTCCTGATTATATAATAATCCGGATCTATAACTAACGAAATTAATCCGCCTGTTCTTGCCCTTTCTTTTCTTGGCATCTTTTGTCCTCTCTTGTCCTTTCTTGCCCTTTCTTAACATGACAGATAAATACAATATATCGATCTCCATTGTACCATTGAATAGGCCTACATCCGGCCGGCATAACCTTAATTATTTCTCTATGCAGCCGTGGAGCCAGAACCATAACCCTGTTGATCACAGAAATGTCTATAAAAACCATAACTTTGATTTCTGTTTAAATCACTACTTCACTCTCTTTCTCCCTCTCTCTAATACTTCTCCACATATCTCTCTTTCTTTTTTTCTCTCTCTCTCTCTCGCATATTTCTCTCTCTCTTTCACTCTCTTTATCGTAGCGACACTCTACCTGTCCAGTCCTTAATTTATTCACACTTGCAAAGCTTTTAGTTTTCAAGGAGTACATTTTATTACTTTGAAAACTACAATACAGCGCAACATCAAGCCAAGCATTACCAAAAAAAAAGAAGCTTAATAAAAGAGCCAAGCATATTTAATGCTAGAAAAGCCATCTAAGAGCCAAGCATATTCAATGCTAGAAAAGCCATCTAAGAGCCAAGCATATTCAATGCTAGAAAAGCCATCTAAGAGCCAAGCATATTCAATGCTAGAAAAACCATCTAAGAGCCAAGCATATTCAATGCTAGAAAAGCCATCTAAGAGCCAAGCATATTCAATGCTAGAAATGCCATCTAAGAGCCAAGCCTATTCAATGCTAGAAAAGCCATCTAAGAGCCAAGCCTATTCAATGCTAGAAAAGCCATCTAAGAGCCAAGCATATTTAATGCAAGAAAAGCCATCTAAGAGCCAAGCATATTCAATGCAAGAAACGCCATCTAAGAGCCAAGCATATTCAATGCTAGAAAAGCCATCTAAGACCCTAGCATATTCAATGCTAGAAAAGACATCTAAGAGCCAAGCATATTCAATGCTAGAAAAGCAATCTAAGAGCCAAGCATATTCAATGCTAGAAAAGCCATCTAAGAGCCAAGCATATTCAATGCAAGAAAAGCCATCTAAGAGCCAAGCATATTCAATGCTAGAAAAGCCATCTAAGAGCCAAGCATATTCAATGCTAGAAAAGCCATCTAAGAGCCAAGCATATTCAATGCTAGAAAAGCCATCTAAGAGCCAAGCATATTCAATGCTAGAAAAGCCATCTAAGAGCCAAGCATATTCAATGCTAGAAAAGCCATCTAAGAGCCAAGCATATTCAATGCTAGAAAAGCCATCTAAGAGCCAAGCATATTCAATGCTAGAAACGCCATCAAAGAGCCAAGTATATTCAATGCTAGAAGCGCCATCTAAGAGCCAAGCATATTCAATGCTAGAAAAGCCATCTAAGAGCCAAGCATATTCAATGCTAGAAATGCCATCTAAGAGCCAAGCCTATTCAATGCTAGAAAAGCCATCTAAGAGCCAAGCCTATTCAATGCTAGAAAAGACATCTAAGAGCCAAGCATATTCAATGCAAGAAAAGCCATCTAAGAGCCAAGCATATTCAATGCAAGAAACGCCATCTAAGAGCCAAGCATATTCAATGCTAGAAAAGCCATCTAAGAGCCTAGCATATTCAATGCTAGAAAAGACATCTAAGAGCCAAGTATATTCAATGCTAGAAAAGCCATCTAAGACCCTAGCATATTTAATGCTAGAAAAGACATCTAAGAGCCAAGCATATTCAATGCTAGAAAAGCCATCTAAGAGCCAAGCATATTCAATGCTAGAAAAGCCATCTAAGAGCCAAGCATATTCAATGCAAGAAAAGCCATCTAAGAGCCAAGCATATTCAATGCTAGAAAAGCCATCTAAGAGCCAAGCATATTCAATGCTAGAAAAGCCATCTAAGAGCCAAGCATATTCAATGCTAGAAAAGCCATCTAAGAGCCAAGCATATTCAATGCTAGAAAAGCCATCTAAGAGCCAAGCATATTCAATGCTAGAAAAGCCATCTAAGAGCCAAGCATATTCAATGCTAGAAACGCCATCTAATAGCCAAGCATATTCAATGCTAGAAACGCCATCTAAGAGCCAAGCATATTCAATGCTAGAAAAGCCATCTAAGAGCCAAGCATATTCAATGCTAGAAATGCCATCTAAGAGCCAAGCCTATTCAATGCTAGAAAAGCCATCTAAGAGCCAAGCCTATTCAATGCTAGAAAAGCCATCTAAGAGCCAAGCATATTCAATGCAAGAAAAGCCATTTAAGAGCCAAGCATATTCAATGCAAGAAACGCCATCTAAGAGCCAAGCATATTCAATGCTAGAAAAGCCATCTAAGAGCCTAGCATATTCAATGCTAGAAAAGACATCTAAGAGCCAAGTATATTCAATGCTAGAAAAGCCATCTAAGAGCCAAGCATATTCAATGCTAGAAAAGCCATCTAAGAGCCAAGCATATTCAATGCAAGAAAAGCCATCTAAGAGCCAAGCATATTCAATGCTAGAAAAGCCATCTAAGAGCCAAGCATATTCAATGCTAGAAAAGCCATCTAAGAGCCAAGCATATTCAATGCTAGAAAAGCCATCTAAGAGCCAAGCTTATTCAATGCTAGAAAAGCCATCTAAGAGCCAAGCATATTCAATGCTAGAAAAGCCATCTAAGAGCCAAGCATATTCAATGCTAGAAACGCCATCTAATAGCCAAGCATATTCAATGCTAGAAAAGCCATCTAAGAGCCAAGCATATTCAATGATAGAAAAGCCATCTAAGAGCCAAGCATATTCAATGCTAGAAACGCCATCTAAGAGCCAAGTATATTCAAAGCTAGAAACGCCATCTAAGAGCCAAGCATATTCAAAGCTAGAAACGCCATCTAAGAGCCAAGTATATTCAATGCTAGAAACGCCATCTAAGAGCCAAGCATATTCAATGATAGAAAAGCCATCTAAGAGCCAAGCATATTCAATGATAGAAAAGCCATCTAAGAGCCAAGCATATTCAATGCTAGAAAAGCCATCTAAGAGCCAAGTATCACCAAAGAAAAAAGACCCACCAAAGAGCCAAGCACTAACAAAGAAAGAAGCCTCACTAAAGAGCTAAACAGATTCAGTTTCAGAAAGCCACCCAAGTGTCAAGTATTACTAGTTATAGAAACTTCAAAGCGTCAAGCATCACCGAAGAGCCAATAGATGAAAAATCTCTAAAATATAAGCCAAACCAATCATGGAAGAATCAACAGAAAGGCGATAAACACTGATAGAATTGTTTGACTAGATGTATAGTTCAGCAAATATCTAGGAACCAATGCATTACTTCAAGATTTCTAGATTAACTCAACCTACTCAAATACAAAGAAGAAGGAAACGGGATATTAAATTTCATGGAGTTTTCATAATTTAAAAACACATTTTGTTAGGTCTGTATGGGTACTGACTGGTCGATCACACTTTCCACTTGTCATCAATAGTTCAGTCAACTGTGGAGGCATTTGTCATGAATTAACCAACACGTGCCAAAGTGTTGCGGTTCAGTGAATCCCGCAGTAAACACTCGTCATAAATAATTCTCCCAGGTTTTGTTAATGTGCCTGACCTTGAGCTATTTCTGCCAGCTTTCTCTTTGTCCTTGTTAAAGCTGGTTGCAATAAAAACAACAACTAAAAAGTTAAATAAACGTTTCAGCACTAAATGAAATGGCAAAAGAATCTTATCTTATAGTTAATCTTATCTTATAGTTAATCTTATCTTATAGTTAATCTTATCTTATAGTTAATCTTATCTTATAGTTAATCTTATCTTATAGTTAATCTTATCTTATAGTTAATCTTATCTTATAGTTAATCTTATCTTATAGTTAATCTTATCTTATAGTTAATCTTATCTTATAGTTAATGATCCGACGATCTTTTCATACAGAAGATTATTGTTTATCCTTCGCTTATTCACAGTTACGTTTCTTGTATTTGGTAATTGATTTAAAATAATGTTAATTATTTTTTCGGTATTTTAATGAACAGTTTAGATCAGGGGTCGGCAACCTTTTGCTTATGGTGTGCCAAATTAGGATTTCTAATTTCAGCGTAGCAAACAGTGTGAAAGTCAAACTTCTCAACGATATTATTTTTATAAGACAATTTATTTAGTGCCGGAGCATGAACAGTACCATAAGAGCGTTATATAAAAGATCATTAAAGCATTTTATATTTAATAACAAATTAACCTGTTAGCTATGAGAATATTTTTTTTAAAATCCATACATAGCTAATACACAATTTCATTTATCAACTTACACATTAATGGTTATTGTATCATTATTTGAATTTAGTTGTCAAGATATTATTCTAGTAGTAGCTATAATCTATATATATAAAAAGACAGTGTTAAGCCCCGCGAGGATCCCCATTGGTCAATTTGAAAACACATGTGTCACTGACCTATCTAGGCCTATCCCAATATACCGTCTAATAATTTTCCACATCGGACATGTGTCTTCGATAGCTCAGTGGTAAACGTAGTGGACTGCTATACGGGCGACCAGGGTTCGATTCTCCAGTTAGACTAAACTTTTTTTTTTCGACAATTAATTTTTCTAACTTTTAAAAACAAAAGACATTTTAAATCTATAGGCAATATAGATTTTGTTAAATAAAAATATTTGACTATTTTTTTTACCCTATAACAATATTTATTTTCTTTCCTAAAAGTATTCAGTAAGTGTAGTTTATAAATTTGTTATCTGCACCCCAGACAGTCCTTTTTTTTTTCACCCGAGCAACGCCGGGCAATGTAGCTTGTTTCTTTATATTTTGATCACTGCATAACTGAGATTTCAGCTTGTATATTTTTTATTGGCGAAGCAACACTACTACAGTTAGGCGTGATAGATACGTAGTGATCATACAAACAGGGTAGTTAATGTAATAACTAGAACCGTGCATATAATTCTTTAGTCATATAGTATTTATACAATTTTCAACTATCTTTTATAGTTTGATAATTTTAAAGTTATAAATTGTAAGCCATTATTTTTTTAAAAGAAAACTAAACCCAAAGAAATCGGGCTGATTATCTCCATTTAATGAACTTCTCAAAATTTGATGCTAGCGATGCCTAAGAGAGTTTTTTAAAAACTAATATAACTAGTGTTGCTTTTAAATTACTATCTCTAAATACAAATTTAGCATTTTGCTATTTTTTTATTTTGTAATTAGATGTATAAAATTAATTTACGTTGAAAATAAACAATTTCTGCATTATCCCATGTAGTTCGCCACGCAGCGCCCATTAATTATGCTGACATAGAATCTATGTTGTTTTGACTTGCATTAAAAACAAATTCTCTTGGAGGTCTCTCGCGTGCCACTGAAAATCGTTTTGCGTGCCAAGTCTGGCACGCGTTCCTTAGGTTGCTTACCCCTAATTTAGACATTGTAATAGGTGTATTATTAAACTATAAATATAACATTATAAAGCCTTCATAATAACTTTGTTTGTCTCCTCCCCAGTTTGACAATGAATAGTCTAGTTTTGACACTATTCCTGTGTGCCATCCTTGGAATATTCACCGTCTACAGTGTTAACGGTAAGTACCTTCCAATTATTTCTGTACCCATACATAAATGCATTTTGTTTACAAGGCTAATGGGGTCAATATGTTGATTGAGTGTACATTTTTCAGATCCAACTGGTTTAACCCTACAGCACGTTTGTGCCTTTAGACTCATCAATATGTCTTATTACTTCCGTTCTCTCTCTCTTTTTTTTTTTAGCTTTATCTGTCATGTGTTTGTTCACCATTAGATTTAAAACGTTCCAGTCATTCTTGCATTTTCGAAGTCACTTTGTATAGACTCGTTTTATTATTTTCATATTTCTACGAGGTTTTTTTTTTTTTTTGTTTTTTTTTTTGCCGTATGAAACAACACTTGATACTGAAAGGGTTAAGCGTTCAGGATTATTATTTAAATTATATTACACGTTTATTAGTTGTTGTTTTTTGTACACCATAATGAGGTTGATCACACAATCTTCTTGGATGCACTGGCCAAGGAAACTTGTGAACGCTTATGGCCTATCACGGTATGAAAGGGAATATTTTCTAACGGTGTTAGGATGAAGTGCATTCCGTCAGTAGTTGTTTTATTTTTTTGAACAAAGTAATTGTAAACTGTGTTAACTGTACTGTACCACTCCCTTCTACTCTTTGGCCTTCATTTTGTGTTTAATATTTATACAATACGTTTTTCCATGCTCAAAAGATCAAAAAATTAAAATAACAAAATTTAACATTTTATTAGCGTTAATCATCAAATGGGCTTTTTATTTATTAACCCTATTTCTTTTAAAACAAATTAGTAAACGATAATGAAATAAATAATCTAATAATACTACACTTACACAAAACATGAGCACTGGTTTAAAAGTAAGTTATCTTTCTTTATATTTTGGTCATATGTGCAAACAAGGGAGATAATGTTAAGCTAGTTACCGGTACTTTGGAATGTTCTTCTAAAGTAAATATGTTACACACATTTTGTAGGGCATCAAAAAGAAAAAGAAAAAGCCACAACATTTCAATATTTTAACTTCAATTTTATAAACAAATGTTGTTTGTTTGCTTTAACTGTTAATTTTTTTTTTAAATAAACAAAACATTATGTGTTGTCTTTTGTTTAGTTTTATTAAAAAAACTATTTCAAAGTTAACGTTGTGCTCTGCTTTTCACCGGCTCATCCAATTGGTGACAAGGGATCTAGAGTTTTCCTAAAAAAAAAACAACTAACACTCACTAATGCAAGCGGATGAACATTTACACACTCATACACACATACAGACTCACTAACACACACATGCACACACTCACACACACTTTCACACACACAGACACTCACATACGCATGCACAGACACAGGCTATTTATCTGGGCTGTCATCTTGAATTGATATTTGTATGCCAGTAGAATTGAGTGTCTGCCCCTGAAAACTTCTTCTAATGATCCCACGAAACATGCTCAGAATTAATAACCTACACAAAATGATTTTTATTGGATTGTTTCATTGGCTTTGCCTCCTTATTTCCGTTTTTTTTTTTTGCATTATATCGTAACGTATTTGTTTCTTTCAAAGTTGTCATTATTGTTTTTTTCCTTTTTTTTTCATTCTGTGTAGCCGAATGTAGATTTAAATGGACAAAAGTCTATTTTCTGTAAAAAAAAAAATGGCTCTGGTTTTGACACCATTGACTAATTGAACTGAAATGTATATTTTTCGTTGGCTTTTTTTTTGTGTGTGGTGATTTTCCGACCATTATAATTCGAATTATTCTATTTGACTGTGTAATTCATTCACTCGTTAAGAATATTTCTGCTTAATTCAGTTTCGACCCCGTTTCCTTTACGCCTAGCTACAAGTAGACAAGAAAATTTGGTAGATTTTATTATTTTATATAGGTTAGTGCTGACTAAATTTGGCGGCTAGTTAATGTCGATATATTGATTTCAAAGATCATAAAATGGACGCTCGGGGCGAAGAATTATGTCTAAAGATAGTTAATCACGATTATCTGACCTAGATTTTTAAGCTTCTCATCTTCTTTTCGCGACCCATTTTTTTTTATTCCTTCCGTGGCCAGCGTACAGGATTGCGATTTGGGCATCTGGGAATTGCTAGCGTATACGATAAGGGACTGCACATGTCACCCGTTTAAAATAAATGTTGATTCACCTAAGTCCGGCTTTTAACCAACGGTCCTGAGGATTTACTTCAAAGCGTTTTGTTTTTTACTCCCCTCGCGAGAGTCTGAAAATTGACACAACATCAAAGTTGTAACACCGATACCGCTGAAGTTGTAACACCGATACCGCTGAAGTTGTAACACCGATACCGCTGAAGTTGTAACACCGATACCGCTGAAGTTGTAACACCGATACCGCTGTACTCTCGGTATTCTAATTAAAATAATGTATCGATCAATGATGAAGCGATATCAGTTTTTATATAAAGGTATCCGATTCTAATTAATCATTTTAATGATTATTTTTTATGTCACATTTTAAATGATACCAAAAAAAAAGTTTGTGTGTGTTCTTTTAATTATTTATTTTCTGGGTGTTCAACTATTTTTAGCTTTTGGAAAATTCCTATAAAATAAATGTATCAACCACCCACAAACAAAACAGCAAAAGAGCCACTTTACGTCTTCTATAGTAAAACGCATTATTTTTTCAAAAACTATAAGAGCTCATTAAAACGCTTCCTGTTTCAAACGAAAAAAAAGGCTTACTACTTTCTCTTTGAAATAGGTTTCCGAAATAATCTACTTGCTTTCTTTCTCACTGGCGTTTTCTAGACATTTTTTTTTCGTGTTCTTCATTCATACTTTGAGCTAGTTCATTATAAATGTCTCGAGGCTAAGGTAACTCCGCTATAATAGCCTTGCGAGTGTTGTAATACATCATGGCTGGGACAGACGGTTATTTTTGTGACAGTTTTCTTCAGGACAAACAAATTCTCTGATAGTGATGTTGTTTACTCTTGGCCATTCTTTGACAGGTGATGATGCTTACTGTTGGCTATTATTTGAAAGATGATGTTATTTCAGTGGCGTAGCCAGGTTTTGACGCTAGGGGGAGCGAACTTTTAGGGAAATGGCCCCTTTTTTAGCAATTTTTCCAGATTAATTGAAAAGTCTTAATTAGGCGTGACCTTTTCAAATAGAAATGATCATGAACTTCCGGTTCTATTTTAAATTAAAAAACATAAAAAGCATGCTTTGGCTGGTATTTGACAATTGATTTCAACCTCGACGGCCTCTAGTCTTTTAGAATTATACAAAGGATACAAGATTAGTTGAGTAGGCGATAATTAAGTTTTAGTCGCGTAAGGTTAAATATATATTTGTTAACAAAATAAATTAGTCAAGAGTTGCGTCCTTGGTAATTAAAAAACACAATGCGGAGATTCATAAAAAAAACAACAACACGAAAATTATTTTGCATCAAGCAATTAGTTTGGGATTATAAATAGGTGATTCTTCAAGTCTGGCATTCACAATCCATCGTTTTCTTTTGTCGCCATTTTTTGGAAATGAAAAAAATATTTAATTATCTACATATTTTCGTACAACCAGTAACGTAGCACACAAACATTTTTCGAATTAAATGATCGAATAAGTCCGGAAATGTCTTTTTTGTCGACCTTTTTTGCTTATTTTTTAAGACTTGTCAATAGAAGAACTAAGAATTCGTACGTATCAAGTGTTATAAGAATATCATGTGCCTCAGGATACACACACTGTATAATAGTGCAGTATTTTTTTAACCATCCAAGATTTTTACTAGCAACTATTAGTGATGGGAATTTCTGCAAAATTGATTGCATCTACTGCTCATTTTCTGGATGAACATCTAGTGTCGAAAAGTATTTATAGAATCGATGCGAATGCTTCTATAGGACTGAATTCTTCTTCGTTTTAATTTTGAAAGACGAGATAAATAGCCAATATAGATATTTTTAAAGAGATTTTAAAAAAAAAAAGAGTTTCAACATTTTTATTTACTGTATCTATGTGTCAATTACATAACACTGTCTCTATGACTATGATACGTTATAGAAACGTTCTATTCTTTTCTAATTTTTCCTCTCAGCTATTAAAGCACCACGCCCGACGGTCATATCCGTAGCAAACGGAATTTCTTTTAAAAAAGTTATTTCTCTTCTTTTCTTTTTTCTTGTCAATTCTGCAAGTGTCCTTTTTTTTTGTTTTTTTTTGTGTTTTTTTTGCGAAGTTTATGTAACCATGTTTTCGATCACTACACGTATACGGCCGAGAAGGAGAAAGCCAGCGCGCTTCAAGTCACATTATTACTTTTCGGTGAGTACACCAGACTTGAACCCCACCTTTTTTTTGTGAGAATGCGAGCGAGCGTACTCTTTTGGGGCTCGGAGAACTAACTCTGCTGTGTCCACGCACCACTGATACATCACCGTAAAAGTTAGGCACGAACGGTTGGCCGTTCCTGTCCACTCTAAGTTCCTGCTCATGACCTGGTATCCACTAGAGCAGGGGTCGACAATCTAAGGCACGTGTGCTAAACTTGGCACTTAGAGCGATTTTTAAAGGCACGCGCGAGACCTCCAAGAGGTGTTTTATTATTGATGAAAACCAAAACAACTAGATTATATTTTTCAGTAATATTTATATTGAGTGAAATCAATTTCACAACATTTAACTATAATGTACTTCCCTTTACAAAGGCATATATTAAGATAGTTGTGCTTTTTTCAGAAGCACATCGAAGCACTCAAAGCGGGGTTTCAAGACTTTCAAATTGATTTTTTCATACCTAATCAAACATAACTGGCCTTATCTTACCACGAGCTTCTTTGATCTAGTTACTTTTTTTTTATAAAGTGTAGGGATATTGGCGATTTAAAAAGTTAGCCAGTTGAATTTTAAACATTTGATGAAATGGGCATCGAAATGTGCCAAATTGTTTAAGATATAAACTTCTTAAGGTTGAATGGACAAATAATTAATGCAGGAAATGTTTACTTACAACTGTTCAACGTAAATTAATTTTATTCCTCTAATAATTAAATCTTGTAATGAATACCAAAAACGCGAGTTTATGTAAAGAAATAATAATTAGTCAGTAATATTTGTTATATTACAAAACATAACTTGTTTGGCATCACTATTGAATCCAATTTAGAATATTTGTTTCAATTAAAGGGAGATAATTAGCTACTTTTATTTCCGTTAATATTTCTAATATTATTTTTTTTATTTTTGTTTTATAAAAGACTAAATGGTCTACAATTTATAATTTTATAATTACCAAACTGTCAAAATGTAGTTAAAAATTATATAAATATAATATGACTAATACAATATAAATGCACATTTTCTGAACATTACATTAACTACCCAGTTTGCATGATTACTTTGTATAAATTCTATTAAAGGAGATGTTGGATAACTAACTAGTAATTTGTAAATGCAATATATAAATGAACATCTCAGTTAAACTGAGAACAAAATATTAACATCAATCTCTCTCTCTCTCTCTGTTGGTCCTCTCAGTGCAGACTGGCGCGTGAGGCGGAAGCCAAGGATCTCCATTTGTCTCGATCTGTTGCAACTCGAGGTGCTGTCTCAAAGTTCAGGCCTGAAGCCTTTAGGTCCCTTTCCGCCGTCTTTCTCCAAGTTTCCTTTGGTCTGCCTTTCGACCCTTTCCCCTGGGGGTCCATCTCAGGGCTGTCCTGGGGAGGGAGCCAGCTTACATTCTGCAGACGTGTCCTATCCATCTCCATCTCCTTGCTGAGATGCTCTCTGATAAGGGGATTACTCCTGTTTTCTCACGTAGATCCTCATTTGATATCGTGTTTGGCCAGAAGATCTTGAGGATGCGGCGAAGGCTTTGTGTCTGGAACACCTCTAGTTTCCTTTCTATGGTATTTGTGGTTTTCCAGCACTCCGACCCATACAGTAGGACGCTGAGGACATTGCTCTTAAATATCCATGGATCGACGTCCTCCATATGGGCCTGAGCAGTGCAAGGGCCTGTTTTGCCTTACTGATTCTGCTGTTGATTTCCAGATCACAGTCGCCATTTGTTGTCATTAACATCAATATTAGCAGGTAATAGATATGTATCTTGACATCTAAATAATAACCTTTACAAAACGGTTACCAAAAATGTGAAAGTTTGGTAATATAATGCTAATAAAAAGGATGATGATCACATACACACTATTTTTTTAAATTAAATATAAAACGAATTAACGATTTTCTTTATAATAGAGTTCCTTTGCTTTTGGCCTTTGTCTAGCTACGGATTTAAATTAACTTCTTGTCTTATAAGAAAACAAGTATAATAGAGCAGGTTAACTTTTAGGCTGTTGGCACGCTGAATGATTTAGAAATCCTAGCTTGGCACACCATTAGCAAAAGGTTGACGATCCCTGCTGTAGAGTGTGACCTTCACTTCGTATCAAATTCAATTAAACTAAAATTAACTAGATCTAACAAGGTTCATTAATCATATTGGAACAAATTAAATTGTTGAAATGTAATTAAAATAAATAAATATTAGAAACAGAGTAAATTGTGCCTCTTGGCTTGTTAAAATTATTAAATAATTTTTCCCGAAAAGGCCCTTTTTTTTTCGAAAATGGTCGTAGGGGAGCGGCGGCGCTCCCCCTGCTCCCCCCTGGCTACGCTACTGTGCTGTTTACTCATGGCGATTATTTGACAGATGATGCTTACTCTTGGCCATTCTTTGACAGGTGATGATGCTTACTCTTGGCCATTCTTTGATAGGTGATGATGCTTACTCTTGGCCATTCTTTGATAGGTGATGATGCTTACTCTTGGCCATTCTTTGATAGGTGATGATGCTTACTCTTGGCCCTTCTCTGATACGTGTTGATGCTTAATATTGGCCATTCTTTGATAGGTGATGATGCTTAATATTGGCCATTCTTTGATAGGTGATGATGCTTACTCTTGGCCATTCTTTGATAGGTGATGATGCTTACTCTTGGCCCTTCTCTGATACGTGTTGATGCTTAATATTGGCCATTCTTTGATAGGTGATGATGCTTACTCTTGGCCATTCTTTGATAGGTGATGATGCTTACTCTTGGCCATTCTTTGATAGGTGATGATGCTTACTCTTGGCCCTTCTCTGATACGTGTTGATGCTTAATATTGGCCATTCTTTGATAGGTGATGTTGTTTACTCTTGTCCATTCTTTGATAGGTGATGTTGTTTACTCTTGTCCATTCTTTGATAGGTGATGTTGTTTACTCTTGTCCATTCTTTGATAGGTGATGTTGTTTACTCTTGGCGATTTTTGGATAGGTGATATTGTTTACTCCTGGCGATTATTTGAAAGATGATATTGTTTACTCATGGCGATTATTTAAAAGATGATATTGCTTACTCATGGCGATTATTTGAAAGATGATATTGTTTACTCCTGGCGATTATTTGAAAGCTGATATTGTTTACTCATGGCGATTATTTGAAAGATGATGTTGTTTACTCATGGCGATTATTTGAAAGATGATATTGTTTACTCCTGGCGATTATTTGAAAGATGATATTGTTTACTCCTGGCGATTATTTGAAAGATGATATTGTTTACTCATGGCGATTATTTGAAAGATGATATTGCTTACTCATGGCGATTATTTGAAAGATGATATTGTTTACTCCTGGCGATTATTTGAAAGATGATATTGTTTACTCATGGCGATTATTTGAAAGATGATATTGTTTACTCATGGCGATTATTTGAAAGATGATATTGTTTACTCATGGCGATTATTTGAAAGATGATATTGCTTACTCATGGCGATTATTTGAAAGATGATATTGTTTACTCATGGCGATTATTTGAAAGATGATGTTGTTTACTCTTGGCGATTTTTGGATAGGTGATGTTGTTTACTCATGGCGATTATTTGAAAGAGGATATTGTTTACTCATGGCGATTATTTGAAAGATGATATTGCTTACTCATGGCGATTATTTGAAAGAGGATGTTGTTTACTCTTGGCGATTATTTGAAAGAGGATGTTGTTTACTCTGGGTAATTCTTTGATAGGTGATGTTGTTAACTATGGGTAATTCTTTGATAGGTGATGTTGTTAACTATGGGTAATTCTTTGATAGGTGATGTTGTTAACTATGGGTAATTCTTTGATAGGTGATGTTGTTAACTATGGGTAATTCTTTGATAGGTGATGTTGTTAACTATGGGTAATTCTACGCATGTTTGTCATTAGCATTCAATTGTTATCATCCTTGGACTGGAGCATAACTTTTTCTATGCGTATAGATTCACCCTCGGTCAAAGACGAAAGTAAACACTCGTTCTTCTGTCTAGGATAATTAAACAAACTATATTAAAGACTCATTTAAATGACACAACTGGGTGAAAAAGCTAATGGTTTATGAATTATTTATAAAAGATATTATAATATGAAATACCTATTTGTCAAACTTAATACTCATGATTTTAAAATATTAGCATTAATTTTCCATATATTTTAATGTTGTAAAGAAAATATCAAAGTTCATATTTTGAAAAGTACATACAATCAAAAAAGTTGACTTTGTAATCATAGAGATTGGTAACTAGCTGGAGGCTTAAAGTAGAGTTTGAAAATGTCATTATTTTGAAAGCTTTTTTTTAACATTTGCAAATTTGAACTCATCTGTTTATATAAAAGTATTGGAGAAAATGTTTATAAGTTATAGTGACAAATAGTCTAACTGTTTCTATATTATATTATAGTCAAAGAAACTTTACTTGTATATTGATTGTTACATAATAGCTTTAATACGGCTTCGAGATTTCTTCATGCGGCTCTTCGTTGAGTAAAGTTGGCCTCGTGCTATACAATTTAAAAAATAATAATTTGGCATTTTCGTTGCCTCTAATAAAATTGTTTAAACTGAGTGGTCAACAGTGCAATATACTCAGGACTTGTTTACATTATGTAACCATATTTTTGTATACATGAATGTGTGTATTTAGTATCATATAGAGTGGAACCTAAGTAAAATGCCTTACGTCCTTGATTTATTCCAGGACGTATATCTAGAACCAGAGGCGTATTTAGGCATGTTCCACTTGATCCTATGGAACAGGGGCCCCCCACACAAAAGAGTCCCCCACACATTTCAAAATAAAAATTTTTGTATTTTCTTTCGGCTATTAGAACAGTGCTGTTTTAGAAGCGCACAATGAACAAATACTGTGAATGGGATAACACATTTGATTGTTAAGTCACACTGGCAGGGTCGAGTCTAAGAGTGGGGCCCCCACATAAATTTGGCCCTTGTGAACAGGGCCCCCACAATCTTAAATACGGCCCTGTCTAGAACATCTTTGCAAAAACATAAAGAGGAATGATTAATCCGTTCCCATGAAGTAAAAAATATATTGCCACAGGCATATTTAACTTTGAAAGGGTTTTATGCTATAAGTTTAACACCACTTAAATCAAACTACCTAAATACAAAAAAACAATTGAATTAAAGAACAGAATATTGAATCTCAATGTATATTGATAAGATAATTGAATCTCAATGTATATTGATAAGATAATTGAATCTCAATGTATATTGATAAGATAATTGAATCTCAATGTATATTGATAAGATAATTGAATCTCAATGTATATTGATAAGATAATTGAATCTCAATGTATATTGATAAGATAATTGAATCTCAATGTATATTGATAAGATAATTGAATCTCAATGTATATTGATAAGATAATTGAATCTCAATGTATATTGATAAGATAATTGAATCTCAATGTATATTGATAAGATAATTGAATCTCAATGTATATTGATAAGATAATTGAATCTCAATGTATATTGATAAGATAATTGAATCTCAATGTATATTGATAAGATAATTGAATCTCAATGTATATTGATAAGAGAAGGCAAGTATCTATTATGTTAATGCTGAGAACGGAAGAGAACAGGAAGTTGTTATTGTTAAGTAGGTGGGAGCCTCCTCTATGTGAATGTCAGTCCTTTTCAGGGATCCCATGGTTCTAGGCATACGGTATGTACCAACACAGGTATCCCATGGTTCTAGGCATACGGTATGTACCAACACAGGTATCCCATGGTTCTAGGCATACGGTATGTACCAACACAGGTATCCCATGGTTCTAGGCATACGGTATGTACCAACACAGGTATCCCAGGGTTCTAGGCATACGGTATGTACCAACACAGGGATCCCATGATTCTAGGCATACGGTATGTACCGTACCTGTACCAACACAGGTATCCCATGGTTCTAGGCATACGGTATGTACCAACACAGGTATCCCATGGTTCTAGGCATACGGTATGTACCAAACAGTGTCCTGGATACGCATACTGGATACCTTTATACTTTTAAACAATATCTTTATCTTTTTATCACCCCATGGATGAATCGAATAATTTTCTTCTTTGTTTCAATCGTCGCATCATCGTTCTTAGTATTCATACATATAGATAATGAATTTAATAAAATTTTACACTCAAACAAAATACTTAAAAATGTGTCTCTATTATGTTTAAAACCCTGACTGTTTGTAACAACTAGGGTAGTCACGTGTTCTCTTCTGGTCTACACCGGCTTTAGCAGCATTGAGGTAAACAAGGTGGCGCTCTGTGGCGCAGTCCATTGTGGACCAATACTTTCTAAATAATAAAGTCGCATTAAAAAAAAATGTGTCAAGTAATTGTTTGGCACCAAAATATAAAGTACGAATATAAGGGTGGACGTATTACAAAGCATTAGTATGCAGAGCTCTCACTATATACACACACATATGTAAATATTATATATATATGTACCAGTTTATATATGCATATATATACAAGTCCCACCTAAACTCTAGAAGATAAGATAAAGAAACGTACAGTTTGCCGACAGCTGCCGAACACACCAGGTGTCGCAATTGTGGATAACAGGGCATTGTTGTTGTAATAGAATATCTCTACATAGTAATGCTCTGGGCAAAACAATCTCATCTTGAGACAAAAAAAAACATGGAAGTAAAACAAACAACAACAACAAAAATGGATAGCTATAAATATTTTCACAAACACAATCGTCTTTTATTATTTTATTTTTGTGTGTGTGTTGTTTGCTTAATTTCTTGATATCTCTGACCATACACCCAGCGTAGACACCACCTAGCGGATATGATAACAAAGAATTACCATACAAGAAACACAATTGATTATTTCTGGACAGTCATGAATTCTGAAACTGTGTCTAGGATGCTCTTAGAGTACAATATTCTAGGATAACATTCAATACGATTCTATACCCAAGGGAAATATTTCAAAACAGGGCAATTTCAACATAAACTTAATATCTTAGTTTTTATACTGGACTATAAATAGGGGAAAGAAATGATATGTAGGCCTCTATTGAAATCATCAATATATATAATTACCGTGAGTTGTTTATATGTTTATATATTTATATTATTGTTCGCTATAGGCTACAAGGTCGTTTGACCGATCGGCACAAAAGTTAAATGTATAAATTGGAAACGTCCTCCAAAAGAAATTTGTATTTTATAAACAATGTTGCTTAATTCGTTAATTTCTTTTTTAAAATAAACTTAGACCTATTATTAATCACCGTATGTTAAGGTTCTTAACTGAGTGCGTTTCAGAATGATGTCCCTTTAAAATGCATTCACATTATTGTGTTTTTCTGGACTGGGTTTTCCCATATTGCGAAATATTATTATCTACTTTTTTATTATATACTTTTTTTTTTACTGTTTGGTATTTGTGTTTGTTTTTTTTCCTTTTGATAGTATTATTGTTTGTTTAATATAATTTATAAGAAGTCAGAAGCTTGACAGCAACAATCCATATGCATGTTCCAGGGCCAGCCGACCGTAAACCAAAAAAACAACAACATGAAAACTAGGCTAAATACCGAAACGATCTCTATACAGTTTTTATTGTAGTATTGTTTGTTATTTTTTTCTTTCTCTTTTAACAAAACACATTGTAATCATTCGTTTCTTCATCATTTTGACGGGCTTAACTCCTAGTTCTTAATATATGCGTACTCATAATATAAAGCAGCCATTTTGAATAATATGCAACATTGACATTTCCTTAAGGCTGTCACGTTTGCTGAATATGTTTCTTCTATCTACTCTGGTCTGTCAGTAAAGTTTTATTTTTTTAGATCTGGTCGATGGGGATAGTGAATCAGAGTCACCAATTCCGAGGCCAGGGCATACACGGGTGATTGTGTGGCCAGCACAATGCCCAACAGCCTCCATACTCCCCCCCCCCCCAACATAAAAAAAAAAGTGATGTATAAGTTGGGTAGAATCATGGACTCCCTACTGACCCGGGAAGAAAGAAACCATCAGCCGTTTACAAATTTGTTAACTTTGAACTTTTGGTTTTCTTCCTATGATTTTCATTTAAAGTGACATTTAGTGGGCCGTTCAGATGGAAATTGACAGTTTGTGGAACAGAGATTAAATTCGCGACCACGGACATTCCATAACGGCGTTTTACACCAACTTATATATATATCTGGTCCACATTTATGTATACATAGATGTATTGTATAGTTTTAATAAAGCTCTGCCAATACATGAAGGTGTAACTAAATATATATTTATGGAGTGACATGGGGGTAAAAAGCCCACATTTTTTCAGACCTTCCTAAAATTTTATATTTTACTTTTTAAAACGAGTTATTTTAAGTTGTTGTTTGTAGACCAGCAAAAAACAAATGCTATTAAAAGTAAGTTACAAAATCATACAAATAGATTGATAAAAATATTTTTGGGAAAAACATTTAAAAGGGCCATTTATCAAGACATTGGGGGGTAAAAGGCCAACATGTGTGGGGCAAAATGCCCTTGTAGTTTATATAACCTTAGTATAGTGAAAAAGCTAATCTAGAGTCACGTTAATTTTGACATTTTTAGATGGTAGCGTTTTACCCTACAGTGGGCTTTTTCCTCCACGCTCCTCTCTATACAATATATATCAATATATTAAGTGTTTCTATTTCTTTGTTTAGTTGCTGTTTTATTTTATCCTTTTTAAGCAGTTTAGCATGAAGTTTTTTTTAAATCTATGCTATGGAATGACAAGACAAACTGAAGCATGCTATAACCATTCATCAAACACACGTTGGACTCCTTCTGATTTCCCAAGGTGCCCCATATCCCAGCCCTGGTCAGTTATAAGTTTTATTATCTCTTCCATTTCTGTTTTTACATAAGTACAAAAGTTTATAGCCCTCCCCTCTCCCCCCTCCACCCCCACCACCCAGCATCCTCAACCCTACAGAGCACATGTAGATATTGATTCACTCTTATTTTTGTTATCAGCTGAATTTATAATTTAATAAATTCACCGTCTTCAGACATCTCTTTTATCCAAGGAATGTATGTGTATGTGTGCGACAGTGTGTGTGTGTGTGCGACAGTGAGTGTGTGTGTGTGTGCGACAGTGTGTGTGTGTATGCGACAGTCAGTGTGTGTGTGTTTGTGTACGACAGCGAGTGCGTTGGGCTGGACGCAAAAGCTCATAGTGTTCCCCTCCCAAAACAATAATAATAATAAAACAGATCACATCTTAATGTCCCAGCTCAGGATAGGGGGCTTTATGTTTTGAAAAACTTATCGGTGGCGTCAAGGGAGATGCCGAGGTAACCCTGAACTCCCCTCCCCCATCTCCTTTTGAAGTCGACTGCACAAGAAGACAACAATAATATGGTCTGAGAGTGTTTCCATGTTTATTTTTTGTTTTCAAACGATGAGTTCGTTCCCCTGGCATTGTTTGTCTCCCCTGTATTCAGAGATGTTTCCAAGTACCCAATAGAATGAAGCCGGCTGGTCCAGCGGTTAGATCGCCGGACTGTCAACCAAAAACCAACTGACCGGTCGCGGGTTCTAGCCCTGCCACAGGTGGATCCCTGTCGCCCTGTAGGAGTTTTGGGACTAGTGGACGTAATAATCTTCTATCTATAAGGAAGGTCTGTAAACTTATAAGAATGAATGGGTTGAGCGGAACTTGAGCCAGGTTTTGAGCCTTTTGAAAGTCTAGTTGAAATTAAATAGTTATATGCCAATTTGTTCCGTTTTGAGTGGACTTTTTTGTATACCCATCCCCAGCCTTCTTTCTGAATATCTGCTTATCTGTATTTGTATGTATATATTTATCTGACTATCTATCTATCTGTCTGTCTGTCCATATATCTATCGATATATCCACAACATATATTTTTATCCATGTTTCTTTATTTCTGGCTATATACCACTATCTGTATGTAAATCTAGCTATTGATCTTTCTATCAATCTTTTTTATATGACTATATATCTTAATATATACCCGCCAGTTTTTGTTACGTCATCCATATGTCATCTCTAAAAGTCTTGTCTCACTATGTCTTAATCTATGTCACTCTTTACATTTCTCTCTATCTCTCTCTCTCTCTCTCTCTCCATTTCTCTATGTTTGCTTCTCACTGAATTTCTCCCTATCTCTGTCCATCTGTCTATCATTTCTCTCTCTCTCTCTCCCTCTCTCTCCCTCTCTCTCTCTTATACATTGTCATACATTAAAATATGTTAAAATCCGACCGCCTGTAAATAGTATCCTTTAAGTCATCTTGTATTTCTCCACACTCTCCCCACACAGTTAAAAATATCCCTTCCCGGAGACAATAAAACCGGGTTAAAACCCGTAAACCCATAGTCTGTCCCCCACAAACCCCCGCCTACCGAACAAACAAAGCTTACATTGATCTATGATTGATTGCAATTTATTCTAAAGTCTATCCGGGCGTGAACCGTCCAGAGAACAGCTCAGCTTAACTAGTGCCACAAACAAAGAAATATGGCTGTCTTATCTACATCCACTCGCACACAAAGCTAAATCAAACACACACACACACACACACACACACACACACACACACACACACACACACAACACAATGTACGAACGTATTATTTCTGTATGGTTGAACTTAGAAATTCCATTTTAATTCTTTCTTTAAAAGTCACGATGTCATAAAATGTAAATTTGGTTAATTTAAAAATGATGAGAATGCCGTGGTTCTTGAGACGTGAATGATAGCAGAATATCTTACAACGACATTGATGAAAACTTGCAGATCCACTCAGCGCTCGCGCTAGACTAGAGTTGGCAGAAAATAAGATTTTGGAGGTTTTCCTGTAAGGGAGATTATAAAATCGTTGTAGAAACATCTAACAACAGCTTCACAACAGCTTTACAAGAGCTTCTCAACAGCTTCATATATAATTTATTTTGTGACATTTCGAAGACTTCTATAAAGATGGTGTTCTTTTTTTAATCTTAGGGCAAATGTGAAACACTTGTTTATATTATATTACGTAAAATGGGTAGCTGAAAGGCTGAGCACTGCAGTTCTATTGTAATGATATGGCTCCTATCTGTCTCGCAAGACAATGAATGCGCCCTTAGGATTTTAATGAAGGACAGCGCTTGCTGTGGCTGAACAGCCCGATCCTCGAACGACAGCCCCTCTATTCTAATATGCACGAGATAATGTTTGATAGTTTACAGCTGAAGATTAGTGGTGTGGCATTATGGGGCGGGTCTATATTTGCCTACACTGTTTTGTTTTTTACTATGTTAATACTTTTGTTTATTGTGAATCATGTCACGATCAAGTCAGAAAGAGTCAGTGAGAGAGAAAGAGAGAGAGAGAGAGAGAGAGAGCTAGATAGTGAAGAGATACAGATATATATATATACATATCCAGGGAATAAGAAGAGCAGAGAGACATAGGATGACCGTTTAAAGAAAAAACAATAGACGAAGAGGAAGGAGAGAAAAAAAGAGAAACACAGAAAGAAATTGACTGAAGGAGTAAAAGAACGATAGATATGTCAGGGAGAGAAAGAGAGGAAGATACACATAATGAGAAAGAGAGAAAAAAAGGGGAAAACGAGAGTGATAGAAAGAGAGTGATAGAAAGAGAGAGAGAAAGAGAGAAAATGTGTATATGTTATAGTGTCACAATTTGCTACTGCTAAGAACTTAGTTTTCTAAACGTAGACATAAGAAAAAAACGAGTCTACTAAGTGCAATATAATGACGTCTGCCAGTGATATTTTAAATCCAGTGATGTCCCTTGAGCCCTTGAGTACAAGATTTGAGTAAAAAGCAAGACTCGTTGCTTTGAGATTATGATACTGTTTTGTTTTTACACACACAATAGCAAGGATTTGAAAGATTTATAGACCACTACCATGTTTTTCTCTATGTTGCTTAGTATATATTATAACAAGGATTTACACTACTATGTCCACCCAGCACCCATTCACAAATCTGAGTGCCATCTAAGTTTTTATGTTCGATTGGAAGTATACCAAATCTAGTATATTATTGTCAACTGCGTGGTATTTTTAATGTTTTCTTTTGAATCGCCTTTTAGTTTAAAGCTATGATATTTTTTATTATTTCGGGCAATATAAAATGTTTCAACAATATTTCTTTTTTTTTTCTTTCATTTTTTTTTTGTGTTTTTGTTGTTTTTATTTTTATATATTAATATTGCAAACAAAAAGTATTGTGACATTAATAATGGTAATAATGAAAATGGTGCATGAATACCATTATACGATGACGTGGCCCGCAAAAAGTTCCTGGTTCTACCCAGCTCTGACATTATTCAGTGAAAAAGTAAAGGCGGCTGGGCATTGTACTGGCCACACAATCTCATAGTACGCCGTGGCAACAGGAACTTGTGAACGCTTCTCAGGCTTTGTGGATCAAATCAGTCTGACGGAGATACTTTGACTTTTTATTCTCTCAATTTCTCATTGTGGTTTGTGGATTGTTGATTGGGGATTGTTGATTGTGGATTGTGGATTCAGTAGTGGGGCATAAACAAAATAACATTTTCATGAGTTAAATCAGGCTGATGCGCTCACTGGTCCTCTCCATTTTCTTATATGCTTGCGAGTCATGGACACTAACAGCGGAGCTGGAAAATAAGGTAAACGCCATGGAAATGAGATGCTTCAGGACTCGGTATCTGTTACAAAGACCATATATCCAACGAACAGATAAGAAAAAGAATACAACAGAAAATTGGAAAGTATGAAGACCTGCTGACCACAGCCAAGAAAAGAAAACCGGAATGGTATGGCCACGTCACCAGAACCAACGGGCTTGCAAAGACCATCCTGCAGGGTACCACCAGAGGAGGCAGAAAGAGAGGAAGACCAAAGAAACGTTGGGAAGATAATATCAGGGAATGGACAGGTACAAAACTGTGCGAGGCAATGAGAACGGCTGAGAGACGGGAGGAATGGAGGAGGCTGGTTTACATGTCATCTGTGGCGCACGGTCTAACAGACTACGGGATGTGTAGGATGTAGGTAGGAAATTTTATTATAGATTTCAGTGGTATGGACTGGTGCGAATTGGCCTATTAGTTAATGGCGGATGTCGAAATCTGTTTTCTTCGCAATTTTCGGATTGTAAGCGATCTACTTAGTTATTTATATTCTACATCTATGAGGTAGTTTCCACCCAAGTATGAGGTAGTTTCCACACAAGTATGAGGTAGTTTCCACTCATGTATGAGGTAGTTTCCACCCAAGTATGAGGTAGTTTCCACCCAAGTATGAGGTAGTTTCCACCCAAGTATGAGGTAGTTTCCACCCAAGTATGAGGTAGTTTCCACCCAAGTAAGAGGTAGTTTCCACCCAAGTATGAGGTAGTTTCCACCCAAGTATGAGGTAGTTTACACCCAAATCGCGCAATCTATTTTTTTTAAATGCTTGTAAAAAAAAATAATTCAGAAATCTTCGTGGTTTAACCAAAATTAAAAAATCTACACGTCTGCTATATATATCACATAGATCTGTTACGCTGTGTACAGTCTGCTTATGTAATAACCAAGTTGTTATGGTTTTTAATCCTAAATGTTCATTGTTGTTAATTTAATGATACATAATCACATATTTTTTTCTTTTAGACATTATTTAGATCTTCATTTCCTAACGTGGCTGCCTTCAGTCCATATGATCAGTGAGTCCATGAGTTCTATTCCTTTATAGTCTCCCTGGGTCGACTAGTTTACTCTATATGCTGTAACGCTTCCGTGTGTCCTAGTGTTGCCTGTTTAGATTCCTGTTCACAATAATAGTTAGAATAACTCAAGCCACTGAAAGAAATTTGAAAGAATACTTTTATTCTTGAACTTGTGTACAATTCCACTGGTCGCTATGCATAAAATAAACACTACACATAAATCAACAACAACGCTGAATGCGCTAAAAAACGTATCTATAGATTTTTGGTGCAGAAAGTACTAGAATTGGATTTTCCCGAAGAAAAGAAATTTCGTACTAGAAAGTAGAAGAAACTACAAGAAAGCATAATTTTATTACTTCATAAATGATTCTCAATTAAAAAAAAACATACTCTCTACACCAAAATCTAATGTTAATAAACAACTCTACATGAACTTGCAAGACAATGTTAAATACAATATAGAAACTATTAATATATTTATATACATGTAACAATATGCAAAGACCAGAACGCTATACAATACATGTTCCCATTGACACACATTCTATAGAATTCACATTGAGCCTCCTGCCCAGTATAGCTGACCAGATTCCTGTCGACCCGCATGTCCAGTGGGTGTTTCTTGTCCGCTTACAGGAGAGTCGAAAGCGAACATCTTCGGAGATCGTTTCAATTTCTCAGGAGCTCGGCTCCATTTATTAGCTCGGCATCACCTCGCCAAAAGTATAAAAAAATACAAGACAATAGAGAGTGTCGTGAAACCCGCCAAGTGTAAGTATTTCGTGTACAATAGAATCAACGCTTCAATTTTAAATGGCGCTTGCTTTATTGGAATAATTCTTAGTACCACTACCAAGGCATATTTCTCTCCCCCCCCCCCCAATCCCCATCCCCTCTCATTTCTCCATCACCAACACACCTTTTCTCTACATATATGTCTTTCACTCCCTCCATTTTTGTTCTGTTGATGTCGTTGCTATGGTAACGCAGAGATATTATATGACACTTGGATCGAGTAACAACTTGAGGGAAAAATATAAGCCAGTGGCTGATTAAATATTTTTTATATGTCAGTGTGGCGGTGTTGTTGTTATTCTTGTCGTGATGAAACGTTTCTTCCTTATTGTTGTTTTTTATATATTAAAGTCAAAGAAATGTTTAACTTGTAAAACGACACCATTCATTCTTTCTATTCAACTCTTTGTTTCGTTTTTTTTTCTTGTTGTTGTTCGTGTTTTTTGTAGTTGTTTTTTGTGTGTGTGTGTGTATTTGCACCGATCGATAAAGTCTGTGATTTACGTCATTAGTCGTAGCTTGTTTGGTTTCTTTTGTCTTGATCTGGGTGAATTACAGCTTTACCCTATTACAGACTTATCCAGACCAATACTGATCACTTACTCACTCAATGAAAGGCTTACAGTATCAGAGCTTTAGCGTCATGGGGAAGAGAAGAAGAGATGGAGATGTGGAGTGTATATGTGTGTGTGTGTGTGTGGTGTGTGTATGTTTGTATATTTATGAGTATTTGTGGATGTGTGTCAGAGTGTTTATTTAAGTGTTTATGTGTATGTGTGTTACTGTGTTTTTGTGTGTATATGTATGTGAGTGTATAAGTTCGCGAGAGACATAATGTTGTAAGAATTATAATTACAAGCCAGACCTTTGTGAAATAAGAAATCCATGAGCTCGTTAAGTGTTACAGACTTAAGAGCTTATGCAGCCCCCCCCCCCCCCCCCCCCAAATCTCATTAGTAGGCCTAATTCCAGAATCCATGTACCAGTTAAAGGACCACAGTTTAAATGAATAAAACAGAATGTTTTTTTTCTAAAAAGAATATATATAAATAACTGACATTTTGAAAGCGAGAAAGAAAAGGTTAAAAAATGTTGACAAAATGCCAAAGTGGCTCACAGATTATTCAAGGAAATATAAAAAACAAATTCTAAACATTGTAAAGTTTAAACTATTTTTAAAAAAAAGTTATTTGAGAAGATAACCAATAAACAAACCAATACATTTTAGTATCAACGGAAATCATGAAAAGATCATTGGTTTAGCAATGTTTTTATCGTATACACAGGAAAAAGAAGCCTAGATAGTGGGTTGTTTCCCTTAATCACTGTTGCCAAATGGTGCAATCAAAGGCTAATTGCAAGGAGTTGAAAGTTTAACTCAGGATTTATAACTATTTTTGTTGTGATTCGCTGTTTATATTTTTCTCGCCATGTTTTTAAATTATTTAATCCATAGCTACTGACATGATATTGTAAATGGTTATATTTTAAAATTTAGTAGAACAAAAAATATTTCTGAAATCTATTCCAGAGTTGTATGCCTGGAGTCTTATGTTATATTTAAATATTTATGTAAACTATATATATTTTTTTAGAGATTTATTTCTTCTCGCATAATGTCAAGAGCTATTTTTTCAAATCTTTAAAATCCTGCCAGAAATGTCAAAAGAAACCCGAACCCTCTGGTTGAACTTTGCGTCTTAGTTACATAAAAACTACATCTACTTTGCGTCTTAGCTACATAAAAACTACATCTACTTTGCGTCTTAGCTACATAAAAACTACATCTACTTTGCGTCTTAGCTACATAAAAACTACATCTACATTTCTCATAGAAATATTTCTAGCATTAAGCCATGGGAACACGGCTGGATAAAACCATGAAAATAAATTTAAAAAAAAAAAGACAAGTGCTTAAGGCATCAAGGAAAATGAGCACCACGAAAACAATTGTCCTATACAGAAGATTTTTGCGTCCTAAGCTTATCCGCAGTTTGAGTTTAATCTTGCATTTTGGTCAGTGCTTTAAATGGTATTAAACTACTGGTTATTATTTATTAAATAATTGAAAATGGAGATCTGTTATAATCGATTTGATGTTGTATAAAGTCACTTTTTTTCTAAACAATTGTTAACAATAGTTTCAATATAGTTAGTTATGGGCTAACTCAGTTCGGCCAGTTTGCAAAAGCGAAATTTTCCATGTACCGTACTCTTTTCTTTTCGGGAATATTATAACAGGAAATTGTTGTTGCTGTAGTTGTTTTTTTTAAACAAATACATATTTTAGGTTAGTGCTATTCTCCCGGGCTGAAATTTTCAAACATTCTATACTTATATATGAGCATTACAAGTCCATGTATATAAAGCTAAGTTTTTTTGGTATATGTAGATATAGTTTGATAGTTTGGTATACGTATGCTATAGTGGTCTATGATTTTTAAAACAAACAGTAAAAACAAAATATGTAGTTGCCACTCAATTTAAAATAAAATAAAAAAAAAACACTAACAACCACTGGGCGTCTATAGTACAGACATCAATTTAGTCTACCGACTTGAAACTCTGTGGGAATATCAAGTAAAAATCAATAGGGTCAAATACTGACAATTTTTGATGCTGGCAATCAAGGGGGAGTAACTCCTTGTCTCCGAGAGCACGCGGGGTCTTAATGTCTGTTGGTTTTAATGCATTACGCGCGCAAGTCTTGCTTCAATAAATGCAAATTTAGCAAAAATTTTAAGGACTTTTTTTTTTCTATCTGCATTAGATATTTTTTTCTGGAAGCGACAGAATGTAACAAAGTGATACAGATATTAAGAAAAATGTAATACTTGAGTAATTAGCAGTTCACACAGTAACATCTACATCATGTTGTCAAGAAGTTATAACAAAATTAAAAACATAGTATGTTATTGTTTCAAGTATTTCAAGTACGTAGCACATTGCAAGCACATCTTGCTATTGTAATAGGAACATAGAGCCATTACAAGCACATCATGCTGTTGTAATAGGAACATAGAGCCATTACAAGCACATCATGCTGTTGTAATAGGAACATAGAGCCATTACAAGCACATCATGATTGTGTCACAAGAACGTTATAATACAAACATAATGTTATAATATTAACATAGGGACATTACACAAACATAGTAATAGTGATGTTATCCCTTAGTACAGGGGGCGGAAGCCTTTTGCTAATGGTGTTCCCAACCAGAATTTCTAAATAGTTCAGCGTGCCAATAGCCTAAACGTCAGCTTGCTCTATTAAACTTTTTAATATTTTTTTTAAAGGACAATTAATTTTACTTCATTGCAAATCCAAGTCCAGAAGCATGGGAGATTATTTATAGAGAAAATTGTTAAAATCGTTTTATATTTAAAACAAAATTAACGTGTTGTGATTATCATCCTTTTTATTTGTCTTTATTTTATTTTATTTGTCTTTATTTTATACAATATTGTATTACTTAACTTTCACATTTATGGTAATTATTGTTGAAACATTATCTTTTGTTAAGTCAAGATGAGAATCTAACACTTGAAAATATTTTGTAATATTTTGATCTCAGTTTAATTTAACTGAGATGTCCTTTGATATGTTGCATCTTATGTATTATGATCCTACTATCGCTAAGTAGAATAGAAAAGTAGTAATCATACGTACTGGGTAGTTAACGTAATGTTTAAAAATATACATAATATAATTTATTTAGCCATATAATATTTATATAATTTACAAATACTTTTTACAGTTTGATCATTTATAAATTATAAATTCTAAGCCATATATTATTTTATAAAAGAAACATACTAGAAATATTAGCGCAAAAAAAAAAAACGGTTTAATTATCTCCCTTTAATAAAAAAAACCATTTCCACATTTGCTTCAATAGTGATGCCTAACAAGGTATGTTTTATAATTTATAATAGAGTAAATATTACTAACTAATTATTATTATTTTATAGAAATCCAACCCTATGGTCTATTACAAGATTTAATTATTAGAGAATTAATATTAATTTACGTTAAACAGTTGTAAATAAACATTTCCTGCATGAATTGTTTGTCCATTTAAGGAGTTTACCTTTTAAACTATAATTAAAGAAAATACATAATATAGTGTTATTGAAAGGGTCTCTATTAATTATTAGATTTGATTAGTAATGCAAATACATTTGTTTTATAGTTAAAGAATATGAGCATAGAAACTCTTTTAAATATAATTAGTCTGTATCAATTAATGAGCGCTTTGTCTTGCATGCTCTTCGCTAATTGTATAATGTCAGATACATTTTTAGTCTTTGAATGCTTAAAACAGATTTCAAGTGCAATAAAAACTGTTGTAAATATGTGAGTTGAACCAAATCTGAAAGTAAAAGAGCGAATGCCTAACAATTGAGAGTAGCAGATGACTTTTCTAAGCAGCTTCCTTCCAGATTTCTTTCCACTAATGAGGATGCCCATTTTATAAATATTTAAAATTCAACTAGCTGCATTTTATAATCGCCATGTCCCTCCACTTAAAAAAATATCTACGTCTAAAAAGGTTGTAGTAAGATCAAACGAGTAAGGTAAAAAATGGTTACATAACTCCGCTTTGAGTGCTTCGATGTACTTCTGAATACTATAGGCCTATATCTTAATATTTGCTCTAATATAAGGATGTACAGGTAGGTAAATGTTTTCACATTGATTTCACGCCAAGATATGTCCAGTTCCAATGCAAATCCATTCTAGTGGTCCTTGTAAATGAAATTTCAACCCACTGAAATGTGTCGCTATGTCATTCATAAACACCGGCCTCAACAGTCAGTTTTCCTCATTCAGAACCGGAAAATGTTGTGCTTTTTTTTTCATAAATAAAAAACACCTTTTGAAGATCCCTCGCGTGCCATTGAAAATCGCTCTACGTAGCAAGGTTGGCACTCGTTGCTGATGTTGCCGACCCCTGCCTTAGTATATTATTGTTTTGTTTTTATTGTAAAATTTTCAAGCTCAAACTTTTATAAAGGAAGTTGGCAGATGTTCAATTGTGCACATGGCACCAGCACTGATCAATCCACAGGTATTTCCATGAATATTATCGCAATGTTGTTGGACATTCTGCACGAACCAATGCTTTGGTAATAAAACTGGAACCAACTTTTAAATAATTCATCTAAAATATGACACTTTGATGGCTGTTTATAGACTCCGATATAACAATTTCTTAACATGTCCCTGTACACCAATGCTTTTTGTTTTTATTTCATCTAAAGCTTAAGGTGGGAGAGGGAGGTGGTGCCGCTGGCTCAACGTGGTGCTTTATATTCAAATTATTTTTTGATTTCAATCTAAAACCTCCATACCACCTCCGGCTGGATTTTAAACGCTTGTGTGTGTGTGTGTTTTGTTCCTTGAAGAAGGGATCGATACGAGCTTAACACGTCGACTACATGGAAAAACCATTAAAAACTAAAACTACGATTTCGTCCAGCGAAATGAAAAAAAGAAAGAATCGATATGAGTTTTAAACTGCAATTTTTCATCCACTCCGGTGATTCTTGTTGTCACTGAACCCTAAATAAAGTGTCATTAAAGCAATAGAACCATTCAGAGAGCTCAAGGTTTAAACCACTGACTTTAAACAATAGATCACGTCTAACCGTGTTGTGGTATAACAATAGAACAGTATAATGTTCACGTCTAATAATATTGAGGTATAACAATAGAACAGTGGAATGTTCACGTCTAATAATATTGATGTATAACAATAGAACAGTTTAATGTTCACGTCTAACACTATTGATGTATAACAATGGAACAGTGGAATGTTCACGCTTAACACAATTGATGTATAACAATGGAACAGTGGAATGTTCACGTCTAACACAATTGATGTATAACAATAGAACAGTGGAATGTTCACGTCTATCACTATTGATGTATAACAATGGAATATAGGGATGTTCACGTCTAACCATATTGATGTATAGCAATGGAACAGTAAAATGTTCACGTCTAATCAGATTGATGTATAACAATGGAACAGTGGAATGTTCACGTCTAACCAGATTGATGTATAACAATGGAACAGTGGAATGTTCACGTCTAACCAGATTGATGTATAACAATGGAACAGTGGAATGTTCACGTCTAATCAGATTGATGTATAACAATGGAACAGTGGAATGTTCACGTCTAACCAGATTGATGTATAACAATGGAACAGTAAAATGTTCACGTCTAACCAGATTGATGTATAACAATGGAACAGTAAAATGTTCACGTCTAATCAGATTGATGTATAACAATGGAACAGTGGAATGTTCACGTCTAACAAGATTGATGTATAACTATGGAACAGTGGAATGTTCAAGGCTAACCAGATTGATGTATATAAATGGGTTATTGAAATGTTAAAGGCTAACCAGATTGGTGTATACCAATGAATTATTGAAATATTACAGGCTAACCATATTGGTGTATAACAATGAATTATTGAAATGCTAAAGGCTAACCAGATTGATGTATAACAACAGAACAGTAAAATGTACAAGTCTCAACACATTGTATAACAATGGAACAGAGTCTAATCACATTAGGCTACATATTTTTTTCTTGTTTAATGATGATAATAATAATTTACAAAAATATTGTATAACAATAGGATTTTTATGTGAAACAATAAGATTGGCAAAAGTAACACTTATATGTAAACTATAAAAATATAAACTAAATAATATTGTACAGATAAAATATAAAACCTAGAAATATGGTTATACAATTTTAACACATTGAAAACCCTAAACTGGAGAATGCTTGATCTAGACTCTATGTAACAAAATATTTGAGCAAAACAAAAAACAATAAAATGTCTATTAAGTATTGAAACTAATATGTTTTTTTCAACTAATTAAAAGCCTATTTTTAACAATAACAAAAAAAAAAGCGTCGAAGTAAAGGCTTGAAAAGGTTAATGACTTGTAACACGAATAGCCTAACGTTAACATGACCACGAACTTACATTGCCAGATAGATTAAAAATAGAAACAAATTATTGAAATGATAGAGCTCGAATTACTAACATCAGTTGGAAATTACGTTCCCATCTCTTCCATTGCTGTCAACTTACGTAATTTAATGTCAAAGTTACAGTAAATTAGCTGTTTTAATTTGTTTTTACTTACCTGAACGTTTCTTGTAAACATTTATTCTCTCTATTTATTAAGGCAGCTTGTCGACAATGTTATATTAGATATTTGACTATATTGCGATTAGTGTTTTGTTCGTATTTTGCCAACTTTAAAGTGTTATTGAAGTAACAATGATTTTTTTTCTTGTGGTCATATTTCGTATTCAACGGTCGTCCATTAATGACGTCACACAATGTAGTCCATTTCGCCACTCCCACAAATCGTCACAAGTCTTCTAAATAAGTCCAGACCCTCCCGTTCCATTATGACAACACCTCTCCCCCCAACCCCCAGAAAACCCCCCCCACAAATTAAACGATTACAAATGTTCAATTTCGAAATGAGCATGTTTCAAATCAAGTTTTGTTGCCATTTTTGTATTAACGTTTTAGAACAAACAATAAAAGTACCGTATTGCAATTTATTGAGTAAAGAAAGTTCAAGAGGACATTTCATTGAAAGATGTTTATTTTTGGGATGTGGCGTCATATTGTTTAAACACTCTCCTCCTTCTCAGAACACAGAAAATATTGTAAGATAAAAGATACTAATGCTATGTTCAACCTTCTCAGAAAATGCCATACACTAAGCTTGCCCATAGATAGTCAAATTGATTTGTTTGACCAAACAGTACTACCAATACTCACGTACGGAAAATTGTGCCATTTTAGAAAATATTAGACTAAGATATTTTAAGATGATTTTAAAATTGAACACAAAAACACCAAATTATGTAGTCCTAGGCGAAACAGGCAAACTTTATATAAGATCATTTATTAAAAAAAAAATGTTACACTTCTGGATCAAAATAGCATAGCGACCGGTTAACAAAGCAGAATTTCTAAAATAATTTATAACATTTTACTTAAAGAGCACCTGGTTGAAAAATGCAAATGGTCCGCCAATATAAAGTTACAACTAGAACAACTAAGATTAGGATATATTTGGTTAGAACAAGATATAATAGATACTAAACTTTCAAAATCAATAATTAACTTACGTATAAATGATCAAAGTAAACAAGAACTTTATGAGAGTATGCAAATAAGCAATTAAGGTAAATTATATAGCGCTCTAAAATATAAATCTGACTGGGAAAATATTCCACCCTTTTTAAATAAATTACATCTGAAAGAAGCTATCTATATATTAAAAATACGAACAAGTAATAATAATTTCCCTGTTGAACTGGGTCGCCACTCCAGAATAGATTATAATTTAAGAGTATGTCCCCTTTGCTTAAAAGATATAGGAGATGGATTTCACTATTTACTTCAATGCTCAACGAAAAATGTATCTAAAAAAATATTACTATAACAGACCTAATGTAGAAAAAATGTCAGAACTGCTTAATTCTAGTTCTCTAAAAGAACTTAAAAAACTAAGCATATTTTCAAAAATATCAACATGTTGGTTTGTCACTATGTTAATGAGAGATAGTCGTGGAAGTAATGTAATATACTAAGCCGCAAGAAAAATTTTGAATGATTTCTTAAATGTTCGTTCTCACTATGTTAATGCTGTGCAGGTCTAATGAAAGTGATGTACCTGTATGTCTATGTTAGTAAATTAAGTTGTTGTTTTTTTCTTGTTTCCCCCCCCCCCCCCAAAAAAAAATTGTATTAGAAACTAAATTATCCCCCCTGAATTTTCTTTTAGGATACCTTTAATTAATAAATTTATTATTACCTTCATTTTTATTACTAATATTTGTATTACTATTATTGTTCAATTTATTATTCACTAATGCTATAATTTTCTTACGCTTTTGACTATGCCTTTATTGTACCTATGTACTATGTGGCAAATAAACATTGTTCATTGTTCATTGTTTATTGTTCATTGTTCATTGTTCATTGTTCCTCCTTGTCACATATCGTCACAATTGTTTGACCTCCCATTTATATCTTAGTCGCATGACGTCATTTATGGAAGGCCCCTCAGTGGTTACGAGTAGGCAGTGCATGTGTTAAAGTGAGTAACGTGTCCTTCTGTTTAGACCCACACAAACTGTGTACATATTATTTAGTGTCCACATTTTGGTTTAAAGCTATGGGTAATATTTTTTGTTACGTTTTACCAGCATCCATCATTGTCTTCTACGTTAGTATGAGTTACTTGTTCATAAGAAACTTCATTCCCCCACCTCTACTCCCGCCTCCCTCATCCTAACAACTTTGATAATTGGGAGCTCGTCCCGAATTGCATAATCCTTTTTTTTTGTAAATATTATTTGTATAATACTACACTTCACTTGCCAATATAGCCACTTTATCCCTACGGTTAAGTCAGATCAATAGATAGCACCTTCTGTTTCCCTTACTGCTTACTGCCCAGTAATCTTTCTAGCAGTGAATGTATAGAGAAAATAAAACTCAGTTCTCTAGAGTCAATTATCTCTTGACATACATCGATTTAGATGATAACCAAGAACGATGGACTTCACGAGTGGATGGGAAATGTTTCAGCTTATCAAGATATAACATGGTAGGAAACGAAAAGTGGATAGTTATATAGAGTAAACACGTCAGTGGAAAGATGCAGATCATAGTGAAATGTCATATAGATTAAATACTTCAGTCGAAAGATGCAGATCATAGTGAAATGTCATATAGATTAAATACTTCAGTCGAAATATGTAGATTATAGTGAAATGTCATACAGACTTAATACTTCAGACGAAATATGTAGATTATAGTGAAATGTCATATAGATTAAACACTTCAGTCGAAATATGTAGATCATAGTGAAATGTCATATAGATTAAACACTTCAGTCGAAATATGTAGATCATAGTGAAATGTCATATAGATTAAATACTTCAGTCGAAATATGTAGATTATAGTGAAATGTCATACAGACTTAATACTTCAGACGAAATATGTAGATTATAGTGAAATGTCATATAGATTAAATACTTCAGTCGAAATATGTAGATCATAGTGAAATGTCATATAGAGTAAACACTTCAGTCGAAAGATGCAGATCATAGTGAAATGTCATATAGATTAAATACTTCAGTCGAAAGATGCAGATCATAGTGAAATGTCATATAGATTAAATACTTCAGTCGAAATATGTAGATTATAGTGAAATGTCATACAGCCTTAATACTTCAGACGAAATATGTAGATTATAGTGAAATGTCATATAGATTAAATACTTCAGTCGAAATATGTAGATCATAGTGAAATGTCATATAGATTAAACACTTCAGTCGAAATATGTAGATCATAGTGAAATGTCATATAGATTAAATACTTCAGTCGAAATATGTAGATCATAGTGAAATGTCATATAGATTAAACACTTCAGTCGAAATATATAGATCATAGTGAAATGTCATACAGACTTAATACTTCAGTCCAAATATATAGATCATAGTGAAATGTCATATAAATTAAATACTTCAGTGGAAAGATGCAGATCATAGTGAAATGTCATATAGAGTAAACACTTCAGTCGAAATATGCAGATCATAGTGAAATGTCATATAGATTAAATACTTCAGTCGAAATATGTAGATCATAGTGAAATGTCATACAATTTTAATTCTTCAGTCCAAATATATAGATCATAGTGAAATGTCATATAGATTAAATACTTCAGACGAAATATATAGATCATAGTGAAATGTCATACAATTTTAGTTCTTCAGTCCAAATATATAGATCATAGTGAAATGTCAAACAATTTTAATTATTCAGTAGAAATATATAGATCATAGTGAAATGTCATACAGACTTAATACTTCAGTCCAAATATATAAATTATACTGAAATTGTATTCATACTTAACACTTCAGTAGAACTGTGTAGATCATAGTAAAATGTCATAGAGACTTAATTCTTCAGTAGATATATAGATCATAGTGAAGTAACAAAATGGAGTTTAAACAATAACTCAACACTGATTGATGGTAGACCACAATAAATGGGGGGGGGGCGGGAAATTAATTTCCCGAAGCCTACTACTCCATCTTTGAAGGATGAAAATCGTTTACTTCGTCTGCTCTCTATATAAATAATGAATGAGACGTATCCGTTAGAACGTTATGTGTCCAGTCGTGATCAATTTGTTTTAAAGCTCTTACTATATATCCAACCAATATTTAGTGGATTTATTTCATGGCCTCAGAAGAACTACAGTAGGAGTCTGACTCGATGTGTGCATCTTTGTGTGTATTTAACAGTTCATAGGGAATTGTGATAAACAAATCTTTGCATTGGGCCACAGCTCCAAGCCAGAATATCAAGACTTTTAATGCCACCACAAGCCTAGGCCACAGAAACTGGAGAACGCTGCTTCAGCAGCCTTATGATCAATTCGTCCGAATGGTACTTTACTTACAAGACTAATAATAAGCTTAGTATTTTTTTAAAACTTTCAGTAATATGGCCTATGATGCTGCGATTTTTAAATGCCATTAGTTCTTTAAATTTAGATCGAACTTTTCTTCGGCAATAACAATTGAGAAAGATAATACTGCTGTTCACAAACTACATTAAAAAAGTAATCAATAACATTTTATATTTTACTATGCAGTTTATTTATCTATTATTCCCACACATCTCTTTTATAAAGTGTAATGTATTGTAAACTTATAGAATTTTAGTGTACAGTGATTGTATAGAATTTGCTATAAATCTGTTTTATATTTTTTTATTATACAGTGATTGTATAGAATTTGCTATAAATCTGTTTTATATTATTTTATTATACAGTGATTGTATAGAATTCGCTATAAAGCTGTATTATAGATTTTTTTACAGCTCGTTTTATATTTAGATAATTTTCGTTAAAGCTGTTTTATGGATGTTGCTTTTAATGTGTATTTTTATATTTTAGTTTTAAACAGCTACTTTATAGGTTTTGTTATGAATCTATTTTATAGGTTTCACCATATCGCTTTCTTATAGATTTTGATAAAAATATATTTATAGATGGTGTTGAAAAGCTTTTTATCATAAAGCTTATTTTTGTAATAACGTTTACTAAAGCTATTGTATAGAAAATTATAGAGTGTTTTATTTTAATTATTTCTTCATTTGACTAAAGAGATTTTTTTATGCCAGCAATCAACACCCGTGGTATTTGTTTTTGTCTTTCCTCAAATTGATTGTGAAAGCTAAAATAAATGCCACGTGACCTGAGTGAAATTATTGAGAAATGCTTTTGTGTCTGGAGGCAAAAACTCTTTAATGGTTGAGAAAAAAAATACCTTTAAAAATGTATATGTGTTGGGTAGGCTATGTTTTATTAATTATTAGCCATGGAAAATAAAAGTTACGACTATTCGTTCATTAGTCGTACAGACTTGAAGCTATTTTAAAGCTATTTACTCTAATGTTGCGGCTACGTCCCCAAAAAGATCAATGGAAAAAGGAATATACGATTCGTTCTGCCAATATAATTGAGGCGTATTTAGGCACGTTCCACATGTTCCGTGGAACAGGAGCCCCCACACAAAAAGGGCCCCCACACAGCCCAAAAATGACCTACATGGTTGATCAAGTATGGGTGTTCAAATGAGCAACTGACGTTTAATGAACTAAAACGCTAATTTGTTTATATATTAGAGACAGTTTGAATAAAAGAGATTAACGTATAAAGTATAAGGGAAAGATAGAAAAAGAATGTGCACTTACATTTGAGTGCACTAACACTGTGTGCACCATTACTGGGTGCCCTAACACTTTGCACAAACAATGAATGCACTAACGCTGTGTGCACTAATACGTGTGTTCACTCAAAGGTTTCCGTGCCATGCTTCAGTTCATCATTCCCATTAGACATATTGATTTGGAAATAAAAACGAACCAACAAAGTCAGTATGTTATAAACTCATTTGTTTCCGTCTCTCCGTGTGCCGGCTGCTGCTTACAATACAGTGCAGGAGGAAATTACACCATTATTTTCAGCCATTGCTAACGTGTGATTGCCTAAGTAAATGGAGCAATTACTCGGATTACTTAGTCAATGATGTTTTGTTACAATGTCATGTTTAGTGGTTACCTCTAGCTTTTATTTCATCCTCTGTATTAATTTCGCTTTATATATTGTTGTTTTGTTTGTTGTTGTTTTTTGGCGACCGACCATCCGAACAGAGTTTTGATGACTTATTGACCCCCCCCCCCCCTTTTCAGTCGTCCTATCTCGATGAAACGTAGCACATAGACGTCAAGTCAATAATAATACATTATATTACATTTTCTTCGACATCCCCCACCCTCAACACACGCCAAACAACGAAAATCAATTAAAAACACCTTACGGTGCGCATTTTAAAATCCTTATTCGACTTGACCTATGTTAAACTAATTTATCAATTTAATCATATATAGAGCAGCTATAAAATTTCTTTTTTCCCTTCTTTATTTGTATTTGCATAACAAATATGCAGATAAACAATACGAATAATTAAATTCAATTTTCTTCGTGCGTTTTTTTTTTAAATCTGTATTAAATGTAGTAAATACGTTGGTTTTGGTTGTCTGCCAATATTTTCTTGTATAAGGCCAATTATGTCCCTTTAGATGAACTCTGCTTGTGTTTTTTTTTCTACTATGTAGGTAGCAAAGATCACAATCTATAGAAGGCTGATGCACAGCTAAAATGCATATAAATGATTTATACGGGAAAAGAAAAAAACACTTCGGTTTTGGATGCTGTTCATTTATATAAAGTAAAATGACGTGATTAAAAGCTATACATACAAAAGCAAACAAGACATGTTTACATTAAAACATTTGTTCATTAAGGCACGAAATACTAGTTCATGAAATATATAATCCTGAATTCATAGTTAATCATATAATCCAGATAAAAACGGAAACACACATTCAAAACAGAACGTAATTTAGAAATTAACTTTACTTTGAAATGTCTGTTCATTTATCCATGAGATGTTCGTTCATAAAGCATACAGTACAATCTTGAATGTATTTTTAACATTAACATATCATCGTTATTTTCATTTATAAAGGGAAAGAGTCAAGTTAAAAATAAGACATCACTCTTTGTTCGTTTATATTAAATCAGTGGTCCACACACCAACTAGACAATGAGTTTTCGTCAGTCTTATTGTTGTTTTTAAATATCTCAATTTCATAATTTCTTTGTAGTTTTGATTTGTGTGTGATGCCATTATGAATTATAAACTGAATAGCAGTATAACCCACCTAGGCTGAGAATCGAACTTAAAGTATTTATACACGAACACAAACATATCATGAGCATGATTTGGGATTTGAGTATTTTAAAGTTAAGAAATAACTCGCGAGTATACAGATTTGATCCATAGGTCTCCAGGCTTTAGGCTCTACCCTCCGTACCAAAGCCTACTGCAAACTCCACCCACAAGATTTCACACTCGTTGATTGTGTCAATAGCACGTGAGTTCATTTCGTTCATTTGATTGTGGCGATAATATTTTTTTCCATATTTAATTTGTCTTGTTGTGGATGGTAGAGAGAGAAAATCTCTGCAGGCTAACTTGTCTCTTGTGGCCACTGCGTCCATCACAACCCCGCCCTCTGTCACTCTCATTCACTCAGCCCCCCCCCCCCCCCACACACACACACATACGTCAAAGAGCCCTACCCGGTCAACCCATCATCCATGCAGAACATCCTTAGCTAGGTGGGTGTTAATGTAAATACTTTTTACTATTTCACCAAGTCATTGAATGTAAGGGATTCATGGAGAGTGGTAAAGAGCTGAGAGAGAAGGAGAGGGGAGTGGAAGAAGGAGGGAGACAAGGAAGAGAATGGAGAGATAGTGAGAGAGATAGACGAAGAGAAAGTATACAGGGGATTGGGTGGGGAGAGAGGAAAACATTGTAAGAGGTATTTTCAAAAATAAAACTGTGTAGCTTGGCGGCTAAAATATTTATTCGTTTATTCATCCATCCTTCTATCTATCCATCTAGCTTTCCATCCATCTATACAGCCATCCATCAAGGCATCAATCAAACCACCAATTTATCTTTCCATCTACCAACTTATCTATCCACCCATTTATCTACCAGTCTATCTTCTGGCCTTCTCCCTATCCAACCATCTAGTCATGTTTATATATAGGCTATATATATATATATTAACCAACCTATCTATTATCTAGTTATCTAACTATTTATCTATAATCAATCTATCGATGCATCTTTACAAGCATACATTCATTCACTCGCGTAAGCATATCTATCAATCTTTTATCAACCCACCCATCCATCATTCCAACGAGTCAACATTCGCAATAATTTATTCTCTGTTACCAACTCCATCATTTTATATTTTATACGAACCATTTATTAATATCTATTACACTTGACAAAATGCATCACACACAAACATGTGATGGCAGCCCAACGATGAAAGAAATCATTCGATTTAGCCCAAAGGATCAATCGTCAACATAAACCAATCAACGGGCTAGAACACAGGTGGAGCTCACAAGAGGCCAATGAGAGCCACACAATAGGTATACCTATTATGTGATCAGAGCCACCTTCCTGCAAGTTATGTATGTTAGTTACGTTAGTTCTGTTCTATAAAGCGCTACATCATTGTTACATAGAATTAAATGTACAACACATATTCAAATATAAGCTTAGTTAAATAAATGTTCTACTCAAATCTTAACTGATAGAGGTCTATGTAAAGTGCACGTATATTACTTTAATACAGGAAAAGAACCCTATACAAACAGTTATAATAACAGTTGGTTATAAAAAAAACATTTTAATAAATGAAAAAAACTATAAAAAAAATACAAGGTATTTTTAAAAAAAGTATATCATTGAAGAAAAATGTCTATCTTCAAAAACAGAAAACCTACTATTGTATCAACTACAAAAGATCTAATCTAGAATTAAATATTGAATGCCTAATATTGATCCTAATCTAGAATTAAATATTGAATTCCTAATATTGATGTGACTACAGAGGATCGACTACTGAAGTAATTACAGAAGACCTACACTTATTACCAAAGACCTATTATTGAATTGAGTACAGAAGATAGACTATTAATTCAAGTGACTAAAGAAGACCTACTGTTGAAGTGAATACAGAAGCAGAGACTTCGAACAACTTGAACGCTTCGATTAATTCGTCAATTGAATAGATTTGTAATACAGTTAGGAAATAGTTTTACAAAAAATCTATTCAAGTTTATAACGACTTTGTTCAAAGATACACAATTTAATATCAATATAATACTGTTTAATATCAAGACATCGAAGAACAAGAGTAAAATATCAATAGACAAACATAATACTAATAATCAAAGATAACACACTGTACATCCAAAAAAAACAACACTTTTAATGTGTTTGACTGACTTTTTCATTTTTCCAAACTCCATCTGTCTCTCTCTCAAACTATCTAGCTCTTTCTCTCTCTCTCTCTCTCTCTCTCTCTCTCTCTCTCTCTCTCTCCCTGTAGATTTAGAGCCATCCCCCCACTACTCCATATAGACTGAAATGAAAGAGTTCAAAGCAGAAACTTGTTTGATGTCTAATGTTTATTGCCGACTATTCTAATCAACAATGGAATCTCTAACTTCTGTAATGCCATGTTTTTCCCCATTAGCGGAACTATTGATTTCTGTTCAAGTGTTGACTGCATGAACCCTTACTTCCCTTTACAGCAACTCGACTTGATAGAACCAAACATTATAGAATGTACGTACTTTACACAATAGGGACGTGAATGCACTTTACACAATAGGGACGTGAATGCACTTTACACAATAGGGACGTGAATGCACTTTACACAATAGGGACGTGAATGCACTTTACACAATAGGGACGTGAATGCACTTAACACAATAGGGACGTGAATGCACTTTACACAATAGGGACGTGAATGCACTTTTCACAATAGGGACGTGAATGCACTTCACACAATAGAGACGTGAATGCACTTTACACAATAGGGACGTGAATGCACTTTTCACAATAGAGACGTGAATGCACTTTACACAATAGGGACGTAAATGTACTTTTTACAATAGGGACGTGAATGCACTTTACACAATAGGGACGTGAATGCACTTTTAACAAAAAAAGAGTTAATACACTTTACACAATAAAGAGTTAATACACACTACACAAAAAAAGAGTTAATACACTTTACACAATGGAGACGTGAATGCACTTTACACAATAAAGAGTTAATACACTTTACATAATGGAGACGTAAATGCACTTTACACAATAATAATATATGTTTGTCAATGTTAAGTTCTATATGAAATTTAAAACAATAAAACAAAATATTATTTTTAAGCCCATTTAATACGTTGCAGACACTTTTTCTATATAGAATAAAATAATTGTATTTAATTAATCTCATAACCTATTAGACAAACCACTTAATTTACAGACTATTCAGGTATCAGTAGGCGTATCGCAACACAAAAAATTCTAAATGGTTATAACAATAAAAAAAAAAACCAATAAACTTAATGATCTGCACAAATCTTCGTTTGTTTTAACTAATTACTTTTGCAGCAGCCGTACAGTAGCCGTACAGTAGCCGTACAGTAGCCCTACAGTAGCCGTACAATAGCCTTACAGTAGCCGTACAGTTGCCGTACAGTATCCGTATGCTTTGAAGGGGACTAGGGGACGAAACTCGCTAGTTTGTAAAAAAAAAAATTCTAATCATTTCCTGCAAATCTTTAACGAAACAAATATTGAGGGGAAGAATGAAAAGGAGAGGGAGACGGGGGGTCTAAACTTCTAAAAGAAATCCCCCCCATGGATCTAAGTCTCTATTTCAGTGGTTCCCAGTTCCCACACATACATTTTACACCCTGGTGGAGCCATTTATTTTAAAGTAAGATGTTGCATTTGACCACATTAAAGCGAAAACGGAAAACAATAGAATTAGATAAGTATTTTTTACATTTAGAGGCGCCCCTGTAAAGACGTATCGCCCTCCCTCCCTCCCTAAATCGATGCTGTTCAAATTTTGAGAATTACTGCACCAGATTTTACTGGATGATTAGGGATGTGTGGCTATTCGAAATGTCGGTGCAAGATAATCCCATTACATCGAGTCGTGTAATCCCATTACATCAAGTCTTGTAATGTGACTACACCAAGCGTCGTGTCTTTGGCATCACAAAATCACTTGTAGCCCACGTAACTTAATGGACAGGATTGAAAATACATGTTGGGTTTCGTGGCTTTATTATGTCAAGTAGTTTTGTTTTTTAAACGAGTATTTTGTTTTTAAATATTAAAATTAAGTGTGCTAACATGTGCATTAAAAGTTTGTTTATTATGTTTACGAGTTACAAAAAAACGTTCCCACGAATCGCGAACCGTAACCGGACCAAGACAGGAAAAAGTATCGGGTAGCTAAAAGAATAATACGTTAAGATCTAAATTAGATTAATATAATATACCAATGTTAGATTATTAGATTAAAGTAATAGACCTTTGTTAGATTATTAGATTAATGTAATAGACCTTTGTTAGATTATTAGATTAAAGTAATAGACCTTTGTTAGATTATTAGATTAATGTAATAGACCTTTGTTAGATGATTAGATTAAAGTAATATACCTTTGTTAGATTATTAGATTAATGTAATAGACCATAAACCTATGTTAGATTATTAGATTAAAGGAATAGACCTTTGTTAGATTATTAGATTAAAGTAATAGACCTTTGTTTGGTTATTAGATTAAAGTAATAGACCTTTGTTAGATTATAAGATTAATGTAATAGACCAATGTTAGATTATTAGATTAAAGTAATAGACCTCTGTTAGATTATAATATTAATGTAATAGACCAATGTTAGATTATTAGATTAAAGTAATAGACCTTTGTTAGATTATTAGATTAATGTAATAGACCTATGTTAGATTATTAGCTTAATGTAATAGACCTTTGTTATATTATTAGCTTAATTTAATAGACCTTTGTTAGATTATTAGATTAATGTAATAGACCTTTGTAAGATTATTAGATTTTCTTTATATACCTATATTTGATGATTGCTATAGACCTATATTATATTATTATAATTGATAGACCTGTATTAGATAGTTAGATTATTGTTTAAGACCTATATTAGAAAATTAGATCGTTATGAACCTTTTGGCTAACAGTATTTGTTCTCCCAGATGTAAGCCTAGATACTTTGAGCCATTTGAATCCGACATTAAACCATGATACTTGAGTAGTATAGATGTCACTTGCCTATACAAATGTGTGAAAATTCATATCAGGTGTGACGTAATTATATGCCAAATAAAGGCGATATAAATGTTAATGGGTGTCAAAGTAATGGAAGTTTACAAATAATTAGGAAAGAAAAGAACTGTAAAACGCTGAAATATAATATCAAGGTGGTATCCTATTAATTTCATGCTAGATTTTAGTGAAACAAAGTTTTCAGATCACGTGACCACGGCATACAAAGGTAGGCAGACTTCTCTTATCCCCAACAAACGCCAGGTATTCATCAGAGCTAGGTAGACTTTAGAATAACTCTCCAGACCCGGGAAATGTTGTTGTTGCTTCGTTCTGTATTTCTGAAGATGAACATGTCTCCCTTTTTTTCTGTATGGCTTCTCTGGTGGCCTAATACGAAACCTAACTACGCCCTGAAAGTCCTATTGCATTTGTCGCTATCAATGTTTGTGGTTTCAGGAATTGGCAGTGCTGTACAGTGTGTCGTTTCTTTGCCATTTTCTTTTTATCCTTATTTATTTGCCTAGCCCTGGGTTTTTTCTAGTATTTTCTCCCAAGTATGCCCCAGCAGTGATTACATTTCTCCACTTAGACACTTGGCTCGGTGGGCGGCTAATGTTTCTCGTGTGCTAAGGTCGATGTCAAGTTTTTTGAAGAGTTGGCTTAAGACCGTCAATGTACCGCTTTTTGTTTCTGCTCTTCATTGCAACTTCGCAAAAAAAAAAAAAAAAATAAAAAATAAAAAAAAAATAAAAAAAAAAAAAGTTAGATTGAAAATATGTATTCTTGCACTCTTACCAATAGTCCAGCCAGTGGCGTGGCCAGGTTTTGACGCTAGGGGGAGCGAATTTTTAGGAAAAAGGCCCCACTTTTAGCGATTTTACCAGATTAACAGAAGAACTAAGAATTCGTACGTATTAAGTGTTATAAGAATATCCTGTGCCTCAGGATACACACACTGTATAATAGTGCAGTATTTTTTAAACCATCCACTATTTTTACTAGAAACTATTAGTGATGGGAATCTCTGCAAAATTGATTGTATCTACTGCTCATTTTTGGGATGAACATCTAGACATCTAGTGTCGAAAAGTTTTTATAGAATCAATGATACAACTGCATTCTTCTTCCTTTAATTTTGAAAGACGAGATAAATCGCCAATAGAGACATTTTTAAAGAGATTTTTAAAAATACAGTTTCAATATTTGTATTTACTGTGTCTATGTTGTCTATGTTACATAGCACTGTCTCTATGATACGGTATAGGAACGCTCTATTTTTTTCTAATTATTTCATCTTAGCTGTTAAAACACCACGCCCGACGGTTATATCCTTAACAAACGAAATTTAAAAAGAAAAGTTATTTTTCTACTTTTATTCTTTCTTTTAAATTCTGTGGGTATCTTTTTCTACACGTATACGGCCGAGAAGAAGAAAGCCAGCGCGCTTTGTCACATTATTACTTTTCGGTGAGTACACCCGACTTGAACCCCATCTTTTTTTTGAGAATGCGAGCGAGCGTACTCTTTTGGGGCTCGGAGAACTAACTCTGCTGTGTCCACGCACCACTGATACATCGCCGTAAAAGTTAGGCACAAACGGTTGATCGTTCCTGTCCACTCTATGTTCCTGCTTATGATCTGGTATCCACTAGAGTAGCCTAGGGATCGGCAACCTAAGGCATGCAAGAGACTTCCAAGAAGTGTTTTATTATTGATGAAAACAAAAACAAATATATTTTCCAGTAATATTCATATTGAGTGAAATCAAATTCACAACATGTAACTATATGTTTTTCCCTATATAAAGGCATATAATATTAAGATAGATAGTTGGGCTTTTTGAGAAGCACATCGAAGCACTCAAAGCGGAGTTTCAAGACTTTCAAATTGATTTTTTTCATACCTAATCAAGCCTAACTGGCTTAATCTTACCTTTTTTTTGTATTAATTGTAGGGATATTGGCGATTTTAAAACGTAGCCAGTTGAATTTTAAACCTTTAATGAAATGGGCATCGAAATGTGCCACATTTTTAAAGAGATAAACTCCTTAAGGTTGAATGGACACATAATTAATGAAGGAAATGTTTACTTACAACTGTTTAACGTTAATTAATTAATTGTTTACCTCTAATAATTAAATCTTATAATGAATACTACAACGCTAGTTTACGTAAAGAATTAATAATAATTAGTCAGTAATATTTGTTATATTACAAAACATAACTTGTTTGGCATCACTATTAAATCAAATTTAGAATCTTTATGTTAATTAAAGGGATATAATTAGCTACTTTTATTTCCGATAATATTTCTAATATTATGTTTTTTAATTTTTATTTTATGAAAGACTAAATGGTCTACAACTTATAACTTTATAATGACCAAACTGTCAAAAAGTAGTTCAAAATTATATAAATATTTAATGACTAATATAATATATGTACATTTTCTGAACATTACATTAACTACCCAGTTTGTATGATTACTTTGTATCAATGCCGATTAACGACAGTTTGGTGAAAGTTATGACTCATTGTAACTTGAATTTCAATGTCTAGTAATGCCATTGAGCCTAAAATCAAAAGGCACCAAATGTCATGAAGAATTATGTAACATCCTTCATACTAAGACTATAGAACTCGAAGAAATAGTGTGGTAAATGGAAGTGATGACATCGCAGAAAAGATACTTGATCAATATCTCGTGTTTTTGGTTTATCTTCATTTTAATCATGGGTATAGTATCCTCCATGCTTGTGGCTGCAGCTGAGGCTGTAGAGGAAATAATGGAAGGCAGAAGTCAAAAATTGATCATAGCTGTTCAGGTTGTTACATGGCTTTTTTTACTCCAACTAATAGAACTTTTACTTTTATCTGGAGCTGTTGACATGATCCTTACTCCATGACATTTACCATTCATGATGTGAAAAAAAAAAGAAATGCTTGAGAGAAAATGAAAATTGTGAATGTTCTGAAATCTTGACACCAACTATCAACTGTACTAAAAAAAAAAAAAAAAGAAAGATAAAAACACATGTATTTACTACAAGAAAACATAACACAAAATAAACAGAAACATATACTACAAAAAATATTATAATTATAATACTAAAAAAAAAAAAAAAAAAAAAAAAAAAAAAAAAAAAAAAAAAAAAAAAGAATAAATTAAAAAAACATCTCAGTTAATGAGAACAAAATATTATAATCAATATTAGTAGTTCATATATATGTATTTTGACAACCAAATGATAACCTTTGTAAAATAGTTACCATAAGTTTAAATGTGAAAGTTTGGTAATAACATTTTCTATTTGGTATAAATGCTAATAAAAAGGATGATAATCACATACACATTATTTTTTTAAATTAAATATAAAACGCTTTAACGATTTTCTCTATAGAGTTCCTTTGCTTTTGGCCTTTGTCATGCTACAGATTTTAAATTACTTAGGCCCACTTGCCTTATAAGAAAAGACGTATAATAGAGCAGGTTGACTTTAAGGCTGTTGGCACGCTGAATGATTTAGAAATCCTACCTTGGCGCACCATTAACAAAATGTTGCCGACCCCTGCACTAGAGTGTGACCTTCATTTCGTATCAAATTAAATTAAACTAAAATTAACTAGATCTAGATCCAACAAGGTTTATTAATCATATTGGAACAAATTAAATTGTTTAAATGTAATTTAAATTTTAAAAATATTAGAAACAGTATAAGAAACTGGCTTGTTAAAATTATTACATTTTTTTTTCCCGAAAAGGCCCTTTTTTTTCGAAAATGGTCGTAGGGGGAGCGGCTGATCCCCCTGCTCCCCCCTGGCCTTTCGAACGTCTGTTTTCAGCAACTGGGTGTGTATGCTTGATGTGTCGGCTGTAAGACACCCTTTTTTTTTAGCAACTGGGTGTGTATGTTTGATGTGTCGGCTGTAAGACACACTTCTGTTTTCAGCAACTGGGTGTGTATGCTTGATGTGTCGGCTGTAAGACACACTTTTGTTTTCAGCAACTGGGTGTGTATGCTTTATGTGTCGGCTGTTAGACACACTTCTGTTTTCAGCAACTGGGTGTGTATGCTTGATGTGTGGGCTGTAAGACACACTTCTGTTTTGTTTTCAGCAACTGGGTGTGTATGCTTGATGTGTCGGCTGTAAGACACACGTCTGTTTTCAGCAACTGGGTGTGTATGCTTGATGTGTCGGTGTGAGACAGCCGGGTGTGTATGCTTGATGTCAGTGGCGTAGCTAGGGGAGGGTAAGGGGGGTCCAAATTCGGAAATCCCCCCGGGCCCCTACTTCAGGGGAGCCCCCAAAGGAGTGTCCGAATGGTTTTTTCTCATGTCATAATGTCGAATGTCAAAATGTAGGGAGCCCCTAAACAGGCCAAGCCCCCCCCCCCCCGGCCCCCAAATCCCTTGCAACGGCACTGCTTGATGTGTCGGTGTGAGATAGCTGGGTGTGTATGCTTGATGTGCGGCTGTGAGAAAGCTGGGTGTGTATGCTTGATGTGTCGGTGTGAGACAACTGGGTGTGTATGCTTGATGTGTCGGTGTGAGACAACTGGGTGTGTATGCTTGATGTGTCGGTGTGAGACAACTGGGTGTGTATGCTTGATGTGTCGGTGTGAGACAACTGGGTGTGTATGCTTGATGTGCCGGCTATGAGACAGCTGGGTGTGTATGCTTGATGTGCCGGCTGTAAGACTGCTGGGTGTGTATGCTTGATGTGTTGGTGTGAGACAGCTGGGTGTGTATGCTTGATGTGCCGGTGTGAGACAGCTGGGTGTGTATGCTTGATGTGCCGGCTGTGAGACAGCTGGGTGTGTATGCTTGATGTGCCGGCTGTAAGACTGCTGGGTGTGTATGCTTGATGTGCCGGCTGTAAGACTGCTGGGTGTGTATGCTTGATGTGCCGGCTGTAAGACAGCTGGGTGTGTATGCTTGATGTGCCGGTGTGAGACAGCTGGGTGTGTATGCTTGATGTGCCGGCTGTGAGACAGCTGGGTGTGTATGCTTGATGTGTCGCTGTGAGACACACTTCTGTTTATGGGATCTTATCCTGCCATCCAATTTTCGATAGTAATTTCCGGAAGCGGTGAACTTGGAATATATAAATAGTAGTTTTACATGCCGTGGGCCGCCGTGGGCCTGCTATACACTGTCCATGTTTTGCTCGCGTACAGCAACCTCGGCAGTACCTTGGCATTGTATATTTTAAAATATTTTTTTTACTGTACGAAGATTTCCCTAAAAATATCTTGGCGTTTAAGAGGGACTTAAACCTGAGACATTCTTCACTGCAATCCTAACGCTCTGTCGATAGACCAAATTTTACCAGGGATATAAATATAATATTTGATTTTTAATTGAATTCTAGTTAATCTCGTTATAATTCTAGTTAATCTCGTTATAATTCTAGTTAATCTCGTTATTTCTCAAAGTATAATGAATACCGTAAAATTATAAAAATGTTTCTTCTAAATAGAGCTTTGAAAATCGCATATAATATAATATGAGCTGCCGGCTGATAAATAGTCCGGTGATAACGTCATTACCGGTGTCACCATGGACACCTGATTCTAATCAACGGACGGAAAGGTAAACCTCTTCGTGGGTCTAGCCAAAAGACTGTAATAACGTGTGTCCGCCTGCTTATTATTTCCTCTTTTAAACTTCTTTGACATTTTGTCAATCTCTGGCTGTTCTTGATTTTTCTGGATGAGCGGATGAGCGTGGGACGCAATAATCTTCTTTATAGGAGGGGCGTCTGTAATATATTAGATAAGATATGAACCATTTTTTTTTTCGTTTCTGTTTGTATTAACAATTTTCTTTTAATCGATTCACCAATCATCGTCACTTAATTGGATGCCGTCAAATTTAAAATAAATGAATAAATAAATAAAGAGCGCTTTTATAACGAGCGTTTTTGGGGGATTTAAATTAAACTAGGAGCAAAACAGCCAAAAGCGTAACAAAATAGCCACACATACTCACATATACGTCATAGTTATTTGTTGATGATGACGAAATCAGACGTCCGCATTGCCGTGACGTAGGCTATTCTCCCTTGATCAGCCTACTCCCAAACCCACCCCGCCTCTACTTGAACTTTATTTCCTTGCAACTTATTCACTTCTATGTGGGGAGGGAGGGGATAGGGAAAAGCCTCCTATGTCATTTTCATTTAAGGGTGGACGAATTGATGGGTGTATTATTAGCTTTGTATTAACTCCCCCCCCCTCCTTTTCCCCTGATCTCAGGATGCGCATGTCAATACAGACAGTGTATCATTTCATTGATTTCCTTTGCTCTTGTTGTTTAGTTTTGTAATTCTCTCTCACGTTAAGTGACGTCAGGAATGCGTGGGCGGCCCGGGTACAACTAATGTTGTAGTTTTGTTGTTTTCTGTTTTAAAAGCTAGCACTACACCTCATCTTATCGGATACATGCAAACGCTTTTTCTATGCAAAAGATTATTGCGTCCTTCGCTCATCCGTGGTTTGAGTCTAGTCCTGCATTTTCTATTAGTGTTTTAAATGATGTTAAGTTACTTGTTTTCCTGGTTTGTTCAGGCAACCCATTCCATGCCCGGATGCCACTTGTATGCATTTTTCTTCTGGTATAAAGGATGAGGGAAGTGTTTTTGTCTTTATGTTTATCTGAGCTTTGTAACAGAATTGTTTTGTATGGTATTTCTAAATTAGAATTTAGTGCCTTATGTATTATTACCGTACTAGATGAGTGTGTGGGAGAGGGGTGCCTTGGTTTAATAGCTCCGAATATCAGCCACAAGACTCTTGAGCTAAAATCCCACTAAAGCAAAAAAACATAAATAATTAAGTTAAAAGTCAGATGGAGTCTTAAAATATAACTGGACAGAGTTTGGTCACACAATCCGTTAGTAACATCATGAGATTAAAATTGACTGTTATCTTTTGTACTTGCTTGCCTCATGAACCGAAAAGATTTCATAGGAAAACTAACTAAAAAAATGAAGCTATAACACTTGATCTCGTCTGCCCCTTGCGCGGGCTTCTGTGGGTGAGGTTGAGTTATTTCCCATTGGCATCAAGAGTTACCTCAGAGGATGAAGCACAAGAAAAAAATAAATGTCTTCCACGATGAATGTCTAACTTAGCGACTTTCTGTTTCTTCACGTCGAGTTTCTCCTGTTTGTTTCTATTGAACTGGCCGATGTATTGATTCCCAAGTCAGTATTGTTTAGGGCTGGCTAATACGTTTACATCTCTCGTGGAGGCTGACTGTGGACTGTAGACACACAGTAAAGTCTTTTATATGTTACATATTTACAAAAGGCTACTAAATCCAACGCTTTACTTGTCCTATATGTTACCTTTTCTCATTCTATGCAGAATGCATATCCGCGCTTGGAATCTGATCTTGCGTATTCATAATGGTTTTAAGTGAAAATAAGTTGTAGGGTATTTCTGAACAGTTCAATTAACCCATTATATACCAGAATGCCACCCAGGAAGAATTAGAAATTAACTAAATGATTATTACCTTGTAGTGCATTAAAAGTTATTTGTCTCTATCAAGGACTACTGAAGACAGGACGTGCAGACTAGAATTTCTGACTTAGCTAGCTAAGGCCAGTTTTTTTAACAGTAGTGATACACTCCCTTGTCGCGCTTATATATGAAGTAAACTATTCTTCAGTAGTCCTTGGTCTCTATTAATCTCTATGCCTTTCAGAATATGTAAGAAGGGTCTATTATGTGATATTTCAATTTTAGAATATGTATATTATTAGGCTATATTTGCTTTTTTAACCTTCTAAATATATATCAAATGATTTACTGATGCTAGTTAAAGGTGAATATTTACCTTACAATTCGAATATTCTGAATTGTGAATAAATAATTCTGCATACATTTAGCTAAGTAAAAAAATACAACAATTGTTTTAACCAAATCACTAATCTTGCTACTATACAAACACCAAATCATGCTACTATATAAGACTAATCTTGCTACTATACAAACGCCAAATCACTAATCTTGCTACTATACAAACACCAAATCATGCTACTATATAAGACTAATCTTGCTACTATACAAACGCCAAATCACTAATCTTGCTACTATACAAACACCAAATCATGCTACTATATAAGACTAATCTTGCTACTATACAAAAGTCAATCTTACAGAAAGAAATCAATAAGCCTGTTTAACTCTCTCCGCCCCCCGCCTTCTCTCTCTCTCTCTCTCTCTCTCTCTCTCTCTCTCTCTCTCTCTCACACACACACACACACACACACACACACACACACATATGCGCTCACATACACCAACAGACACATAAAAACGGTCGAAACAAATTCATTTATTTCAATTGCTTCTATTGATAGAGAAAGAGAGAGAGAGAGAGAGAGAGAGAGAGAGAGAGAGTGAGAGAGAGAGAGAGAGAAAGAGAGAGAAAGAGAGATAAGGAGAGGAGGGTAAAACAAACAAGGTGTGGACAGAAGCTACGAAATAAAACAGAGTTGGTCACGACATGCTAACAGAGACAATGCCAATCTCTAAGGATGTAGTGTTTCTCCTTGTAACCAGCTCTCTCTCTCTCTCTCTCTCTCTTTCTCTCTCTCTCTTTCTCTCTCTTCTCCTTCCCCTTATCCACCCACTCACGCCCCCCCCCTTTGATCTTCTGTCGTTTAGCATCGGATGTGCTTTCAGTGGCTTTTTTTTGGTCACGTCAATGCTGCGACTTATTCCCACAGACAGCACAATGTAGATATGAGTGCGACATGCATCAACAAGGTACAACCATATTGTGATTCTATAGAGTTGTTAACTGTAACCTCTACACTGTAACCTCTACACTGTGTTATGGCCCTCTTTATGATGACTATTATTACGACTCGTTAAATCGGATTCAATGAATATAGTTGTATCTTTATTAGAAGTCTCTAGATTCTGCTAATCTGTAGCCCAAGCTAGGGGTTCTTTGACTGACAGGTCTATGCAGCAATGTAGTTATATTCGTGATAATTATCTTCAACACATTTCTCAACAATGATAGATCAAACAACTCCAGTTGTTGAATAAACAATTTTATTTAAATTGTAGACTCAATATAAACGATCAATAAACTTTATCAACTGATGGCAACATAAGTATCAATAACATGGCATTATATGTACAAGTATGAATATAGCGACTTCACTCGACAAACTTCTGAACTGAACTAACTTTAAGGAGGTCGGGACTTTCCAAAGAAAACTATCATCGAAGATTCTACAGGGTCTTAATACGCATTTTAACCTCTTTCTCTATAATTACTACGATCCAGAATTATCCTCCAATTTCCACGGGATTTGAACGAATTATTTTATTTAAACTGCCCTCAGGGCATAAAGGTCAAACCTTGGTCGCTTTGGACTCTGATACGCACTTGTTAAGAGGTCAATGCCTTACTACGTCATTCATTTATGACCGATATTCGTAACATCCCCCCCCTTCTAAAGCTTTATAATTATTTCCTTTACATTTTAACCATACGAAAAATGTTAATTTTAAGGAATAATTATAAAAGAAAATATTCCGGGAAAAACAATACAGTTCAATTGGCGATCCCAATAATTCAATCGAACTGATAACAATAACATAATAATATATGCAATATAAATTCATCTTATCAAATGGCTTAACTACAGTCATTCAATCATTCAATTTTTAATTCAAAACAATGGACAATTAAATTGTTTATCTAAATCTTGTATACAAGAAAAATACATAATCATTCTTAATAGATATAATATAATACAAGTTAATAACTTCTATTACATGAACATTCCCAGTAATAAAAACTCTCTCGTCCATTTAATTATAAACTAATATCTTTTACAATTTGTAATTATACAACAAAAGAAAAATCACTTAATGTCTATTCAGACACGACTTATTTTTTTCCATAAGGAGAAAAAACCAAACGCTCTAATAGAACACATGCTAGGCCTAACTCAGTTACAACACACAAAAAAAATACTAGCCCCGACCTAATTTCACTTTACAACAAAAATTTTAGTGCTCGTGTAGACAGTATTATATTTTTACATGCTGGTAGGCCGACTAACACATTAGACAACTGTCTGTGACGCGACCCAAAATGTAGGTCAATTCCGCCTTTCTCTCTCTCTCTCTCTCTCTCTCTCTCTCTCTCTCTCTCATTCTCAATTGATTTTAACAATGTTGACATCGCTATGCAAATTTACCTCATCACAGCCTAGGTCAAAAAATATTGCTACGCGATTAAATAGTTATCGTAACTAAATGAGCATTATTTAACATCTATCATCTCAAAATCAAATTCATTTATATTATTTTGAGAACATTAAACATAGTCTGTTCACGAATTAAAATAGTTTATAGCAAAAATCATTAAAAATATTTCAATTTCTCATTTTACCATGACCTTTCGACGTCATTATTTTCTTTTTTTTTTAAAAAGAGTTCACATCGTAGCATTCTATCTTTCATGCAGACATGGATTTACTTGAAACAAATTTGGTTAATTTACTTAATTAACTATCAATCAAAGCAGATTATATTATCTTCATACAATCTTAGTACTAAATAGTAAGTACTTATTTTCTTTAGATTACATCAAAGACATTTCAAATACAATATTATTGAAGTAGAAAAGAGTTAAGCATAGGTTACTATTAATTTTTTTCAGAGCGAAATCAATGTAACAATTTATGTACAAAACAACTGCTGGTTTGACTGTTGTGGTAAAACATTCCATTTCCAATCTTTTCAGTGGTGTACATTGCTCTTTTCCATTTTCCATAAAGGTTTTATTCATAGGTTCTAGGTTCCTGTTACTTCCACAGTGTTCAGGTCTACCCAGTCTTTTGCTTGTCAATACAATTCATTCAATCTATTTTAACTCATACAGAAAAAAATAGATTAGTTCTACAATCTTGACATGAAATCCTTAATTAATAATACATTTGTTGAACATTGGTATGTCAACATTATAAATTTTCAACCATGAAATTCTCAATCATTCTGGTTTACAGTGTCAAATCAGTGGCACATATCCTAAATTTATACAAAACAAGGATACAAAGTTTTAATACTTTCTACTTTTGGTCTGCTTTTCAGGTAACATTTCTAAAAGTGAAAAATCATATATAATACAATTCTTGGAATTCTTGTTAGTCATAGTTCTGCCTTGCTGCAACTATTTTTTTTTACCCTACATTATCATACATTCAATGATAATTGAACAAATGAATAAATTCACATAGAAGAAATTTGCATCTTGACTCAGTGCAATATTTCAACCACAGTACATGATAAAATAAATCCATAGTACAATCATAAAACATTTCTCAATACTTTAGTGATAGAAAAATTCTCTTTTCTTAAAACCATTTACATCTTTTTCAATCAAATTATCCTCTCTGCCAAATGTTTCAATTATCATTTCCAGAGATTCTCAAACATATCTTATAATCAGTCCACATTTATAATGTCCTCTGATTTAGAAACCAATTCTGCGGATAAAACTGATCTTTTTCTCTTATAGCAATTATTTTAAATGCTCAACCTAACAAGTTTGTTTAGAAATATCACACTATAATGATATTTACTCTAACAATACTTTTACTCATTCCTTTTTCATCACAAGTAAGGGATTTAGTTTTAAAATAGTAAGTTTGGTAACTAACTATCAGTGAATTTGACATTCAATTCATCCTGTACTCCAGGCATGAATTTTACAAATAAGAGTAACAATGTTAACAACATCAAGCTTATTCCAATTGTTTTCAGAAGGTAAGGCTTTATCATTTTCAAATGATATAATATCTTTGCCTTTCTTTCATCACACAACAATGGCATCTGCATGTGAGCAGTGTACAATTTTTTTCTAACAAAAACAGTTATGTCAGACAAAAAAATTATGTACTTATCTAGGTACTTGATCAGCCCAAGGAGGTCCAATTCGGTCTGCCATTCCTCTTGAAGTAGTTTGAGTGGTCCTCGGACAGTGGGTCCAAAGATTGGTCCATAGGCTCCTCGACTTTCCGGATAGGATTCAGTTGACATCTCCTGCTCCAGGTATAAGTTCTTTAGGACTGGATTGAAGAGTTCCGGGGCGAAGTTGGTCCCTCGATCTGTCGGTATGGATTGTGGTAACCCATAGCTTTTGGTAGTTTCGGTCCAGCTCTCCGCACTCGTTTCTTCAGTGATGCTCCTCAAATCTTCATCTGTACCGGCAACTGCAGGTTTGCATTGTTGTTTGTTCATGCTGTGGTCTATCTGTTCATAGACATCAGTAGTAGGAGTTTCTTTCTCGACGACAGCTTTCTCATGCAACTGTAGCAACTCTGGGTCTACTTTCTGCTCAGCAATCATCTCTCTTCGTGATGACTTCTTTGATTGTTCATTTCCTTTCGGACAATCTTCAATCATGGAGAAAATAGAAGTATCAAGTTCCACTTCTTCTTCCTCTTTCTTCTCTCGTGGGAGAATTTCTTCTTTCTTTTCCTTTTCTTGTGAGAGAATTTCTTCTTTCTTTTTCTGTGGTGTCATACCATTTATGACATCACCTACAGGATAAAGTTCTTTTTCTTTTCCTGTCTCCACAATAGGACTAGGGTCTGGATTTTCCTTCACAATCAGTTCAGGTCTCACCCTCCCTTTCGCCAAATCATTTGCTAGGATAACAGATATGCCCTCAACAGGAAGTTTTGATATTACTCCAACTGTCACATATCCTGTCACCAAGTCAGATGTGAGGTATATCCTATGTAGAGGTATTTCTTCTTTCCATTCAAAACCTCTCAATAGGACAGTCTGTCCTGTCAATGTATTATCATTTAATGGTAATACATCTTTAAGCAGCAGTGTTAATGATGCTCCTGTGTCTCGTAATATGTTTACGGACTTCAGTGGTCCTTCCTTTTGTAAGGCCACACAACCTTCACTAATGAACGGTTGAAAACTGCACAGGGTCTCTGTGTCAATTTTATTCTTCCCTTGACCATGACTTTCGGGTGTTGTTTCATCTTTCGATGACTTCAGACTCTTGTTCGAGTCAAAAATACTTTGGTCTACTTTTTCGTCTCTGTGGACTTGGACAATTAATCCAATAGTAGCCATTCTGTATTTATAATCAGGATATTTATCCTCATTATCTTCAGTTGTAGATTTCTCTACCTTCTGACTTTTGCTCTCAGGCAATTCCACCCTCAGTGTTTCTGGTTTAGAAGAATCTTTCTTCGAATTCAGTTCGTTTGTATTTTCGCTTTCTTGTACATTTTGTATTGGTTTATGGCTTGCACACATGACCACTTTGTTAGGTCTTTTGTCGCTTCGTATACTCCAACAGTCTTCGATGCTATGTCCTGTTCTTTTACAAAAAGTACATTGGACGTTTTTGTTGACAGGTCTTTTATTAACATCATTTTGTTTCACAAAATGCTCTTTTTCACGATGTTGTTGTGGTGTGTTTTCTGCTTGCCGTTGTGCCCTATTAAAATTCTTTTCACCAGCTGTCCTATGACACAGTGCATACTGTTCAGCTAAATCAGCAGCCTTATGTGGGTCAGTGATATCACGCTCGGATAAATACATTCTTATATCCGGCCTCACTTTGTTAATAAAATCCTCTAACAGAATGATATCTTTCATTTCTTTTAATGTGGAGATATTTCTGGATTTTATCCACTGATCCATTAACTTTTCTTCTGCTCTAAGGAAGTCTAAGTGTGTTTGGCAAGGGGACATTGTGTACTGACGGAACCTTTTCCGATAACTTTCCGGTATTTGGTTATAGGCTTTAAGTACAGTATCTTTAATGATTTCATAATCATTTAAATTCTCCTCTTTTAACAATAGAACACAATCTCTTGCCCTTCCCTGAGTAAAAGCTGTTCTGACTAATATTCCCCATTTATCTTCTGGGAACTTAAAATCTCTGCAAGAAATTTCAAAGGTCTGGAAGAAATTAGCTATTTCACTTTCTTTATCAATGTAGGTAGGGACTAGCTTTTTCCATCTGGCCATCTCTACATCACTATGAGATTCTTTTTTAGTAGCTCCTATCTTCGCTAGTTCTATTCTTTCCTGACTTTCTCTTTGACTTTGCTTATCTCTTTCCTGACTTTCTATTTCTCTTTGACTTTTCTTATCTTCCATCTCAAGACGTTTTTCTTCCATCTCAATCCGTTTTTGTTCTCTTTTATCTTCCATTTCCATCCGTTTCATTTCTAGTTGAAATCGCAACTGTTCGGACATCTGACCTTCAACTTGATATCCCTCCGCGCTTGATTCTACTTTCAACTTTCCACTCGCAATCAACACATCTTTTATCTGCTGTGTCAACACAATTCTGGATGGTGTAGTTTCAGTAACTTCTATCTTCAAGATCTCAGCGATCTCTTTTAACTTCTTTATTGATAAAGTTTTCAGAACTTCTTCTTCTGGATTTTCAATAAATTCCATTCTTTAGTTAAGAGATTTATAAAATGTAAATTTCCAACTTACGTTTTTCCAATCGGAAGAATAATTTCAGCGTTCTTAGGCTTGCTCAGTAGGTCACGGCTCCAACACACAACACAACACAACTTGAATATATGCTTCACTATACAACTATATCGGACGAAGACCCCAAATCTGTTATGGCCCTCTTTATGATGACTATTATTACGACTCGTTAAATCGGATTCAATGAATATAGTTGTATCTTTATTAGAAGTCTCTAGATTCTGCTAATCTGTAGCCCAAGCTAGGGGTTCTTTGACTGACAGGTCTATGCAGCAATGTAGTTATATTCGTGATAATTATCTTCAACACATTTCTCAACAATGATAGATCAAACAACTCCAGTTGTTTGAATAAACAATTTTATTTAAATTGTAGACTCAATATAAACGATCAATAAACTTTATCAACTGATGGCAACATAAGTATCAATAACATGGCATTATATGTACAAGTATGAATATAGCGACTTCACTCGACAAACTTCTGAACTGAACTAACTTTAAGGAGGTCGGGACTTTCCAAAGAAAACTATCATCGAAGATTCTACAGGGTCTTAATACGCATTTTAACCTCTTTCTCTATAATTACTACGATCCAGAATTATCCTCCAATTTCCACGGGATTTGAACGAATTATTTTATTTAAACTGCCCTCAGGGCATAAAGGTCAAACCTTGGTCGCTTTGGACTCTGATACGCACTTGTTAAGAGGTCAATGCCTTACTACGTCATTCATTTATGACCGATATTCGTAACAACTGTAACCTTTAAACTGTAACCTATACACTTTAACCTCTATACGCTTTACACGTCCATTAAAACAAGTACAGAAGCCGCCCATTGTTTCTGCAAGAAGGCAGAAAGCTCGTAATACAATAATAAGAAGGAGAACAACAAACTTCAAGCTTTACTCTTAGCGTGTCAAGTTACTATTCCCACAACACCCCTCCCTCACTTTCTTCTGTACATGCCAGCAAGCCAAGCGAAGCGTTTAAGACTTGGCACAATTGATTTTTGCTTCCTACACAGATTACTAGTACTATTTACAAAACAAAAACAGGCACGCAATAACTATAAATAATTTTTAAAAAAAGGAAAACCCCGCTAAGAAACAAAGAAATAAATTATTATTCTATGAACCAGCATGCTGCTGCATGCAGCAAATTAATAATCACGTGACATTATTAAACTATCCTAATCATATCTATTAATAACATTTTCAATTAATAACCTAGCTAGAAAAAACTTAAATTTAGACTGGAAAATGAACATCTTCTGTAGTTCGTCTTTTATTTTAAAAATAAGATCGCAACATGTATAAGAAGAAGAAAGAAAATCTCTTCAGACGTAAAACATTGAGAACAAAAAGCTTAAATATGTGTGAGTGTCTGTCTGAGGGAGAGAGGATGGACATGACAGTGAACATCACAATAACGCCCTTCCAAATGCAGATTATCTGAATCAGTAGTCCTTGGTCTCTATTAATCTCTATGCCTTTCAGAATATGTAAGAAGGGTCTATTATGTGATATTTCAATTTTAGAATATGTATATTATTAGGCTATATTTGCTTTTTTAACCTTCTAAATATATATCAAATGATTTACTGATGCTAGTTAAAGGTGAATATTTACCTTACAATTCGAATATTCTGAATTGTGAATAAATAATTCTGCATACATTTAGCTAAGTAAAAAAATACAACAATTGTTTTAACGACCGACAGGACAAGACGCATGATCACTCCAGAAAAGAAACTTAGAAAAATTGAGTATTTATATAGAGAGTTGTAGATTACAACCCATTACAACAGCAGTGTGCCCCACTCGTCATCTATAATTACATTTCACTTCCTGTGTGTGAGCAGAAAGAAAATCTAGAAACAGATAAATGCTCACGTTGACATCTTCCAAGGGAGAAGAAGTCTGGAAGTCAAGTCGATAATAAGAGAATTACATTGGGAAGTCTTAGAACAAACTCTTTCACCCACACACACATAAACAGACTCATTCTCTCGCTCTTTATCTCTTTCCCCTTTTTTCTTTCGCTCGCTTTCTCTCGCTCGATGTTTCTTTTCTTACTACCTTTTTTTGCCCCACCCCCTCTCTCTATCGCTCTTTCTCTCTATTTCTCCCATATAATTTCTCTCTCTCTCTCTCTAACTCTTTCTCCTACACACAGACTCGTTCTCTCTCTCATTCTCTTTCTCTCGTTTTCTCTAATTCGCTTTCTCATTCCCTCTTCTTCTCATCTTCCCCCGCTCTCTCTCTCTCTCTCCATCTCTCTTATTCTGTCTGTCTCTCTCTCTCTCTTAATATCTCTTTCTCTAACTCTCTCTCTCTCTCTCTTAATATCTCTTTCTCTAACTCTCTCTCTCTCTCTCTCTTAATATCTCTTTCTCTAACTCTCTCTCTCTCTCTCTCTTAATATCTCTTTCTCTAACTCTCTCTCTCTCTCTCTCTTAATATCTCTTTCTCTAACTCTCTCTCTCTCTCTCACCCTGTCTTTTTTTTTAAACTCTGTTTTACTGAAACCTTTAATATATAAAATAATATTCTCTAGAAACATACATAATAATGATTTATATTTATATATATTTATATACAGTAAGTAGAAAATAATGATTTATATTTATATATATTTATATACAGTAAGTAGAAAATAATGATTTATATTTATATATATTTATATACAGTAAGTAGAAAATAATGATTTATATTTATATATATTTATATACAGTAAGTAGAAAATAATGATTTATATTTATATATATTTATATACAGTAAGTAGAAAATAAAGTAAACAAAATAACACTTTGGGTAATACTATAAATAGTGAGTCCTATTTTTAGTTGCTTTTGAACACAAAAAAAAAAAAAGTATAGAGTCACACTTGTCAACAGTATCAGAGTGATCATACCGTCTCTTGCAGACCAACCACTGTATTATATATATATATATAGTTCAACTCACCGAATAATAGGATGACATTTACTATAAAAAAATCGTTGTCTTTCTTCAAATTATATTGCAGTGTAAAACATATTACAGTCTAATATACACCATTACTACATATCGCTGAACTATATTATTATTTTTTGTTAATACAAAAAAATATATAAAGTGTATAATTTAAAGCAAGTACTTTAAAGTAAAAGTATCATATTTAATATAAAAAAATATTATTACTTTGATTATATAATAATATTTTAAAACGATCTAGCTTCACAATTACAATGGTGAAGTAAATAACAAAAAAGTGAAAGAGGATATATGTCTGTGATTTAGTCCAGTTCGTATGGGTCAAAGCATATCAATCTATAGACAAATTTAGATCTCGATAATCAGGGTTAGTGTGACTCAGCGTCTATTGTATTTCATAATTATTTTTCTGGGATAGTTATTTTTAATTACTACATTGATTTTATCATTTTAAAAGAAAATAAAAGAGACCTAAAAATAGAAGTGGCAATATTCACCAGTCTATAGTTATTTTTAAACTTAGTATATGGAGATACAAATAGAGGTTGCAATATCCACTAGCCTTACGATTATTCTAAACTGCACAGAGAAAAGACACCATACGCCATCCTCTAGTTTAATCCCAGACATGTTAAAAAGGACACACTAATAGAAAAGGGAACCACCCACCAGGTCCAGAGTTAATTCTATAACAAGTCAAACACTGAAATATCGCTGTGTCTGGAATTAGACTTGTCTCTAATCGAATGCTCAAAGACAAGAAAGGTCAGTGGGGAAAACACCAGCTCTTGATTTCATTGTCCATTAATTGGGACCCTGAGGATTTCCCAAGTAAAGATATCACAAATTGAACTACACATTTAAAGGAAGAAACAAAACAAAAACAGCAATTTAATTGAAACATCAGCTGGGTTTTTTACTTAATTTACTTAATTTGACCAGGCAAGCAACGAATATATCACTGGCCTTTATAGATTTCTACATCAATTCATCAGACAATTTATTGCACCTTCGCATTTTCCTTTACAATAAAATAGTCTACCCCATTTCCCTTATGTAGTCTAAATGCATATCAAAGTTAAACAAGATTTCTTTTGTTGTTTGTTTTTTCCAATTCCTTAACCTTAACGCCCGTTTGGGGGGCGGGCGGGGGGGACCTATTGGATACTGTATGTACATTAGTCCTTTCAGTGAGCTTGGTAGACTTGGCGGTGCCCATCTCCTCTCCAAGTCAGCGGTGGATTTTATGTATATTTCTGATTGTCTACACCGTGGGTCGAACCCATGGTGTCGAGCTTGTGAGTCAAGCTGACTGTCGACTTTGCTACCCAGGAATCAGTTAACCCAAGAGTTTTTGAGAGATTTCTAAGTTTCAAAAAGGCTACAGGTGAAACAATCTTTTAAATTGATATTCAAAGAAAATCATGAAGTGTTAATTAATTGATTTAATTTTTTTTATTTCCGAGAGACGAACTTCTAAACTTTTTTTTCTTTCGAAAATTCAAATTTAATTATAAACATAATTAAATTACCTTTTATTAATTTTAAAATACCTTGGGAATCGAAGATTTAAAGCGATATTTTTTTGTGTGTTTTTTTGTTTTGTTTTGTTTTTGTTTTCTGATTGCAAAAAGGAATGTATTTCATGTCGTTTGTTGATTGTTATTGTTCATCCATCAAGCTTCATGGTTTGTCTCCCTTGGGGGTGTTTGGGTAATGATAGGGAAAGAGGTTGAGGGGGAGATAATGTTTGAAACATAGAGCTAGTTTATCCAATGAAACTTTATTGTTGTTGTTTTTATGTTTTTACGTGTATGCATTCTAAAGTGTAGAGTAGTGCTGCTTAATCTACGGCCTGTGGGCTAGATGCGGCCCTAGTAAAAAGGTCATTTACCATCGCCGAGTCCAAAATAAGAAAAAAATAGATCTTTGCAATTTTGTACGTTTGGAACTCATTCCTAAATTGTGTGAAAAAGTTTTGCTCGAAATTGAGTAAAACCGTTTAAGTTTTTTTTCCTAAATAAGTGGCTTTAAGGGGTTAGTTGATAAGTTTTGTGAGAGTATTCATAAGGTAGTGTATGATTGTGTTAGTGGATAAGTGTGTGAGAGGATTCATAAGGTAGTGTATGATTGTGTTAGTGGATAAGTGTGTGAGAGGATTCATAAGGTAGTGTATGATTGTGTTAGTGGATAAGTGTGTGAGAGGATTCATAAGGTAGTGTATGATTGTGTTAGTGGATAAGTGTGTGAGAGGATTCATAAGGTAGTGTATGATTGTGTTAGTGGATAAGTGTGTGAGAGGATTCATAAGGTAGTGTATGATTGTGTTAGTGGATAAGTGTGTGAGAGGATTCATAAGGTAGTGTATGATTGTGTTAGTGGATAAGTTGGTTCATGAATTAGTGACTTCAGGGACAAGTGTGTAACTGGATAACTGGGTTAGTATGTATTTAGCAGATTTGAATGAGTTACTAATCTTTCTAGCACCGTCAATTCTGCTTGACTATATAGAGATACCACGTTTGGGATTTGGCCCCAAATATTGTGATCTTGCAGCACATTTTCCTTACCCGAGATTTAAGCTTAGCATATAAGGATCTAGGTGCTTAAAGCAATAAACCAAGTAATGCTTGCAACAATGAGCCAGACATTGCTTACAACAATGAGCCAGACATAGCTTTCAACAATGAGCCAGACATGGCGTACAGCAATGAGCCAGACATGGCGTACAGCAATGAGCCAGACATGGCGTACAGCAATGAGCCAGACATGGCTTTCAGCAATGAGCCAGACATGGCTTACAGCAATGAGCCAAACATTGCTTACAACAATGAGCCAGACATGGCTTACAGCAATGAGCCAAACATTGCTTACAACAATGAGCCAGACATGGCTTACAACAATGAGCCAGATATTGATTACAGCAATGAGCCAGAAAAGGCTTGCAGCAATGAGTAAATGAGCGAATGAGCCAGAATATGTTTACAGCTGTGAGCAATGAGTGAGTGAGCCAAACAAGGCTTATAGCAATTAGTAAAGCCAGACAAGGCTTTCAGACTTGCCGATGGTCTGAATTTTTTAAATAGTATAAATAACTTGGCCGAAAGAAAGGTGAGAAAAGATAGATTGTACATTTAAAAACTAATCCTGCTACTATAGGCCTATAAGACTAATCTTGCTACTATACAAACACCAAATCACTAATCTTGCTACTTGCTACTATACAAACACCAAATCATGCTACTATATAAGACTATTCTTGCTATTATACAAACACCAAATCATGCTACTATATAAGACTATTCTTGCTACTATACAAACACCAAATCATGCTACTATATAAGACTAATATTGCTACTATACAAACACCAAATCACTAATCTTGCTACTATACAAACACCAAATCACTAATCTTGCTACTATACAAACACCAAATCATGCTACTATATAAGACTAATCTTGCTACTATACAAACACCAAATCACTAATCTTGCTACTATACAAACACCAAATCACTAATCTTGCTACTATACAAACACCAAATCACTAATCTTGCTACTATACAAACACCAAATCCTGCTACTATATAAAGACTAATCTTGCTACTATACAAAAGCCAATCTTACAGAAAGAAATCAATAAGCCTGTTTAACTCTCTCCGCCCCCCCCCCTTCTCTCTCTCTCACACACACACACACACACACACACACACACACACACACACACTCACACATATGCGCTCACATACACCAACAGACACATAAAAACGGTCGAAACAAATTCATTTATTTCAATTGCCTCTATTGATAGAGAAAGAGAGAGAGAGAGAGAGAGAGAAAGAGAGAGAGAGTGAGAGAGAGAGAGAAAGAGAGAGAGAAAGAGAGATAAGGAGAGGAGGGTAAAACAAACAAGGTGTGGACAGAAGCTACGAAATAAAACAGAGTTGGTCACGACATGCCAATAGAGACAATGCCATGCTCTAAAGATGTAGTGTTTCTCCTTGTAACCAGTTTCTCTCTCTCTCTCTCTCTCTCTTTCTATCTCTCTCTCTTCTCCTTTCCCTTATCCACCCACTCACGCCCCCCCCCCCTTTGATCATCTTTGGTTTAGCATCGAATGTGCTTTCAGTGGCTATTTTTGGTCACGTCAATGCTGCGACTTATTCCTACCGACAGCACAATGTAGATATGAGTGTGACATGCATCAACAAGGTACAACCATATTGTGATTCTATAGAGTTGTTTACTGTAACCTCTACACTGTAACCTCTACACTGTAACCTCTAAACTGTAACCTATACACTTTAACCTCTACACGCTTTACACGTCCACTAAAACAAGTACAGAAGCCGCCCATTGTTTCTGCAAGAAGGCAGAAAGCTCGTAATACAATAAGAAGAAGAACAACAAACAAACTTCAACCTTTACTCTTAGCGTGTCAAGTTACTATTCCCACAACACCCCTCCCTCACTTTCTCCTGCCAGCAAGCCAAGCGTAGCGTTTAAGACTTGACACAATTGATTTTTGCTTCCTACACAGATTACTAGTACAATTTAATAAACAACAACAACATGCACGCAATAACAATAAATAATATTTAAAAAAAGGAAAACCCCGCTAAGAAACAAAGAAATAAATTATTATTCCATGACCAGCATGCAGCTGCATGCAGCAAATTAATAATCACGTGACATAATTAAACTATCCTAATCATATCTATTAATAACATTTTCAATTAATAACCTAGGTAGAAAAAACTTAGATTTCGACTGGAAAATGAAGATCTTCTGTAGTTCGTCTTTTAGTTTTAAAATAATATCGCAACATGTATAAGAAGAAGAAAGAAAATCTCTTCAGATGTACAACATTGAGAACAATAAGCTTAAATACGTGTGCGTGTGTCTGTTAGGGCTGTGGAGTCGGTAGATCAATGTTCCGACTCCAACTCCGACTCCGACTCCTCAGTTTTTTGTACTTCCGACTCCAACTCCGACTCCGACTCCAGGTACCGAAATTTCCTCCGACTCCGACTCTTCGACTCCCGACTCCGAATGATAATTGGTAGATAAATGTTCCGACTCCAACTCCGACTCCGACTCCTCAGTTTTTTGTACTTCCGACTCCAACTCCGACTCCGACTCCAGGTACCGAAATTTCCTCCGACTCCGACTCTTCGACTCCCGACTCCGAATGATAATTGGTAGATAAATGTTCCGACTCCAACTCCGACTCCGACTCCTCAGTTTTTTGTACTTCCGACTCCAACTCCGACTCCGACTCCAGGTACCGAAATTTCCTCCGACTCCGACTCTTCGACTCCCGACTCCGAATGATAATTGGTAGATAAATGTTCCGACTCCAACTCCGACTCCGACTCCTCAGTTTTTTGTACTTCCGACTCCAACTCCGACTCCGACTCCAGGTACCGAAATTTCCTCCGACTCCGACTCTTCGACTCCCGACTCCGAATGATAATTGGTAGATAAATGTTCCGACTCCAACTCCGACTCCGACTCCTCAGTTTTTTGTACTTCCGACTCCAACTCCGACTCCGACTCCAGGTACCGAAATTTCCTCCGACTCCGACTCTTCGACTCCCGACTCCGAATGATAATTGGTAGATAAATGTTCCGACTCCAACTCCGACTCCGACTCCTCAGTTTTTTGTACTTCCGACTCCAACTCCGACTCCGACTCCAGGTACCGAAATTTCCTCCGACTCCGACTCTTCGACTCCCGACTCCGAATGATAATTGGTAGATAAATGTTCCGACTCCAACTCCGACTCCGACTCCTCAGTTTTTTGTACTTCCGACTCCAACTCCGACTCCGACTCCAGGTACCCAAAATTCCTCCGACTCCGACTCTTCGACTCCGACTCCACAGCCCTGGTGTCTGTCTGAGGGAGAGAGGATGGACATGACAGTGAACATCACAATAACGCCCTTCCAAATGCAGATTATCTGAATCCGTTTCAGCCGGCTAAGAACGTCAACATGTCACGGGGGATTGAGAAGCGGTGCGCCAATGTGTGTAGTAGTGGCTGATGTGCCGCCATTAGCCAGCAGACGTCCTATGCAAAAAAAAAAGCTGCAAGCAGATGAACAAGACACGTCCGGTGGGGGGGGGGAGGAGAGCACCCCTCCATCCCCCCCCCTCCATAACATGGCCACCAATATAGATCTGATCTCTTCTCTCGATACCTTAATAATATGTTTTACAAATAATGTATAGCCTGCTTGTAGCTATCAAGATTGTGTTTGAGAAGAATATTAGTGTGCTTCGACATCACTTCCCTGTCTTGAATGTCTCAAACTTTTCTTACATCACTTCATTTTCTTTTAGTTGTTAGATTGTGTTAAAAAAAATATTGTAAGCGACATCAGAGATAGTTCGAGCAAAGGCTATAATAAGATGGACCGCTTGTTCTAATTATAGAGCTTCTATTATGTTTTCTTTTTTCCGTCCAATAAGGCTGTCTTGAATGAATTCTAAGCTCCTACGATTGCATTAAAGGTTTCCGCTGCATACAACTTTCGATTTTAATCATAATTTTCCATTGATAAAATCAAAGCGAATTACTAAACATAGAGGACTTAAGGCGATCGGAAATTCCGATACTACTGTGTTTCAAGTAATCGAATAGCAGAAATATCAAAGCAAGCGGTCTATCTTATTATAGTCATTGGTTCGAGTAAGTTCTTCCGGTAATAATATAGGGACATGTTCTTGTCTGCAAGAGCTGTATAGAAAAAAAAAGATAGCGATATCAAGTGTTATTGCCAAGTACGCCGTTAATTGCTTTTATATCAGCATCTGCTTTGATATACTTCTTCATCTGATACGGTGGTTGATTTATCTATTCCTTCTAGTGGCTTGGTGTTCTTTTTTAAAGTTTTACTCACACCAGCTCTAGATATCATAACATTAATTTTGAAACTTTGTTTGAAAAATATTTATCAGTAGGCAAAAAAAAAAACTATAATGTTTGTTAAAGCACTAAAACGTAGTTATATTTTATTCAATGAACTAATTAGATGTGAGACTTACTGCAAATAGTATAAGAAAGAAAGATTTTAGAAAGATTTTTTTTATGGTGCGAATGTACTATCATCGATTTATTCCAAATTACAAACTTTAGGTGTAGATGCTAGTATATTTAGCCGACTTGATCAAATTGTGATTTCAGGCTGATAGAACAGGGCACAATAGCACTTAAAAGCACGTGTTCTGAAAACTGAGAATATGAGACAAGTACATGAGTCCGAGTAGGGATTGGGGGGGGGTGTCCTCTGAGAATTCGGAACACGTGATACAAATTTGCCCCATATTTCAATCAACAGGAGACAGGTACTGCCCTCAGGTCACTCCACTAAACACTAAGCTCTAGTAGCATCTGGTGGACATAATGAAGGACATAATGGAGGACCTACTGGAGGACCTACATGAGGAACTCTTGACCACAGTCATGTTGGTCACAGTACTAGGACAAAATGTTTAAAAGAATTGACTATAAATCATTAAGTAGAAAAAAGACGAAGCGTAATGTTGCCGTTGTCTGTAGGGTTTGAACAAGTTGTTTGCCAATAATTAAACTAAAATGATTATAAATATTTAGGACGATTCTGACAATTTTTATTCATTACAAAATGTTTAAATGTCAACGTTGAAATAAAAGTAATACAGGCTACATTTTTGACAATATTCCATAGATTGGATCTAAAGCGATACTTTTTTTGTGAGTTAAGGTGAAAATTATATGACTCTAACATGATGGCACATGATGTCACTTCTTAAACTTCTAACTGTCAACCTGGCACCTTTTTTTTTATTGATTTTGTGGCGGAAGAAGTCACGGACCAGCTGACTAGTTGATAATCAAAGATGGCGGGCTACAAAATTAGTTCGTGCATGGAACTGCAAGCTTGAATATCAAGTTGCTTGTGAAAGTAAAACCCGGCAAGAATTTACGGCAGACGCCGATGAATGTACGTAGTTTTTTTTAACAGTGTAGGTGTTGTTTAAATATGGGCTTTCCTGCACGTAAGAGAATTCGTTTTTAGCAAATTACAGCTTTTTGTAAGACCGTCAATGCGATTGGGGATACTGTTTGTTTTTCAACCCTGAGAATACTCTAGAATTAGCAATACAATAGTCAACAAAAACAAATAAGCTTTGTTTTTTTTTGCCTTAATCTTAATCGTTATACACCTAAAATGTGGTGCTTTGGCCTGAATTTTAATGGTATTACACCCAAAATGTGGTGCTTTGGCCTGAATGTTAATGGTATTACACCCAAAATGTGGTGCTTTGGCCTGAATTTTAATGGTATTACACCCAAAATGTGGTGCTTTGGCCTGAATGTTAATGGTAATACACCTAAAATGTGGTGCTTTGCCCGAATTTTAATGGTATTACACCCCAAATGTGGTGCTTTAGCCTGGATGTTAATGGTAATACACCCAAAATGTGGTGCTTTGGCCTGAATGTTAATGGTAATACACCAAAAATGTGGTGCTTTGGCCTGAATTTTAATGGTATTACACCCAAAATGTGGTGCTTTGGCCTGAATTTTAATGGTAATACACCTAAAATGTGGTGCTTTGGCCTGAATTTTAATGGTATTACACCCAAAATGTGGTGCTTTAGTCTGGATGTTAATGGTAATACACCCAAAATGTGGTACTTTAGCCTGAATGTTAATGGTAATACACCCAAAATGTGGTGCTTTGGCCTGAATTTTAATGGTAATATACCTAAAATGTGGTACTTTGCCCGAATTTTAATGGTATTACACCCAAATGTGGTACTTTAGTCTGGATGTTAATGGTAATACACCCAAAGTGTTGTGTTTTTACCTGAATGCTTATTATTTCTTTGCATCCAAAAAAAGTCGTGATGTCACTTGAATTTCAATCGTATTAAACTAACTCATAAAAACAAAGATTTTATTATACTCCCTTTCTTTGTAAACTAAGTTTATATTTAATTTATATATTGTTAGATTAAAATAAACATAAGTGATATCATACCTTTATAAATTTTGCGCATCCTTTTTTTTTTCTCACTTTGGTCCGAAAAACCATAAAAAGAAACATTGTGTCGTTTTCATTCCATTTATTTCGTAAAAACGAACATATCCGAAAAGTTTATTTACTTCCGTCTATTCCGGTAGAGGCAGACATAATTTACGTAAAATAATTTCTTCGATTCGCAAATAGGTCGAAGGAATTCGTGACTATTCCAAAGGCTATGATGCTGAAAATTTGATAGAATGTATTGTTAGTCAGGACAAGTCTGCTGCCCAAGTTTCAGCTCGATTGGACAACGGGAAGTGGTCGAAAAATTGATGCAAAGTTTTGCTAACAATCAAGCAACAAAGCAAGCAACCAACTAAGCAGACAGACAGACAGTACGAGTTAAAAGAAAGTGCGTAATAAAAATGAGAGACAAAGAATAATCTCACAAAATCCCATAATTTTTTTGTGTTCGCTAAATATATGGATAAGTTGATAACATCTAAAACGTCGAAAACTACAATTAGCCACCCAGTGTTAACGATCAGCTGTCATGAACCTTTGGGAATTTACAGACTGCAGAAAAAGTAATTGCTTGCTTGATTTATGATATAGAATGTCATTAAAAGCTAGTTAGCACGTAATTGACATCATTTATATTATTCGTGATAAACTAGCAATAAAGTTCTTCATTTTAATATGATATATTATTTCTATATGATAAATTACTTTTATTTGATAAATGTTTTATGATAATTTACATTTTAATTCATAAAGTCCTATTATAATGAAAATAACGTTTATGCAATAAGTAATTTTGTGTGTGTGTTAAATTACAATTTTGAGAAACATTACTTGTATATCATACAATATTTTTAATGTGAAATCTGGCTTATCACATGTAGGCTGTCTATATGTGGAAAATAGTTAGAAACAGATAAAATTTTACTTTTGTGGTTTAGGCTTACGACTAAAAATAAAAACAAAAGGATTCCATGAAAATGTAAGTAATGTAAAGTACCCGTCGGATCAAATTGATCATAGGGCCGGTAAAGCAGTGGTCACGGCATACTAGGGGATGTTTGGCCAGCACAATTTCCAGCCGCCTTTACTTTAACCCAACTAATGTCAGGTACCCATCACACTTGGGTAGACTCAGGGACACCCGCGAGTCCAGGAAAAAAATCCTTGCCTTCAAACGGATTCGATCCCAGGACCGTCGGTACGCCAATCGAACGCGATGCCGCTCGGCCATGAAAATGTGACCATACAATGTTATCCATGATAGTGGTTTTCCATGAAATCGAAATGCATGTAAACATAATACACGAAAACTTAAGGTCTAGGTATAGCAGTGAAATTTAGAGGTAAATGACTAAAGTACTGATTTTTAGTTTTTACTTAACTAAATAAGTTCAACCATTTCTGTACACAAACATGCCACTTTTGTAGTGCAGAACGGAATAGTTTTTTTTTATTATTTAATTATATATATTTGTTTGTGAAATGTTTAAGTAGGCTATATGTGATTTTTAGACAAGTTTGTGATGAACATGTAAGAAATTACACATGTAAAACGCTAAGAAACACATGCAAAAAAAAAAAACAAAAAAAAAAAAAAAAAAAAAAAAAAAAAAAAAAAAAAGCATTATGTCCTATATACAAATGGAAACGTTAAATTCACCTTCGGTTGGACAAGCTACCAAAAGTAAGCAATTTATTTCAATTTTTCAGCAGTACACATATTTAATTTAAGGTTTTTCTGACTTTTTTTATTCTTAAAATATTTTTTTAAACAATATTTTGTTACAAGTTTTACATTTCTTAACGTAATCTATTAAAACATTGCCATTTTAACATAGACAATAATTCAATTCCTACAACTAGATCATGCCAGATTTCAATATTTTTTGTAAATTTTATTTTATAGAACAAATGGTAAGTTTTAAAAAAAAATATGAAAGTTTTAAAAAGTAATTTAGAAATAAAATATAAAAAATCAAGTTTTCAAAAAAAATTTTATAGACTAAATTATAATGTTGTGCGTTTATCTCTTTACATAATGGATCTAACTGTGTTCTTGTATGTATAAAGGTTGAAAAGTTTTAGGCTTTTAAAGAACCCTATAAAATCCAATATGGCGGCCGTTTCCATACCAACCAATGCATTTTTAGAGTTAAAAAAAATGATTTTTCTGAATAATATTCCATACCTGTTATGTGATTAAAGTTTAAGACGTTTTTGTTGGTAAATAAACATAAAAGTGGGTATATAATATTACCCAGCCTTTATCCAAGAATTTCAATACATGAAACGGTAATCCCTGAATATGGAATGCTTGATTCATACCTTCAACAAAATATCCATGACAATGTCGTTCATGAAAATGAAGTACATGATGATACCATCCTTAAAAATATAAAAGTGCTTTGCATTAAAAAAAACTAATGTAATGAATAAAAAGTTATCCATGAAAAAAGCTATCCATTAAAATGTCATCCATGAAAAAATAATTTATTCCTGAAAATGTAATCCATACAAATTTAAGCTGTTAAACTCGTCAAAGTATCCGCCATGACAATTGTAGAGCTGTAGAAACTGTCAGATGAGAGAAAGCATCCATTCGATTTAACGACCTGTTTTACTTGGTTACAACTTAATGATTGAGGCTGAAATAGAGTGCATCAACTGCACTCCCCCCCCTCTCCCAATATCGAGCACCAAACTCCTTTATGAAATTGAGATCTACACAAGACATTGTTTGTCATCAGTCTTTGTACCGGCGTGTCGTATAAACGAGCTATCTCATTGCCAATTCAAGCAAACATCTCAACTAGCCATCTCATTGCCAATCCAAGCAAACATGTCATTAATTTGCCAAGAACTTGCCTCAGAACATTGTGGCTAACTTGATGAGTTTCGCCTCCCCACTTCCCTTTCCTTTTCCCTAGCCTCGCTTATAGCCCCGCTGAAACAATTCGGTCTTATTTTTATATAATATTATGGAAACACGAATTTCCTAATTATTAATGACAAATGTCGGTATAAACACAATGTAATTTGTTCGGCCTTATTAAAAAGAACAATAAAACAAACCAAAAGGGCTGATCATATTGTCAGAAAAAGAATAGCCCGTTGCGTAATTGCATCGCATTTCCGGTGTAAGGGCATCGAGCTACGTAATTACATCACATTTCTAATGTAAGGGCAGCCAACTGCGTAATTACGTCACATTGCTAGTGTAAGAACTAAGAACAAAACTGAAACTATACAAGTCAAATGAACGATCAGTCCTTCTCTATGCTGCAGAGACTTGGAAGACCAATACCAAAATTGAAGGCCGCCTTAGAGGGTTTGAAGGAAGATGTCTCCGACGTATACTAAGGATTGGCTGGGAGGACCACATCTCCAACATTGAAATCCGCCAAAGAACTGGAATAAACTTCATTATCGAAGAAATCATGAAAAGAAGATGGAGATGGCTGGGTCACATCCTCCGCATGGACAAAACGAGGCTCCCAAGCAGCGCATTGAAATGGTCACCACCAGGAAAAAGACGTCGGGGAAGGCCAATGGGAACGTGGAGGCGGACAATAGACGAGGAAGCAAAGGCCACCAATAAAACATGGCATGAAATCCGATGGCTCGCTCAGGTTTGGGAGGCCTGGCGGAACTTTGTTGCTGCCTTATGCTCCACGGGGAGCGATAAAGACTAAGAGAGAGAGAGCTAGTGTAAGAGCAGCCAGCTACCTAATTATCTCACATTTCTAGTGTAAGAGCAGCCAGCTACCTAATTACCTCACATTTCTAGTGTAAGAGCAGCCAGCTACCTAATTACGTCACATCTCCGGTGTAAGAGCAGCCAGCTACCTAATTACCTCACATTTCTAGTGTAAGAGCAGCCAGCTACCTAATTACCTCACATTTCTAGTGTAAGAGCAGCCAGCTACCTAATTACCTCACATTTCTAGTGTAAGAGCAGCCAGCTACCTAATTACGTCACATCTCCGGTGTAAGAGCAGCCAGCTACCTAATTACCTCACATTTCTAGTGTAAGAGCAGCCAGCTACATAATTACCTCACATTTCCAGTGTAAGGGCAGCCAGCTTCGTCATTACGTCACATCTCCGGTGTAAGAGCAGCCAGCTACCTAATTACCTCACATTTCCAGTGTAAGGGCAGCCAGCTTCGTCATTACGTCACATCTCCGGTGTAAGCGCAGCCAGCTACCTAATTACGTCACATTTCCAGTGTAAGGGCAGCCAGCTACCTAATTACCTCACATTCCCAGTGTAAGGGCAGCCAGCTTCGTCATTACGTCACATCTCCGGTGTAAGAGCAGCCAGCTACCTAATTACCTCACTTTTCCAGTGTAAGGGCAGCCAGCTTCGTCATTACGTCACATCTCCGGTGTAAGCGCAGCCAGCTACCTAATTACGTCACATTTCCAGTATAAGGGCAGCCAGCTACCTAATTACCTCACATTTCCAGTGTAAGGGCAGCCAGCTTCGTCATTACGTCACATCTCCGATGTAAGAGCATCCAGCTACCTAATTACCTCACATTTCCGATGTACGGGTAATTACGTCCCTTTGTGAGCCTTTCTTTTAAAATTGGAAAAGAATAAAGTATTACGTCCTTTGTGAGTTTTAAAACACGTCAAAGTACATGTTCCATAAAATGACATTGCACTGCAAAGAACATGTTCCATAAAATGATATCGCACTGCAAAGAATATGTTCCATAAAATTACATCCCAGACCTAGCAGTACAAAGTACATCTATATATATATAATAAGAGTGTTTGTCTACATTCGGATCCCCATTGGTCAATTTGAAATCACGTGAGTTTGTGTCACTGACCTATTTAGGCCTAGGCCTATATACTGTCTAATAATTTTTCACATTGGACATTGTGTCTTCGCTAGCTCAGTGGTAAACGTAGCGGACTGCTATGAGAGCGACCCGGGTTCGATTCTCCAGGTAGACTATATTTTTTTTTCGACAATTTTTTTGGCAAACTTTTATAAACAAAAGACATTGTAAATCTACGAGCAATTTAGATTTTTGTTAAATAAAAATACTTGCCTATTTTTTACCCCATTACAATATTTATTTTAAATTACTTTCCTAAAAGTCTTCAGTTAAAGAATAAGAATTTAAATATAAGATTTATAGCTTTCTTTTAAGTGTAGTTTATAAATTTTTATCTGCACCTTATACAGTCCTGTTTTTTTTCACCCGGGCAACGCCGGGCAATGTAGCTTGTGTTCTATAAAATGACATCGCACAGGTGTCAAAAGTACTCGCTCACTTTCTCTTACAACTATAGTCTCCTTAATTAAACATAGAAATGGGTATTTCAATATGTAAGAACGTTGGACTTAAACAACCCATAGTCTAGAACAGTGGTTCTTAACTGTTTTAAGAGTAACACATAATTTCCCGTATCGCCTAACTAATCTCTAAAATATAAGAACAAAGCAATTGAAATGAATGTAAAAAAAAAATAACTGTTCAGAGTTTTACTTTACTTTCCCTGTTAAAAAAAAAACAAACAATGTAATATATCTATTATCTTCATTGACTTTTATTTTTTTAAAGTATCAATCATTAACTTTAATATAAAAAAAAATAATTTGCTCGCTTTCCGCCATTGCCCCCAGGGGTACGATCACTACGGGCTAGGAACCCCTGGTCCAGAAGTGTGAAGATCTTCCCGTTTATCTGTTGACTGTGTGAGTAAATATTTTCTGCTAAAATTCGATCGTACTTTTGGTGTATGAGCCTTTGGGGGGGGGGGGGGGGGGGCTTTTAAACCAGTGCGTATGTATCTCTGGGGGCCATTTCCCTTGTCATGTGACCCATTCTTCGTCTCTCGCCCACTGTCCCAGATATTGCCCATTTCTCCCATTGGTCCAAAAATATATTTCCTTTACTGACTACGAGAAGACACATCTAACTGGACGCTTATATGATTAACGACCCATTCATTTATTTTATGTAATATAGGAAACTACATGGGACTTGTACACGTCAGAGAAACGCACTAAACGAAGCACGACTTTTGGGCGCCGCCGTTTTGGTGCTGGACTTTGTGGCGCAATGAAATAAAACCATATCACATCATTTAATAAACGTAACGTAATAACTTCATTTGAAGAAAACAATATCTTTTGTATAGTACATGAAACAATTAGTAAATAAAAACAATAAGCTTATAAAAAATGTAATTTAATGCATATATAGAACTATTAAATGTTAATACTTACTTTTGTATACACTGACGAATACAAATAGTAAATTATGACACATTAAAACAAGTATTTTAATGCAAAAGGCTAACCTATCTATTTATACATTTGTCGTCTTGGTATGGACGTTTTTATTTGGGTACACACTTAGAATGTTATATGCAAAAATTACTTTCGCTATTTCAATATAATTGTGATAACTACACATAAATGATATGATTTGTTTTATTCCATTACACCAAAACTTCCATCACCAAAACGGCCGGCGCCAAAACGTCACGTAACGGCGCCAATAACTCAGTTAGGTTTTATTGATATGTAGCTACTATGTTGTAGGTACATTATATTAAACAGATAAAATACGTATTGATTTTTAGGCCTGCCACAAATACTTAGAGTTTATTGATGGGTGCTGTTTGGGACACGTATAGTAGATATATATATTACTTTAATAAATATGTACGTTGCTGGGGAACCATAACAAAAGCCATAGAAAAATAAAGCTGATTCCTACTTGTTCAAAAAACAAAAAAGCACGCCACACTGTTATTTGATAGAGAAGCCTGTTCATCCCCCGGCCACCCTATCCTCCATCCTTTTTCTATTTATGCCCAATACTTATATGATCATCATTGAAACTTACCCAACCTCCCCCTCTCCCAAACCTCGTTTTTATTCAAGCCACGCCTTGTGTGTTTCAAGACTCTCCTCCATATAGAACTTCCCTAAAAGTCCCAGGAGACAGTGTGGCCATCAGATGAAACAGGAAATGTTCCTGCTATTGATGAATGAACGTGGCAGCCTTCGGACTAAATGGGCATGACCACACGTTATGTGTGTATTTCTGGGGGTGTTAGAGGAAGGGGGAGGGGTGGCGGGTGGTGTATTGGGGGGGGGGGGGGCTGACAGCTGATTGGCAACACAATAATGGCCACCATGGGACTTGCCCACACCGTTGGGCATTGAAATAAATTGTTTAAAAAAACAACAACAAGACATGAATAAACTCTGTATGGTTTTGTTGGCGATCTGTTTTTTTCCTGGCATTGACGTATTATATATTGCTGGGTTGAGAAACCTACGAAACGCGTGCCAAACTTGGCACGCAGAGCGAATTTCAATGGCACACCAAAGACCGCACTTGAAGGATAATTTTTCAATGCAAGTTAAATGTACGTCAGCAAAATTAATATCTGCTGCCTGTGACACTTCTTGTGAGTCACGCTGGAAGTCGTCTGCTAAGATTCGGGAAAGTGTGTGAGCAAAGATCTCATCATCGGACTTGTAGAATATATAAAATATCTAAAACAAAAATTCTCTGCATTGCAAACATAAAAAACTGTTCTGTAAATAACATAAAACTACATAATATATGTTTTAAAACACTGAATGCTGCGACGTCAAGGAGTATTTCGTTATCGAAATCAGCAAAATCGAGACGCACGCAACTCTTTCTCTATGTGTCTCCCCCATCTCTCTCTATTTCTCTCTTTCTCTTTCTCTTTCTCTCGCTCTATCTCTCTAGCTATCTATCTAGGCTATCTATCTATCACTCGCCCACTCTTAATTCCCTCACTCCGCACGTCTGTCAACGAAAAAAAAAATACAAATGTTTAATTTTCGAGATGTTGTCATCTCTGGGGTCACGCGAATGAACATGCAGGAAATTTTTTTCTTTTATGTTATTGAAACATCTATTATACAATTGATGTGCACGCTCACACAAAACAGAAACATGAAATAAGCGAGCGATTACATTTGCATGTATTATTTCTGATATAAAAAAAAACGCCCATGCCCTCTTTTTATCACCCACGAGGTATGCCAAGTTAATATTTTAGACCTTTTACTTTTTACCGAAATTTTTCTTTATTAAAAGAACGTTACCCTTATTTGAAACCATAAATTTAGTCCTTATCTAGAGGTTTATAACAAGCCACACGATGTCAAACGTGATTTGTTGTATACGTAAATTAATAGTAGTAGTAAATCCCCGTTAGAGCAATTTGATCTATAGGGTGATGTGAAGTAGCGTTCACAAGTTTCCGTGGCCACGGCACGTTAGGTGATTGTGTGGCCAACGATATTGGCAGTGATGATCATTCCTACCATGTGCGAATGTGGCTAATCCACTTCACCAGACCTGTCTACTGTTTTGAGGTCATCACTGTCAATTTCACACCCGGTTTCATTGAAATTTGGAAATGAGAAAATATGTAACAGAAGACTTTTTCGGGGCATTTTATTAACATAGTAATTAAATTGTATCCCACAGGGTTAATTTTCTGTTTAAATTAAAAGACAGCGAAACACTAAAAAAAAACAAAGTGTCTATCTTGTAGTTTATCCACCTAGATATTGAAATACAGAGATCCCACCATGTTCGTTTCTCATTTTCGTTGCTTCTTTTTTTTTTTTGCTTTCACATTACTTTCCTTGTTTATTTGTTTGCTATTTCTTTCTTTCCTTGTTTATTTGTTTGCTGTTTATTTGTTGTTGTTGTTTTGCTTATTTGTGTTGGACTTAATCACGCCATCTAGCTACAAAATGTTTACTTTCTACTTGTAATCAGGAACAACACGCAATCATTGTATTGTTATTCTAGTGTTTCTATAAAAAAAAATTAGAACAATAACAAAAAAAAAAAAAAGAAATATTGAAACGTGTTTGCTCACACAAAAAACAAATATAATGAAACTAAATGTGACTTGCCGAACCTTCTTTTTTTGTTCCTTTCTTCATCCTACTTTCATTATACAAATAAAACAAATAGAGTCTTGAGCCAAAATTTAAAAAAAAAGGAAAACATTATAAAGCCAAAATTTTTAAAAAAAGGAAAACATTATAAAGCCAAAATTTTTAAAAAAAGGAAAACATTATAAAGCCAAAATTTTTTAAAAAAGGAAAAACATTATAAAGCCAAAATTTTTTAAAAAAAGGAAAACATTATAAAGCCAAAATTTTTAAAAAAAGGAAAAACATTATAAAGCCAAAATTTTTTAAAAAAGGAAAACATTATAGCCTAAAGCCAAAATTTAAAAAAAAGAAAAACATTATAAAGCCAAAATTTAAAAAAACAACATTATAAAGCCAAAATTTAAAAAAAAAGGAAAACATTATAAAGCCAAAATTTAAAAAAAAAGGAAAACATTATAAAGCCAAAATTTGTTTCTCTAAGAAGCCGGATGAAGTATAATTAACAGAAGATTTTTTTGCTTGTGGAATTAAGAAGATTTGGGATGCCGGGAGAAGGGGCAGCGAACCGACCTTTGCGCCCCAAACGTTCCATAACATGTCAGGATTGTTGAGTGATTGTGAAACTGTTTTTTTTACCTCGTTTTGTGTGGACACCGTAGTCTAGTGGCAGCACGTCCGCGGAATGGTCGGTCTATAGCTCTCTGGCTGGATTCCAGGTTAAAAGCACCGCCATGGGTCTGTGAGGGGGGTGTCCCTTACTCTATCCGTTGAAGTTAAGACAACTGCAATTAGGGTAATTAAAAATAAGGCCGTAGAGAATATGACTGTCGAAATAAGTACCGTTGAAATTAAGGCCGTAAAAATATATATATATATATGTTGAAAATATTTTAATGCTGTCAAAAGTTCCAATCTAAAATAAAATCACTCGACAACTTCGAATTAAATTAGTCTTCAATGTTCAACTTTTCGGGTTTTGTGAGGGGTCTGTGGGTATTTGTGAAGGGAGTGAAATGAGAATGGGAGGGGGGGGGAAGAGGGAGGAAGAATGGGCTGATAAGCGCCAAACGCCTTCAGTCATCAAAGTTTAAAATGGCTTTTACAAGTTCCAATCTCATGTCATTGTCATTTCTGGATTGTTTACTTCCTGGCGTGCCAGAAGCAATGTTCAAAATGGAGTGGACAAAGCTGAAACTACAGGGACAAGTAAGTGAAGGGCTGCTCCAACACAGAGGATTACGACATCTTCATCTCAAGAATAGCGCCTATACGTGTTGTATGTGTGTGTGGTGGAAGATGGGGGGGGGGGGAGGGGTATAGATTTTGGTGTTGTTGTTTGTTGGCTGGTGATTTGGGACGATGGTGTTTTTATTATTTAGGTCAGGGTGTCCAAAAAATAGCTAAATAGTTTGGAAGTGTTAGAAAAGAAATTAATGAAAGAGAAATGTAAAACATAAAAATTCGCTTAAAGAGTTATAAGAAAACAAAAGTTAACTAATAGAGTTGTTTGTTTAGCAGCATCAGAATAGATTTATATTGATTTAAACAATCAATTAAGCTTCTATTCTACTTTTTAACCAGCCGCTTTATCAAGACCAGATAAGACTTACGATATTTGTTGCTTCTAAATTTAATATATAATTTAATTATTTTTAAATTTCAATATTATTATAATCTATCTATTGAATGTTTTGTAAAAGATTTAACATTTACTAATCTTTTTTCTTAATACTTTTTTTAGCATTTTATAATACATTTTAAGCCTTGATTAAGTTACTTGTGTTAATCTGTGTGCTTTCTACAATCATAAAATAATCAATTTCTTATCTGTATTTTTTGTTTCTAAAATATTCATCATCATCAATCCCATGACCGTTGTGGTCGTTGGGGGGAGCGAATGGACACCTCAGCAGTCAACTTTCTCCACGTTTGCCTATCTTTAGTGGTTGACAATAGTTGAGTCAACTGCTGCCCTGTCCAATATTTTATGTTGTCGAACCAGCATGACCGCTGACGCCCTCTCCGACGTCCACGTTCTACAGTGCTTTGGAGGATTGTTTTTGGCAGGTTTTTATGCCGCAACACATGACCGAATTATGTCAGTTTGCGCCCTTTGATTGTTGTCATAATGTTTTCTTGAGGGCCTGTACTTGAGAATATTCTGTCCCAGACATACTCATTAGTCCTGTGTTCTACGTAGGAGATTCGAAGTATTTTTCTCCCTGCATTTATTTTCGAATGTCTGCAACTTCCTTTCAGTTGCTGATAGCCGCGTCCAGGTCTCACATACATACAGAACAATAGTTTTGACAAGGGCCCTGTAAAGACTGAGCTTTGTAGGGGGATTAATGCTTTTCCTGGTCCAGATTCTCTTTAGGCAAGCCATTGACGCCATTGCTGTCCCAATTCTTGCTCGAATTTCTGACTCACAGCTTCCGTCTACGGATAGGATTGCTCCTAGATATCTGAAATTCTTTACTTTTTCCAGTTGTTTTTGTTCATTATGATGTTTGCACTTCTGGCATCTGTGGTGTTGATCATTATTTTGCTTTTTTTTCTGAGCGTATTTCCATTCCGTATGCTCTTGCTCTATCTATAAGCGTGTATGTGAGTTCTTTGTTGTTCCCGGCCAACAGGTCGATACCATCAGCAAATCTTATATTGCATAGGGGTCTGCCACCAATGAAGATGTATGGATGGTAATCATCGAGTGTTTCTTGCATGATTTTTTCTTCCTAATAAAGATTGTTCTAATTAGAATCACATGTTTAAACATATCCTTTGTTAGCTTGGTTGTTTGGCTCAGAGACTATTTGTAAGCCTTGATTGAAATCTACACTGCTACACAGTGTTAAGTAAGCTCTGCCATTGTACAAACAAACAAATATTTTCGGATGTAGGGCTTTTGCAAAGGACGTCACAATGTCTCTATATCACCTGACCTATGTAGCCAACCGCCAACTTGGTGTACATAAAATGAAGAAAAAAATGCTATATTAGTTCTATAACTAAAGGTATCTCACAAAGCTCAATATTTTTAAATAGCAGACGAATGCAATATCAATACTTAATTTAATCATGTTAAGCTAATGAACATGTATTATATCTTTAAATTAATAAAGAAATTACTGCTGTTTAATGTGATTATTGAAACATCCGTCAAGTAGACTAAGATAAGTTCTAAGGTGAGCCTCGTAAGTAGTAAAAAGCTTTTGCTAGATCTTATGTTATTTGAAATATGTTAAAATATTAATTCACGCTCGATGATTATAGACATTTTTTTCTTTTTGGCCACTTGGTTAAATGAAGCTATTGTAAGCCGAGAAGAATATTCCTGAATTGTACCTCAAAAGGGGCAAGTAACTATGCGTTGCCTTAAACTCGCATGATTTTGGTCACGTGCTTACAAAAAAAAGCCCTATTGACTGTATGCTACCGGTAGTTGCCAATACAAAAGGGAGCTTTTAATTTTCAAGAGAACTTATTTTATTTTGAACTTGCATTTGGTGGAATGAATTGTAAGTTACTCGTATACAAAAGAAATGAAGAGACATTTTAGAACTTTTAAAACGACTGTCTCTTAAATATTTTTTTTTGTCCTTCGGTTTATAAAAATGTGTTTAACCTCCGGCTTTGTGACGACGAAAGAGAAAATATATCTTCTTTTGTTAAATTTGTATTTGTTTGTTTAATTTTGTTTGAGAGAGTGGGTGTTTAAAATAGTATCAAAAAAAGTTGATCTCATTCAACATAGAATAAATAATCCCCAAAATGCTATTTCTAGTTATTTCCCTTTTTCTGGTAGATACAGTCTTTATCTAATCTAGTTCTTCAATGACCTACATTCGTAGTGAAATCTGCTGGGGTTGGTTGTATTACTTGGTATAATATCTAGAATCTAGATCTCTGGTCTGTCTGATTATTGGCGAACAGCTAAATAGTTTCATTGGTTGCAAAAAAAAAATCTCTCTTTCTCTCTCTCTCTCTCTCTCTCTCTCTTTCTCTCTCTCTCTCTCTCTCTCTCTCTCTCTCTCTCTCGCGCGCGCGCGCCATGGACTCTAAAACCATCAGTTCTTACAATTTTGTGTTTTCATAACTTTTTCTATTGTCTTATTCTTACTGGTATCTATTTCTTTTGACATTTCTTCTTAATCTTTCTTTATGTCTTTCTTTTTGATTTTCTTTCTTTCTTCTTAATTTTCCTTTTTGCCTACCTTCTTAAGCTTTCTTTCTGTCTTTCTTATTAATCTTTCTTTCTGTCTTTCTTCTTAATCTTTCTTTCTGTCTTTCTTACAAATCTTTCTTTCTGTATATCTTCTGAATCTTTCTTTTTGTATATTTTCTTAATCTTTTTTCGGTCTTTCTTCTTAATCTTTCTTTTTGTATATCTTCTTAAACTTTATTTCTGTCGTTCTTGTAAATCTTTCTTGCTGTCTTTCTTCCTAATCTTTCTTGCTGTCTTTCTTGTTACTCTTTCTTTCTGTCTTTCTTCGTAATCTTTCTTTCTGTATTTCTTCTTAATCTTTCTTTGTGTCTTTTTTCTTAATCTTTCTTTCTGTATTTCTTCTTAATCTTTCTTTGTGTCTTTTTTCTTAATCTTTCTTTCTGTCTTTCTTCTTAATCTTTCTTTCTGTCTTTCTTCCTAATCTTTCTTGCTGTCTTTCTTCTTAATCTTTCTTTCTGTCTTTCTTCTTAATCTTTCTTTGTGTCTAATTTCTTAATCTTTCTTTCTGTCTTTCTTCTTAATCTTTCTTTCTGTCTTTCTTCTTAATCTTTCTTTCTGTCTTTCTTCTTAATCTTTCTTTCTGTCTTTCTTCCTAATCTTTCTTGCTGTCTTTCTTCTTAATCTTTATTTCTGTCTTTCTTCTTAATCTTTCTTTTTGTCTTTCTTCCTAATCTTTCTTGCTGTCTTTCTTCTTAATCTTCCTTTCTGTCTTTCTTCTTAATCTTTCTTTTTGTCTTTCTTCCTAATCTTTCTTGCTGTCTTTCTTCTTAATCTTTCTTTCTGTCTTTTTTCCTAATCTTTCTTGCTGTCTTTCTTCTTAATCTTTATTTCTGTCTTTCTTCTTAATCTTTCTTTCTGTCTTTCATCTTAATCTTTATTTCTGTCTTTCTTCTTAATCTTTCTTTCTGTCTTTCTTCTTAATCTTTCTTTCTGTCTTTCTTCCTAATCTTTCTTTCTGTCTTTCTTCTTAATCTTTCTTTCTGTCTTTCTTCCTAATCTTTCTTGCTGTCTTTCTTCTTAATCTTTATTTCTGTCTTTCTTCTTAATCTTTCTTTCTGTCTTTCTTCCTAATCTTTCTTGCTGTCTTTCTTCTTAATCTTTATTTCTGTCTTTCTTCTTAATCTTTCTTTCTGTCTTTCTTCCTAATCTTTCTTGCTGTCTTTCTTCTTAATCTTCCTTTCTGTCTTTCTTCTTAATCTTTCTTTCTGTCTTTCTTCCTAATCTTTCTTGCTGTCTTTCTTCTTAATCTTTCTTTCTGTCTTTCTTCCTAATCTTTCTTGCTGTCTTTCTTCTTAATCTTTATTTCTGTCTTTCTTCTTAATCTTTATTTCTGTCTTTCTTCTTAATCTTTATTTCTGTCTTTCTTCTTAATCTTTTTTTCTGTCTTTCTTCTTAATCTTTCTTTCTGTCTTTCTTCTTAATCTTTCTTTCTGTCTTTCTTCTTAATCTTTCTTTGTGTCTTTTTTCTTAATCTGTCTTTCTCTTTTTCTTCTTTATCTTCCTTTCGGTCTTTCTTGTTAATCTTTTTTTTCTGTATTTTATCGTCCTTTTTTTTTCTTTTTCTTTTCTTTCTTGATGTCTTGTTCAGCTACTGTGTTGTCTTGTTCAGCTACTGTGTTGTCTTGTTCAGCTACTGTGTTGTCTTATTCAGCTACTGTGTTGTCTTGTTTTAAACACTTTTTCCTAGTCTTTATTTTATCTGCTCACTGTATGTGACTTATAGAAAAAAAGTGAGGCTGGTTGTGTGGCTTCGATGGGGTGTCGGGTGTTGAGAATAGTGTGGGGTAGCTTGTGGGGTAGCGGGTGTGGGGTAGGGTGTAGGAGAATGTGCGTGCATACGAAACATTGATACTGACCACTCGACCAGAGCTGTCCACCGTCTTGAGGTCACAACTGTCAATTTCACACACGGTTTCATTGAAATTTGGAAATGAACATATGTAGCTGAAGACTTTTTCGGGGCATTTTATTACCATAGTACTTAAATTCTACCCAACAAACACACATACAAACATACACACACTCACTCAAACACCTACTAGGTACTTGCCAGATGTTTAATTCACCTAATCGTTGAGTTAAAACGAACAGAAAGTTTCTAGATAGTTGGTTCATTTCACCATTTGCTTGCAGTCGATAGTAATCAAAAACAGATTGACTAAAAAACACATCCTTTTGTTGTAGTTCATGGAGTGTAAATTAAAAAACAACATGGGAATCATGAAACATAATTATATAAAAATGTGTTCAGCATATGACATGTGTGTGGGTGTATAACTGTGTATGCGCGGACGGAATATGACAATGTCATAATGTCATATTCAATGTAATATGATATTTTTCTTATGATGATAAAAACTCACACACACACAAAAGGTCAAGTTATTTTTATCTGCACTGTTAGAAGTATGAGATATTGGATAGCATAACCGATTTTTTAAATATGTTTCTTATGACAGGACAAATTGTTCATCTATTTTGTGTATTCCTTAAAATAGTTAAATTTTTTTTAATTTGTCATTTGAAATTTGTCATTTGAAATTTGTCATTTAATTTTATTCGTTTCTTATTGAGTTAAAATTATATTTTGAAATAAAACTTTTTTTACATTACATAAAAAGTATGATTTTTTAAATATAATTGTTTCTCTTTTTTTTTTTTTTTTACATTTTGTTGACACGCAACTCATGTTCTATTTGTATCTCTTTTTTTAACAAATTCATCCCAAAATTATAGCATGGCTCCGCTTGACGAATAGCAGATAAACGTCACTATAATAATCATAACAGCAAAAAATATATAACACAAAGTACTGAAGTCTCTTTCATGGAAACTCTATATGTAGGCCTTAAGCTTGTCTTCCAAAATGAAGTTTTATAAAAGCATACTGGGGCCTTAAAATATTTCCATATGAAGCCAGTGTATTAACGTGTTCAATATTATAGTAAACTGTCACTCACATGTGGACTTGTACAGCCACAACAGAAGCTGCAAGGCCAGGAGTGCACACTCCCTAAGGGCACACTAAATTCCGTCGTCTCGCGAGACTAATAGAAGCCAACAAAGAATAACAACAATTATAGTAAAGTAAAAGTAATGCCGTTGAACCAAATCGATCCTTAGGGTCGGTGAAGCAGCGTTCACCAGTATCTGTGGCAACTGCATACTAGGGGATTGTCAACTCAGCCACCTTTACTTTGCCCCAACTAATGTCAGGTATCCATCAGAATCTTATTCTAGACAGAAGATTATTGCGTCCTACGCTTATCCTTGTTTTGGGTCTAGTATTGAATTTATTTTTATGAGGTTTTTTAATGATGTTAAGTTGCTAGTCAATATGTTCCTTGTTAGTTCAAGCAACCGTTTCCTTGCACGGATGCCATAATTTACAACCGTTGGTAATGGGATGAAAGTAGATAAATAGTGTGTGTGTGTCGAATCTCTCATAAAAGAAAGTAATCTTCATGTGTAAATCAATGTTCTTACTTTAGCTGAAAATATGACTTGGTGGCCCAGAGGAAACGTTTTCGGATTCCTTTTCCGAAGGTGGGTTTTTTTCGCTGAACAATTTCTCGAGTGCGCCGTGACCGAGGACACTAGTGAACTCTGCTTCACTAACCCTATTAACCGTCATGGTTTGGAAGAAATAATTATGCACTTTACTTTAAGGTGACATTGGTGAGATAGTAAACGGACGTAGTGATTAGCCCTTTCTCAGTTCTCCTCGCACGAATATCTAATTTTTCGTAAGTACATTATATGCATCAGAACATATCTCGCTCTCTCTCAGTCCTCTCCGTGCCGGCTGGCGCTTGAGGAGAATGCCAAAGATTTCCATTTATCTCGTTCTGTTGCCGCTCGCCGGGCAGTTTCTAAGGTTCCTTTCCATCGTCCTTCTCCATGTTTCCTTTGGTCTGCCTTTCGACTTTTTCCTTGGGAGGGGGGTCCATCTCAGGGATGTCCTGGGGAGAGAGTCAGCTGACATTCTGCAGACGTGTCCCAGCCATCTCGATCTCCTTGCTGAGATACTTACTTACTTACTGCCCGTAACGCCGTGGGCGCATAGGGCAGCAACAAAGTCCTTCCATCTTTCTCTGTCACGTGCGACAATTCCAATCGTACCCCAGGAGTGACCAAATTCTTTTAATTCCTGCTCCACTGTTCTGCGCCAGGTTACTTTTGGCCGACCTCTCTTTCTTTTCCCTTCTGGAGTCCAGTGTAGTGCTGTCTTGCAGATGTTCCCTTCCTCTCTTCTCAATACATGGCCAATCCATCGCCAACGTCTTTTCATTATGATTGTGCCCATGTCTTCGTGGTTGGATTGGGACATTAATTCTTCGTTGGTTATTTTCTTCGGCCAAAATATTTTCAAAATCTTCCTGAGGTTTTTCGTGTGGAAAGTTGAAAGCCTCACAAGGTCCTGTTGTGTCATGCGCCAACATTCTGCACCATATAGAAGGACAGGAAGCACACAGCTGTTATATAGTTTTATTTTCGTTCTGGTACTATATGTACAGGATTTCCAGATGTTGGTCATGTTATAAAATGCAATTCTTGCTTTGTTCAGTCTGTTCTGAATATCTTCTTTGCTTCCTCCATCTGGTGTGAGTGAGCTTCCTAGGTATGTGAATTTTTCTGAGTTGGCTTGCATTTGCTGATAGGTGTGAGACAAAAGTGCAAGGTCATCAGCATAGTCTAAATCCTCGAGTGTTGATAACAAAGTCCATCTGATGCCATTGTTTCTCACTTCTATTGTGTTTTTCATCACCCAGTCAATTAGTATGTTAAACAGTAATGCGGACATCATGCATCCTTGTCTCACCCCTGTCCTCACTTCGAACCAAATGTTGCTACCTTTCATGCAACAGCTGTAGTTGCTGTAAAAGCTCTTGATCAGCTGTACCATGTGAGCAGGTATTCCATATGCTCTCAGAATGCGCCACAGACTGTCTCGGTGAACACTGTCGAATGCCTTTTCGAAATCAATGAAGTTGATATAAAGTTGTCTTTGCCATTCTGTACATTGTTCTATGATGTTTCGTAGAGCAAAAATCTGTTCTGTGCAGTTCCTCCCTTTTCTAAAACCTGCTTGCTCTTTTCTAAGAATGATGTCGACAGCTTCGTAAAGTCTCCCGATGATCACCTTGGCCAGTACTTTGCTTGGGATTGACAGAAGCGTAATGCCACGCCAGTTATTGCAGTCACTAAGTGCACCCTTTTTGGGGATTTTGATAATTATTCCTTTAGTCCAGTCTTCTGGTACGTATGCTTCCACCCATATTTTTCTGAAAAGTGGCTCCAATATATTAGCTGCTGTCTCTGCGTCAGATTTAAATAGTTCAGTGTTCAAGTTATCGGATCCTGGAGCTTTATTGTTTTTTAGTGATTTAATGGCATTTACAATTTCTTCTTTTGTAGGTGGTTCTACATTGATGTCCAATTCTGTCTGTACATCCGGAATTACTGCTTCTTCCAATGGTGGTTCTCTATTAAGTATTTCGCTAAAATGTTCAGCCCATCGTTTATTTTGTTCAGCTTCATTAGTCAGCAGTTTTCCTTGTTTATCCTTAATGGGTGCATTTGGTGATGAGTGGAATTTACCACAAATCTGCCTGGTGATTTTATATAATTGACCTTGCTCTCCTTTTGCTGCAGCACTTTCTGCTTCATTTGCTAGTTCTTCAACAAATGCCCTCTTGTCTGCACGCACCATCTTCTTTACTGCCTTGTTGGCTTCTTTATATTGGTATTTGTATTTTTCTTGTAGTCTTGTTGACCTAGTGCTGTTCATTTGATTTTTTATCTTGCGTCTCTGGTCTATGGCACACCATGTGGTTGGTGTAATCCATTCTTTTGTCTTTTTCTTATCTCTAAAGCCCAAGCATTTTTCTGCACTCTGTTGGTATGCAACTTTGACATTTTCATAGTATGAATTTATATTATTATTACTCTCATCATCAGAGCTTAAACTTTGTAGTGCCTGGAATCTATTCTTGACCTGTGTGATGAAGGTGAGCTTAGTGTGAGGATCTGTTAGTTTCTGTATATTGTATCCTCGCTGTATGTCTGTCTTGTTCTGTGACCGCCTCAGTTTCAGCTTCACTTTTGCTACTACCAACTGATGGTCACTTCCAACATCAGCACCTCGTTTTACTTTAACATCTATCAATGATCTCCTCCATTTGGCATTTATAAGCAGATGGTCAATTTGGTTTCTATCTCTATCATTGGGCGAATACCAGGTCAACTTGTGAATCTCACGATGTGGAAACAAAGTGCCTCCTATTACCATGTTATTAGAGCTACAAAGTTCAACTAATCTTTCTCCATTTTCGTTCCTTATACCACAACCATGAGTTCCCATTGTTCGTTCGTTGCCATTGTTGTCATGTCCTACTTTTGCATTTAAGTCTCCCATTATTATCATCATGTCATGCAGTGGTGCTGATTTAACTTCTGTCTCCAATTGTTCATAAAAAAGGTCTTTTGTTTCATCCTCACTGTCGTTTGTAGGGCCATAGCATTGTATGATGGTCATATTTATCTGCCTACCTCTCATTCTGATTTTAATTAGTCTACTGCTAATTGGTTTCCAGTCTATAAGGCATTTTTTGTACCTTTCCTAAGGACGATGGCGACTCCTTCTTCATGCAGGTTATCACCTTTTCCTGAATATAAAACTGTCTCTCCTGTCGAAGTTGTCATTCTTCCAGATCCCAGCCATCTAGCTTCACTGATGCCTAAAATGTGTATACCGTAGCGCCGCATCTCTGCTGTCACTTGGGCTAGTTTACCAGTTTGGTACATTGTGCGTACATTCCAAAATCCCAGTTTTGTCTTGGTTTTGGTACTCAAGACCTCTATCTTCCTGTCAGTGGCTTCCAAAGAATGGCTTTCACCACTGTCATTCATATGAGTCACTTGGGGCAACTCTAGAGGTTTATCGCACCGGTTTATAGGTATTGACTTTGTTGCTGTTTCCGTAACCAGCTTGTTTTTCCAGGACAGAGTGGTTAACCCTGTGCCCAACCCCCAACCTGGAGGACCAGGGTACTAGCTTTAGTCTGACCCCTACCCGCGCAGACCTTCCCAGCTTGGTTGAACCTGCCAGGAGTTTAAACTCCCGCTGGTATAGCTCTGGGGGTTGTCAGGGTACTCAAGCTGCCAAGCCACGCCAAGGCCTAGTACCAATGTTGGCAGCCTTGCTGAGATGCTCTCTGCTATTGGGACGACTACTCCTGTTTTCTCAAGTAGATCCTCATTTTGAAATGAATGGTATTTGGCCAGAAGATCTTGAGGAAGCGTCGTAGGATTTGTGTCTGGCACAACCTCTAGAACATACTACAAGATCCAGATTTGATTGAATTTCATCGGAGGTCTTAACGACTCCTAACGACTGCTTATGTTGTAAGTAAGCGCATAACGGGGACATTCGTGTGTGTTTGAGGGAGGGGGGCAGGGTTGGTGTGAAGGAGAGCTAATTTAATTCATTTTCCATATGACAGCTAAACTCCGGAGTTGTCGGCACTATTCGGTTTGTACCCGCATTAAAAAAAAAAGTGTGTTCAAAAACTAAGATTCGGTATTCGGTTAGAAATCGTCTTCTCTAATACGCCCTACTTTCCAATGAAGAACGTCGTTTGTGTTTGCTCATATGTTAATGAGTTTGAGCCAAACAATTCGTATTCTGTTAAATATCGCATTATGTTCATAAGAAAGAAGATACAAAAAAAAAACACCCTCAATATCTGCATCAGCTAAAAATTTGAACAACAAAATTGCATGTTCAACTTATCGATTGAAACAAAAAGAAGGGAAAGAGGGGTGGGGGTGGTTAGCTTGAACAGATTGAATTGCACAGATGATGTCATGATTAAACATCAGTGTTGACAAGAGATATAGCCGCCATGGTGATTCGTTTTGTCATACCGGTGGGGGAAGCGGGAAGGAGACGGGAGGGGGGGGGAGCAATAAATGTCAAAGATGTTCACGCGATGTCACGTGGCCAGCAACGAATACAGGAAAACATTTAAAACATGATTGTAAATAAGAAATGATACACCCGCCCCACACAAAAAAAAAAAAAAAAAAAAAAAAAAAAAACGTTTCGTTTCCTTAAGTTCTTGTAATGCTAGGAGTTGAGTGGAACTGGTCGGTACCTAACCGTAGAGAGACGCAAATAATCCATTGAGTTTTAACCACACATATATTGTTTGACACATTAAAAAAAAACATTAATTAACCAATATGTTTCCTTACTTTACATAAACCACCTTCATTATTGCTCTACAAAATCCGTCTATGCCCCCCCCCCATCTCCCCTTCCCACCCCCGCAAAACCTAAAAAAAAGCACTACATTATTTTAGAACTAATTTGCTTCAATTTTATGTCAAAATCCGTCTCTTTATTTAAGCAACTTTTAAAACAGTATTCACTAGAACCCTAAACTATATTATAAAAAAATACAAACTACTTTAAACAACAAAATTCAACACCGGGGACCACAACTTTGAAATCAGAGTTTGTAGCTACATGTATATTATTTCGTCAGTTAGGAGTTTTCTATGCTACTGTTCATTTATTTCAAACATTCAACATAACTACAGTCAACACTACACCCAGGCAAACATCACTAGATCCTCCACATCCTACCACTTTGCCTTCACTGACTTCCATCACATTACCAAACATCACTAGATCATTCACATTTTACCACTTTGCCTTCACTGACTTCCATCACATTACCAAACATCACTAGATCATTCACATTTTACCACTTTGCCTTCACTGACTTCCATCACATTACAAAATTCAAAGAACCGGAACATAACAACATTCATACAACTTTATATCATATTTTTAAAAAAAAACAACACAAAACGTTACTTCCTGCTCAGTTTGAAATCTTAAAACCTGTCACAGATAAAAGTTGTCAACAGGTCGTGATATCCGATACACGAATCCATTATTTATTCGCCTGTAAGATTCTCCTTATGTGTCATTGTTTGTAGCTGTTGTTTTTTTAATCATTTCGCCAACGTATATTTCTTCATGTCTTAAGGTTTGTGTGTCTTGAAGGTTTTTCTACAATATCGAGACATTTACCTTTATCATCATGAAATCAAGACATTTAACTTTATCATCATGACATCAAGACATTTACCTTCATCATCATGACATCAAGACATTTACCTTCATCATCATGACATCAAGACATTTACCTTCATCGTCATGACATCAATACATTTACCTTCATCATCATGACATGAAGACATTTACCTTCATCGTCATGACATCAAGACATTTACCTTTATCATTATGACATCAAGATATTTACCTTCATCATCATGACATCAAGACATTTACCTTTATCACCATAACATTTACCGTTATCACCATGAAATTCGTTTTATCATCATGACATTTATTTTTATCACCATAACGTCAAAACGTTTACATTTATCTTCATGACATTTATCTTCATGACATTTTGTATCATCATGACGTCAAAACATTTACATGTATCATCATGACATTAATTATTATCATCATGACGTCAAAACATTTACATTTATCATCATGACATTTATTTTTATCATCATGACGTCAAAACATTTACATTTATCACCTTGACATTTATATTTATCATCAAGACCTTTATCATCATGACATTTATTTTTATCATCATCACATCAAGACATTTATCATCATGATGATCACGACATCATGACATTTAATTTTCTCATCAAGACATCATGACATTTATTTTTATCATCAAGACGTCATGACATTTATTTGTATCATCAAGACCTCATGGCATTTATTTGTATCATCAAGACGTCATGACATTTATTTGTATCATCAAGACGTCATGACATTTATTTGTATCATCAAGACATCATGACATTTATTTGTATCATCAAGACATCATGACATTTATTTGTATCATCAAGATATTTACCTTTATCTTACTCTTTCTTTCCATTAGCTTTCTCTCCCAGTTTCTGTCTTTCTACTTTATCCTTACGTCTTTCGTCTCTCTTTAATATTTCTCAAATGATCTTACCGTGACCCTAATCTCACAAACCACCCTCTCTCACAATATTTCTCTCCCTCTCTTTTTTTGTCTTCCTCTCTCTCTCTCTCTCTCTCTCTTTCTCTCTCTCTCTCTCTCTCTCTTGCTTTATCTTCTAAACTCTCTTTTGTTTCTTTCTTGCTCTCCCTGCTTTAGGATATAATATCTTATATCATATTTCAGCGAACATTATACCTCTCTTTTTCTCTATCTTGCTCTGTAGTTCTCTCTGTCTCGCTTTGTAGTTCTCTCTTCTCTCTCTCTCTCTCTCTCTCTCTCTCTCTCTCTCTCTCTCTCTTCTCTTCAACATCTTACAAATGACCCATCCTCGACTTCCATAACGTAAAAATTCCCCACGCAACATTGCCGCCCGTTAATAAAAAAAAGAAAACATAACAAGCGACACTATAACATCTAAACTATAACATCTAAACTATAACATCTAAACTATAACATCTAAACTATAACATCTAAACTATAACATCTAAACTATAACATCTAAACTATAACATCTAAACTATAACATCTAAACTATAACATCTAAACTATAACATCTAAACTATAACATCTAAAATCTTAATTAAAAAAAATATAAAGAATAGAGAAGAGAAAAAAAGATCAGATACGAGCATTTATCCAGAAGTCACTCAAGCCTACAGTGGACTAGTCCCCAACATACAGTGCCCCAGTTCTCCAGCCTAGAGTGGACTAGTCCCTAACATACAGTGCCCCAGTTCTACAGCCTACAGTGGACTAGTCCCTAACATACAGTGCCCTAGTTGTCCAGCCTACAGTGGACTAGTCCCTAACATACAGTGCCCCAGTTCTACAGCCTACAGTGGACTAGTCCCTAACATACAGTGCCCCAGTTCTACAGCCTACAGTGGACTAGTCCCTAACATACAGTGCCCTAGTTGTCCAGCCTACAGTGGACTAGTCCCTAACATACAGTGCCCCAGTTCTACAGCCTACAGTGGACTAGTCCCTAACATACAGTGCCCCAGTTCTACAGCCTACAGTGGACTAGTCCCCAACATACAGTGCCCCAGGTCTCCAGCCTCCAGTGGACTAGTCCCCAACATACAGTGCCCCAGGTCTCCAGCCTACAGTGGACTAGTCCCTAACATACAGTGCCCCAGGTCTCCAGCCTACAGTGGACTAGTCCCCAACATACAGTGCCCCAGTTCTACAGCCTACAGTGGACTAGTCACTATCATACAGTGCCCCAGGTCTCCAGCCTACATTGGACTAGTCCGTAACATACAGTGCCCTAGTTCTCCAGCCTACAGTGGACTAGTCCCTAACATACAGTGCCCCAGGTCTCCAGCCTACAGTCGACTAGTCCCTAACATACAGTGCCCTAGTTCTCCAGCCTACAGTGGACTAGTCCCTAACATACAGTGCCCTAGTTCTCCAGCCTACAGTGGGCTAGTCCCTAACATACAGTGCCCCAGGTCTCCAGCCTACAGTGGACTAGTCCCTAACATACAGTGCCCTAGTTCTCCAGCCTACAGTGGACTAGTCCCTAACATACAGTGCCCTAGTTCTCCAGCCTACAGTGGACTAGTCCCCAACATTTGGGCTAGTTCTCCAGTTCTTCACTTCTTTCCGCTTTGTCTACACTGACTTCCATTCCTACGACGGAATGACGGTGGAAGGAGGTGAGAAAAAAATCTCTCTCTACATATGATATATATCCTATGAGTATGTATGTGTGTGTAAGGTTATTATTTAAGGAGACCTTTTTTTGAGTTCATCACCAGCGCCATTCCTGTTTTCTTTAACGCTTAAATAACGGAAACATAAAGCAGCGAAGCGCAAACATCTTGTTACTGGCCTCGTTAGAGTTAGTGAAGGGCCGAGCACTCACTCGTGAAAATGTTTGCTCAACAACTACAAAACTTGGGTCTTTTTCAATTTTTTTTTCTCTCACCCTGTTTAGTTTTTTTATCAACTTTTTTTTATGCTCTGTTTTACTTTCACATCAAGTGTGAGGCTAGATTTTATTTTTGATGTTTTCTTCCGCCCCCCCCCCTCCTCCAAACCAATTCAAATATCAAGCTGTAAGAGTTGTCTGTTGTGAAAATGTGCACCTTATGAACTGTATCATCTTCTAATCTGTGTGAGTCTTTTGAAACTGACGAGCTAGTTATATAGTGTGTCTATGGAAACTAAATGGATTGTTTTATGTATCTATCTGAAACTAGTGGCCTTGTATAATGTGTGGGGTGGAACTAAATTGCTTGTTATAGATTATTTATTGAGACTGAATGGCTTGTTATATTGTGTCTACTGAAACTGAGGATTTCTGGAATTATATGTCTTGCTATAGATTTTTTATGGAAACTGAATGACTTGTTATAGTGTGTCTACTGAAACTAGTGGGCTTGTTATAATGATTGTGCTGAAACTAAATGGCTTGTTATAGATTGCTTATAGAAACTGAATGACTTGTTATAGTATATCTACTGAAACGGTGGGCTTGTAAAATGTGTGGGCTGGAACTAAATGGCTTGATTTAGATTATTTCTTTGTTTGTTGAAACTGAATGACTTGTTATAGTGTGTCTACTGAAACTGGTGGGATTGTTGAAAATTGCCAACTGAATTTAGACTCTTGTTTGAACTCTACAACATTAAGAGTGACGCTTTAATATTTTAGTGTTTTGTTTTTATTTTCTTAATGTTTTAGAATGTTTTAATGGGCACTTATTTTTAATGTTGTAGATATACATATCAATGTAACCGTATAAACTTACCCAATATTAATAAATATGTATGTTAAATGTATAGGCCTATTAATATCAATTTAAGAAAGTTGCTTGCTAATTTAAATGATTTGGACGTTAGAACTCGATTCCAGCCAAGAATTATCAAACTCGAAATCTCATTGGCTTAACTCCAACTTTGCCATCTGAAGCGTGCGGACCGCCATTTTGAATAATTGTCTGATTTATTTAGTAGATTCACCTTGAACTTGGTTTTATTTCTACTATTTCTTGTCCCAAACCCGCTATTTGTTTTTTTCTAATCTGTCACGTGTTTCTATGTGGCGTTGGGCAGGGATAAGAAAAATGGCTTGTAAAAATGATAAGAAAACACATGCATTTTAGTACATACTTAGTAATATGAAAATAACTTTACTAAGATATTAAATATAAATAATAAAGATATTTTTAAATTAATTGTATGATTCTCTGTGCACCTATTTCCACAATTCAGTTGCAGACTTTGGAATGGGGAGGGCAGAAAAGAAATAGTTGAAAGAGAAAGGACCTAAAATTCTTCTCAAATGACTGTTTTATTCTGGTCTTAGAAATCCTCAAAATGCTACAAAGTGAAGGCACCGCATGTGCATAAATGTGCAATCAACCTATTATAAATTATCAGAGCCATTGTGTTTAAATTTTCTATCTATCGAACAAAGGAGCTGGCCTTTAGTCTATACCAAACCAAAAATGTAATTAGGCCTATACATACTTTCTCTCAGAGAAGTTATATGAGTTAGTAATTGATGTACAATTAGTTATGGTTTCATGTTTACTTTTTACTGTATGTGTACTTGATAGAAATCACAAATGTGTCTTGCTTTCAATCGAAGTTACACGTGAATAACCCCACCCACCCCACACCAGTTTCAGGTGAATAACCCCACCCACCCCTTTCCCCTTCTCCCTCCCGATTGTGAAATTTTAAATAATATTTTGTTTACACAAGCTAATATATCAGGAGAGAAATCGCGAAATATAAACGACAGAAACGTTCTAATTTAGAAATACAACACAATAACAATATGTTACATTGCTCTGATAAACATAAGGAGAAAAACACTTTTTTTTATCCCTTCTGTGAGTACAAATGCATTTAAGTAGGGGAACCTGGGGTAAAACGAGATACTTAAGGGAAAAAAAACCTGTCGTATCAAAGATAACATTGACATGTAAACGACATTCTGTGTACTGAACAAGCAAGTAGTGGACAACAATGTCACAACAAAAAAAGATGAGATTTGTTAGTTTCAACCATAGACTATAATATACATGGACCGCTTGCTTTAGTATTTCTGCTATATGATGACTCGAAACACTGATATCCCGATTCGTAATATACTTTGCACTTCCGTTTTATTGAATCGCTTTGGTTTTCTCATTGAAAAATTAAAATCGAAAGTAGTACAGAGCGAAAACATTTATAGATCAGTGTTGTGTGCACACGGAAAAAGAACATAAGCTCTAAAAATAGAGCATGCGGTCCATCTTATTATAGTCAATGATAATAGGTTTAATTATATTAATAGGCCTACAAGTATTCATTTATAGTCGAAAATAATGCGATTTAATAAAACGGAACTTGTATTACAATTACTTCATGTAGAATCGGGAATTGCAAAAAACAGAAGATAATAGCATAAAAAACTAAAGCAAGCGGTCCATGTATATTATAGTCTATGGTTTCAACAGAGACACAAATGATTTGTTGGGCTAACTGTATTTTCCCGTTTTGCCCCATGCCTGGGGTAAAACGAGCCATACGCTGTGGGTATGCTAAATCAAATGTCAGTCGTCGCAGAGTTCACAAACGAAAACTGGGGCTATGTTTCTTTCATCCAGACCTGCACAGCTGTAGTGTGCCCGCCTGTTACAGTCACCTTGACAGGCTACCCAGTTTTCTGCACTCTCAGAGTAGGGGAACCTGGGGTAAAACGAGATACTTAAGGGAAAAAATCCTGCCGTATCAAAGATAACATTGACATGTAAACGACATTCTGTGTACAGAACAAGCAAGTGGTGGACAATAATGACAAAACAAGAAAAGATGAGATTTGTTTGTTTCAAAAGAAACACAAATGATTTATTGAGTTAACCGTATTTTCCCATTTTGCCCCATTGTTTTGTCCTGTTTTACCCCAACATAACCTTGTTCACAAAGCCTCCAAACCACACACTGCCCTGCTTAAGTAGGTCAAACTTAAATATCTATTACCATTGCCCACATAAATTTCTATCAGAATGTTAATTCTTGTTTGACAAATCTGTATTTTTTTTCTTAATGAACACATTTGCATCGTAACCATAAAAATAGATCAAAATATTTAAAATTGAAATATTTGCCTCTCACTGACGCACGCAGCTCAGCCAAACAAAATGGATTTTGCCGGCAATGCAGTATCACGTGATCTCTTTAATAGACTCATTTCTAAAGCGCTCCGACTTTCTGTTTTTGAGTAATTCGTGTGTCTCGTTTTACCCCGCTATCCCATTTTACCCCAGTTTCCCCTACTCTTTCTGCTCGTGTGGCATGCGGGCATGGAACGGCTTGCCTGAACAAACCAGGAAAAAAAACTAACATCATTTTAAACACTAATTAATTAAAATGCAAGTCTAGAATCAGACCACGAATGAGTGTAGGACGTAATTATCTTCTTCATAGAAGGAGCGTCTGTAAATATATGATGAGAAACTGTCTAAATTGTTTGAGAACTGCCAGCGCGGGTCCTTACTGTGCAACAATTTATCAATCGAATCTTGTTTCCTAAGAGTGTATTTTATTTCCATTCTGCAGGTCAAGATCGTTACTACTATGATGAGGATGACGACAGAATAAACGTTGATCGAAGGTGAGCACTTATTAAATTCTCAAATAACAAGAAGCATTTACATGTACTTAAAAAATGAAACAAGGGAGTGTATGGTGCAGATCAATAGCCCCCCTCTTTACCCAGGCGGATCGATACCAACCCTTGACATTAATATGATATGATAAGTTTGTTTTATTGATTTTGAAAGAAAAATGAAAGTTTTCTTGTCAACAAAGTGCGATTCATAAACAAAAACAGTCTCAAAATATAATTAAGACAATACAATTTATTTACTTTAAAAAAAAATTATGAGTTTAATAAATTATTTACGAAATAAATAGTGAGTTTTCGTATAGAAGTTTTTCTAGTGATCGCGTAAGTCTGGGTATTTCTGTAACAAATGTTCTAGAATTATTTTCTCGAAACATTACATTCTAATAGACTAAATGCTAATGAAGGTAGTCATTGTAGCAAACATTTGTTTCCCTTTGAAGTCAGTACAAGCTCTGGTGTCTTCTAAATTATCGGTAATTCTTGCAGTTCTCAAGATTTGTCAAATATAATGCCAAAAGTGGAAGTCGGCTACTTAACAAGTTATCAGCCTAATTAGTCTGGTTCCGTTAGCCTTTTTTAAATGAAGGGACTAGCCTTTTTTAAATGAAGGAACAAGTTCTAATGCTGTAACATATGCCAGTGATTCTTTTTAGCAATGTTGGTAAAGGCTGATCTAGCAATAAATGATAAAAGTTCACCATAACTTGACGAATAGAGCCTTGGCTTTGTGTTCCCTACACATGAACGATGTCTAGAAACTGATTGGGTAGTAGTGTCTATTTTGTCTATGTTTCAATGTAGACATAGTCCGTCTGACATATTTTTGCTGTGCATTTCCCTGGCGTATATATAGCTCTCAAAGTTGACACACAATAATTTAATGCCAGGCAAGCATAGCCTACTTTCGGTTGCCCTATGGTTGATACTGCATTATTGTATATGTTTATACAGATTGCCGATTCTTCTCATTTCAATTGAACCACTGTTTACGAGTTGTACTGCCCCGGAGCAAATGAAAACCTTCTAGGTCTACAGAGGCATCCAAGGCCGTTTTATTGACCCATGTTCCCTGTTGACTTATTAAATTGATTTAATATATACAGATACTTACAACAACAATCTATCTCGTCTATTATATTATTCAAGGATATCACATCGACCAAAAAAAAATGGGTGGAAGATATCCCCATCCGTCCTCTTTTCCTGCTTTTGACTCGTGTTTCCCCCGCCTACGGCAGCAGTTCTTCCGCTTCCTTCTGTGTGGTAAACTGGTTTACGTAGGCTTGTTGTAAATCATTAGTTTCCAAGATATTTACTGACTCTGATATAAACGTTGTTAGACACATGTCATTGTGACGATGCTGCTAAATTACAACACAAGAACACTAGTAACACTAGTCCAGTGTAGTCCATACATCCTTCCTGAATAAAAATCAAATAACACTGACTTGTCAAATTTACTAATCTGCACGTGTTAAGAAATAATGTTACCTTGTAATCAGTTCCTTGCTTGTACAATTGTACTAACCAGAAAGTCCCTTTTGCTTGGAATACATGGCCCAGAAACAAAGCATTCATGGTTGCTGTTGTTTTCACCCGAGTTGCAAAAAATCAATTCAGTTTAGAAGTTCTAAAGAAAATAGCTGCGTACACGACAATGGACAACCTAACAAATGCTCTTTAACAACCTGGCAAATGGCTTTTTGAATGTAGTGGGTCTTACCATCCTAATAAATGGCTTTTTACTAGCATAGCAAATGTTTTTTTTTATCAACTTTACAATTGGTATTTACCAACCTAATGGGTTTTACCATCCTAATAAATAACTTTTTACTGTAACGTGAGAAATTTTTTTTTTTAATCAACTTTACAATTGGTATTTACCAACCTAATGGGTTTTACCATCCTAATAAATAACTTTTTACTGTAACGTGAGAAATGTTTTTTTTATCAACTTTACAATTGGTATTTACAAACCTAATGGGTTTTACCATCCTAATAAATAACTTTTTACTGTAACGTGAGAAATGTGTTTTTTTTATCAACTTTACAATTGGTATTTACCAACCTAATGGGTTTTACCATCCTAATAAATAACTTTTTACTGTAACATGAGAAATGTTTTTTTTATCAACTTTACAATTGGTATTTACCAACCTAATGGGTTTTACCATACTAATAAATAGCTTTTTACTGTAACATGAGAAATGTTTTTTTTATCAACTTTACAATTGGTATTTACCAACCTAATGGGTTTTACCATTTTAATAAATAGCTTTTTACTGTAACATGAGAAATGTTTTTTTTTTATCAACTTTACAATTGGTAATTACCAATCTAGTGTGTTCTACCTTCTTAATAAATGGCTTTTTTACTAGAATAACAAATGTATTTTTTATGAACTTTATTATTAGTATTTACCAACGTAGTAGGTTTCACCATCCTATTAAATGGTTTTTATCAACTTACAAATTGTTTTTACTAACATAACAATCGGTTTCATCAACTTCACAATTCACAATATTGGTTTTTACCCAGGGTGTGCACGTGTGAGAGCAATGAGAGCCACATTATTATTTTCATTTACCTTGAAGAGTCGACCAATAATTTGTTACATAAGTATTACAAAGACAAATTAGAAATAATTTCAGGAATTCATTTACATATTCTAAACAAGTATTAATGGATATGTTACGTGCATAGAAGAAAATATAAAAAAACAAATATTTCTTTCATATGTTAATATTTAAAAAAATAAACGTTTAAATTTTTAATGGAAGAAAAAAGGCCATGAAGCATTTTCCCCACTGTTTTACATCAACTGGTTTTTACCCAGCTAACAAATAGTTTGAACAAACAAAAATAGTTTTGACAAACACAGTTAATATTTGTTAATAAGTCAAAACAATTCAAAACTTGGAGATGTATTTCACTAGGAAAAGAAAAAAAATAAGATAGACCTAAATGTATTTTAATAAAATGACCAAGAATAGTCTCGCGTAGCGTGCTGCTAACACATTAACTTCATCATGCTATTTGTGGATGACATCTGTAATTATGTCATGATAGATTTGTTCCAATGACTTTGAAATGTACGTTTGAGTGACTGGGTCAATAGGAATAAAAGATTCTTTAGTCGACTCGAGACATTCATTATCCTGTGACGATGTGATATTTCGTAAGACATATAATATAGTAGGCGAAATACAATACTGGTTTTGACATCATACCGTGTTAATTTTTTAAAGTAAGAGAAATATTGTAAATTACGGCTCTAACTTTATACTGTGTTACTTGAAGTGAGCATGGTAGAAGCTCTGACATTTTGCTTTGTTGAAGTGGGCAAAATACGGTAGAGGCTCTAACATTTTGCTTTGTTGAAGTGGGCAAAATACGGTAGAAGCTCTAACATTTTGCTTTGTTGAAGTGGGCAAAATACGGTAGAGGCTCTAACATTTTGCTTTGTTGAAGTGGGCAAAATACGGTAGAGGATCTAACATTTTGCTTTCTTAACGTGGGCGAAATACGGTAGAGGCTCTAACATTTTGCTTTGTTGAAGTGGGCAAAATACGGTAGAGGCTCTAACATTTTGCTTTGTTGAAGTGGGCAAAATACAGTAGATCTTCTGGTAGCCGTCTGGCAGCGCGTTCGGCTGCTGTACCGAAGGTCCTGGATTGGAATCCTGGTGCAGGCTAGGATTTTTTTCTCCGGTCTGGAGAGGGTCACTGAGTCTACCCAGCTCCGATGGGTACCTGGCATTAGTTAGGGTAAAGTAAAGGTGGCTGTGCATAGTGCTAGCCACACAATCACCTAGTTTGCGTGGCCCCTAAACTTGTGAACGCTGCTTCACCAGCTCTATGGATTAGTTTGATCCAGCGGGATACTACTTAAAGTATGCGGAATACTGCAGAAGATCTAACATTATACTTTGTTACTTAAAATAGGAGAAATACTGTTTATAAGTTTTATCTTATCTTATAAGTTTACAGACTTTCCTTCTAGATAGAAGATTATTACGTCCACTATGTCACGATGTTGCTGTTGGGGAGAGCAATTCGTCACAATGTTGACACTGAGATGGGTGCGGGGGGGGGGGTGTTTGAGTGGGGTTAATGGTTACTGGTGGCTGGTTGTCTTGGGGGTATGAGATACCGATGCTGCTGCAATCGTCCTGGAACAATGATTATCTCTCTCCTTGGCTCGTTTAAGATGTTACAGAGTATACAAACAAACAGTTCTAAGATAATCAAGCAAATCACTGGTTACTGTTCAGGTGTTTATTACGTTCGAATATCCAATGGTGAGAAATACATGTGAAGTTATACAGCAATATTGACACTAGTATATGCGAGTGTTATGGAATCCAAAGTTAGGCTACACAACTATACTACTGACATATGGTTACTGCAACTATACTACTGACATATGGTTACTGGCTAAACAGCTATATATATATATATATATATATATATCATGCGGGGAGCGATATAGTACTTGAGATATATGCACAGAAGGTCTACGCTTAGTATATGGTACTGTTTATGTAATCCAATTTTAGGCTACACAACTATACTGAGGAATTACGTTACTGACTAATTATCTGCAAGTCCAAGATGCAACTCGGGAGATAAGCTAAGACGATGCGTCTTCCTCGAGACCTGAGCCAGACTAACTAAAAACCTAGTTGAGCGGCTTTTCGTGGACGTTAGTCACGTGAAAAGCTCCTCAGTTTGATTGGGTGATTACATTAACTCGATTTACATATAATTCCCATTGGTCCTTTCGAACATATATTTACATAAAGAAACAAAGCTTATTGGTGCCAAAAATGGAGTTGGGGGGTGGGTGGACATTTATACCGCCAAAACTGCGAGTAGGGTGTAGATGAAATAATTATTGCCGCCCGCACTCAGCGGGGTGAACAAGGGAGACGGGGGGGGCGGTGTCGAAGTGGGGGAACAAGGGAGACGGGGGGGTCGAAGTGGGTGGGGTTAGTCTAGATAAAAGACGATTGATACATACGTCATGCTGAGTGAAGGGAATTATCTCCCTTTGATATAATTTTACGTGGTCATTCGAATGGCTGGCGTGGGTTTTCGGCCGAGGGGATATTAAGTAGATGCGAAAACATTGACCGTCTCAAAGGTTAGCTAGCGAGTCGCCGCCCTTGAGTGGTATGGGAAGGGGGAAAAGGGGTTTAGCGGGGGAGGTGGGGTGGGTTTCTTTTGGCGCGTAATGTATACAGCATGTTGAATTAACAACATGAATGAATAGTTATTATACAAGCACATTTAAATACGGCATGAATAAATAGTTAAAATTATAATAGAATATATACATTAAGATTCACACGTCATTCATTCACGGTTTTAGTACCAGTTTGGGCGTATTGATTAGGAAACTCTGAATTGGGATTAAAAGAGAAGTGTAGTGAGAGGTTAAGGAATAGGCGAAGAAGGGGGTGGTTGGGGTGTTCCTATTGCGTGAGAGAGGGAGAAGGTAATAGTTCCAGGCTATTCTCATCCTATCTAATCTAAACTCTACGCTAACCTATGATTCTATACTACTATCTACGCTATAATCTATCTATGAGTGCTAAGAGTCACGGTTTTAGGCCAGAATCGTGACAACTCACCCGGGCAGCTTGGGAATCTACTCCGAGTGGATTCACACCTAAATTACTGTCTCTGGCACATGGAAAGGGGGGGAGTCGGTGGTGTGTCGTCGGGGTTGGGATCTGAGTGGGAGTATCGGGATAGGAAATCCGCGAGGTGGTGTTCTTTTCCAGACTGGTAAACGGTTTGGAAGCTGTACTGTGACAGGGTGAGTGAGTATCTCATTAACCTTCTGTTTAGGTTCTTTGCGCATGCGAGGAACGTCAGGGGCTGGTGGTCGGTGTGTAGAATGAAATGGCGTCCGTACAGGTATACGTGGAATTTCTCAATTCCAAATACGAGAGCCAGACACTCCTGTTCAGAGGTGCCGTAATTTTTTTGCGCGGAGTTGAGTTTCCGTGACGCGTAGGCTACAGGGAACAGCATGTTATCATGTTCCGGGTCAGGTTGTAACAGGGCCGCGCCTACTGCTCGTCCGCTTGCATCGCACTTCAACACGTAGGGAAGGGACGGGTTCAGCAGTCGCAGTATGGGTTTGCTAGTGAGAGCTGTCTTCAATTGGTCGAACGCTTGTTGGCACTCATCGGACCAAGTAACTTTCTCTGGGAGATTTTTCCGCGTTAGGTCTGTTAAAGGGGCTGCGATGCTATTGTAGTGTGGTATGAACTTCTGATAATACCCTGTTGACCCTAGTAGAGACCGTATACCTGATTTGGTGGTGGGCTGAGGGGCTAACTTAATTTTCTCTACCTTGGTTTCGTCCGGCATTATTTTGTTCCTTTCGATCATGTGACCTAGGAATTTCAGTTTATTGAACCCGACCATGCATTTTGAGGGCCTCGCGGTTAGGCCGGTTTCGCGGAGCCTAACTAGCAGGGCAGTTATTGTTTCTACAAGACTTGCCCAGGTGGGCGTGGCGATCAAGATATCATCTACGAAATGGGTGATCCCAGGCCTGTTAATTGACTGAATAAGCTTCCGCATCATGCGTGTGAACACGGAGGGGGAGTTATTTAGACCAAAGGGGACAGTTTGAAACTCGAAGTGCCCTTGATCGGTACTGAAGGCGAGGTAGTGTCGGCACTTCTCTTCCACTTCTATTTGGAAGAATCCTTTGCTAAGATCAAACTTGGAAAAGTATTGAGCGTTGCTTAGTTTTGAAAACAGTAAATCAGGGTCTGGCATTGGTTCAACTTGAAATTCGGTGACCGCGTTTAAGCGGCGGAAGTCTATGCACATACGGTGAGAACCGTCTGATTTCCTTACTAGTACCACCGGCGCATTGTACGGGGAGGTTGAGGGGGCGATGATGTTGTTGGCTAGCAGATAATTTATTTCCTTTTCAATGACATCTAGTTTGGCATGGGGCATAGCGTATGCCTTGACCTGAATGGGTCGGGGGTCGGTGACCTTCATAGTGAATGTTTCTAAGTTGGTACGCCCTGGGGTGTCAGTCAGCACGTCGGAGTACGAGGAGTACGAGGAGAGTAAATGTTTCGCTGTGTCAGCTTGTTCAGGGGTTAGAAGGGAACAGATTTCTACATTATCTACGGTTTCTGTCTGTTGTAGGGGAAAGGCGGTTAATGAGTCATCGGCTTCTGTCTCTTCAGCAATAGCCGTTGCTACCAGGGGTGTATCGTCTAACGGTCGCTCTATGTATCGCTTTAGCAAGTTGATGTGGAACAGTTTGTCTTTGTTGCCGATCTTGATAAGGTAGTTTGTGCCTGAGAGTTTTTTTGTAACTGGGTATGGGCCTCTCCATGCTAACTGGAGTTTGTTGTAAGAGGAGGGAAGGAGCAGTAGTGCTTTATCGCCCGGAGCCAGAGAGCGTCCTGTCTCTCCCTCTTCTTGGTTAAGTGTTTTGAGGCGATAGAGTGGACAGTTTTCAGCCTAGTCTTTAGGTCATTGATGTAGGCGTGGACTGAGAGTTCTTCGGGGTGGGGGAGAGTTTAGTCCAGGCGCGCTTGAGGAGCTCTAGTGGACCACGGGGTTGGGAACCGAATAACATATCATAGGGAGTGTAGCCTAAGGTAGAAAGGGGGTTAGACCGATATGCGAATAGGGCGGTAGGGAGGAGGGTATCCCATTCATCCAGAGGGCCATCGGCGGTTTTCTTTAATAGCCCGATTAGTGTTTGGTTAAACCGTTCGACTAATCCATTGCATTGAGGGTGGTAGGGGGAGGACCGGAGGTGAGTGGTGTTCATGATGTGCAACGCTTCCCTCATCAGTGTACTGGTGAACTGGGGCCCGTTATCGGAGAGTAGGACTTCGGGAAACCCCACTCTCGTGAAAATGGTAAACAGTGCCTCGGCCACGTGTTTCGCGTCTTCTTTCGGCAGCGCCACAGCTTCCGGCCAATTGGTAGCCTGGCATATCACGCACAGTATGAACCTGTTCTTCTTCCGTGTTATGGAGAGTGGCCCAACTAGGTCTACTGACACCCGCTGAAAGGGCGTGTCGGTCACCGCGTGTTTGCCTAACGGTACTGGCTTAGCGTGGTGGGCCTTGGACATGAGCTGGCATTGGTGGCATGACGCTACAAATCGTTTGATCTCATTGTGCATACCGGGCCAGTGGAAGTAATGGGTGATTTTGTTGACTGTGGACCCTTGCCCTTGGTGACCGCCCAGGGTTGAGTCGTGGGCCGCCTCCATAACTTGCCTACGGTAGGGACCGGGGATGATGAGCTGGTCTCTGACCGAACCGTCAGGGAGGCTGGACCGTCGGAACAGTCGTTTCCCTTTTTGAATAAACGAGTAGGGTTTCGGGGGGTCTGGGTTTTGACCGACCTTAGCGAACAGTGGGGCCAGGGTCGAGTCTTCCTGTTGAGCCCGCAGGAATTCGTGGGCCGTGGGGGATTCCTGGGGAGGGTGGGGAACAGGGTCAGGGTGCGCGCGTGTGGCCACTGAGGCAAGGGGGGGGGGACATCGGCAAGGTTGACGTATCGTTCCCCCAGGATGACGTCATAGGGTAATTCGGCTCGGATTGCTAAGGTAGCCGTGCCAGTGTATGGTTTTGACTTTATGTGAACCTTGGCGGTTAGGAGGGTCTCAACGTATCCCGTTACAACTCTATATTCGACTGACTCGCCAGTATAGTCGGAGGGACTCAGGAAGGAAGTCTTAGCGAACCCATCAAGCTGGCATCCCGAGTCGAGAAGGGCCCTGGCTTTTTTTGAGTTGATTTCTATATTTCTTTCTGTCTTGGTTTCCGGTTTGGCGGGGGTGTAAGCGGGGGGTGTGTCGGTTTCTGGGTCTTGCGTCCTGGGGGTGTCTGCCGGGCAAAGGGTGGCGGTGTATACTCCTGGGGGGTTTCTGGGAGTGATTATAGCTATTGTGTGCCTTGGGTTGTTGCTCAGCGGAGTTACCGTGGCGGGTCGAATGGGGATGATTGGTGCCGGTTTGTGGCCTGGTCATGTGGTGGGGTTGGTCCGCACGTCGCGAATCTTGGAGGGGCGGAGGGGGTCTGGGTTGTGAATGACCCGGTCGGGGCTGAGGAAAGCTGTTGTGGCTGATTAGCGGGGGAGGGTTGGTGCGGTGGTTGTCCCAGTTATTCCGGCGGTGCGACTGTGGGTGTCCCGGGCTGAAGAGAGGACCCGGTGGCCTTGTCGACCTACCGTTTTCTCGTCGGGGAGCAGGGGGTGGTTGAAATTTTTCCCGGGGATGGGATGATTCTACTAGGTTGGACTGCAGAAACCTATCTGCGCCCTGCAGGGAGGGGTTTAACCCGGTGATTCCTTGTTGAATAAGGAAAGCCCTTAGCTTAGGTGTCATCTGTGACTCTATTTGCTCAGTCATTACGAGGGTGACCATACCGTCGAATGACTGCTCGATATTGCCTAATTCAACCCACTTGAGTAGGTAAGATTGTATTCGCTCCGCGAATTGTGTGTAATTTTCCCCCGGTCGTAGCGTGGACGACCGGAACTTCTTCTGGGATGATTGTAACTGGTGGCGATTTAGCAGCGCGTTTTTCAGTGCCACGCACGACTCCCTGTCTTCTGGGGGCAGTTTACAATAGGTGTCATAATCCTCTCCTCTCAGAGTGGCGACGAGGATCCTACAATGTAATTCTGGGGGGACCTCATTTAACTCCATACAGTCTCTAAACCGTCGGAGGTAAATGTCGAACTGTTCCAGTCGGGGGTCGTGAACTTCAGTCCATAGAGAAGCATGTCGGGGGAGGGGATGGTTGCTGGGGGTGGCTGAGCTAAATGAGGAGGGGGAGTTTGGGTTGTCGCTGTTGTCCGGGGGCCTAGTGCTTGCGGCTAATTCAGCTAGTCTGAATTCATGTGTCCTGCGTGCCTCCTCATCTAATCTATTCTCTTCTCTAACTCTAATTCTTCCCTAGCTAATTGTTCTGCTCTCTCCTCTCTAGCTACTAATCTAAGTGAGTCCTCCCTAGCTAACTGTTCTGCTCTAAGTTTCTCTTCTCTCTGCTCTAGTCTAAGTTTCTCTTCTCTTGCCTCAGGGGCCGCTACTTGTTCAACTACGTATTTAATGACGTCTCCGTCACTGTAGCCTATCGCGATAGCCTCTTCTCTCAGCTGTTTACGCAATAGTACACCTTTAGCCATAGTGACAGAGTAAGGCGAGAGTAAACGGACAGAGATATGACGAGATAGAGAGAGGGAATGTAAGAGGGGTTGGGGTTCAGAGTTTATCTAATATAATACAACTCAAAATGGTACTCACCAAAACAGCGGTTCCTAGAATTTCACACACATATACACGTATCCAATCGTAAAGTTATTGTTTTATGGCGCTTAGCGCTGTTGGTGTGGATAACTTCGGCTGCTCAGAGATTCTGTTCTCCCCGTGCCGGGACTGGATTAGCGTATAGTTATTGTCTTTTTTTTCGGGTTTAGGTACCGGCTGCTACGGCGGTTCCTTAGGGGAGGTTGATGGCGGTTCTCGGGTTCTCTGGGTTGATAGTTGTCGGGCAGGCACGTCGTTGCGGTGTCTCGGGTGACGATCTGGCGGTTGGGGTGGCGAATCTGGCTGCTGGTGTATCTGGGGTGACACAGGTGGCGTAGGGTGGCGAATCTGGCTGCTGGTATATCTGGGTGTGACGCTCTAGCGGTCGGGGTGGCGAATCTGGCGTAACGGGTGACGCAGGTGGCGTAAGGCGACGAATCTGGCTGCTGGTGGATCTGGGGTGACGATCTGGCGGTTGGGGTGGCGAATCTGGCGTAACGGGTGACGCAGGTGGCGTAGGGCGACGAATCTGGCTGCTGGTGTATCTTAGAATCTTTTTGTGATGGAGAGATGAGCCCCCATCCAGGATCGATTTCAGAGTCGGCGTAGTTCTCGGGTTGATGCTGTTGTTAGTGCACTGAACGGCTTGAGTTCAGGATCCCGCGGCGAGGTCCCAATTTGTCACGATGTTGCTGTTGGGGAGAGCAATTCGTCACAATGTTGACACTGAGAGGGGTGCGGGGGGGGTGTTTGAGTGGGGTTAATGGTTACTGGTGGCTGGTTGTCGTGGGGGTATGAGATACCGATGCTGCTGCAATCGTCCTGGAACAATGATTATCTCTCTCCTTGGCTCGTTTAAGATGTTACAGAGTATACAAACAAACAGTTCTAAGATAATCAAGCAAATCACTGGTTACTGTTCGGGTGTTTATTACGTTCGAATATCCAATGGTGAGAAATACATGTGAAGTTATACAGCAATATTGACACTAGTATATGCGAGTGTTATGGAATCCAAAGTTAGGCTACACAACTATACTACTGACATATGGTTACTGCAACTATACTACTGACATATGGTTACTGGCTAAACAGCTATATATATCATGCGGGGAGCGATATAGTACTTGAGATATATGCACAGAAGGTCTACGCTTAGTATATGGTACTGTTTATGTAATCCAATTTTAGGCTACACAACTATACTGAGGAATTACGTTACTGACTAATTATCTGCAAGTCCAAGACGCAACTCGGGAGATAAGCTAAGACGATGCGTCTTCCTCGAGACCTGAGCCAGACTAACTAAAAACCTAGTTGAGCGGCTTTTCGTGGACGTTAGTCACGTGAAAAGCTCCTCAGTTTGATTGGGTGATTACATTAACTCGATATACATATAATTCCCATTGGTCCTTTCGAACATATATTTACATAAAGAAACAAAGCTTATTGGAGCCAAAAATGGAGTTGGGGGATGGGTGGACATTTATACCGCCAAAACTGCGAGTAGGGTGTAGATGAAATAATTATTGCCGCCCGCACTCAGCGGGGTGAACAAGGGAGACGGGGGGGGTGTCGAAGTGGGTGAACAAGGGAGACGGGGGGGGGGTGTCGAAGTGGGTGAACAAGGGAGACGGGGGGGTCGAAGTGGGTGGGGTTAGTCTAGATAAAAGACGATTGATACATACGTCATGCTGAGTGAAGGGAATTATCTCCCTTTGATATAATTTTACGTGGTCATTCGAATGGCTGGCGTGGGTTTTCGGCCGAGGGGATATTAAGTAGATGCGAAAACATTGACCGTCTCAAAGGTTAGCTAGCGAGTCGCCGCCCTTGAGTGGTATGGGAAGGGGGAAAAGGGGTTTAGCGGGGGAGGTGGGGTGGGTTTCTTTTGGCGCGTAATGTCTACATACAGCATGTTGAATTAACAACATGAATGAATAGTTATTATACAAGCACATTAAAATACGGCATGAATAAATAGTTAAAATTATAATATAATATATACATTAAGATTCACACGTCATTCATTCACGGTTTTAGTACCAGTTTGGGCGTATTGATTAGCAAACTCTGAATTGGGATTAAAAGAGAAGTGTAGTGAGAGGATAAGGAACAGGTGAAGAAGGGGGTGGTTGGGGTGTTCCTATTGCGTGAGAGAGGGAGAAGGTAATAGTTCCAGGCTATTCTCATCCTATCTAATCTAAACTCTACGCTAACCTATGGTTCTATACTACTATCTACGCTATAATCTATCTATGAGTGCTAAGAGTCACGGTTTTAGTCCAGAATCGTGACACACTAGGCCCAAAACTCCTGCAGGGCGACAGGAATCGTCGGTGGCAGGGATAGAATCAGCGACGTGTCAGGTGGTTTTTGGTTGACAGTCCGGTTGGCTTCTCTCATCAGTGTTTAATGCTCTGGCATTTTTTTTTTGTAGTAGGTAAAATAAAGTACAGGCTCTCACGTCCTAAGTGAGTAATCTCGGCTCGAGTTCTTTTTGTCATAGCTCAGAGCTAGATGGAGTCTTTAAAGTTGGATGGATCATGGGTAGATAAATGCTTGGGTCGATATATGAATTGATAGATGTGTGGAGGAATAGGTGGATTTTTGTATGGATAGATGGATGGATGGATGAAGAGATGGATGGATGGATGGATAGATCGGTCGTTGAATATATGGGTGGAATGATAGATGGATGGATAGGTGGGTGTATACATTTGGGGATGTATGGATAGTTATGTGGCGGAAGTGTGTGTATGTGTGCTTGAATAAGTGTTTGTATATGCGTGCTTGGGTGATTATGTGTGTATATGTTCTTGAATAAGTGTTTGTATATGCGTGCTTGGGTGATTATGTGTGTATATGTTCTTGAATAAGTGTTTGTATATGCGTGCTTGTGTGATTATGTGTGTATATGTTCTAAAATAAGTGTTTGTATATGCGTGCTTGGGTGATTATGTGTGTATATGTTCTTGAATAAGTGTTTGTATATGCGTGCTTGGGTGATTATGTGTGTATATGTTCTTGAATAAGTGTTTGTATATGCGTGCTTGGGTGATTATGTGTGTATATGTTCTAGAATAAGTGTTTGTGTATGCGTGCATGAGTGAGGATGTCTGTATACTTGCTTGAAGGGTCTTTTGGTGTTTTCAATTATAACAGTTGGTCAAGGAAAATGGTGTCATTTACTAATCTCTGTATTGAGTAGAATCTGTCAATGCTGCTTTTCTGAAAACATCTATCTAGTGTCTAGAAAGATGTATGAGAAAATCGACACAAGCCTTTTACCAAACGATTAGATAGATACACGATATTATCAGTTATATGTTAATGCTTTGTATAAAAGTGGGAGTAGGCCTAAATTTAAACATTTCAGTTAGTGCTGAGCTTTTTTTTTCTATGTGTCAACGCCATGTTATCAGCTGCAAGTATAAAATCTGCTTCAGTTAATTGAAATTGCCATGTTAGTAGGCCTACTTCTTCAACTGAAATTTCAGAGAGATTCCATCAAATATCCATTTGTGAAATTAGTTTTCACAAGGACGATTACTTGAATTGACTTGAATGGCATAATGCACGCTTTATTGTTTCCGATCTTTTGGTGGAGTTATGGAATCAACTTTGCTCAATGCTGGTGCGACTCATAATGTAACGTTCAATTTTTGTTAACGATGTATCGACTCTAGATTCTAGATGAATGCTTATTGTCATGGAGGCTTTTCTCATCCAATAAGAAAAAATATGTTACCTTAGAAATAAAACATATCCTTAACGGACAAATACAATTCAATATTGAGCATGTATGTCGTGAGGGGATAGTGTGGCCAGTAGGATGCACAAGTTCTTGTGCGTCCACTCAGAGTAAGCTCCGGAACGCGGCGACTCTCCCTTCGGACATTCTTTGCTCACCAGTAAATAGTGTATATGATGGCTGAATGTTTTCCTGGGCAGTCGTCAGTGTTGTTGCACGATATTTATATTTAATGGATGCACACATCTTTCTTCACTTATCCGCGGTGCACAAAGACAAAAAAAAATACACAGCTACTCCGCTTTAGTGAAAATTGATGAATCAGTTCCTATCGGTTATACAATTGAAATTATCTAACTCTAGGTTTCCTGTTTTGCATTCTAGATTCACCACCGACACTAAGAGACATGGTGCACGTGTTAAACGCACACCAATGACTTTAAGTGTTCTTCCAAACTCAACTAGCATCCACCAATATACAGAGTATTTATTATTTAGATGGGAAATAGCTATAGTCCGATTTCTAGAACATAGTCATATGAATCCATATCACAAATAGCATAATTACAGTGTCTTATTAAGGAATAAATGTAAGCGGGTTGAAATAGGGAAGTAAAAGTGTCGCGAGGTGGTCCACGAGGTAGTACGAGTGATGTCATGTGACCAGGTGTTTACCTATAAAGAAACGCGTGTTTCGCCCGTGTCCAAAGCCTTCATTTAAGTTATCTACGAACAAAGAAGTGGCTAGCGATAACTCGTCTTGTATGACTAATTTCCCGACGCACACGACTTACGTTTGTTATTAAAATGGGAAATTATTAAAAGCGTAAGTGACTAATGTGTGGACTAATTAATCTAAGGCCAATTATTTATTAACATTAGCACAATATAGACTTTATACAATAGGCCTACATCATAATAAATGTCTCAACAAAAACACTTGCCGCCAGGGTATATAAGCCTATATATATATATGTGTGCTTGCTTGAGTGCGGGAAAACAGTAAACACACAAACAATAATACAATACGCTAACCAGCGGCGTATTTAGGCATGTTCCACATGTTCCTATGGAACAGGGGCCCCCACAATCCTAAATACGGCCCTGACGCTAACACATACAACTTTTATTGTTATCTATTAGTTAACATACGGTTTTTAATTTATTTTTATCTTTGCTTATTTGTAAAAAGGGCTACACACACACGAGCCTGAGTCTAATGATCTGATAACTTCTTTTCAGTGTTGTAGTTATTTCTCTGTTGTTGTTTTTTATAAAGTGTTTTCGGAGTTTTAAGTAATACGTTTTACCAAAGAGAAACTCTACTTGAGGAATTCTGCGAGTAGTTTTATTCTGATCATGTATATGTTTCACACAGAAAAATAGAACAACTAAAGTTTCCATTGACAGTCAGAACGTGAATAAGCTTAGATCGAGATAACGAGTTATATATTTGTTTCGAAATCTTCACTAATATATCAACCAGAAATATATTTTGGAAACTGAACATCAGGACCTACTGCTAGCAGCCCATTCTAGCATATTCTACGTTAAAGTGTCAAAGCTTTACTGTTGTAGGACTTGTATGTTATATATCATTATAAGTTTTATCTTCTCTTTTTTTTTATTTACTGTATCGTTGTTGGACTTTTGAATTGAAGAATCATGCATCAAAGACGCCTGTAGAAAACTTCAGCTTAGGAGACTTACAATTTATTTTAACAAAACAAACCAGCTAAGTCAGAGTTCGGCAACCTAAGAAACGCGTGCCAAACTTGGCACGCAGAGCGATTTTTAAAGGCACGCGGAAGACCCCCAAAAAGGCAATTAGAGTCTCTTCTTCAAGAAAATTGAGTGGTAGAGATGGATGACTTAAAGCTGTCGGTATTCTAAATGAATTAAAAATCTCTCTTTGGAATATTATCAAAGGGCTGTCGGCCACCCACTAGATTTTATGATTGTGGAGCTTTTGAATCGAAGAATTCAGTTTTACACAGTTGGAAATGTGCGTAATCTAAAAATATCAGTAACATTATTGTTGTTACAAGAATGTTACAAGACTATATGATTCTCCAATATCCTTTTTATAATAAATGTTGTCAGTGGGACAATATTATCTTGTAGGAACATTTGTAATTTCCAGACCTGTGCATTCTGGAAAATACTCATAAAAATGGAGATGGCGGCAAGACCCAAAAAGTGGATTTCAATGCCTGGGATAATATGTTCACTCTTTTATGTGGCCAGGTATCTTCAGGAGTGATTGCCAAAAGTTCCTTCTGCAACTTCAAGTTTTCTGACGTAGTGCGCCGCGTACAAGCGGTGATATTTTTGTCTCGCATACGTTGTCAAAAGTAGGGCAAAGCTATCACCGATTACCCGCGGCGGCCTAAGCACGACAAGATGTCCGCTCCAGAACGATGGCATTTTCATCACAACGCTTATTTGGCATGTCCACTTTTTGTTTCTGTGTCGTCTGCTTGGATCACTTGCTTCCTGCTTCATACCATTCCATCGTTTAACTGCATGCTGCTTTATTTCACACTTTTTGTATTTTGGTTTCCTGTTAAATGTTGTTATGATTGTTTTGTTTTGTTTTACATTTTGATTCTGATTCGTCTTGAAATAAAAAATCAACACACGCAAATATAAAAGGCTCAAATTAAATTAATCAATTTCTTTCCACGTGTTTAGGGGCCGACCATATATGACGTCCCGTCACGCGATTATCGCCAATGTTAGCCCCCTCCCCCATCGTCGCAAGTCGTCAGAAAAAGTCAGACACGCCCCCCCCCCATCCCTCCTTGCCCCTTTGTTTTCCAAACATAGCGTCACAAAATTCGACAGTCCTTTCCAACCTAAACAAAATACTATATTTCCAATTTGCGTGTTTCATTAACGTATTTTGTCATTTTCGCACAAGTGATAGATCTATAATAAACAATATATTAACAGTAATTAGGTCTGCTTAAGTGGAACAAGTTCAAGAGAATATTTTATTTTAAGATGAACATTTTTTGTATGTGAAGCCACATATAGTATATAGTCACAAATGTTTTTACTCGCCTGCCCTTCCCTATTTGCAAGACGTTATTTATGGACAGCCCCAGTGGTTATTCTAATAATCCCAAAAAATAAACGTGCACATTCTAATAGGAAGTCTAGTTTATGTTTTACACAAAATAATCTGATTAACACAATTTTAAAGTATAATAATATATAATAAAAAATTCGTTTTATAGATTTGTCAATTTGGTGGAGCCAATCCTAAAAAAAAACTTTCTGAAGGGGAAGTAAGAGAAAGTGCACTTTACGCTAACGTCCGATGCGAAGCTATATGCCTGGCTTAAGTATAGTCAAGTACGGTATATAATATTCCTAGAGCTATGCATCATAGGTTGAAGATCATAGCACAGCCTCTACAAAGGTATTTATCGAGTATAATATGGTGGATATCTTGGTGAAAAAGGGTCGATTGAAGAATGACTGGATCCATGAATAGATATTATATAGATGGATGGTTGGATGGAGATATGGAAAAAATATATGCAGGAATGGATATATGGCTATAAATAAATAGAGCTAGATGGCTAGATTTGTTGATGACAGATGGAAGGCTGGGTAGATTTGTGGATTTCTGAATAGATGTCAAGAAAGATGTGTAGTATAAAAATGGGTGGATCAATTGGTATTTGGATGGCTATATGGGTGGAGAGAAAGTCTAGTCAAATATTGAGGATAGATGGATGGGTGAATTGATAGATGGGTGAAGGGATCGGTCGATGAATAGATGGGTGGATTGGTAGACAGATAAATAGGTGGGTGTTATGAATGAATGGATTTATGGATATTTAAGTGGTCAGGTAGATGAATGGATTGATACATTGAATAGATGGATGAATGGATTGATACATTGAATAGATGGATGAATGGGCAAATAGATATAAAGGAATAAAGATAGATGTATAGATTGGTGGATAGAGCGAAGGATGTGCGGATTGATGATGGATTGGTTTATGGGTGGATGAATGGATAGATGGGTAGGTGGGTTGAGGAAAGGATAGAGAGAGAGAGAGAGATGTATGGATAGTTTAGAGTAAATGAATGAATTTGTGTGTGGATGAATAGATTGAAAGACATATAACTAGAATGTTAAGCAGTTAAACACAAACACTTCCGTTAATGAAATAAAGGCGTTATGCGACATTTTGTGTCTGCTTATAGGGGCTATTATCTCCAACATAAAGGGTTAATGTTTTAAAAATAGTTAACTTAATTCACGCCTATATTTCAAATACATATTGTCATAAAATTATTTATTATTTTGTTATTGGAGAATAACCTTTTTTTTTACCAGCCGCACTCCAATGTCATTTATTGAGTACACACGCAGTATAAAGCTTTCCCTTGATTATTCAAAAGGGGACAAAACATTTCTCACAACTATGGGAAGCTTTGTCTACAGTTATTACGTCCCTTCATATGGCCCAGTGCTGTACTAAATCGATCTGGCTACTGCTGAGTTGTCCTTCTAATCCGAATCCCAGGATACAGTAGTCTGTGCTCTTAGCTTCCTTCAAAGTGGCAACTGAGTATTGAGGGAGCGATCCCTTGTGAGATATGAGCCATTAAGTCGTGTTACTTGGAGCCATTAAAAGACTTGCTCTAGTACAACAGCTGACACTGCCACAGATGATAGAGGCGTGACATGCAACTTAACTACCGAACACGCATTGGCCCTGTTTAGAGGGGTGGGGTGGGGATGGGAGTTCATTCACATAGGTAAGCAATTCCAGGTCTCGTGGGTACATGGCATCAGTTGATGGAAAGCAAAGGCGGTCGGGCGGAAGTTCAAGCACATTTAGATCGTCTTTAATACTCCTTTAAAAAATAACAACAATCGGTTTACTCTGTACACGATCGCCACAAACAAGAAATGTGAATGACCCTGTTATTTAGTCTGCAAGGAAAAACGAATTGATAACTTCTGTGGTAATGGGCTGGATAACTTAACAATAGGCTTTTTAGAAAGCAACTTAAAAAAATAAAAATCCTCTATATTTTATCATTTGTTTTTCGGTCAAAACTTTTGAACGTATCCCAAAACAATTTTCTTCAGTATTTCTTCATTTATTTTTAATTTTTTTTGGGGGGGGGGGGGGGAGAGAAGGGTCGAGTGTAGCTAAAAACTTTATAGAATGTGTTGTTATCGGCAACGAGACTATGTGTTAAGTTTCAGTACGATAAGTAGACGGGAAGTTGGTTAATTACCCTTTCGAACTTACTCCACTAGAATTTGGCTGCAACAAACAAACAAAAGCGAAGCTAATATAAAGTTTGGAAAAGAACAAATTCAGCTGCTTGTTAATAGAAATGCATTTTTTTAGTATTCACCGTCATTCACTACATTCTGGGGATCAAACGGGTTTGAGAAATTCGAAGGTAACTAACAAAAGTTCGGAAACGTTTATACATTTTCATTTAATATAAATGCAGCGGCAGATGTATCCGTCACTGGATAATTGTAATGTTTTGTACAGCAAGATTAAAATATCATGATGTTTTGATATAAACATCGAGCATATATCAACTTGTGAATGGTTGTTTTAAACTTTTTTTTAAAGGGCTCGAAGTACGTGAATTGTAGTGCTCGTGTTTTTATTTTCCTTGACTAGATTGTTTTGTTCTTTTTGTAATTATTCGCCTTTGAAGGATTCCGTTATAACGCATTTAATGTTGCTTTTTAGGTTAGGAATAGCTAGAATTATAGTACTAGATCTATATTTCAAGGCATTTTGCAGCTGTTTATTTTGCTGTAGTCACATTTAATAATAGTTCTGTTTAAAGAGATGGTTAGTCTAGCTACATGCACTCACATGATGTTGAGTTAATTTTTTTTACATTTGTTATGATCTCATGATGGTATCTCGAAAAGGTTCCATCGTTTGATGTTGTGAGTAAACTGGAGGATGGAGTTGATGGGGAGTGGGTATAAATTGATCGTGCTTGACTGATGACGTATTCTTAAATTGATTGTACGTGACTTTTTAAAAATGTTTTACTTCCTAGATGGCTGATATTGAAAAATCTCGATTTTTTATGGTTGGTACAGAGATATTGATAGTGATAATTGTTGCGAAACGAGTTTTTAGTCAAGTGTTTTTGCCATAAACATTCTATTCACGAAACCCTAAAACTCCACATTTTTGTCGGCAAAAATCCAAAAATAATTTATTTTTTTAAAGAAATTGCATTTTCTCGTGAGCGGCTATTTATACTGTAAAGATGTTCTATTTATGTAACGGACAAACAAACTCTCAACTATCTGTGATTTTGAACTGGCTCGGACTTTCCTGGATGCAGACTAACAGATATCAGTCCGATAAAACTTTAAAAATTGATAACATTTAATGTCAGAGGTCATAATTGAGATTTCTCATGGATCCTTAGTGTTCCGTGGAATGCCCATTTAGGTGAAACACTGTAGTAAAGAAATGCAAACTGTATATGGGTGGACAAATTTTACCATTGGGAGCTACTGCATGCTCGTTCGTTTATTGTTCTGTTGTTGTTTTTTTTTGTTTTTTTCTGACAATCAATTAAATTGATTTATATTTCAATATTGATCCAATGGTGGGTTAGTTCCGGGATAGACTAAACATTGTAGTATCCAATCAGAGTATTTGGATTTAATTGCAAAGCTTAGTGGAGAGGGGATTTCTCGCCAACAAATTTTTACATTTCATAAGAACTGATATTTTACAAAAACTAAAGAAAACACAGACGGATTGTACTAGAAAAAATAATGTTTATTCAGTTGAGAAAAAAACTTCTTGTATGCAAGGCATTCATAACAATAGATAATAAGTTAGTAATGTTAGTAGTTAGTAGTGAGGTGTATCAAAGTGGGGATATTATGTGGTCCACAGTTGGGGAGAACTGGAGCATCAAACGCGGTTGGGAGAAAAGTTAAAAACAAATTGTTTGGATTTTATAGGCTTTGTATGTAAAATAAAATGAAACATCATCAATAGTTAATAAAATTGTACTAGTACTTTTTATTTACATGCTGTTCCATAAACAAGGTTCTTAAATTAAAGTTAGTCATATGAAAGGTTTATAGACTAGTAGCAGGTGTTACGACGCACCATGAAGAGGCATGTTAAAAATAAATGTAAAATTTATATAAGCATATTTTTAATTTATTTATATGCTAAGCTGTTGCATTAAGTAATTTATTGAAGATATGAAATGTTTAGTCAAACCATTAATGAAATGGTAAGATGCTAGACACTTAAAGAGATAAGGGATCCTGGGCTGGTCCAGTTCTCCCCACATAGAGTAGTTGTAGAAAAACAGGTCTAGAATATAAACTCGAAGCTATGTAAACGTAAAACCCATAATAAAAGTTTCATAATAGCTAAAAGGAATGAATTAACAAACGCTTGTACTTACTTACCACTGAATTGTGGAAATTTAATAAAATTAGAATAAAATTGGCGGGAAAACTAAAAATGCTTCTAGAAACGTTAATTATAATTAAAAGGCGGAATTTGAACCCTTATCAATATAAAACAGCCTGAGATATATTTTTTCATTTTGATTAAAACTGCACTGGGTGTCTTATTTTGGCTATAGAGGTGGTGGACCACATATCCTCATGATCTGATATTATTATTCTCCCCTATACTTTTACCGAGAAGCTTTAGCTGGTACATACCACAGTTACTATTATTCACAAGCCGTGAAGTCGCTTTTTGCTCAATCCTGGCATGTCAATCTAGTATTTCATAAACGCAGGGCCCTCACATGCCTATGTGGCGCCCCAGGGCAAAAGTTTCAGCGCCGCCCCCTTGCATACTGTAACTGCTTTGTTTAGTGCGTAGGCTCTCAACCTTTTTCGGCTCACCTCCCCATTTTTCAAATTGTTATCTCTCACTCCCCCCTCCCCAATCCGAAGTAGACCTAATGAGTCGAATTTGCCGCATATAATTTGTATAGGCCGACTAGATTTGTATGCAATTTTATCATCCTAAAAAGAGCTGAATTAATAAGCTACATTAGTTTAATAGTTGTTTAATAAATAATAATATAAATAATATACTGCAAAAGAGGTTTTGAAAATAAAACAATTTTAAAGTGAAGCTTATTCCTGGTATGTTGCTAGTAGTTCGTCTACGTTCCAATAAATAGGGTGTGGAAATGCAATAAAAAATTGTTTTGCCAAAACCAAAAGACCTCGAGAAATTGATGGATGTCAATTATCAACCAAAAGTCGTGATTATAGCCCATTTCTGTATTCATTTTTATTCTTTATTTGTTATTTATTCAATCAATTCTTCTTGCAGTTGATTTTAATACTTCACCATTAGAAACAAAGGTCTAATAACCAATCAGGAATTGTCATTTATAATATTATCTTTAAATCGTCTGTTGAAGTAATCATTAATTGTTTCAATGTATTGAAGTAAGCATGTCTTTGTCATTTGTTCTTTATAAATTCAAGATTTCTGCGCCCAAAGTTGTGCTTGTACAATAAAAGTTTTGACATAAATGCAACAAAAAAAAAAAAAAAAAAAAAAAAAAAAAAAAAAAAAAAAAAAAAAACCTTTGTCTTCTTTTAATTAAGGTCAATTCACTAAAATCATTTTTTTTAAACTTATTTAATTCAATTAAATAAGGGATATGAGTTTTCAATTTTATGAGATTTTCTCTCGAATAATTGTCTTTGGTTTTCAAAAACTTTAGCTTCGAAACAAAGATCCATACAATATATTTAAACTTTAGATGACCAGCGTGCCTAAATGGAAGTGACAAACTATTTGCAATCTTCTCAGGAAAAAGGTTCCCGACCCCTGCCCTAGCCCCTACTTCCTCTTCTAAATATCTAATCACCGCCCCCATCTGCATTTCTCAGATACTGTCTAAATATAGTAATAGATCAAGGCTAAGTACAGAAAGGGCTTTATATATGACTTTTACGTCACAATTACACAGTAGACATAGTCGATAAAGCCTTTGTCAAAGCTCAAGATTACCCTTCTTAGAAGTGAAGCAGATCTTAATTTTGGTAATTAAAAAATCAGTTGTGTTGAATCTATTTCATGTAGGCTACTTTTGTACCGCCCACTGGGCCTTCACCGCTCCCTACTGTTCCTGGGAACATCAGCGCCCCCTTCCCCAAGCTTCTCACAGCCACCTGGGGGCGATAACGCCCCCGTTGAGAATCTGTGGAACTTTAGTGCCTGTGCTTAGTTAATTATTATGATTAAAGACATTTTAAAATGCAATTTCTTATTAAGAATATTCTAGATGAGCCATTCTTTTATGAAACCTTTATGAGCCTATTAAAAAATAAAACATTTGTATAAAACAGTTTGAGTGTAATTACATAAGAAGTCAACTTCTACTAGTCTCTCTATATATTTATTCATTATTTCTTTTGTTTACAAATTTGTGTTTCAAATTTTATTTCCCCTTTAACTCTCCTAAAATTTCTGCAATGAATTTAGGCTAAATGTGCCGCCTCCTAGAAGTGCCGCCCCCGGGTATATGCCCCCCTCTGCCCTCCCCCATGTGAGGGCACTGCATAAACGTAATATCCTTTACATCAAGTCTTCTCTCTGACCTGGCCTGTGTGACACACTTGTACCTGTACAGTACGTAAGAGTGATCTTCCCTAACCAATTTGCTTGTCCAATCAGATTTTACCTAAAGGATTGGTTATTAAAGTTTTCCAACTTGTAAACATTTTATTTTGTCTTTTTGTGTTTGTTTTTTTATTTTCACAGAAGACCTAGGGGACTTTGCATTCCTTATATGTCACCATGCACAACGGATGCTGCTCTAAGGGCGAAATATGACTTTCTAGAATGCTGTAATAACGGTGCTTGCAAGTAAGACATTCAGCAGCCTACTTGTTTCTTGATGTTTTATTCAGTTACAGACGCTACTTCTATACAGAAGATCATTGCCTCTTACCCTTATGTTCGTGGTTTGAATCTTATGGTGTAACCTTGGTTTAAGTCATATTGATTATCCATGGTTTTATGAGTCATATGGGTGTGTCCATATTAATTTACATAATAGATATTTTTTTTTTGTAATTCATTGTTCAAATTCAGAAATTGAAATAGCATTGTTAAAAACGTTTACATAAAAAAGGCGTAAAACTAGCGAATAGTATAAGGATTTAAATACTCAAATGTCAACAATATTTATTATATATATATATATATATATATATATATATATATATATATATATATATATATATATCAATATTTATTAAGAAAAAATATGTGTGGCAAATATGACAAGTTTAATTTTTCTTAACTAATGTCAGATAACCATAAAAACTGGTTGGTCTCCCGGACATCCTTTAGAGCCAGAAACATATAGGCCAACCTACTTCTTTGCACCTGGATTTTATAGGCTCACAGCTGATTATGGAGTGACCATTCATTAGGGCCTAATGATGTATCCACTCCTTTCCTACTAACAGTAAACATTTATCATAATGTGGATTGTGCAAAAAAAAAAGCTAATTTATCAATTGAGCTTAAAGTGCAGAAATGTATACATTTAATGTTAATCTCATAATTGTAATTTTATTTTATATTCATTTTTCATACTTATTCTTTCATTTGCCATAAAAGGTAGCTGCAGACAAGTGTAAGTCTTTACATGCAAAACAAGGCTGTTCATTTTACATTATTATTTGTCTCTTTGCAGGTGTACAATTTGGGGAAACAACTGCAGATGTCAAGCTACACTCAGAGGGTAATTTCCAAACTTGTTAAATCTGCCACACAAAATAAACAACAAAGAAAAACAACTAAAATGAAAAAAAAGGGAAACAATTCAAGAATTTTATTTTTATTTTTAGATTAATTTGAGATTATTTTAGGCTGATATTTCTTTTTTTTTACAAAATTATGTTTAAAATGTATGCAGATATGTTTGGAAATAAAATTTACAAGTTTTACAATCCATTTGTTATTGACTTGTCTTTAATTTTATTCAATTTACACATGTACACTTGTATTAAATATATTAGTTCAAGTAACAAAAAGTTAAAAACAGAAGTTTGAAATTTTAAAGAATATTTACACATCAAAATACAATAAACATTATTTTGTGATTTAATGTCCTGTCAATTTTGTTGTTTATTTTACTGCTTTAATGAAGATTGTTTGGGGAGGGAAATATTTTTTAACATTTATGAATGACATTTGGTCAATCACATCATTCACAGAGTACATCAAATACCTACAGACAAAGCTTGGTGTCAAAGCTAATTCTGCTGTGACAAAATCGTCATGCTGTTATGTAGCTTAATGAACATACCAGCAGAAAGACTTTTATAACAAATTATATATATCAAATAGACTTAGCATATGCAAAATGAAAACTATATTAACTTGATGTACAAAGGTAAAATAAATATATCAAATTATTTACACATTTAAACAATGTACCCTAACAATTTAATAAATTCTCTAAACATTACATTGTAAAATTCATTAGAAATGTATTTAAAAAAAGCAATATGTGTTGTTTTTTTAAATGAAGAAACAAATTAATACTATTGTTTTATATTATGATCAAAAATATTATTATTCAGATAATTCATTCTTCCTCTTACCATGTGTTGTTTAAATTATAATACAATGGCCTACTGGTCCATATAACAATCTCCACCACACATTGCTTTTATTACTCTCACATCCTGTGTTTCACTTTTACTGGGAATTATAAAAGTCAGTCAGTTCCCAATGGATATAACCTGAATGATTCTATGATATGTTTCTTCTTTCTGTTAAGTAGAGCAACAGGAGAAAGAGACTAGTTTCTGTTGCACTTGCTCGTCCCATGTCTTCCCATGGTTATCTCCCTAATCTAGTGGACTGTCACAACTTGTGTGTTTAAAGTCCCTTAATATGATAGTGTCATGACCAAAATATAAACTAAATAATGAAATAACAATTATACACATACATATGCATTATATATTCAAATACATATTGTAAAAATAATTACAGTGAAATATTTGAAAAGTAAATAAAATTGGAATATTTATTAAATTTAAATTTCTGTACATTAAGAAGATTAAGCTGATATCAGACTTCATTAATCAGTCACAAGATTATCATTTAATAAATGAATGTCAATTTCGTCATCAGAACTAAAATGAATGTCTTCAACAAAATCTTCAGTGTTTAGTACATCTTCAGCTTGACAATCATTGCCAGCCTCACAACTATCTTTATTGCTGCCACCAGAATTTTCATCCTGCTCATCATCCGGTTCCATTACAAACTCCACCTCAATAGAACTATTGAAGCCATTCTTTCTTTCCTTACTTTCAGGCATGTTACGACGAACCAATACCATTTTCTTTGGTTCCACATTCTTAGGAAAAGTCTTTCTGTTTTCTAGAAACCTTCTTTTTTGCTCTATCGTTTTTAGAACATGATTCATGACAAACTGTTCGGCCCTTTTTGTGATGGACATCAAAACTAATTCTGAGCTTCCATCAGTTTTCTTAACTTCACACTGTGACAGAAATTGAAACACTTAAAAAAACATGAACACTTGTTTTGATGTGAAACAAAATAAGGGGCCAAGCTTATGTTACGTACATAAAAAAGGTTATATTTTTATATCTCGCTTTCCCTGTTGCACCACATACATTATTTTTACCTCCCTCCCCTATGCATTATACAAATGAGCTTTTCTATACCTCCCCCCTTGTTCTATACATGAATTTTAGCCATAATCACACGGAAAGAAGGTTTTATTGGGCCTATATTTAGCAAAAAATTATAGCATTTTGACTTCAACATAACTTACTAGTTCCTCTAAAGTCCAGTCAGTTCCCAGTTGCAAGAGTCTCACTGCTACTGCTTCTTTTCCCATTTCCATTGCAAGAAATATCAGGTCTTGATAATCTGACATGACTGGCTTCAGCTAAGAAAAAATTGAATGAACATCAAATTAGCTCACTTTGTAAAAGAAATAACATACTTTCTTGAGTAAAAACAAAGTGGCTAATGAAACCTTCTGTCTTTTTAAGTATGTCCTTATAATAATAAATAATAAATCAAAAGACTATAATTATGTACATATTTTGATAAAATAGATCACTCAACTTGCACAAAATATATCAAACCATAATCCTTGATAGTATTACAAGTCTCAAAGCCTGTTAGTTATTTTTATTGCTAATGTGACTGTTTGTAAGATATCTATGTATAACTAGTTATATTATATCTATCTATAAAAAAAACACCTTATATCTAAACATGCAATCATTTAAAAAAATCAGTTTTAAATTTATTAATTAGCCTATCTTTTGCAAACATGCTAATCTAATTGCCATGATAGTAGGCCTAGATGTGTTAAATATCTTTGATATGATTTTAATTTATAAATCTTAATGAGAACTATAACTTAACACTTATAATTTCTGTAAGTTTTTTTTCTAGTATATGTTTGTTCAGTTGTTTGGAAAGATTCAGGAAAAAATACAAAAAAATTTATTTACTGGTTAAATATATTTTTTCACTGATATCTATTGGCACAAATATTATTTATAAAATTGTATGTAAAAAAACAACTATACAGCAAGCAGGGTCTATTAATTCACAGTGTATTTTTCAGACCCAAGATCTTTGCAAAAGTCAGATGGATTTATCACCCTTAGATTTCTTTGGCTAAATATTTTCTTTTAATAAAAATTGTTTATAACACTGAATGTAAATAGACATGCAGACTTACAATTTGGCTAAACTGAGCAACAGGATATTGGAATTGGCAGATAGAACTTTCAAAGTGATTTAAAGTTTTTCTTTTACATCTCACAATGTGACAAAGTTCCTCATACTGACAAAGAAAAAACATTTGGCTTCCAATTAGAGGCAGTCAATTGTAAAAAAGAACCTTTTTCAGGAAGATAATTAGTAGTAACGGAACATTAAACTTTATCCTTGTTGCTTCCTATGTGGAACCATTGTCAAAATATTGGCCCTCCGCTATGTTCCCAATGACATCTAGTCTGATCTACACAAACACATTAATGTTGTGAGAATGAGACCAGTCCTCTGCTTATGTCAAATAAAGAGTGTTTCCATATTGTAACTGTTTTACTTGTGTTTTATAGACACATTAATACAAATGCAACAATATTATTTTTCTTTCAAAGTATTCCTTTTCATGTGGCTAGTGAAGTAATTTTTGAAAGAGTCATATTTTAATGCATACAAAATGATGCAAATTAAATAAGAATATAATTTTCTTTTTATACAATTTCACAAAGTTTACAATACCTTATCAACACATACTAATTGTTTTGACATTCCATATTGAGCCTGGAATTAAAATATGATAAAAAAAACATTTTGTCAAAACTTAAATGCACAAGGGCTTTTAAAAAAAATATGAACAAATGAATAGAATTGTTTTATTCACAAAGAAAATAGAGCTTTAAAAATGTAGACTGAAGATTTAGTTAGAACTTTTGTCTACTGATTGCAACAGCATTTGTTAAACTTAATTTTTTTTTTACAGAATGCTAAAACTACACATTTTGTCAACTGACTGCGAGCAATACTCTTATGTTTAGTAATAGCATAATATATTGAATTAATCATAAATAAGTTACAAAAAATATTTTTGCCTTTAAAATAGTATTTTTATGTATTGCATTTAAAACATAATGAAATAAGTAACAAAAATACCTTTCTTTCTGTATTAATCCAGAGTGCAGCTTGTTTAGGGTGAGAAATATAGTAAGAAGCTTGGCGGTTACTCTGAAAAATAAGAAATATTCTTTAATTTCATATATATACATATTTAAAATAACAAAAAGGTAATTATGATAGAAAACCAAACTGTTTTTAGATCAAGAATTTTATTATTAAAATCACATGAATCCTACACAAATTCTAAACAAGACACACAAATGAATCTTTTATTTACTTACAAAATCATAAATGTCAGTCTCAATCCCAGAATTACTTTCAAGAACTTGGCAGAATTTTTCTCTCTCATCTTTTGCCTCGATGCAGGAAGCATAATGATAGGCAGTTCGTCCCTTCTTCAGATAGAGTGGGAAGGGGAAAATAAGTTACAAAAAGAAATTATTTATCAGTAATGAACATATTATTTATTATATTAATTTGTGAAAGAAACATTTTTAAAAAGTTTATCTAATCTGTTGAGCCATAAATCTTATCTAAGGATATACTTAGAAAAATGTTTGGAAATAATAGAGCATGTATTCAATCTTATATATACATTTTCAAATCTGCACTTACATTATCCTTTGTGTTAACATCAATACAAGGACAAGTTAACAAAAACTGTAAAATGTCAAATCTACTATGTAAAATACAGATGTGTATAGCTGCTCTTCCTCCCTGAATCAAAAAGCATAAAAATGTTGCATCTTATTATAAAAATATTCACAGATATAGTATTTAGCATGAATGGGTTTCAGCAAGTGAATTTAATCTAATCAAACATTTTCATTATAGTATGCATATTGATGTGATACACTCATTTGTTTATCACTAGGTTTTGTTTTTTTCCTCAGTGTAAAATAGTTATGGCTTTTTCTTCTAGTTAAGTTCAGATTCAACTTCAACTTCATATTAAATATAAACAAACAATTACATAAATGTTGAATGATCAAAACGTCAAGTTGTCTTTCTAGGTAGAATTTATCTATTTACACATAAATAGTTGTAAAAAACATGTATTAAACAAAGTTGAAACAAGATAATTGAACATAGCATAATTGTGTACATTTCCTACAATAGTTTCAAAAACTATTCTATTGCTCAAGCCTTTTTGAGCACTTAACTTTTGGGGAAATCAAAAGTAAAAATAAACTTTGGTGAGAATGGAAAGTGAAAAAAAATCCTTATTAGTTAATGTAAAATGCTGAGGGTGTTAGGAAGACAGATTTCAAATTACTTCAAGCACAGATGACTTATAAAAAGTTAGATCAATATGACCAAATTACCAACTCGGAACGCTTATGTTCCAAGGTTAGATTTTACCTGAAAGATCATCTACAATGGAACATTTAAGTTACATTTCAAATAATAAGTATGTATGGTAGACCATTAAACAAGACAATATTTTAAAACAAATTTTAACAACTCTGCAATAGACAAGCATGCTAGATGTTAAGACATGATGGTAAGTGTTAGGCCAACAAAGAGAGCAAAGAGTTTAGTAATGAATATAATGACAACAGGACAGATATTTGCATTATATATTCAGATTTTAAGCTACATTTATCAAACACAATGTTTGGTTGAGTCCAAAAAGGATGCCCTTTTCTTTTAATATTTCCCTATTCCCAAGTGTTTCAAGGGGAAGTAAGTGATATTATTTCTTCCTTCCCATCATGCCCCAGCATGAATGAACAAAGCAGAAGGCACAACAATGCTGGTAAACTTCTGCAAGCTGGCAGGGATTGTCCATTATTATGTATTCAGCATAATTCATAGCTGATCTACTATAAAAATGTTGAACACTATAAATCTAACTTTCTGTTGTTTTTTTTAATCTATGCACCAAAACTTTTTACATTATTAGCTTCTGAAAAAAATAATTTGTTTAAATTAATGTAAATATTTTTTTGCTGATAATATAATGAAAAAGAAATAATATAAATATAGATAATATATAAAATACTTTAAAAGTCCCCTGGATTTAGACAAATTACTCTGAATGTAAGAATACCTTATCTTTAGCATTGATGAGTAAGTCAGGTCTCTCAACAGTTTTAAGTAAGTCAATCACTAAGTCATCTGACCAATTCTGAACACCATTTAGAAATCTCTGGACTTCCTCCTGCGAATTAAGAATACAATGGTATAAATAATATAGCTAAATGATTTGAAAAAGCAGAACATTTGAGATTCGCTGTCATTCTAATTGCATCTATAGATAATCGATAAATAAGTTTATAGTATTACCTGATAATATATTCTTAATTTATCAATAGGCACTAATTATGTTAGTAGGCATGTGTACTAAATACTTTCATGCATACTAAATACATAAAATACACTCTAAAGTCAGCCATATACTCTAAATACTAGAGTCCGGCTGGCCCTGCGGGTATTACTCTGGAATGTCTAAAAAACAGCCTGGGTTCTAGCCCTGACGCTGACCAATCCCTGCTGCCCTGCAGGAGTTTTGGGCCAAGAACATAATACTCTTCTATCTAGAAGTAATGTCTTTAAACTTTAAGTCAATACTGCGTATGCCAAATACAAAAATATGTTATAAATAAAATATTATATTCTAAACGTATGCAAGTATACTTACATAAAATTTAGGTAGCCATTGAATAAATGCTATAGCCTCCTCAGTTTCATTGCCATTGGCATATATAAATGAATCACGATACTGTACATGAAGAAAGAAAAAAACTAGATTGGCATGAATTGCCACTGAATCATTGACATTAATTCATTGACATTAAAGAATTATTGTTACTTACATTAAATGTAATCAGTAAACTGTCATACCCTACAACTGCCAATTCTTCAAGTTTTGTAATATCAGAAGACCTTATTGTCTTAACTAGTGTCTGAAATACAACAATATAATATTTGACCTTGAAAGTTAACTACAGACAAAGAGATCTTATGCTAGCTAAAATATGCACACAAGCTGCTGGTTTATACTTGCTTTTCTACCTTGTCAATAATATTAACAATGTCCCTTCGTCTTGCCAATCTGGCCACATCTCTGAGAGTTACTCCTGTCTGGAAGCAAAAAACTTAAAAATAAGGATCTAATATTTTTTTTTTACAAAAACAAATAATTTTCTAAAGTAAACGAGATTTATAGTAATCATAACTAAAGTTATACCTATAGTAAAAATGTTTGCTATTATAGATATGTAGTGTAAGTAATAAAAGTATTACTTTTTAATCTTGACTTCAGTCTAAGAGAAGAAAATTATTTTGTAATTCTCTGTGGGGTTGTTAAAAGTTATTTTGTATTTTGAGAGAAAATTTGTGCATATAGAAATTTGAATGTTAATACTTTATCCTTTCTTCAAGTTCTACATCGACTCACACAATCCCTTTGGCTGACATCCAGTCCATTTTTTATCATATATTCAATGAACTCAATAGAAATTTTTCCTTTAGTTTTGTCAAGGGCATAAACTCCAGCATTTCTGCCTCTCTGTTGATTTGAATTAAGACAAAGACATAGTCCAATCAAACATGAAAAGTTTACTAATTGATAGTTTATGATAAGTTTATTGAATCATAATTAATAGCCTGATAGTTGATTCATCAATAGTTAATGATAGTTTTTATAGCCAAAGTTTGTGATACTTTATTGAACAATAAATCTCGATACTTTGTTGAACAATAGTTCATGATACTAGTTCATAATACTTTATTAAAGAAATAATCTTTGTTGATACTAGTTCATAATACTTTATTAAAGAAATAATCTTTGTTGATACTAGTTCATAATACTTTATTAAAGAAATAATCTTTGTTGATACTAGTTCATAATACTTTATTAAAGAAATAATCTTTGTTGATACTAGTTCATAATACTTTATTAAAGAAATAATCTTTATGAATACTTTATGAAACCATAAATCATGATACTTTATTAAATAATAGTTCATGATATGTTAATAGTTTTTAAAAAGGTTGTTATTAAAAGTAATAAAAACATTGAAACTTAAGTTTGATTTAAAAACAATGAACATTAATTTCATTGTCAGTCTTAGACTAGCCTATTTATCTAGACTTACCTCATCCCTGAGACTAAAGTCTGCTTTTGATTTCAGTACACACCACATGATGTCTTTATGACAGCCCCTTAAACACACCCAAATGAAAATCATTTGCCGTTTGTGATGGCAACTGTTGGCCCCATTAGTCATTAGGTTTAAACCGCATTGTACCGATGTGGGAAATCCATATTCGGCGTTCTAATGAAGATTCTCAAATGAATGCCGAATTGTTTTCTTTTAGGATTTTTTCTTAAGGCCGACTTCTGAAATGCCCGAATAGAAACCTAATACCCTTAACCTAATTAGAATGTGTGAATTTAAACGTTAAGTGGCCATGTGTTTTGGAGTTACACGTATTGAAGTGCTAATAGAGACCAGTTTTATGGCGACTGTGGTTAGAAGATCTAAAAGATTTTTTTCTTTCTTCTTGTGATGTTGCCCATATCATTGAATAGCCCCAGGTCATCCCGTGAAGTGGTAAGAGAAAAAAAAGTTTTATGACCGACTCAGTGGGAGTCTAAGAGTGCGAGGTTTCTTTCATGTTTCTTTCATGCTTCATGATACCATGTCAATAGTTTATAATAGCTCTAGGCTATATCTGCCATCTTCGTGTTTTTCAATAGATTTAGATCTAGTTAGGCTATTTGTGTTGTTAGTTTTGAAATACATTAGACTAGTATTGCAACCTAAATTATATAGATATCTAGTAATAAACGATCTGTATATTGTTGTTTATAACATTTTCATGTATTTTTAACTGTTTGATGGAATAAACGTTTTTAATTAGTTCTGTTTTTAAAGTTATAAATCGAGTTAGTTTTAGTACCGTAGATGTTAGAAATTTCAATATCATTTTTTAAATGTTTTTTTTTAGGAATTTAAACATAATTAATAAAGTTTAAGCTCATTTTTTAAATGTTTTTTTTTTTTGTAGAATTTAAATAGGATAGACTAGATCTAATCTAGACCTAGACATTTATAAAATAATAAATTGTATATTTAAGTTAAAAAAAAATTCTTTATTATGAATAGATCTAGATCTAGATCTACCGAGTAAAATGAATACAAATATATTTTTTTGTACTTTCAATTGAGTTTCATTAAAAATATTAAAATAATTTTTAAAAAAATGCAATACCAGGTAGATTGATTTAAACATCTAATAGTCTTCAATTTTTTATTATTAATTTTACATTTTTTTTCCAGATTTTATTGTATATATGGAATAACCCAATTGAGATTAGGTCTTAATATGGCCTTCAAAACGCATAAATTGACTCGATTAGGTTTTCCCCTAATCTTGCCTTATAATTGTTATAATTATAATGGTTTCAGCCAAGACCATCGTAAATACAGGCCAAGACTCTCGGCTGCGGTAAGATCGTGACGTCACGACTAATGGGCTTTTGCCTGCGGTCTACCTGTAGTTGAAGATGTGTAAGCGATGCCTTAGCCTTAGTCTTAGACGCGTTGACCGTGTGTGCTGTTAAACTGTTAACCATTCATTTTAAGTTTGAGAAGTATACAAGTCTAGTATTCAATAACTGGATTAGTACATTAACATCGGATTACAAGAGTACACCATGGTACATAAATGTTGTGTGCCTCGTTGTAAAGGTAATTACAATAAAGACTTGAAAGCACATGTGTTTAGATTTCCGAAAGATGAAAGCTTAAAACAAAGATGGATTGCTGCCATTCCTAGGAAACATTTTATGCCAACGGAATACTCCAGGGTAAGTTGAAATTTTATCGGAAAATTAAATGTTCTTCTAGACTTTAGTTAATTTTTTTTTTTATATCAGTCTATATTTATATGATCATTCTTTTACGAGGAAAATTAAATGTTCTTCTGGACTCTATTCTAGTAGTCTAGTTAAATTATTTTTATATTTGGCCTATAATTATATTTATATTATGATCATTCTTTTACGACTTGGTTAGGCCTTTAGACCTAAAGATTATCTATCGAAATTAATTTATTCACAAATTAATCAAAGTCTACATTATAGTGTAGACTATATTACTGTCTCTATTATATAGTATATCAGTAGGCCTATATCTTATTAGGCCCTATAGTCTATAGACTCCGGCCTTAAACTTAATCCTAGAAGGAAGTAGGCCTACTTTTTTAATCAATAGTAGTGAATCTAAAGTCAAAAGACGAAATGCCTAAGTCCAAGAGGCTAGCAGGTTACAAAATAAAATACATTAAAATGCTTAGGCTTAGTAGAGGTTATTTATGCTACAAAATATTTAAAGTGTTAAGTCATACAACCTAGTAACCTAGGCTACAGTGCTACAGCATAGGCATATTATTAGCCTGTTACTAGTTACTTCAACTATGATAGAACTTGACTATTACTATTACCACAAAAAAAAAGCAGAATAAGTGAGAATGTTGTTTAATTATTATTTTATTTCATGATTTTTTTTTTGTATTATATTTCAGGTTTGCCATAAACATTTTGCTACCGAGGAAATACTGTGGACACAGTCACAGTTTGATACAAAGTTGGGCAAACTAGTAACGGCTCCACTAGGCAAGCCCAGACTTAAAGCTGATGCAGTACCATCGAAATTTGCTGGCTGTCCATCTTATCTTTCATCAACACACAAAATACGTGAAAATCCAGACAAAAAAAAGCAGCGCTTTGAAAGTGAGCATGTAGAGAATGCAATCAAAGACAGTTTAAGGACACACGAAGAATATATAAAAACAAATAAGGTGGACGATTTTATTTCGTGTGTGAATGCTGTAAAAAATATGGATATTTCTGACTTCTGGAAAGTGATTTATGGTAATGATAAAATAATTTTTGTTCATATACAAAAAGAAGGACCCCCATTAATTTTGTATTCGGTTCTTATAAATAGTTCTTTTAAAGTTGAAATATATTTTAAACAAACTGCTATTTTATCAGACAACAAATCTGTACCTAAAAAGCTAAACTATATTTATGAAATCTCAAATGTTTTGAATTTAGTGGAGACATCTCACAGTGTGAATTCAATTTCTGACCATTTTTCTCTTATTAAAGAGTATCTTGGTGTTCTAAAGGAGCTAGTTCCAGAGAATGAACATTTTTATTCCTTTTTTTCTGCACAGATAGACCTTATTCGAACAAAGAAAAATAGATTTAAATATGATTGTGATGTTTTTTTGTTTTCTGCATTGTTTTTTCTCTTGTCTCCGCAAGCATATACTTATGTTAGAAATTCTGGTAATTTTATACTACCACACCCCCAAACAATTAAAAGAACTTGTAATTTTTTTAAAGTTGGACCTGAATTGGAACAAAAAGATAAAAGTTTTTTATTTTATATCAAACAGCGTGTCATTACACTAGACTCTAAAGAAAAAACAGTAATATTAATGGTGGATGAAATTTATTTGAAACAATTTGTTGACTACAAGGGTGGGAACATAGTTGGTAATAGTTATTCATCTGATCAGTTGGCTTCAACTGCACATGTGTTTATGATACATAGTTTGTTTTCATCTTACAAAGATGTTGTACATATTTTACCTGTTAGCTCATTAACTGCTGTAAGTTTACATAGCATCATTAAAAAAATTATTATAGGTTTGGAGCAAATTGGTTTTAATATTATTTGTGTAGTTTCTGACAATAATGCTATAAATAGGAAAGCCATGTCACTTTTTTCAAATCCCCCTAAACTAAATATTGTATATCCTCATCCTATTGATGGGTCTCGTCCTTTATTTTTTGTGATTGACACTGTTCATATTTTTAAATGTGTTAGAAATAATTGGATTAACCAAAAAGATGAAAATGTTTCTTTTTTTTTTCCCTAATTTTGATAATCTTAATGTTCAGAACATTGCAGCATTTAAAGCCCTTAGACAGCTATATGATGTTGAAAGTGATAAACTTTTGAAGTTTGGCTATGGTCTTACAGTGAAGGCTTTATGGCCAAGCAACATAGAAAAACAAAATGTAAGGCTGGTATTAAACATTTTTTCAGAATTTATTCCAGGAGCTCTGAGAGAGTTAGGTCCCACTAATAAATTGATAGAGTATGATGGAACAGCACATTTTATAGACATTATATTAAAATGGTGGAAAATTGTAAATGTAAAAACTCCTTATTTAGGCTGTAGGCAGAATGATACCTTTAAGAATCCCATTATGAATTGTGTGAATGATGAAAATATGCATTACTTACAAAACTTTCTGTATTGGTTAGATGCCTGGAATTCAATGTCTCTTAAAACTGGCATTTTAACAAAGGAAACTTTTTTTGCAATTTCTCACACAACTTATGCTCTTATAGAAATTTGTAATTATTGTTTTTCAGAGCTAAAAATGAATTATGTTCTGTTAGGTAAATTTCAAACAGATATTTTAGAAGCCAGGTTTGGGCTTTATAGGCAGTTAGCTGGAGCTCAATACAATGTCTCTGTGAGACAAGTGTATGAAATAGAAAAGAAAATTAGAATGTCAGGTATTTTGAAAGCTAAAATAAATAACTGTATTTGCGACGTTTCTTTAGAAATGTTTGACTCTGAAGATTTCCAAACACAAAGTGTAGATGATTATTTTGATTTGAGAATAACTCAGGAAGATATTTCTAAAATGGAAGAAGATTTGCCTATTGCAATTTATGTGGGTGGTTATTGTGCATTTAAATTGTTAAAGAAAGTGAATGATTGTGACTTATGCAAAGAAAATTTATTGATTGAAAAACCTCTTAATATAGATGCAATGAATTTTACTGTTCAATTAGACAGGGGTAGGTTAAAGTATCCACAGAAATCTGTTGTAGATTTAGTTCTTTTTAATAGTGCTGTGATTAGCAAATTAACTAGTGAAAAATATATCAACCTTTTTTTTAATGAAACAAATCAGAGAAATGTTGCATTGACTGTGACAAAGAATGTTTTAGTTAGTAATGAATTTGAATGTTGGAATGACTGTCAAAATAATCATAAGGCACAAACACTTGTTGATATGATTTTGTATACTTCTACTAATTGTCTCTTAAACAATTTTTGTAAAAATAAAAATAATACTGTGAAAAGTGCCTTGTCTGCTAGGAAAATGTCAACTATAAAATAATTACAGTTACAGATATATGTTTCATTTTATCCTAATCCTTTTCAGTGAATTTTTATTAACATTTTATGATTCAAAATATATATAGGCCTATATATATATATTATAATCAGAACTCTACTGTACAAATATTTCTTTTTTCATTGAGCAATTTTTGTAAAGCCTTTATAAACCTATATTCTTATTGTTCACTATACAACTTAATACAAGGCACAATTACAAAATAACGACATAGTGTAATGGTTAGCTATAGACATTATATATTCATCTTTGATTTTATAATTGTTTCCCATGTACCGGTATTGCACTTTGGTAAACTTTGAATTGCTTACTGAGTCTTTTTATTACTTTACTTTTCAAATTAATATATATAATATAATGTTAAATAATATGAACTATTTAAAATGAAATTTGCAAGTGCATAATTATCTTTTCTACATGTTTTAATAAATTCGAACTCAAAAGATCATTTTATTATTACTTCTTCTTGAACTGTATCTGTAATAATTAGTAATATGTTTGTCAAGTTAACATACATTACAGCTGCAGCTATTTGTTAGATATTAATTATACCACATTAAAAGAAAATGATTTTTCATAGCCTTCCTATTATGAGTGTAAGCCCAGCAACATGATATAAAAATAAAAAAGAAAAGTCAACATTCAGTACAACTATTACTATAAAATAAACCATTTTGAAGAGTAATCGTAACAAAAATTAAAACTGCTATTAAATAACTAGCAGTAAGTACATAAGTTTTTTTTTATTAAATAAAAGTAAGCATAATAATTTCTTAATATAATAGACCTAACTTTCATTAAGTAGGCCTACCGGTAAATATCATAGCGCTGAAACAACACATGCCTAAAGACACCTGAGCCGAGTGTATACACACTACGCCTAGCAAGCTTTAGGCCTCCAGCGCGTGACGCACAAAACTAGCACTTTGGCCTGTACTTACGGTGGTCTTGTTTCAGCCCGCGTTTCCCTGCATGGAATAGGCTCCCTTTTTTTTTTTTATTACGGGCCGACTTGTAAAATGTCTGACTAGAAACCTAATTGCTCTTTAGATGACAGACTTCAATAGAATGTGTGAATTTAAATGTTAAGTGGCAATGTGGTTTGGACACACGTTGAAGCGATAAAAAAAAAAAGAGTTTTATGACCTTTGGTCAGTAGATCTGTCAGTAAGAGATTAGTTTCTTGCATTTGCAGTCAAAGTTTTTAGTGTGTTTTTTTTTTCTCTTACAGCCAATGAAAGAACTCGATGGTGCGTAGCGCGCCATTTTGTCGATAAAGTTAAAGGCTCTGTTTCTTGATTCACAATTGTTCTAATTCTCTTGTTACTCTTGTAACGAGCAGATGGATTACATTTTTTTCTATAAATTCTATTATATACTAGGTAAGCTCATATGCCACGAGACCAACCGAATTGTCGAATAGACCTATATAAGACTTATATGATTATATGTTAATAAGTTAATACTTAAATAATTAGGCCTATATTAGGATTACGGTATTAGTATTAGTATTAGTATTACTAGACTAGAGTCTAGATCTAGTATTACTAGACTTACTAGTATTAGTATTATTAGGAGTAATAGGAGGTATTAGCCTTAGGCCTTAGGCCCTTAGGTTAGGCCTACCATTTGGAATTTGGTCATTTGGTCCATTACCATCTAAATCTAGTCTAGATCTAGACTATCTAGATTAGATCTATGTCTAAGTCTAAGATAGTCTTGTCTATTTCAGGCTTAAATTAAATTGTAAACCTTCATTCTTCATATAAATTAATTAATATACTAATATAGTATACAGTAGTTAGGCCTATAGTATAGCCTATTCCTATAGGCCTAGATCTAGTTTATAGTATAGGAATATATATTATATATTATATATATTAATATATATTATAATTTATAATATATTAAATATATAGATCTAGGATATTGATAGGCTAGCCTATAATTCTATAATTTAGTATTATAAAAAAATAGGATAGGCCTACTATGACTATTATCTATAATTATAATATAATGTAGGCCTATTAATATTTTTCTTTTTTATATAACCTCTATACTATATATAATTATATAGCCTACTATAGATCTAGGCCTATAATCCTATATCATAAATAATCATATACCTATAGACTATAGTCTATTAAACTCGAATCATTACAGGAAAAAAGAACAGGTTTATAAAGCTGAATCATGAATTGCATAGACCTTAGGCCTAAGGCCTGCTTATAATTATAATACTAGTAGTAGTAGGCCTTTATAACTAGACTAGTCACTAGGTAAGAACTAATGAAATTAATAATCCTTTATTTTTATTTTAACAATTTTTTCAGTCTTATGCTCAGTTATCGGTTGGACTATGGTGTGAAGATTCCAGACAGCAGATGACCACTTAAACACAAGAAGTGGAGTAAGTCACATTAGCCAAATAGTATGCCTTCTAGTCTACGCAGATATCATTATAAATAGCCTATATAAAATGAATTTAAATAGATGACAGATGATTATCATTTTTTAATCAAGGCTGCGGCTCTTCGGACCCTGGTCCCTTTAAAATTAAATGGCTATTCAGACCCAGCGTCTGACAAAATTCTTTAGAACCCATAAAAATATATAAAAAAAAGATGGGGAAAACTCAAAATATATTGTAATTCTAACTATATTTTATAGTAAATAGCAAAATAATTACTAAAACAACAAATATATCCATATCCAATATAACCTAACCAATACTAACTATTACAAAACAGTTCTATAAAGCCATCCCAAACTTATGCCTATATAAACTAACCGATACTATCTTCTATTACTATTACTAAGTCTATCGGGTCCAAATAGCCACTTTGTTTAATCAATAGGCTACTATGACTATGCAATAATTGTCAATATGATAATTATATATATATGCAAACTTATATTATAGGCTATAGCCTACTATACAATAGGCCTATATATATTAATCAACATGTCCATTAATATTAATATTGAACTATCCTACTATTTGTTGATAGTTATATAGTTATATGACAAGGTCAATATGAAATATGATTAGACCCTATACTGCTTTGTAATAGCCTATACCTATAGTCTTAGTTTATTTTTTTAGGATTATAGGCCCTACTAATTATAATGTGACACTATGACTATTGTAATGTAGGCTTTTTTTTTAATTTGTATTTTAATTAAAAGTTAACAGGAATATTTTTTTTCAGTCTGAAGTTGGAAGCTGTGGAGTGCTAGTTTGGAGTAGAGTCGAGTCAAAAGTTCAACAGTCTTCTTTTAGGCTGCACCCTGGCCTACAACTATTAGATAACATTCATGCAGTCATCTGATAGAGTTGATTTTTTAATAAACAGGTGAGTAAGTACCATGTAAAGAAAAGATTAATATAGTAATATAGTGTATAGTATTACTAAATATTAGTAGTATAGATTGATTAATTGTTACTTCTATTAACCTTAAACTTAGCCTAAACAATAACTAACTAAAGGATTAATATGCCTACTTAAATAAAATTTAAATAGATATAGGCCTAGTGTAAAAATAAATACAATATATATATTATACATAGGCTCATATCATGATATTTAAATAGTGAATTTATATTAACTTATTGGACTTGATTGACTTGAACTGAGGAATTTGTGTAATTCAAGTTTAGCCTTCTATTCATCTTTTTTAAATTTCATAAATATGTTTTGATTATAGTTAAAGCCCATGCTTTATTATTTCATCAGTCAAGGCATCATTAAGGATTCAATGTTAAATTATTTTCTTTCAGAATCTCGTACTGGAAGGTCTTAGTCTATGCCACTCTATACAGATGATATGGAAATAGATGATATAATAAGCGGGTGAGTAAATTATTTGTAAAGTATTAAGTCGAGTTAAAACTAGGCATCTAGGTGCATATACTTGTTAGACTTGTTTAACCATAGGTTTCAACCATAGTGTAGTTCTAACAATTTTAATAAATATAATGCTTGAAAACATAATTTAATAAAACTTAGGGGAAGGTAAGGCCAAGGAGAAATTTATTTCAATCTGTAAGCTACTAAACCTCACTAAAATGTGCATATTGACTTGTGTTATACTTTATTTTCAAAGCTAAATAAGTCTCTAGTCAGTTGAAACTAGGCATCTAGGTATTGATTTGTGTCATACTTTTCTTTTAAAACTGATTGTCATATTCATGCCTTTTATTCATAACAACCAAAAGAAAAATTCAATTTATTAATGTAATGTCACATGCTATGAAAGCCGAAATTGTGCTGTTTATTCTGCAACAGTGATAACTCGTATTTAAATTTAAAATAAATTGCTTGCAAACAGTTGTTGCTTTTAAAACTGATAATTGGATCTGTTTATCCTTGTTAACATTGTTTTTTTTTACTTGAAAAACTTGTTATAATTCAAATTTCACTTCTATTTTCAGATGAAGCTTGAACTGCAGTCTACATATGATGAATGGAGACTGATTTGTGGGCTATGATTAGTATATCATCCAGGCAATTAGTTATTGATGAGCCAGTGCCAGGTGTGAACATTTAGGGAAAGCAGTACTCATCAATTAACCAAACAACAGTTACAAAAAGCCCAAGAGGGCCCAATAGATCAGCATCTGACATTTTTATGTAGGCCCTATTTGGAGATTTTATGAAATATGGACTATTGTACAAACACTATAACCAAGACCACATCCAGTTGATTTTGACTTATTATACAATTCGCAAATAATGCATTTGCTAAGTTGCCTGACAAGACAGGTCCTTCCACAACCATAGTGTACTTTATTCACAATTCATTTGAGCATGGACAATTCTATGGCTGGATTTAATAGAAGAACCTGTGTGCATTTGGCAGTATATACAAACGTTCTCTACTAGGATATTAAGATGTGTTATCCACCAGACAGTGCTAATTAAAGATTTCTGTAGGATTACATAATGGCTGATGAATGGACCATGATATACTTAGAAAACTTTCACATGTGTGCTTGCCTTGACTTATTTATAGCCCATAGTATGAGCAGATCAGTTTAATTTTTCCTGTGGAAGTAGTGTGTGGTTGAATATTCATGGATTTATTCTTTGTATGCAAAAAAATGTACCCAGTATTCTAAATGGCTCAATTTATTAATTATGAAAGTTGCTTTTGAAAATAATAAATCTTTTGGTTAAACTAAGTACCAGTACTCATTGTCAATTGTGGCATTTAGTGGTGGGTGTTATTTTTGTTAAAATATTTTCACTTTGAAAAATTAAAAGTTATCTGTATAATTTAAAGTGATATATATGTACTATACATTTTTCTGAAAAGACTTACCGTAACTGATCTGGTTATAATATAATGAATTTTAAATATATAATAATAGAATGAATGTGTTGGTTTTTTTTTGGTAAACATACAACTTATAATTCTGTGTAGAGCTTACTTTTTCATATTGGTTAACTTCAAGCAATTTATAATCATGTATATATTTTTTTAAATAAATGTCTTATGTTCTGTACCCATTACTGTAGGCCTATTACTGTGCTTTTTAACCATATCACAAGTTGTGTCAAAAGTTTTATTAATTTTGTTTAATAATTGTAGTACTTTTAACGGTAATCATTACATAATATTTTAATGAATGTAGACCCTCTTTTTTGGTTAACCGTATGTGTGTCTGATTGTCTATAATATTCAAATGTATTCAACTGTATATTTTTTTTAAAGAAATATCTTATGTTCCATTTCCATTACTGTGCTTTTTACAATATCACAATTGGTTCAAAATGTTATTTATTATTATTATGATATGCCTATAGGAGAAGTATAATAGAGATACTTTATTGCATTATTTAATGTTTTGTGAAAAAGACTTGAGTTAGCATACTAAAATAATATAAGTGTGTGTGTGTAGTATAAAAAAAAATTACAGCCCTAAAATATCTTGTGTTCCATTTGAATCCATTGCTGTGCATGTTAATGTTTTTTTTCCTCAATATATTACATGTTTTTGTGTTAAAGATATTTTGAGTCCTATTTTTAAATAAATAAAGCAATTTTAGTTGTAGGCCTATTGTGTAAAATTTATCTTCACTGTTGTAGGCCTAGCAAGAGTGTTAAATTGATTAATTATTGGAATACATTATCGGTCTGCCCATTATTCAGGGTTAAATGATATTGTCCCATTAATCTTCCATTTTGCACTAATGCTATTTTATTGTTAGACAATAACATGTTTTTCTCCACAAAATTTGTAAAAACTGGTATTTTGAATGTATACCTATATTTTAAAATAGCTTAGCCTACTTGGCTTGCAAAGGCCTACATATTTTGTTTTTTATTTTGATTGCACAATGTTTACTTATAATGTCTGTTTACATAGTGCTATATTTTATCAATATATATTTCTATGTAGGCTTGTAGTAATGATGTAGGTCTATAATCTATATATATTTTCCCATAAATTTTTTTTTCCCATTACTCTGCTGCATGGCTATTGTTAAATTAATACATTAAGTTGTATATCAAGTAAAAATAAAATATTTTATCTATATTATATCATATTTATTGTTTAGGCATATCTATATATTATGTCCAACTATTTTGTACTATTACACTAACTTTACCAAAATTATTTTATGTAGTTATGTAAAAAAAATGTTATTATTTTCAATACTCTACCATTTCCATGTTTTTGCACTTTATTTACTGTCACCGTTTTGCTTTATTGATTGAATATATACTTTTTATTGTATGTTGCAAAAAAATATTTTGAATACAAATATAATAAAATATAAACGAAATCACTTTCTTTGTTTTGTTTTACTTGTTTTTACTATATGTGTTTATATAATAATTGTTTTTGTATATTGTATTATAATTACGAAAAAGTGGGTAAATAAAGGTAAAATCCGAATCCACCCTATGTTGGTTTGATAAGGACTAAATATACGGGTCAATGAAGGCAAAAACCGCATTGCGCTGGTAATAAACTACCGTCATTGGCCCGATATGGAAACGAAATGAAAAGCCGGAGAAGGGAGGGGGATATCCATTAGGCCCCAATGCCGGCAAACCCTAATCGCGCCCGCATGTCTAATGCCCGCATTGGCCCATAATCGACCCAGGTATCAGCGCGGGTATCGACGCCAAAATGGCGGCCATTTTGGCCTACTAAGGCCTCCTAGCATAGCGATATCGCTTTTCATTGTGGCGCCATGCGGGCAACTGCTGGCAACCTAATAGGTACGGATTACGGCAAGGGGGGAAAACTCTAATTGATTCCGAATGGGGCCAATGCCGGCATGTTTAAGGGGAGTTAACATCAATGGCACAAAAATACAATGGAGCCTTAACATGAAAAATATTGAATTACATTCATTTTTCTAATTTAATTTCTCAGAACTGTTATCTTACACATAAACTTTACTTGATAAGTGTGAATTAAAGTACTTTATAATAAATGTATTATAAACAATAATAAAAGTTTAGGCTTCTTATTTATTCATTTAATAAAGATAAGATGGAGATTAGTTTCTGTTTTTGTTGAAAATTAATAAACAATAATAGTTTTATTGAAGAAAGTGGCAATACAGTCAAAATATGTAAATCATTTTAGTTTAAAATTATTTTTAAGTTTTTTCTTCTTAATTAAAAAATAACATTAAATTACTTGTTGACTATGATAGATGCCTACTTTTGAAATAATTTGATTTACCTTTAAGTAATTATTTACTCTGACTCGTATGTTGATATCTACATTGGATTTGCAAATCATACGGATTATCCTGACATTTCCTAGCCGTAAAGCATATTGTAGTATGTGAGTGGAGTCTGCTGCCTTTAACAACATGGAAAAAAGAAAATGTATGTCCTTCATATATTATTGGATAATATTAAACATTCTTCTAATCATTTAAAAGGAAATTATTAAAATAATTAGCAGGTTTTTTAACTAATGAATAGAAAAAGGAAATACATTAACAACATTTATAAGTTACATTTAGAATTAATTTACATTTGAAATAATTTCATAGAAGCTAAACAAGGGATCTTCAACCAATGCCTGACAAGCCATATTTGACACACCAAAGCCTTTAGCTTAGCCGATGTGCACAAAATGATAAGTGCACATGAGGGGTTAAGATTTTTAAAAACCAAATTTTGGTCCTCTAAAAGAATCAGAGAGAGAGAGAACCTTCAAAACACTTTGAGAACTCTGTAGTAAACTCATTGGAAGGAGGGGACACACTGTTAAATAATGATAACGTTTTGTAATATTTGTTCTATAATGTGATTTCTATATTCATTTGTTGACTGTCTATAAAATGTTACACAAATTAATCTTATAGGAAAAACATCAACCATTTCTTATATCCATGAGTTTGTTATGTTAATAATATTGTACTACTAAGGCATCTAGGCAATTTTCATTTGTTGTTCAGAAAATTGAATTCTAAAAATAAATCCCTTACATAATTTAGAAAATTGACATCACACTTGGGATGAGACAGAAATTTCCAAGCTTTGTCTGCATCACCTTCCAACACTGCATAAATAGCTCCCTTTTCAAATTTAAAAATAAAATATTAATAAGAGAAATAAACGAAACAAACATTAAATTAGAAGATAAAAATTACAAATTTCTAACACATGTTACTGTAAATGTAGGCTATATATCTGCATCATGCACTCTGACACAAGACCATAAAAGGCTTCATTAAAATCCTGCATTAAAAAAAATTAAAACATTGCACTGTATACTCTCAGAGCAATGTAAAATGATTGCCTCATGATATTGACTAATTTACTTTAAGAGTTGTATGACCTTGATCAATGTCATTGCCTAATGTAATTTTAAAAAATAATTAGATTTAACTACCAATTAAAAAATATCAGTCACATTTTTTTATAAACTTAGCTGTAATTTTAACATTAATTTATTGAATATTTTTAGTCAGGGCTTCACTTAAAAGTAAAGTCAGTGACACTAATAATGACTATGTAACTGTGAGTGTGTAAGGGAAGGAATAATTATAAACTGACCGAGACTCAATGACACACATTGGACTGTATTATTGTAATGTGTTGACCAGACTTAGTGACCTAATAGCTCTGTGTTATTGTTTATGTGACTGACTGGGCATAGTGAGTTTTGTTCATGGACTTCTCAGAGAAGTTTATAAATATTGAGTGAATGGCTAATGTAATGTGCTATAAAAGGATGATAGAAATAGAATAAAGTTATTTGTTACACCTATCTAGAGACTTGAAGTCTTACTTGTACAAGTGTGTACATTTAATCATTTAGTACTTCTTAAACTATGGTGGATTCATCCACAAAAACACTATTGCGTGGCTCATTTAAATAGAAATGAAATTTTTCTCTTCAATATTATTAGCAAATTTTGTGTCACATGCTTTTGAATCCATACAAAAAAAGGAAATAACTTCTGAACATTTGGTAAAAGTGGTTAAAAGTGGCTTTAAACAAAAACAAACTCAATAAACTAATTTTGTGATATTTCAACTCACCAAAGTATGTGCATGAAAGTCAATGTGAAATACAAGATCATGAAATTTATGGGCAGCAGTAAATTGTCGAAGTGTTTGTCTTTCCTGAGAATGACATTTGAATATTTTCTTTAGTTTTATTTCTGCTCTACAAATTTAACTTGTAATTTCTTGGTTGAAATTATTTAGCAAATACTATCATTTTAAAAATGTAATTATTTTTAGAATTAGAATGTAATAATTTCTAGAATGTAAACCCTTCTAAAACCTTTAATATTTCTTGAATGTAATAGTTTCTAAAATGTAATTATTTCAAAGAACTAGAATGTAAATTTTTCATAACGTAATAATTTCTAGAATGTAATACATCAAGTTTCTATTGAATACTTTTTAAGACTATGCCCTAACTTTTCTTTTCTCAAACATGAACTTCACTACTAAAATATTGTAAAACAGTGAAAGAAAACCAATAAAGTTCTACAGTAATTTAATAAAAATGTACTCGTTTGGTGTCTACTCTTGACCAGCAGTGCAACAAATAAATCACTTTATCAACATCATGATTGGCTACAGCTTCAAATATTCCAGGCTGGGAAAATAAAATCATATTAACGGAAAGTGATTAGCACTAAATAAAATATAAAGCCTTACAAATATATAGCTTGCTGTCTACCTTGACAATTACTTAATACCTTTGTGCATATATTGTTTTCTAAAATATTTTAGGTTTAAACTGACCTGATATTTATTGTAGATTTTTTTCCAAAACATATTTTTTGTTTTTATTTCAGCAGCTGTTTTACCATCCTGAAACATTGAGGCTGAGCATAACCAATTCATCTTTCAATATGATAAGAGAGGTTTATTTTAACAATTTAGTTCCCTACAATTATATCTAGGCATAAGAATGTTCATCTGCCCCTTATCGTTCAATAAGTCACCAATGGTAAACATTAGAGAAGTGTAGTTGTTAGTTTCTTTTCTGTACCCATGAGTTTCAAAGATGACAAAGTGTGTAAGGCACTGGTCAAAATGGTGGGTCACTTCTGGGGACCACTCCCGTGAGTACGTCTACTGCTAAGGGTATTGACATCTTTGCTGCAGTCCATGCCATGAGTGGTGTGACATATTGATCATGGTAAGGCTGTTGTGGCGAGGGGGGCATCAATAACAGTGGTGGGGTTGTAACTAAATCACACTAAAAACATCCTCATGCCTGGTTCAGGAACGGTCAAGAGGTCAAGTACATGGTTCATTTCTCAGTACTTGGTTGCCACCGTGTCAGGTTATAACACGAGTATACAAGGCAGGACACATCTTGTTAGTGACCTTGACAAGCATATAGGAATAGTACATAAGGTGAAAACAGAGGGCTGCATGGAGACCCAACATGTCTTATAGACATACTGCATGTGGCTAGTTTAAGACAGAATAAGCAAAATGAGACTTCTCCACAACTTTATGCATAAGTTGAGACAAAAGGGGTGAATATCATAGACTCTTGGATGGTGTTTCATCACATAAACAGCTTTAGATCAGATGTAAGTCTAGCCTTGACTGTAACCCTTTGGACACTCAATGCATAAGCTACACATGCACACGCAAGCAATCAAATTTCACAACCTTGTTTTTGATGAATGGATCTATTCCTGCAGCTAGCAAATCACCAACATGGCAGCATTCATTTTGAAGAGCTGTTACATGTAAGGCAGTATTCCCATGCTTTTTAACAAAAGGAAACAAACAATATATATAATAATAATTAATTTTGCTCAATTGTTCTTTTAGAACACTATAAATTATGTTTATGCTTTATATATAACTAAATTCAATGACTCAACCAAACAGATTCAAATTAATCACATACCCTATTCTGTGCATTTAAATTTATGCCACTTCCCACAAGTATGTGAAAAGTGACAGGTCGATGCATAGTGCAGACATAGTGAAGGTATGTATTACATTTCTGTTGAAAAAAAAAGAATGTCTTAAGTGATATACCAGCAAACATTTCAGAGTATATTAAAATATATTTTAAAAAAAATATAAAATAATAACATGTGTATATTAAAGTGCAATTAACTAATGTAAAGCATATTTTATATCACATTAGATTCTGCTTCCGTATGGTTAGTAACATAATGACAGTCATTTATCAGATTAACTTTGTGAAATGCAACACACATAAAAAAATTAAATAGTTTACACATACAGACAATTTTGGTCTTTACTTAATAATTTACAATTATTAGTAAAGCAGAGTTAATCAGCCATTTTGGTCAGAGCATACAAAAGAATGGGTAGCCAGAACTAAGGATTGGACTGTCTGAGAGCAAAGGGGAAAACCTACACGTAAATGTGAACTGAAATAAAGGTCATATTTACCCTATCTACAAAGTAAATATTTTCTCCTTTGGTTAAAGCATTTCTCAAAGCAGCAGCATCATCATTTAGAATAGCCTGTTTTATAAGGGTCTAGGAAAAGAAACAGACAACATTAAATGAAACATTAATGAATGTGTAAAAAATTGCAGTTTAGTTAATCCTTAAAGTAAAGATGAATATAAAAAGGACAAATATCAAACAAGTCTAATTGGTCCACTTCCCATTACCTATTTTTCTGAAACTGGGCACATATAAGTTAATAACCCCCCACCCCTCCTTGACACAATAATTTTTCCTTATTTTTCAAAAAAAAAAATAATGAAGAGAACAGCTTTGGGAATGATGGGGTTAATAAATTTTGAACGAAAAAACACAAAATACAAACAAACATCTTGAGGCCTATGCATATAAAGGATTTATAGGAAAAACTTTGTATCTATGGATTTTCATTGTAAAATTTATTATAATTATTGTTTTAAACACAGAGTTCAAAATGTAATTGTAGTAATTGATATAAATAGGCTTTAGACACTTTAATACTATATATTAAAGCCTATGGTAAACAAATATCACCATCCATTCAGAGTAAATTCTATTGCCTTCTATTGTACTACTGTAATCAATGCATTTTATAATTTAAATGTATAGGCTATTTTTAAATGAGATTTTTAACCTGTGCACATTTTTGTGTAAACATTATCAAACCAAACTGAACTGTTTGACTAGGCCTACCTACCTCTTGATTTTCAAACATACATCCTGCCATCCTATGATCCTTTAAAATTCCAAGATTATAATCAAATGCTATAATTTATTGCAATATATAGAATATAGATCCAGATAAGGATAGGCCTGTAGCCTATAGTTACAAAGTTTTAGACTACATAGTTTAATTTACATATATGCATAGGCTTAGAGCTTAGAGCATAACACAGTTTACTTAAACTTAAAGATTTACTAACATCAAAATTACTATTTTAACATGCCTACTTACTACTAAGACTAAGACTATATACTAATAGTAGGCTTTAAAAGTGGTAGCTGGTAGCCTAATAATGGTAATAACAATTATTGAAATTACCTACCTACGGCGCCTACGCCTAGGCCTACTGTTTAAAATATTTGTATGCAATTAAGGCTAAGGTAGGCTTATATTTACTATGTCCATATATAACTGTATCTATATACTATACTATAGAACTATAATATTATAATACTATAGGCCTATATAAATACTATATAATACTTTTATAAAAGATAATAGGCCTAAATTATATTAGTAGCCTATAAATAATGTTAGGGTTAGGCCTATCCTATAAATATAACTTATTCTTATCGTCTATAACAGACTATAACCTATACCTGGACATATAGTTGCTATGGGCCTACTTATAGAATAAGTTAAAGTTAATATATTAATAGGCCTACTAGTATTAGCGAAAGCCTAAAGTCATTAAACTTAGCTAGCGGTAGCGCGTTATAATTAGCAATATATACTTATTATATATTATTGTAGTTTAAATTAAGTGTTTTTTTTTAAACATAGATTCGTAAGTTATCATCCTCATGATCATCCGTAGCGCTATAAATCAGTGGGTTTTATATTTTATTCATTATTAAAAAAGAATTTATATATAATAATAAAGAAAGTTAAAAATTAAATCTGTTTCTATGAGACGCTTCACTAAGCGGAAGTCTTTTTTAAACTCCTAACATTTTAAAAGACTTTACGAATCGGAGAGGGGGGATTTAAATTGGAGACTTTATAAAGTTTACATTTATACTTATTTTTTTCTATATTCTCACAAAGGAATCTTAATATTATTGGAATGAAATTAATTTCATATTTAAGCCGTATCGCTGATTAAATAGTTTTCTTTAAGTGGTTCTAAGCATATACGTTATCAAAGTTTATAAGGGCCAGTGAGCTCTAAGAAGAAAAAAAAAGAAGGGGGGAGAACAACAATAAAGTAAAAATTCTAACTTCCTTAGCGACGATGTAAAGCTAGTAACACTGCACGGGCATCATTTTTTATTCCTTAATTTAAATCTACATAAAACTCATACTTTTGTAAGCTATTTATTTTATTTTAACTATTTATAAAAATATAAAAATTATATGCTTTTAGGGGCACTTTATATATAATGTTTAGTTATAATTTCACTGTGATGTTTCTAAAATGTCATTCATTCATAAGTCATAAGGATTTTAGGCTACTAAAAAAAAATCAAAAGTTTACTAAGACTAAGAATAAGAATAAGCGGACTAAGCCGTCAAAGCCAGCCGACCGATCTCGATCTGTTGCTGATCATCCTTTGCATTATCTATCATTAGCCTATCCTAGTCGTGGTTGTTATTATCATACTCGTAGGCCTACTACTAAACTGGTAACATCTAGTCCTCGTAATAATTAATAACTAAATAAGTAGTAATGCTAGTAGGCCCTATCCTATAGACTATAGTCTATCTATAGTATACTCCTTTAGTTAGCTGTAGATTACTAGAAGTGCTCAGGCCATAGGCTAATATTATTTATTAGGCCTATATTTTTTAAAGGCCATTTTATCAAAAGCATCAGATTTTTTGGTTGTCTATTTAGGCTAACTATTGCTACTATAAATTGTTGCCTCTATTTTATTTCGTTAATTTAATAAAGAGTTTATGCTAATAGTATAGAATATTAATTAATTAATAATATATAATAATAATAACATGTATAAAGCAATATTTTTTTTATTACTATTTTAAAAGCCTGTACATGACAAAAGATGGTGTTAAGCTTTACACATTGAGTAGCCTCAAAAAATGAGTGCTAAAGCTGTAGCTAAAACTACAGGTAAAACAATTAGCATGATAGTTTATTTAGCTATTTTATAATTGTTGGATACTTTTAATTTGTACTTAAAGTTCTAACAAAAAAAGCAATTAATTGAAAGTAATAGTCTGAGCTCTATTTACATGTATGTTTATTATAAGCGATCAATGATAAGCATAGCTATGTTTATTTTATTTAAAACTTTTTTTTTTTTATTGTTAGCTGATAATTTGGACATTATGGCTGTGCATGAGGTTACATCCAGAACCCCTCATCGCATAACAACATCACTGGACATGGACAGGGATAATTGGTATGATCTCCCTGACCCAAACAGAAAGGCTGTGAGCATTATGGATGAATGTGGAGACTCAGTTAAAGATGTGCTGCAGATTGCAGAAAACATACATAAGGATCCTTACATTGAAGATGAGGTTGGATTAACTAAACAATTATAGATTGAAAAATGTTTCTCATTTTACTTGAAAAACAAAACGTTTTGTTTTGTCTTCTTAAATTGTTCAAGTCTATTTTAGTTGTAAAGACAGCCAGTCAGCTAGAGAAACTAGATATCATTAATTGGTGATCATGAGTTTTTTTGCATTATAATTTGAACTAGAAGCAAAGGAAACAAAAACTTAAATGTATTTGTTTTAGATGCACAAAATGCACCATATCACCATGGTGATACCAACATATTATTGTCTGTTACCCTAATTTAGAATGCATTAAAAATGTGTACAATGTTTTTTTTTTATTGGCAGGCTGAGCTGAGATTTCTCTACTCCAAGCCAACCTGTTTCATAGTTCTGGGAAAGCCTGGATCAGGAAAAACTAAATTAGCTAAAAGATTAGCCAATGAATGGAATTGTGAACTATTGAACTGTGAGTTCTGAATTTTACCAGCATTATTTTTCTGTACCAATGCTTGTGCAGTCAATGGTAAAATTAGTTGAGTCCTCCCATTGTGTTATGAATTTACATTTGTCTGTTCCCCTGCAAATGGGTCTGTAAGATTTTCTTAAAAAGAAACCAATTTCCTTAAACAAAAGCAAATCCCATTATCTTTTTATATTATTGCTTTTCACTTTGATTATAAAATTTTACTAGGGTTGAATTATTAAGTATTATCCATCATGATGGAGTTAAATGATTGGTCTAGTGTTATATTATGTCTAGTTTATGTTTATACCTCTTCCTAATGATAAACGGATACACATGAGAGAATTTATATGAATTAGTCCCTCTATATCAAAGATATCAAGGTTTAGAAATTGTATTAAAATTGTTTCTTTATAACAAATTTTCAGCTACTGCAATTATTCAGCAAAACATGGATCTTCAAACAGAGATAGGCAAACAATCAAGGGAGCTGCTACTTCAAGGTCAAGCAATCACAGACGATATGGTTTTGAAAATGATTATAGATAAAGTAAATTCTCCAGAAGTTGCCCATCATGGTAAGAAGTTTTTTACTTTTCGTTCATATTTCACATTAGTCAGTAGATAATGAATGCTAGTAATAATCTAATCTATGAAATGTTCCTTTGGGTGGAAATCTTGATAAATAGTTAAACTTATTCTCCTGGAAAATATCAATGTCGACCTAATTCTGAGTAGTTTATGAAAGTTAGAAAAAGTAAAAATGTTTAAGCTTTATCTTTGTCAATTATGCCCCTGGTTTGTTATGGTCTGAAACTGTATGATGCACTCTGTATTTAGAAATATATATATACATATATATAGGTTAGTTTGCTTCATGTCCATGAAGTAGACTTCACCGAATTATCTTCAGATTGTGTAGCAAACATAGTGACAAGCTGTACTATAACATTACACATCAATTAACTTCATATAGACCAACTCAACAAAAGTTACAAAAAGTAGACTAAGAGCTTTATATAAAAGTACAGTACCCTTCAGGACCAAACTGATCATAGGGCTGGTGAACCAGGGTTCACCAGTTTCTGTGGCCACGGCATCAGGGGCGAAGCCAGAAATTTTTTCCAGGGGGGGCTGAACTTTCGCGTGACAAAAATGTACCAAATACCAGGGGGAGCTGAACTTCGCGTGACAAAGATTTACCAAATTTTTAGCGAATTTAGTACATATTTTGTAAAAAATCAGTTGAAAAAGATTTTTTTTTAAATTCCAGGGGATGGCTTAGCCCCCCTAATCCCCCCCAGTGGCTTCGCCCCTGCACGGCATACAAGGGGATTTACTTTACCCCAACTAATGTGAGGTACCCATCAGAGCTGGGTAGACTCAGGGACACCCTCAAGTCCTGGGAAAAAATCCCGGCTTCACCAGGATTTAAACCCAGGACCTTTGGATCGCAAGTCAAACGCGCTGCCGCTCGGCCACCATGCCCCATAAGAGCTTTATATACTTTACATTAATTAATATGTGAATATTTGTTTCTATGTGTTAAAAAATAAAATTACATGTTTTAACAGCCCCTCCCCCTTTCCCTTTTTATTCAGGCTATGTGCTTGATGACCTGCCGTGTATCTCTGAGGAACTTATGTCTGTCAGTGATCAAATTGAAATGATCAAAAATTGGAAATTAACTCCTGATTTTATAATCAACATTAGAGTTAGTTGTTGTTTTTTTCCTACCATGTTAGTTTTTCTTTATAAAAACCATGTACATTGAGTCAACTTTTTCATTCACACTTTTATTTCTAAATATTGTAACATTGCATAAGAGATAATATTTTAATATTTTACTCACTTAGTATTTTTTACTGAGAATGGATTGATTAGAGAATAATATTTTTTTTATCCTCCTTGCAGATCCCAGACAAGGATATAGAGACACGCAGATTGGGTCAAAAACTTGATCCTCATGATGGAGAAATTTATCCCAAAGAAGCTTATGAGCCAGAAAAGAAAGTTGTGAGTGAAAAAATTACTTTTTTGTTGTTGTAAGTCTCTACTTCCCAAGAGTTTACTAGTAGCCTACTGATTGTGTTTTCATTTGTAAAACAAATGTAATTATTGTTTCGTTAAATAAAAAAGGTTTGGCTAAAGATTTAATTCATTTTTTTTCTTTTATTTTTAAGCCTTTTTACAGATATTTTTTTTTTATATTTCATTATCAAAAGGAACAAGTAAAAGAAAATGTAAATGAAGAAGAAGAAGCAGAGGAAGAAGAGTTTGGAGAAGAGGAAGAGGAAACAGTAGAAGTAAACTAACTAATTATGTATATTTATTTCAAGATATTTACATTCATAGAGAGAAAGATAAAAGGACACATAATATATGGAAATATTTCATTTCCAATACATCAAGAATTATTTATAAGTAACAAGGAACTTAGAATAACTTGTCTAATATTTGCCATGACCTTCTAAAACTGTGTTATATTTCCCATAACAATGCAGTCTAACAGAAATTTAAACCAGAATCTATAGCTCATTTTAAGCTTATGAACAATTTCAAAAGCTTTACAAATCTAATTGTGTGTACAATTAAAATAATAGAATGGTTTTTTTTCTTTATTGGGTCATTTCATCTCTATTTTTGTGGACTTAATATTCAAAATCAGTATTGGGGTCTAAATAAAGAAATTGTGCTGTAGATTTGCTAACACAATAGTGTATCAGTATTGTAGCATTTTCTTTGGAAGATATTAATAGAAATGCTTCAAACATCATTCCCAATAATGCACTATTCCAACAATTTACTTTCTTCTGATAATTACATTTATTTTTTCGATGCACACTTTTATGAATGAACTTAAAGACTTTTATTGTCTAACAGAACAGAGAGCTTGCAGTGGAGGTTTTACAGAGGCTTGTTAGAAGACCTGAGGACATGCAACCATATGTATCAGACAATATCGGCAGATACAGAAACAATGTATTAAAGATTCAAGAGGTATTTTGTTTTTCATACTTCTTATTTACCTGTTGTTTATGTTTGGATTTCTTATTGGTTCATGCTATTCTTTTGGTTGGGTTGGTAAGCGGAGTGAATGCTTTTTAGTTGTTGTTGTTTTTATTTGTGGCGTGGACCACATTGAAGTTAAAAAGAATTCCCAAGAAGTTAAGAAGGTTGCTGGTGCCCTACTTGTGGTGACACCCATGGTTAGGGGAATGATTGAAGTATTTGGTTACACATTTAGTCATTCAATTAATCATTTAATTGTTGCTCAACATGAGAATTTGATCAGTTCTGTTGTGAGAAACATTTTATAAATTTTAAACAGGAATATATGGCAGATCATGACCAACAGTATCTAGTTGAATTGGATGGAAATGAATCACCTGTTACTATTTTTAAGGTAAACTTTTTTCTCAGCTTATCAGTTGAACTTTGTAAAGCTCTTTTTTTTCTTATTCTTTTAAATATTTTAAAAATATTAAATAATTGATGTGATATAAGATGATTTGTGTAAGCTCTCACATCTTATATTATGCTTTCTATTATATTTTAAAGTCAAAACCTCCTTTTTTGTTTTTTCTTTGTTATAAGGTTAGTCCATATAACATTCATTTCACTATGTCATTCTTACAACAAGACTGATAAATGCTCTTGTTTAAAAACGCATTTAATAGGGATCTTGCCTTATAAAAGTATGGATGTTTTTGTCATTCTTCTTATTTAACCTGCTCTTTCATAATCAATTTTAAGATAACCTTTCATTACTTATTCCCATTGTGTTATTTAATCACACCTTATAATAATTACCACTTTAGCACTAGATCTATATTAGCCAAAGGTAGGAAATGAAAATGTTCACATGCTTTCTATTTACTTTGATCATAAAAATGAACTATCAATGGGGTTAAATTAACATAACAGTAATGTTGTAACTGTGCAATCTATTTGAACTCTATGCTGATGTCATCAAACAGCAACTAATGCAGAAATTGCAGACTTTTCCATTGCGCCCAGCTGCTGTTGTCAAGAGGCTTTTAGAGTCAGAAGAGGAAGACATGCCAGAGGAAGTTGAAGCAGAAGAACTAATGAGAAGCTTGGCATCCAAACAAATGGTTGCCCCTCGATTTCGTTGGCGCCGCAGCAAATGGATAAATTACTGTCCTGTGGCTTTATGGGAAGGAAATGCTGTCCATGGCAAACCTGATTATGCAGTCAGGTAAAACAAAATTTAAAGTTTATACGTCTTTTATTTATTATCATCGTTTATTAAATAACGCATGAACACTCATGAACACTTTATTTTAATAAATGATTTAAAAATTATGTTGTGTGTGCAGTAAGATATATGTAAATGTGTTTAACAAAGCATTTTACCGCTATTACATTTGAATTAATTAAAACTGTTTCATTGCATTTGTATTGCAATTATCAAATTCACATTTTTTTATAACATTGAATTATTAAATGTTTAAAAATGATTTTGTCTCTTCAACTTTGCAGCTTTTTGGACAAAATGTATGTATTGTCTTCAGAAGAAGCCTTTCAGAAATTTACTAGAAATCCGAGACCATATCTTTTGCCACCTCAACCCAGGCCTCCCTGTAAACTTGCAGTTATTGGGTGTCCTTTTTCAGGAAAGACAACTCTGTGTAATTTGTTAGCCCAGAAATATGGTGCAAAGGTATGCACATAAACTGAATAATTTTTTTATGTATGCTAATAAAAGTTTAAAAAATACAATTACTAGAATAATTATTTAACATTTATTGTTCAGTAATATTGATTAATTGTCTTAAAGTTAAAAAAAAATTAAAAGCCGAAACACTAAAAAAAAGATTTGAAATCTTTTAGTAAGTTTCCCTTTCAGACCAAATAAATTAGAGTATTAGAGTCATAGGGCCAGTAAATAAGTGTTTTCAAGTCAATGTGAACACTACATACAGTGGATTAATCAATATTACTGTTGTTAATGTTAAATAATTATTCTAGTAAAACAAAAAAGGTATCATTTCATGGTTAAAGTGCATGTTACATTTTTAACTTAAAAATATGAATGTGCAGTTATGTTTGAATTTAGACAAAGTACAGTCAATGTAAATTGTGCACAAAATCGTTTTTTTTAAAGTTTAGAGTCTGTTTTAGGCCTGGACATGTAAAAAATGCAGCATGAAAATACAAACAGTTTGGGGGAGAGCAGAGGTGGGCTCTCAGTGTGCTTCTGAGATCTCCCCTCCTCACGCACGGCACAATGACAACTGATAGCTTGTGTGGTAGTAGCACCCGTCGCTTGGTGTGTTCCAGCGTGTAGGGTCACTGTGGGACCTCTGGTATGCCAGCCCAGCTTAACCACTGTGCCTCATGTTTCATTTTTGTAATTTTTTTTATTTTTTTTATCTTTGATCAGGTTTTTAATATAGATGAGGTTAGTAAACCAGCTCAAGAGGAGGAAAAAAGAAAATATGTTGATAAGATTAAGCAAGAAGCATTAGCCAAAGCCATCACGCAGGTCAAAGCAAAACTAAAAGAAAGAATGGAGGCAGATGCTGCAGCCAAAGAAGAAGGTGAGAAATAAATATCAACATAGCTACATTATTTAGTTTTTGTAACTTTGTTATTTAAACTATAATTACTTATTATTACGTTTCCAAAGAGCAGCCAAAGATTATTACATTCGTAATATTTTTATATGTTCTTAGTATTTTAGTTTTGTACAAAATCTTAGTACTTTGATATTTCTATAGATCAATTTTGTTAAGAAGTTTCTAGTAAAATACAAAAAACAACAAATTTTACTTTCATTATCATTACAGAGAGACGAGCACGTTTAGCTATAGAGGCAGCTAAAAAGGAAATAGGTATGTTTCAAAACAAATTTGACTATGCTGATCCACTTAATTATTGTTCTGTAGCTTACCTAAGCAAGTAGACAGAAATTTAAAGTGACTAAAGTCTTTCTTAATTTATAGTGTATTATACTACAATTTAAAGACAGTTTTCTATATTATTGCAGAAAAAGACATTTAAAAAATAATTAGGAAGAAGATGTGTTCATTAAGTTTAGAAATTAAGGATCTGTTTTAAATTTGCAAAAGCACTATTTGATGTTTTAGTCTATACATAAGTCAAAAATAAAATAATGTAATTCTTTAATACCATTTATTTTTGGAAAGGCTACAATATTATATTTTTTTAGCAACTTTCTACTCTTAGCTTTATGCCTTAATGATTCTATAGTATAAAAAAATTTGTCAATTTTTACACCTTAGCTAAATATTTGTTTTGGATAATTTTTAACTCTTTCAAAGAACGAAATATTAAGGATATTTCATTTATTCAGAAATGAAACAAAGGAAAGAAAGTACTTTCACAGAAGTTGGTAATGTTAACTTATAATTACTGTGTTCATGTTTTCATTATATTGTTAATGAAATTAATGTTTATATCTTCTTTAAACATTTGTTATTAATATTGATTTTAGCAACAGCAAAAATGTAAAACAAATCAGATATTTCCAGGATGGCTGTCTTTTTTCTCTCTTAAATTTGACATAATTGTCAAAAAGTCCATAAATAAATAGAAATCTATTTTAAAAAATTAAGCAATCAATACAAATTTTATAAATAATTAAAATTCCCTTCAACAGGAAATTGACTTTTTGGGATTTTTTCCAAAGTCTGCTTTTGTACTTTTTTTTTGTTTTTAAATTTTTACTGAGGTTTAAAGAAAATTATTTATGCTACAAAATTGTTTCACTGTTTGCTAATGATAATATTTTTTACTGTACTTCTAAAATTGAAATGATTTTAAATTTATTTTTGTTTTATATACTTATAACCAATAAATATATATATTGAATATATTACTAAGAATATATATCAATAAGAATATATTACTATATTCTGTAATTTTAATACTAAAAAATAAAAAGTAAAATTATTACAATATTATCTATTTTATATTTAAAAACAGCAAATACATCAATAGAAATAAGGATGTTTAAAAATCTGTTTAAGTTCATACTATCTTCCAAAAGGATCCAACCTTTTTTCAGAAGGGCAAAATGGGGCAAAATGCAGCAAGTTTTTACTTGACTTAACAGATAACAATATGCACAGAAAATCAAACAGAATGTTAAAACAACTGTCCTCAACTTTTGTGTTTTTTTAGATCATCATTCATAAAGGTTAATCAGCGTCCATAGAAACAATTTAAAATTGTTTGAATAATACAGAATTTCTTTTACCAAATGAGGGAAAAGGCAAAGTACTCTGAATTAAAGATATGGCTAGTTGAGAAATGAACAGAAATGTAATAAATTTAGATCATGCTTTTTTATTCTACAAAATAAAAATTTTTTGTCTAGTATTAAACATTAATGGTTTGAATTGAAACAATGATTAGGATGATAATGAGAATGGTTTAAAATGTTTATCTTATATTTAGTTAGATTAAAGTTATCTATTTACTTTTTAAGATCAAAATATGAAAAAAAGATCTATCCATGAAAAATAAATGTTTAAATCTAAAATTATTTTTAAAAGTAGTTTTTAGCTGATTCTTTTTCAGATCAGTACAAATTCTATATTGATTTTAAAAAAGTCTTTACACGATCATGTCCTCCCAGGGGACTTAACCTTTGATCTGCTTTGCTAAATATTTATTTTCATGAAAAAATATTTACAATTTAACAGAACAAGAGGAAGAGGAAGAAGAGGGAGAAGGGGAAGACTCCAGAAATGACGATGAAGATAAAATTGTGAAAATTGAAGAGCAGGGAGAAAACACGTCTGATCATATCACTCCAATCAGATCCAATGAAACTATCGATGATATTCCTGACGAGGTCTTTCAACCTTTACCTGAACCAGAGGTCAGTCAAGAATTCAACTGTGAACATAAAAACATAAACTAGATATTTGAAGTTTTATTGTTGTAAACAAATTATAATGTTATATTTAAACTGTGTGACTTAAAATTTGTTCGTCAAGGTGGATGAGAATCATCCTGATGTTTACGGCATAGTCAGTATTGCTGTAGCTGATGCTGAAGCTATTGATATTACATTAACACCAGAAGTGCAGGCTGAAGTTTTAGAGAAAGCCATCAAAGACTGGGAAAAGGAAATGAGAAACAATAAAATTGATGGACCTTTGTAAGTATTTTTTAAATAAAGTTATGTACTAAATTCAAAGTTTGCAACTTTCATCATTAGTACTATCTTCACAAAGAAATCATCATCAATCCCTAGACCGTTGGGGTTGTTGAGGGGGAGCGAATGAACACCTCAGCAGTCATCTTTCTCCATTTTTGCCCATCTTGAGCAGCTGTCAATAGTTCAGTTGTTTGCAGCTTTGTCCAATCTTTTATATTGTTGAGCAAGCATTTCTGGTGACTGCCTCTCTGATGTCCACCTTCTACAGTGCGTTGGAGGATGTTTTTTGGCAAGTTATTATGCTGCAACACATGACTGAACCATGTCAGTTTGCCCCGCTTGATTGTTGCAATAATGGTGTCTTGAGGGCCCGCAATTGAGGATAGTTTACCCAGACATACTCAGTCCTGTGTTCTAGGTAGGAGATTTGAAGGATTTTTGAATGCCTGCAACTTGTTTTCGGTGGCTGGTAGCAGTGTACAGGTCTTACATCCGCGCAGAACAATGGCTTTCACAAGGGTTCTGTAAAGCCTGAGCTTTGTTGGGAGACTAATGCTTTTGCTAGTCCATATTCTGTTTAGTCTAGCCATTGCCACCATTGCTGACATAATCCTGGCTCGAATTTCTGCCTCACAGCTTTCGTCTACAGATAGGATGGCTGCTAGATTTGTAATTCTTCACTTCTTCTAGTTGTCATTTGTTCATTATAATGTTTGTCACAAAGAAATAAGTTCCTCACTATAATTTTTCTTGAAATGATTGTTAAAAAAATAATTAATTCTCTTAGAACTTATTATTAGAAATAAAACTGAGTTTATGCTTTTTTGTTTCTTTGGTTAACATATTCTAATTTTGATTTCTCTTCTTTAAAATTGACACTTTTTCTTTTTTTAAATGCTTTGATATTTTACTCTTTGATTAATAATTAAAATGTTTTGTTCAGATATGGTTCATGGATCCTTGACAACTTCCCTAATAATAAAGAACAATGGAATGCTTGCGTGGAGAGAAATCTTCTTCCAGATGATGTCATAGTTCTTGGTGACAAGATTTCTGGGGAGGAAATTTCCAGGGCAGAAATCATTGACCTGACCACTATAAGATATTGCTTAAAAAACAGGGAGTTCATTTTGAAGCAAATGCAGCGCCGAGAGAAGGAGAAGGCTTTAAGAGAGCAGCTGGCTAAACAAGAAGAAGAAAGAAGAAAACAGTAAGTATTTCAATTTGTTAGCTATTGTTTTTGATTTTTTCAATTTGTTAGTTATTCCTTTTGATCTTTGCATATTAATTTAATCGTTGCAATTGGTCAATCAATAACCTCAAACAAAGTAAATTGATATTCTCTTTGCTAACTACAAGTAATCATGATTCCTTGGAAATTAACCCTCTATTTCCTAACTGTACTTAAAAGTTTATTTATTACTTCTCGTCAGTGCTTTTTTTGTAAAAAAAAATAGGTGCAGGTACTCAGTGATGGATTGCCTAACTTTTAAAGCAATTTCGCATTTTATATTTTAATTCTTATTGGGCGCAATTTTTTAAAAATTCAATTTTATCAAATTAATAATATAATAAATTAATAATAAACATTAAAATACAAGAAAAGTAATAATTTTTTCCCCACATTGAAAAAGGTGACGGTACGCCGTACCGGTGCTTACCGTCACAAAAAAAGCACTGCTTCTTGTGATGCCATGGCAACAACATTTTCCACTTTTCTTTATCATGTGCGAGAACACAGATCATGTCTTAAGAATAACAGCAGTTTTTCACTTCCTGTTCTGCTTTTATTGGCCACCTTGCTTTTGGTGGACGTGTCTTTCTCTATCCATCTGGAGGCCAATGGAGGGCTGATTCATTGCTGTTGCCTTCTTCTTTTCTCAGCACATGAAGAATCCTATAATGCTTATAAACTTATAAGTACCACCTCAAAATATAATTTAATTGGACAATTTTTTTTCCACTTATTTAGTTACTTTTGACAAAATCTTTAAATAACAAACTAACAAACAACTTATAACAAATAATATTATACATTCAAACTATTCTCGGGAAAATAAGCATTCAAACTTCATACTTTAAGGGTAATTCATGCATTTTTGTGTTTTAACAACCGTCTAAAATTCATAGCTTTATACATCAGTCTTTACATTTGTATTTTTGTCAATTTTTCATTGAACTTTGATGTATTTAATCTTTATTTTTTCTGCTTAGCCTTGCCGACGAGCAAAAAAGACTAGACAAAGAAGTGGAAGAGCAAAAAATGCGACTACTCAGTAAGGAACTTTGTATACTTTAAAAGAACAATTTTTTTTTTAAATAATGGGGAACTTTAGTAATCTACTTACAGCCTTTATAATTTGATAATTACAAAATAATTTTTTTATTACCAATAACTGTTGATCTAGTCAATGATATTTTTGTTTTGGGTTTATGTTCTAAATTATCAAATAATTTATGTGTGTAAAGTAATCATATAGAAAAGCCTTTTTAAAGCCCTAATGCTGTTCCATTGAGCTAGGAAAGCAATGCTCGTCAGTTGCCTTGGTCAATAGCATTGTTTTTCTACCCACACTGACCAGCAATATTTTTTTCCCCAACTATTTATATAAGTGTGTTATTGTCTGTGTATATATATATATATATATATTTATTTTATTAATCCATAGTGCAAAAGGTGGCAATGGAAGAGGCAGCTGCTGGAAGGGACAGAGAAGACAGATTAGGTAAGAATAAAAACCCAACCAAGATTATTTTACTAGTGTAGCTAGCTAAATTCAATACATTGTAACAGTTGTTAACTTAAAAGTTCCATGCTTAAATTAAGCCATGACCTTCTTAATGTCTAGCTGTGTTGTTGTTTTTTAAACAAACTTGGTTACTATTTGTTATTTTTTAAACATGTTTTTTTCCATTCAGCCATAATTTTTGCAACCAATAAAAAAATCATAAATGAGCTTATGTTGATAAATTACAAACTTTGGTATAGCTTAGGTCTGGCTAATTATTATTGAAATTTTTAATACAAATACTTTGGACTTTAGTCAAACCTTTTTGCAAAAACACAAACTATATAAATATTTATACATTTATTATATATTATATAAAGTAAGAATATTTTAAGTCAAAATTTGACAATATCTTATAAGTTTACAGACGCAGGGCTAGAACCCGCCACCTGTCAGTTGGTTTTTGGTTGACAGTCTGGTGAACTAACCGCTGGACCAGACGGCTTCAATATTATATAGCGTTTTGACTTATTTAGAATTCAAAACACTTTGACTAAACAAAAAGATTTTTAAAATGTGTATTGAGAGGAGGGGAGAAGTAACAATGTTTATACTTTTTTTTAAATATTGTATCCTCATGCGTCTTAATAGGCTCTTACTTGAAACAAAGTTATATGGTCGTCTGAGTCACTATTAAAAGCACAGTTCCCTGCTTTAATATTAAATGACTGTCAGCAAAAAAATATCTTCACTCTACATGTCAAAGAGTCTTGAAACAACTGAAAAATAATTTTAGTAAAAAAAAAATACTTTTAAAAAAGCTCTTCAAATTGCTATTTCATGAGAAAAAAAAAAAACAGTTTTCATATTTTTAACCTTGACATAAAGATTACACAAAATGTCATCTATTATCTAAATGTATTAAAAAGAGAAATGAAACAAAAGATGACAAGAGTTCATCAGATTAAAATGTATTAGATATTACTTCATTTGAGAAAAAAGTTAGTATTCTTCGCTAACAAAACAAAGAAAATAAAATACATTTAGAACAATTAATAAATGTGGAATTAATTACCATCTAGTCTTGTCTTTTATGTTACTCTGTTTAAGACAAATACTAATGTATACTAGATTATTGTACCAGCTGCTTTACAGCTCAATCAGGTGTTGTGGGATACATTAGCTGGAGAGCTTCAAACACATAGGTCATTCACTGAAATGGGAATGGAACAGCCCCGTGGACCAAGTTTCATTACTTTACTTGCTGAAGAATTTCATGATTATTCTGAACTTTTTTCAACCATTGAATCTTTACGAGAAAGAAAGAAGAGTGAGATACACGACATGTTGAATTATTTGTAACACCTTCGTCATTTAAATCATCTTTTGTTTTTGGTTTTAATTTGGTTTCTATTTCATTTCTTCCAATTTCGTTTTCTTACCTTTTTCTTTTAAAAATATTACTACAGTTTTACACCCAAAACTTCTGTTCAAAATATTTTAAAATCAGAATACTTGAGCATTACTTCAGATTTATTAAGTTGTTAAATTATAATCTCTTTTTAATTAATTACATTTGCTCCTTGTGAAAAGAATATCTTTGATTAAGGCTTGTGCTTGAAGAGAAGTCAAATGGTTGGAACATATCTGAGTCACTCTTAGAAGCACAGTTCCACAGTCTTGAAAATAATTTTGAATTACTTTTTGTTCTGGGTATTCATTAAGAACTTTTTAGCAAGTACTGGTATGACATTGTATATATAGGCTACATCATTGCAGAATTTATTTTTTTTATTTCATAGATGAATATATCTATGATGATATGAATGTGAATAAAGTTGTAGGCTTGGTCAATTAATATTATCATGTGAAGCAGTACTTGTAGTAGCCTGACAGTTTTGTACAAAATTTTCACAAACATTTCTTTCTCATTTCAGAAGATGAGGAAGAAGATACTACAAAAGATTCAGAGTTGGTAACTCAACTTAGTCCTAAAGGTTGTGCTAAAAATGTCTCTAACTCTTTAATTTTTATATCTAAATACTATTCAGGAAAATATATGCAAATTAAATTTTTCGTAAAATTAATGCAAAAAATACCGCTTTAAAAAAAATTACAATGAGTAAATAGAAAATCAATGAACATAAAAAATATTATTTCAAATACTCATAAAAATATTAATTTCAATTAACCATATTTAAATATTTTACTACTCTTAATATTACTTGGAACTTAATTTTCATTATCAGGAGCTAGATCAGCTGATGAAATTGTTGATGAGGAAGCAGATGAGGAACCAATGCCATCACCTGAAGAAACTGAATTACAGGTGAACATTTTAACTTATGATATATAAATAAAAGCATACATAAAAAAAAAAATGAAAATTATTTTAAATAGCTCCATTAATTTTACAAAACTCTTAGTTAAGGGTATTTATAATTATTTGCATTCATTACTTACACTTTTAAGCATTTCTAAATAAATAAAAAAAAGACTTCTGCATCAATCACAATTTTATCACTTTAATTCCATGGTAATGCTTAGTTGTTTGTTAATTCCATGGTTATGCTTAGTTGTTTGTTTATTTTTTGTACTTTTTCAAGGGTTGTGGGAAATATGTTTTCAATATAGCCATTGTCACTTCATTCATACATTTTTTTCATGTTTATTTTTATTTTTTTATTTTGTATGTGATCTTCAGATGCTGCTAATGCAGCCTGAGGCTATTTCATTCAAACAAAATTTGGGTGACTTTGATAAAGATCTGAACAACTTACTGGCAGCTATCACCAGCAATTCACCTATTGAGCCTTTTAAAGTGGATATAACTGGACAAACTCCTGAGATAACTTTGAATTTTGTACTGGAACATATTCAAAGTGATTAGCTTTATTATTTCACTACAGAATTATAATAATTGAAAATCAAAATTTGAGACACTCAACAACAATAATTGTTTGTAAACAATAATTGTTCGTTTTTTATATTTCTCTGAAGTTGTTTCTATGCCTCAATTTTCCCTTTTTATGCATATCTTGAAGAATTTTAACCTATTTTGATTTTTTTATAGTTTAATGTTTTGAAATAATTTATGATTATAGTTCTATAATTATTAAACTATTATAAGCGTATAGAATTATAAGCTTTTAATTACAATCACTATTTTAATCTTATTTAGAATAATAGGCTTGTAATTAAAATAACAATTATGATTTTATTTAGGAATGTTCAGCTATAATGCTTGGGAATTTGGAGCCCAAGATATGGAAGAAGAAGAAGAAGATCAAGAAGGAGATTCTACGGAAATTGAGCAGGAGGCTTCACAAGATGAGGAAGAAGGGGAAGTAAGTAGTCAGGGAAAAAGAACAAAAAATACAAAAAATCAAAGGATTCTCTTGCAAATATTTAGGTCTGAGTTCATATATGCCTTAATGGTTTAAGATTTGATCCCTGAGCCTTGAGAACATCTGTACTGTACAGTGCCAGCTTACCTTAATCAGAAACATTACTTTTTGTTACATTGTTACAATCATTAGCCTGACTTCTATGCTACATGATTACAAATGCTAAACTGTTGTTTTTTTTTTGTTACCATTACTATCCTGAGATACCCTTATGTTACAGGAAGATGATCAGACAAACAAGAAAAGGTTGTTGGGCGATTCAAAAAATTTTGACCCTGTGAAGTTAAAAGAAGCAGAGATTCTGGTCCCTGGAAACCCAGAAATCGCAGCAGTTTATAGAGAAAGAGTTTATTATTTTGCTTCAAATGAAACAAAAGAAGCATTTTTAGAAAAGCCGTCTGAGTATGTTGCACAAACTGGACCACTAAAGGTAATAAATTAATTGCCCCATGGTGAACTAATGCTTAGTTTTCTTTTTTAAATAATTAAAAAAAACATTTTTTCTAAAAAGAACTATATTGTGTCCTATGCTCATCCTTGGTTTCAGTTTAGTCTTGCATTTTGATAAGGGTTTCAATGATGCTAAGATGATGCTTTTCCTGGTTTGTACTGGTGCCTGATTCCATGTCAAGAAGTCTCACTGGATGAAAGAGAATTTGTATGACTTTGTCCTTGTAAATGGAGCTAAACAAGATTTTTTAATTGCCCCCTTTCTGAGTAGTTTCTAGAGCAAACGTAAAATGAGTGGTTAGAGAAAGCAATAGTGAGCTTATACTGAATCGGATAAAGGCACATTTTTCAAGTCTATAATGGACAAAGCAATAGTTAGCTTATACTGAATAGGATAAAGGAACATTTTTCAAGTCTATAATGGAAAAGTATTCACTATCAAATTGATGTTGTGTTAAAATATTAATTTTAATGTTAAGAAATTGCCAAACTTTTTTATATGGAGTTTAGATATGTGGCCTGCTTATATTTTTCAGGTACCACCCCTTAGACTGTTTATCTTAGGCCCTAAAGGATCAGGAAAGACTTTACATGGTAGATACTTGGCAGAAAAACTTGGAATTTTTCACATTTCCTTCAGAGAAAGGCTTCAAGAACTTATCATTGCCAAGACAAAAAAAAAGGTCGGACCTGAATATGTAATGGAGGAAGATGATTTGAGTGGTGATGAAGATCTGTAAGTATGTGATACCTGGTACATCCGCAGTTTGGCTTTAGTAGGAATTAGAAAGCATTAAGACTTAAAGTCATGAATTCAGTTATCACTTTAGTCCTTATATATTTTTATATCACTTTCATGCTGAAATGGTGTTTCACTAAGTGTTCATTTACTTAATTATACCCAAAATAAATTATGTTCAAACTTAGCCTACTTCTATATCCTTCTATTTCTGGTATTGTATAAAAAATATTATTCACAATGTCCCTAATTGACAATGTTTTTAAAGTGTGAGTGTAAATTTTTTTTCCATTATGTACAATATTGTATATATTTTTTTAGCTATTTAGATGACTCATTTACTAGCAGTTCTCATTTTACTACAACCAGGTATATTGTTTTATTTGTTTGTTAGTTGACTTTTTTTAACATTTAGAATAAATTTTAAAAAATCACAGTAAAAAAAAACAAAAGATAAGAAAATATTGTAAAGCTGTAACGATAATGTTTATTTAATAAAATTGTAAAGCAGGATATAATTTTTACCTTTTTTCTAAAAACAAAATTGTATTCTATTATATGTTTAGGCCTATTTATTTCAATCATGGAACAAATATTAAAACTATAAGTCAAAGATTTTAATTAGCATTTATTCTAAGATAATTTAACATTTTAGAATATGAGAAAAATTTATATGTCTGATTTCAGTTCTCATTGTCTATTTAAGACAATTTTTTTTTAAATATATTTGTCTACTTATGTTCACTTTTTGCTTCTGTTAAATTTAATATTTTCTTTGATTTCTTTAAATTGGTATTATTTTGAACATTACATGCAATGGTGCTGAATTGTATACAAAGTAGACTTATTTCTCTTTTATATATGTATTTTTGAAAGAATCGTTTAATATGAATCGGTAATATCCTAATTATTTATGTATATTTTGCATTTCAGAAGGCTATATAATAACATGACATGCATTTATATTCAATAACTGCATTGAATGTAAATGCAAATTAAAGTCTAGTAAAGTATTTAAAATTTGTTGTAACATTTTTTATGAATTAATTGAGCAATTTAACTTTGGTGTATTTAAAATATTTCAATGAAAATTTGGGTTGAAAAAAAAAATGAAATTAGGTCATATCTAAAGCAAAAGTCTTCAACAAGAACCTCTGGCTCAGAAAATACAGAAGATGATGATGATTATGATGCAGATGATGTGAATGAAGATGAAGATCAAGAATGGGATGATCTGAGACATCTAGAAGAAGAAATGGAACTGCAGTAAGATTTGGTTGAGATGAAGTTTCCCCACAAACTTTGTGACACAGTTTGGTTTCTTTTTGGGGGAATGGGGGGGGGGGGGTTTGTGTTATCATTTTTGTTTTTTGCCTTTACTTTAGGTGAATTCCATCATAACTGACGTAACTTTTAGAAAAATACTTTAAATATGTATCCAGTAGGCCTATAATTGAAAAATGAAATTGCTTGATTTATTTAACCATTCATGGACTTTTATCTATGTTTGGTAGAATGTAAAACAGAAAAATGTATAAATAATATCCAGCAAAAATTTTAAATTGTAACTGATGTAACATGAGAAAGACATATAATATTTGAGCTAGTATCATTATTATTGACTTTATCCAAAGTCTGTTCTCATTTCAGTTTGGGTTTTTTCAAAGTACTTTTTAAAAGTTTTTTTCTTTTGGAAGAAAAATCTTTAAATAGCACAATTTATAAAAAAAATGTAGAGACAAAATAATGTAACTGACTTAACAGAAATTTGTAACTGATGCAACAAACTAAGAAAAGGAAAATAAATTGTTTTTTTAACTGAATTGAAATTAATTTACTGCATAATTAGAAATGTCCTCCTATAAACATATGAGTAAAATATTTTTTTATGCTTTTAAATGGCCATGGCAAGCTCATAAATATCAGATGTAAAAAAAACAACAGTAAAATTGACCAAATAGTAGAAAAATAAGCAGCACTGTCATGTAACTGTCGTGTATTCTCTAACAAAACAAAGATACTAAAAATAAATCCATGCCAAGATATCTGAAAAATAAATTTATATCAGCACCAATTTGATGCATTTTAATATTAATATTAATATTTGGATTATTTTGTCTACTTTTACGTGGAATTCACCTTTTTTTTTGTGTTAAAATTATTATTACCTTTAATCCAGGTGCATTTGGACCTAATGGCTATGAGTTTTGTTCTTTACTGTTTTCAATGATGGACAATATTTCATGAGAAATCTTTTTTTTTTTTTTTTTATATATAGACCATGATTACTATATTTGGAGATGTCCTCAGGTCATTGAATACAACTGTTAAACTTTTTAAATATTGGACCGATTTATTGATACTTTCAAAGTTTTGTTAACATTTTCTTTTTTTAATTGTTTAAGTTATTATAAAACTTATCAGGGAACAACTATAAATTTTCTAGTGCATTTCTCCAAAGACTTGTGAACACTGTTTTACTTGCACTGTAGATCAAATTTGTCTAAAAAGTTAACTTACTTATATTTGTAGCCATTCAGCTTTTTTTTTTTTCGGTAGGGGGTGGGGGTGGGCTTAGTTTATCAACACTGTTAAATCTGTTCTAATAACATAACATGACTTGTTTCACTTTCATAAATAATAGCTCCAATGACAGAGCTTAGGAGTTTAGTCCAGACTAGCATTTGTCCTCTTTGACTAGTTCTCATAAGGCTTGGTATTCAACATTTCAGGTTGAGTCCAGACCACTAGGTGACATGTGTTACAGCTTTTATCCACTAATGATAAAATAACTTTTAAAAAAATACTTCTATGTCTAATTAATGGAAATTTTTAGATGTGGACATTTTGTTTTAATTAGCTCCTGTATTGTCTTATAGATTAATTTCAATTATACTTTCATTTTAATTTTAGAAAATGCCATAATATAAACATGTAATTTTTTTAAGCAATTTTTGTTTTATATGTCATATAAATTCTGAATTGAGAGGTCCTGCTTACCTTGATTTACAATATTTCATTTTATTTATGAAGTTATTTATTATTATGTGTATTTTTTAAAATACTTTTGAAGACTTCTTGTAGCTGTTCATTTGAAATAATTTCTCTAGTTAGTCTTAAACCCAATTGAATCCAGTATGTAAGTTTGATACAAAAGTCAAAAGTCTATTCACTTATGAATGGATGTGCTTGTTGACATTTTTAAACAAATTAATAAATAAGATAATGATCATTGTGAGATTAATGTAAAAAGCTATATTTCAAGACAACATTTTTAATTCATATTTTTTGTATACCCTAAAATGTTTGCTGCAGTGCCTCTGAAGGTGAGGGAGAAGAGGAGGAACACAAAGCTAAGTCACCTTCTACTATACCACCTGTTGAATTGATCAAGGAAATGGAAGATGAAGTTGATGCTGAAGGAGAAGAAATCAAAATTGTAAGTTTGTCAATTAATTTGTTGTCATTCAAAACAAGTAAAGTTTAAAAAGAACTTAAGCTTACAGTGTTATGTCAGCTACATACGATTTCAAATGTGTAAATATAAAATATATCGTCTATTTCAATCAAAAATGAGTTAAGTCAAAGAATGGACAAGTCATCTGCCACTATGGCCAGGCTGGGAAAGCTCCAAAATGACAAGGACGACCAAAATAATGGTTTACCGGACCTGCATTTTGAGTACTCTGCTCTATCACTTGGAGGTATTGCATATCAAACCAGAAGGTCCTGGACCAGGCAAATGTACCAATTATGTATTTCTTCCTGTATCAATGCAGTTTACAATGGGTGGGTCACGTCAGCTGCATCAGTATAGTCACATCCCAAAAGACATCCTGTATGGAGAACTTAAATAGGGCCCAGGATGACCAATTTTAAACTACAGAGATGTCCACAAGGATGACCTAAGGACCACCAATATCAATCTGCAAACCTGGGAGAAGATCTAAAAAAAACAACATATCTGTCTCTGAGGCTGAGAGTACTGAAACATCTTGGAAATGGAAAGGAGGAAGAGGAGAAAAGATAGCAAAAACTTGAGTCCATAATATATAGGTGCCACAAATGTTCCAGAGACTCCCACTCAAGAATCAGCTTTTTCAGCCATGGCAGATTCTCCAGAAAGTAGATAAAATGAATTACCTTCACAAACTGGCATATCCATAATCTCCCGAGACACAAGAAGCATTATATGTATATATATAGTTATGCATTATATATATAGTTAATTGAATAGTAATTTTAAGAAAGCATTATTTGGCAAATGCATGGCTGCAATGTATTACTTATTGTAGCTAATTATAAAGCAATTTTTGTTTTAATCCCTTTTGTTTACTTCTTACATACACATTAAATTGAAAAGACATTTGTTTTCTTTTATTACTTTTGATTTTTTTCTGCCATATGCACACATTTTATCCTCCTAAGGATGAAGAAGATTTGACACTAACTGAAGATGAAGAAGCTATCAAAGCTTATCTGGAAGCCAATGAACCGTTGAGCAATGAATTACTAGAAAATATCATTAAATACTGGTGGACAACAGAACCATTCAAGTAACTGTTTATTTCATTTTCTTCTGTCATTTTTCTTTTGTTTTTGCCACGATAATAAACTGAAGAGCAGATTACACAAAAGTCATTTATCCATTCATGAACCAATTAATTATATACGCCCATTATTTTATTCATAGATCTACTGGTTTCATACTGGAAGGTTTCCCATATTCAACAGATGAAGTCAAATACATGCAAGAATCAGGGTTTCTACCTGATGCTGTCATTTTCTTACAGGTTTGAATAAAAGTTTTCTTAAGAAAATTATTGTTTTTTTTTTTTCTCAGCTATCATTTTTTATATGTCATTATGATTTGAAGCTTTTTATATCTTAGATTGATGCCATACAATTGGAATCTCTTTATTAAAATAGATTTTATTTTGTGATTTCTGGATCACTCCTCAGGTTTCAGATAATGATGTCATTGGCCGTCTGCTTCCACCTAGGCTAGATAAGTGGAAGGCCAAAAGGGAAAAAAGAATGTTGAGGAAAGCACATAAAAAGGAGCGAGCCCGCAAGAAAAAGGTAAATTCTCTTTCTGATCTGCACAAAATCCTAATCATGACATCACTTTTTAAATTGGTTAACTATTTTTGAAAAATCATTTTGTTTTTATATTTAGGAAGAAGCCATTAATAGAAGAAGAGAAGAGCTGCTCATTGAACGAGAAGAAAAAAGACAAATAAAAAGAGTAAGTTTATTTACTTCATGTGTATTACTATATGATGTGTAATACTATATGATGTGTAATAGTATATGATGTTTAATTGTATATGGTGTGTAATTGTATAAACAGTATATGATGTGTAATAGTATATAATGTGTAATTGTATATAGTGTGTAATTGTATATGATGTGTAATTGTATATAATGTGTAATTGTATATAGTGTGTAATTGTATATGATGTGTAAACCTCTAGTTTTTGCTGGCCTCACTTTGCATAAACCAATTTATGAAGGAGGCGCATCCCATTCTTTTTATTGATCAGTGGTACTTGTTACATGCTTTGTTGTTTTAGCTTAGTAGGCTTTTATTTAATAATTAAAATCATCATTCATATCCTCTTTCAGTTCATATAATAAATAACTCATCTTAAACAGATGATATATTAAATAAATTCTTCTTCTACAAATACTTACCCGTATATAGTCAAATCACTCTAGTAATAATTCTTGACTCTTACATTCCTTTTAATAAGCCTCCAACTTCCACAATATTGTTATACGTTACTTATTTAACTGCTCATCATCAAATTACATATTCAAATTTCTTCGTCAATAAACTTCACTGAAAAATATCAATACCCATCCTACTTTCAAATATGGCAACAAGATTTTCCTTTTTTTCCTTCTTATGACAACATCTCTCTAGGACGTATTCATTCTTTTTACTCTTCTCAAATATGCTTTCTCATTCAAATATCTATCTACGCCTTGACAGTACCCAATTGGGTACTCAATTCTCAAATTTACATTCCTTCACAACATCCAGTCAGCCAGTATGACAACAACAACAACACAATCAGATCTCTAAGCTCAGTAAACAAATTACAATAATACAGTCTGCTTTGGGTCATTAAGTTTGAAGCAGTACACAGTTCAACAGTCACTCTTATTGTCAAAGATAAGAGCATATGCATTTCTTTAATGCATTTTATACATTGTTTATCCATCTATGTAAGAAAAAGTAAATAATTACAATTGTTTATAATTTTCAACTTAAAGAAAAAAAAATTTTCATCTCTTTTTAGGACATTGACAATGACTTCACTAAAGAAGAAGAGGAAGATGAAGAGGAGGGTGGAGGAGAGGAACAGGAGGAAGAAGAAGAGGAAGAAGATGACATTGAGAATATTCTTTTAGAAGAATTTGAAGTAAGTTATTCATTGTACCTCATACATATTCATCAGTTTTACTAAGTCAAAAAAACTATTATTTATAGCACATACATAATCATCAGTTTTACTAAGTCAAATAAACTATCCATTACAGCACATACATCATTTTTTACCAATTCCACTTTGCTGCTTTCTATTCAGTGTACTTAAGTTAGTAGAAATTATGTTGTTTTTTTTTTTAATATTTATTACTCATCAATTTATTGTCATTGAGATGAGATATCACTTATTTTTCAGGAAGAAGAGGAAGAAGAAGAGGAGGAGGAAGAACTGGAAGAAGATGCCATTGAAAGAATGAAGAATGAACTAAATGAGATCTTTGATGATGATACAAATCGACTTGCTGCTGTTCAGGTTAGCTGTTATTAAACATTACCAAATTTTTACAAAGTTTTTGTTTGGTTTATATGTAAAACTTAACACACTGGACATAAGCTACATAGAGAATGATGGGGCACACATGTTAAGAGGCGGCATGGTCCCTGCTATTCTGAAGGTCTTTGGGCTAGAATCCAGGTCTTTTACCCACATTGGTAGGGTGCTCATGAGTCTACCCAGCTCTGATAGGTAACTGACATAATTTGGGGAAATTAAAGGAGGCTGGTCATTGATTCTGTACACTCAATCCCCTTGTATGCAATGAACACAGAAAGTGGCAAAGCCTGTTCCACTAGCCATATTAATTATTATGCTCTGAAAGGTATACCATTTTTACTTACATATATAGGCCATGATGATGGCAACACAATATTTGTTGAAGTCATTAATGGTGAATGCATATTACTGGTCTTAAATACAAGCTTGATATCTAATGTATTATTTGTTAAATACAAGCTTCATATCTATTGTATTATTTGTTAAATACAAGCTTGAAATGTATTGTATTATTTGTTAAATACAAGCTTGATATCTAATTTATTATTTGTTAAATACGATCAGGATATCTAATTTAATATTTGTTAAAGTCAAGTTCATTAAGATGAACCACACAAAAATAGTAGCATATTGAAATATTGTTGTGTGTAATTTTATTTGACCAATCATTTTCCATCTTTTTAAAGGAAGCCCTGGAGGAAATAATGGTTCCTCATATTAATGTCACAGCAGGCCGTAAACCTCACATCATTCGCTACATACTGAACAAAAAACTTAAGCCCTATGTGGAATATCGAAGCAGCATGTATGAGCGTGTTTACCCAATAAGCGAACAATTGGCACAGAAAATGCTACAAACAGGTTATAAATTTCTCAGCCGATTTGGTAAATGGGATCCTGTAAAGGTAAACTTTATTACCTTGTCTTCATTTTAAATGTTTCACAAATGTGCTGATACAACTTGTAGTATTATATCGCCTTTGCCACTTTGGTTCTAATGTTTTCAAGAATTGTTATAAAAATAAATAGGTCTAAAATATTTACTACATTATATGTAAATAAAAGTAGGAACCATGATCCAACTAATAAATCTCAAAGAGAGAATTATGCCTCCTTCTTTATGACCTAATTTAATATTCCATTTATAAAATATAAATATGTTTGCAATAGTAGTTTTAACTACATATACAACCGCTTGAATGCTTGACCAGTTCTCCCAATGTAATCTAAGCAATGCATAAGAGGGCAATGTCATGGCTACATTCAAGTCTTTGGTGGTTTGTTGCAATTCCCTACAAAGACTGTAAAATGTTTGAGGGTAAATGAGGACGCTAATTATTTTCACTTTCTGCATTTATTAAACAATACCCATTATGTGAATTCTTGTAGTTGGAAGAATTATGTGTGCATACAAGTGAATTATTTTGAAAGAGTTTGATATATATGTCATATGATAAAAGAGGTTATGACATATGATGTCTGATATAAGCCTGGTAATGAAAATGATGAGGGATGTGAGAAAAGATTGAAAAACCTCTTATATGGTAAAGGTAGCGAATGACAACTAAATCTTTGGTGGACAATTGTTTACATACTGTAACAAGTTTGCTTGCCATCTGACATGAGACAAAATTTGTAGAAAATAGTGAAAAAGAACTTGCAAGGCACTGTATATATATATAGTTTATTTATTTCTATCTTTATTATCTAATATATTAACGAAGAAATCTTTCTGTTTAGTTAAAGGAAGGAGATTGCTTACAACCACCCCTTGGGCCTGAGGTACCCATATACCCTTGCATACACAGAGCCCATATTTACTTCTTTTCAAGCCAACACAACAGACAGATTTTTATGCAAGATCCAATGACTTACTTGAATCAGCCATCTCCTAAACCTGTTGTTCCTATCAGGCTAGCTGTGATTGGTCCACCTAAATCAGGGAAAACTACATGTAAGTAGGCTGTTTTGGATTGGTTATATTATACAAGTACAGTAACTCTTTCAGCCCAAGTTGGTCCATGGGGCAAGTGAAACATTGTTCACAAGTTTCCAAGGTCATGGCATAAACTGGGGTTGTGTGTCCCCAAAACATTTCAGGTACCCATCATTGCTGGGTACTAGGTAGAAAGAACTATCCAGACCCAGACAAAAACCCTGCTGTTAAGCTGGATTTGGACCCAGTACCTTTGGTACAGTAATCCAAGCATACTGCTGGTATAGACCATTGTGTCCCATATAATAAGAAAATAAATTAACAGCAGCAGAATACAGCTTTTTATTGTTTTAATGTTTCAATGTAAGTAATTTTATAAAGGCTTTACAAGACATCTTTCTTTTTTTTTATTACTTTGATTTTACCTAAAAGTAATTTTACAATTTTTTAGTAAATAATTGATTCATTGTTACAAAAAAAATGTCACTTGATTTTTTTTCCTTAGTATTTGTGATATTTTTTTTTCCTTTTAGTTGCCAAAAGATTTGTTGATGACTACGGTGTCAAGAGACTTTCAATAGGAGAAGCAATGCGGAAAATTCTGGAGACCCAAAAACATACAGATTTAGCTTTAAGTATGCAAGCCTTTCTCACCAAAGGCCGTGTAGTTCCAGAAAATCTACAGATCAAAGCTTTAGATGTTGCATTGCTGGATATGACTTGTCAAACAAGAGGGTAATTTATTTTTGTGGAGAGGCTATCATTTATTTTTATAGTGCTAATTTTACTATTGCTTTAAACTAGGGATTTTAATATTGTTTTTTTTTTTTTGGTCTATAAATCTGATTTTAAACCGGTTTTCACCCCCCCCCCCCTTCCTCGGGCGCAATGTTACCCGCAGGATAAGCCAAATCTCCATAGTTTTATAGGTCTATTTCAAAAATAGTTAAGACAGGGCATCCATGCAAGGGGTTGATTTATGGGAATACAAGATGATTTGTTTACACTTTATGATACAATTTTTTAGAATTTAAAAATCGTTGTTTAACTGATAACCTTGCAACAAAGTAGATAATAGAAAAAAGAAACACAATATCTAAGACTAATTAGTGTTAGCAAGGCATTTCAAGAATTGTTTTGTGCGAATCCAGCATTATTTTTTTTAATATTTCTATCAGAACCCAAAAAATTGTGTGTTACTTGAAGTAAATGATTACCTTCCAACCAACAAACCGAAAATCGGTTTTGAAGATCAAAACCGGTTTTCAGTTGGAAAACCAAAAACTGGAATTCTGTTTTTTTTGTTTAACATCCCTACTTATAACAGTTGTAAGCCAGCTGGTTTTATTTTGTATACTTTTTATCACATTATCTTATTTAAATACAGAATCTCGTAGCTGTCATTATTAATTAAAGCACACTATATTTGTTTATGTTTATAAAATAAAACTCACTGTGATGTTGTTTTTTTTGGCAGTTATGTGTTGGATGGTTATCCGATGACAAGAAGTCAGATTGACCTGATGACAGAGCACTGTATCATCCCTGTAAGAGTTATTGAACTTGACCTGGAAAGCAAAGAATGTATGATTAGAGGCGTTAAGGATAGATTGAATTTACCAAGGTTAGTGAGCCTACATAGACAACATGCATTCTTTCAGTGTTGATTTTCTTTCCATAGAAGCTTCAAATATTTCTTGCCATTAAAAGGAATTCAAATAATTCTTAACTACTCTTGCAGGCCTCAGTTCCTTTGAAATTAATTTGTAATATAACTTTAATTTGAGTAGGCCTATATTGTTCAAGGAAATTTTTTCAAATATATTTTCTTTAAAAAAAAAAAAAGAAAAGAAAAAAAAACTTTTCAATGAAGAGAAAATTTGAAAAAAATGAAATATTAGGCATTCTTTTAGCATGTAATTAAATTTTTTATCAATTGCTCTACCTGTAATCTAAAATTTTACTTTACAGACCCATTGTACTTCATGACAGTTCTCAAATTTTAGCCATCAAATTGTCATGTTATCAGAAGGTCATTGGGGGAGTTCGTGAGTGGTATCAAAAAGAGCACCAGAATTATCAAAAAATAAATGCCAACCAGTCCAAATGGTGGATTTGGGATAAAGGACATGATTTAGCCTTGCATAGCATCAGAAGAATTCAAGATTATTTACAAAGGGTAGGAGATGGTAAGTTCAAAACCATAATATCTTCAATTATTTAAATTGTAAAAAAAAATATCAAAACCATTTATTTGTAAATAGTAATCTTTAAAAGTCATAAGACTAATTTAGGAGTTGAAATATTAAGTTAAAATATTAAAATTCAAATGAAAGTCATATTGATTAGGAATATTATTGTGCAGCTCAAGCAGCCGGGATTTCTGGTTTGTGTATCACTCCTTATGAATTTGATCAGCGGGTTGGTATTTATGGACACTACTGCCCAGTCAGTCTCACTGAGCGTGGTGAATTGATTGATTGCTCTGCTGATACATCATTTGAATTTGCTGCTGAATTTAGAGGTAAGTTTGAATATGGATAGGTGGAAATTATATTGCCAACAAGTGTTTAAATCTTTTTTTTTTGTTAAATATTAATTGGAAATATTTTTAAAGTGTTGGGAACTTTTTAATGGTTTTCCACAATTTATGCCTTTTTTCAACTTGTCAGAATCCCTAGGCCTTGTCACATAATACATACCTTTGATTCATTAACTTTGTTTTTATTTCATTCAAAAAGTTAACAAAATATTAAAAGAAAAAACCTTATTCTTACCATTTCACCATGTAAATTAGACCTTATGGTATTTATTTTGAGTTTAAGCTGACCGGTTTTATCATCACTTTTAAAAAGAACTTGAAAACACATTATTTTAATATCTTTCTTCGTTAAACATTTTTAGTCCCTACTGTTTTACTTATATTTTAAGTCGGTTATTGATACATTTATTTGCTTTGACCTATGTTTGTAAAGTTTTGAGCTTATTAATTAGCTATATATCCTTTATAGTCTACAGAGTTATATTCGTGTTCTTGCTTGTTTGTTGCTAAATGTTAAATGTACTCTGAGCTTACATTATGTTTGTTGGCACCGCTATACAAAAAAATTAATATAATTATGAGGACTATAATATATTGTGTCTGAATTTTTCTGCTTCTTACAACTGTTTTTTCAATGTTAGATAAAGATTGTTTGTAATGTACTTTCACACCAAAAAGAAAAGCTTTATGTTAATATGCTGACAAAAAAAACATTTAAATTAATTTTTTAGTTTTCTTTTCAATGTTATACTTGTAGGACATTATTACAAAATGGCTGGTCAGAAAGAGCTGGAAATGTTCCTAGCCGAGCCTGAGAAGTATGTTCCTCCATTGGCTCCAAAGCAGCTTCCAGAGCCAGAACTACTCCCACGGAGAATTACAAAAGCCGATCTGAATGGAAGAGAGGCTCAGATTCTTGGCTACTGTCCAGTCACTTATCTTGATGGAAAGATGAGGTTAAATATTCTTCTCTATTTGAATTAGTATTTATATGGTTTTATTCACTCTACTTGGTCCTTGTGAGTTGGTGGTGTTTTCCATAACAAATCTTCTAATAAAATCTTTATTGACATTACAACAAATCATTCTTTTAGACCTACATATTCTGCTATTTTCAAAAATAATTGCCACCACAAGTAAAGAGCAGATACTTCACTAAACTTGGTCAATGAGAACTAGTTTCTGGCAATTATTCAATATAAGGACAAAAATACTATGAACTTTCTATGAAAAAGACTTGACGTTATTACAAAATTGAAGGCTTATTGCTGTTGTAATAGACTGATGAGTGTGTGTATAAATCTAATACAAAATGTGCACGAAAAAAATAATTGTCATTGGCAAAGTGGGTTCCTCCAAGCAATTACATTTAGCTCAGTACACTCTACTTGCGCTATTCAGTTGCAGAGGTAAAGGAAGTGGTAGGGAGATGGAGGGAGAGGGAGTGAGTGGGATGGAGCGGGAGTGGGAGGGAGGGAGAGGGAGTGGGAGGGAGCGGGAGAGAGAGAGGGAGGGAGAGAGAGGGAGGGAGCGGGAGTGGGAGGGAGAGGGAGGGAGCGGGAGTGGGAGGGAGCAGGAGAGAGAGGGAGGGAGAAAGAGGGAGGGAGTGGGAGAGGGAGGGAAAGGAGCGGGAGTGGGAGGGAGCGGGAGAGAGAGAGGGAGGGAGAGTGTGGGAGAGAGGGAGCGGGAGGGAGGTAGTGGGAGGGAGAGAGGGAGTGGGAGAGAGAGAGAGGGAGTGGGAGGGAGGGAGAGAGAGGGAGTGGGAGAGAGAGAGTGGCAGGGAGAGAGAGGGAGTGGGAGAGAGAGAGTGGGAGGGAGAGGGGGGAGCGGGAGAGAGAGAGGGAGGGAGTGGGAGAGAGGGAGGGAGGGAGCGGGAGTGGGAGGGAGCGGGAGAGAGGGAGTGGGAGGGAGGGAGCGGGAGAGAGGGAGTGGGAGGGAGGGAGTGGGAGGGAGAGAGGGAGGGAGAGAGAGGGAGGGAGAGAGAGGGAGTGGGAGTGAGAGATGCACACACAAAAACATTAGCTAAAGTTAAAAACTTCTAGAAAGATTTTGGTAATTTGACTTCACTACAAATCTTCTAAATAAATGATCACTTACTGTGTATAGTTTCCTATGTATATTTATAAGCTAACATTTTTAAAACACTGTTTGACAATAGGTATGATGCTCTGGTACCTGGTAATGAAGAATTCATGGCAGAATATAAAGGCAATGTGTTCCTAATGGAGAGTGAAGAAAAACTATACAAATTTATGAAGTGAGTGGACAGTTCTTAGACTAATTATGTAAATTGAAGTTAACACAAGTAACCAGTATCTTTTCTGTTTAGACTAAGTAACCAGTATCTTTTCTGTTTAGACTAAGTAACCAGTGTCTGTTTGTTTATTGCTTGTAACACAAAAGTAAAGGTCAGTTTAATTAATTTCAACACAAATGACTACAGTTCTGTCTATTCTCTAAAGGGTTAATAACACAAGTAAACATCTTTTGCTTTAAGCCCAGTACTTCAGAATGTTAGTTATATCTAGCAATACAGCAATGTTTGTGTACTATTTTAAAAAAAAATCTTAAAAACTATTTGCCGATTTCTTTTTTCCAACTTAGATTGCCAGAGAATTATGCCAACATGAAATTGCCACACAAACAGCCTCCTAAGCCAGAAGAGCTACCATTTCCAAACCTTCCAATGTTGGGTTTTATGGAACAAACCTGTGCCGTGGCTATGGTTAAAGCTCTTACAGCTGCTGGAAATGTCAAACCAAAATATCCGTTTATCTCCTCAACTCGTTCAGCTCTCATATATGTGGCCTACCACTTGAAAGGTAAATAGGATAAACTTTGTTTGTTTTATGTAGATAAAAAAATTGCCTCAACTTTGTCCTTCTAATCTATAGACAAGTTTTTCTTTAAAAAATAATTTAGCAGCCTTTAAAAGATTATTACAGATTAAACAGATGTATCAATATTTTAATGAATCCAAAGAAAGTGATGTTTTAATTAATAAATATACTCTGTGCATATTTTAATACATTATAACTTTTGAATGAATAATTAACAGATAGTTGAACTGATTTTAACAGAATGAGCTTTTGAATGAATAATAAACAGATTGTTTAATTGATTTTAACAGAAATGAACTTTTGAATGAATAATAAACAGATTGTTTAATTGATTTTAACGATATTAACTTTAAAGAAATTGATATGTTAATGATATTTTCTATGATAGTATGCCTGAATAATAGATTATGAACATTTGCTATTGAACTAGAATGAATTTCTTTACTAAAACAGTTATTTTATAGATACTTTCTATGCTAATTATACCATTTAAATTGTTTCATCTATTTTTGGCCAATCAAAATTGTTTCTATCTCTTACAGCATTCAATCCCAAATCTTCTCCATACATTCGCAAGAAGTACAAACAGAAACTCCAGCAGTTTGTTGAGACTTGTGAGCTGATCAAATACCTCGGGAACAACATGACGGTACGCTACAGGGATCCAAATGAAAGGCCCAAAGATTTCGACAACAAACTGGAGACTTTCTTTGCCCTACGTGGAGTTGAACCCACCCCAACTTGGATTAAATAAATTGTTGATTTCATTTTTTTTTATTTAAAAGAAGTGATAATGAATGATAAAATTTTATTTTATTTTCTATTTATTTTTCTGAAATGTTTTACATTTGGATTTATTTTTTTTATATCAGTATTTGTCTTGGTGATCAGATGTACTGACCAAAGATGAGAAATAAAAGAAAAAAAAAAGAAAATGCCAGAATGTTAATGTATAAAACTAAAACACACATTTTTGTATCTTTCTAGATCTACACATATTCTTTCTTTCTATCCTCCCATGAACAAAAAGTAACATTGAAAAAGAAACTGTGTTTTCAAAGCAACAAGTTGTTTATTATGCAATCATGTATTAATAAACTTGATGGGCCAAACATTTTTGTTATTAAGCAAGAAGAACACATCTTTTTAACAAAGATCAATGACAACAAAAAGTTTAATAAACATTATTTAACTTTTAACTAGGCTGTAATTCATTTAATTCTTATATATATATATATATATATATATATATATATATATATATATATATATATATATATATATATATATATATAGATACATTTTTACATAGCAAAATTTTAATGTATAGCTTGTATAACAAATAATCAATCTTTGTGGATTTCTCTTAAATTTTACATTTATACAAATCATTCTTCACAATAAAGATATTTTTTGAAAATTGTTGTATAGCATAGTTCAATGATTGGTTCTTATCATTTAGTAAAGTACAAAGTTTACATGATTCAATTTAGAATAAAAGTTCTAAAAATTATAATGTTGATATGAAAAGTCAATTGATATGTACTTTTTCTAATACATTAGATTCATAATTTAAAAAAATATATTTTTTTTAAGTCTAATGATTTTAGCCATTTTAGTGCTAACAGAAATCATTATAAATGACAGTCAAATGAAACCTTTCTGTACCATTTACTTTTTCACACACACATTCAAGACATACTTATAATAAAATTATCTTTACTTTATAACTGATAGCAAAAAAAAGATACCTAATGAGTAAAGAGATGTAACAAAAGGCAAGTGTCTTCCTGTCTTAACTCAAAACAATTAATAATAGTAGACCTACACTGGACTAAAGAAATGTTCTGAGATATTGTATTAAAAAAAGAACAATGTTATTATAACAAAGGAAGGAGAAAGTGCTTCACTCTGGCTAATACTGCTCAAAATACAAATCAGCATCTCCATTTGCAAATATTTTTTTAATACATTCTATAATAGAACAGTAACATTGTTCAGCATCATTTTCCTTATTTTTATAGTACAAAAAGTTTAATATTGTTAAAAAAAAATAGCTCTACTATATTTATTTTTTTTAATTAAATAGTGTGAAAATATATCCCTAAATCTCACTAAATATTTATATTCCTTTCTCTATATTAAGACATAAAGTAGATCTATATTAGACTATAGATCCTCTTTATTCATTTAATATATATTAAATAATATTATAAAGACTCTCTATTTATACCAAGGTTAATTCCACAATATGACATCACCATTAATATATCAAAAAACTCTTTATATGGCCTAGCGTTTTCTGTGCATTGAAAAAGCCTTGTAGATTATCTAAGAGAAATCTATTTATGAAATGTTTATAAATTATCCTCTAACATTATATGCTACACCAAAAAATTGTTCTCCAGGGTTTAATCAGTAGTCACAAAGCATTAGTTCACTAACCCTAACCATATCTGGTAGAACTGTAACTGTGAGGATTATTGTTTTTATGTGCTTCCCACACAATCCACTCATATTCTATGGCCACTGACTGTGGTAAACATTGTTTCACTAGTTCTATGGACTGCCTAAATTCTGTAAATAGAAGTATAATTAACTTGCTTACAAAAATGATTTTTTAGATAGTTACATACAATACAAATATAGGTATTGTATATTTTAACATATATATAGAGAGAGTGAGATGTAAGTATAAATGTAGGACAATTTCAATAGAAACAAAACAATATCATAAGGTTAGTTCAGGTTTTTATATAGAGAGATTATACAATTCACTTGAGAATAAGACAAAGTGTGACTTTTTGTCACTGAAGTTTATTTAGAAAACCATCAAATCATAATGGAATTGTGACACTTATCCTTCTTAGAGTTGATGATTTAAAAAAAAAAAAAAACTTTGTCCCATTTATTTACAAGAGCATGTGTTTTCCCTATTATGCGGCAGCCAATGAAACTGATAAACTCTGATTCACTGGCCTTTTTTTTAATATTGTACATTTTCATTAGTTGTAGTGTTGTTGAACTGTTGTTTTTTTTAAAGCAAAATGTCATTTTTCAATCAAAACTATAAGCAGAGATGAAACATTATTGCCAATTAATTCATGCAATTCATATTTGGAAAAAAAAAATTTATTTACATTATAACCCCAATGAAAGGTAATAAGTCAATATTTCTTTTTTTTTTAGAATGTCATAAAAGATTCTATGTACTATTCCTATTACACAGTCTCTTTTACAAAGTACTCAATCTACATAAATAAGTTTCTAAATTACAACAAATTTTTTAAAATATTTATTCTAAAGCTATTCAGAATAATTGTGTACATCTTTTCTTCAATAATATATCATAGGCCACATTAAATAAAGTTCATCAGTTTCTATAACAACCTCAAATTTTAAGCCTACCAATTATTACCCAGTGAAATACAAAGAACAGAACCCATCAATCCTCATCTTGGTTATCAATTTATTTTATTAGACCACTTTGTTCCATTACTTTTTAAGATTTAAATATATTTTGTAAATTATACATTTTAAAAAGATACTAAAAATATCAAGAATCATATCACTACTTGTAAGTCATTGAAATGGGTAGAAAATAGAATACTTAGTATCTTATTGAAAAAAGGTGTTTTGAGTTAAGCTCATCAGTTGAGCAAACTAGTTTTGTTTATAACTCCTTTGCTCTTATATGTCATGATGTTCGGTTTTAAAAAAACTTCTGTATTTTAGTTGATCACCTGGAAGTAATCAAAGTGAGCCAAACACTGGGATTTCATTATTAACAAAATGAGAATATAGACAAAATGGAAACACTGTAACCAGCTGTAGTGAGTTATTGTCTACACACACACACACAAATTACATTCTAAAATACAGCAGAGAGTGATACCATTATCTTCACAATATTGTATTTATTATCAGTGTGGCTGCCAATATTTCGTTTAGAATAAATTCTAAACATTCAATAAAACATTGTTTGAACAGAACTTTCTATGATAGAAATTGTCGTTTTTTGCTCTATAATGGTTTCTTTTTCTAATCATTTATTGACTTATGAAGTCATCATGCTCTATAATGGTTTCTTTTTCTAATCATTTATTGACTTATGAAGTCATAATGCTCTATAATGGTTTCTTTTTCTAATCATTTATTGACTTATGAAGTCATCATGTTCTATAATGACTTCTTTTTCTAATCATTTATTGACTTATGAAGTCATCATGCTCTATAATGACTTCTTTTTCTAATCATTTATTGACTTATGAAGTCATCATGCTCTATAATGGTTTCTTTTTCTAATCATTTATTGACTTATGAAGTCATCATGCTCTATAATGGTTTCTTTTTCTAATCATTTATTGACTTATGAAGTCATCATGTTCTATAATGACTTCTTTTTCTAATCATTTATTGACTTATGAAGTCATCATGCTCTATAATGACTTCTTTTTATAATCATTTATTGACTTATGAAGTCATCATGCTCTATAATGACTTCTTTTTCTAATCATTTATTGACTTATGAAGTCATAATGCTCTATAATGGTTTCTTTTTCTAATCATTTATTGACTTATGAAGTCATAATGCTCTATAATGGTTTCTTTTTCTAATCATTTATTGACTTATGAAGTCATCATGCTCTATAATGACTTCTTTTTCTAATCATTTATTGACTTATGAAGTCATCATGCTCTATAATGGTTTCTTTTTCTAATCATTTATTGACTTATGAAGTCATCATGCTCTATAATGGTTTCTTTTTCTAATCATTTATTGACTTATGAAGTCATCATGCTCTATAATGGTTTCTTTTTCTAATCATTTATTGACTTATGAAGTCATCATGCTCTATAATGGTTTCTTTTTCTAATCATTTATTGACTTATGAAGTCATCATGCTCTATAATGGTTTCTTTTTCTAATCATTTATTGACTTATGAAGTCATAATGCTCTATAATGGTTTCTTTTTCTAATCATTTATTGACTTATGAAGTCATCATGCTCTCTAATGGTTTCTTTTTCTAATCATTTATTGACTTATGAAGTCATAATGCTCTATAATGGTTTCTTTTTCTAATCATTTATTGACTTATGAAGTCATCATGCTCTATAATGGTTTCTTTTTCTAATCATTTATTGACTTATGAAGTCATCATGCTCTATAATGACTTCTTTTTCTAATCATTTATTGACTTATGAAGTCATCATGCTCTATAATGGTTTCTTTTTCTAATCATTTATTGACTTATGAAGTCATCATGCTCTATAATGGTTTCTTTTTCTAATCATTTATTGACTTATGAAGTCATCATGCTCTATAATGACTTCTTTTTCTAATCATTTATTGACTTATGAAGTCATCATGCTCTATAAAGGTTTCTTTTTCTAATCATTTATTGACTTATGAAGTCATCATGCTCTATAATGACTTCTTTTTCTAATCATTTATTGACTTATGAAGTCATCATGCTCTATAATGGTTTCTTTTTCTAATCATTTATTGACTTATGAAGTCATAATGCTCTATAATGGTTTCTTTTTCTAATCATTTATTGACTTATGAAGTCATCATGCTCTATAATGGTTTCTTTTTCTAATCATTTATTGACTTATGAAGTCATCATGCTCTATAATGGTTTCTTTTTCTAATCATTTATTGACTTATGAAGTCATAATGCTCTATAATGGTTTCTTTTTCTAATCATTTATTGACTTATGAAGTCATCATGCTCTATAATGGTTTCTTTTTCTAATCATTTATTGACTTATGAAGTCATCATGCTCTATAATGACTTCTTTTTCTAATCATTTATTGACTTATGAAGTCATCATGCTCTATAATGGTTTCTTTTTCTAATCATTTATTGACTTATGAAGTCATAATGCTCTATAATGGTTTCTTTTTCTAATCATTTATTGACTTATGAAGTCATCATGCTCTATAATGGTTTCTTTTTCTAATCATTTATTGACTTATGAAGTCATCATGCTCTATAATGGTTTCTTTTTCTAATCATTTATTGACTTATGAAGTCATCATGCTCTATAATGGTTTCTTTTTCTAATCATTTATTGACTTATGAAGTCATCATGCTCTATAATGGTTTCTTTTTCTAATCATTTATTGACTTATGAAGTCATCATGCTCTATAATGGTTTCTTTTTCTAATCATTTATTGACTTATGAAGTCATCATGCTCTATAATGGTTTCTTTTTCTAATCATTTATTGACTTATGAAGTCATCATGCTCTATAATGGTTTCTTTTTCTAATCATTTATTGACTTATGAAGTCATCATGCTCTATAATGACTTCTTTTTCTAATCATTTATTGACTTATGAAGTCATCATGCTCTATAATGGTTTCTTTTTCTAATCATTTATTGACTTATGAAGTCATAATGCTCTATAATGGTTTCTTTTTCTAATCATTTATTGACTTATGAAGTCATCATGCTCTATAATGGTTTCTTTTTCTAATCATTTATTGACTTATGAAGTCATCATGCTCTATAATGGTTTCTTTTTCTAATCATTTATTGACTTATGAAGTCATCATGCTCTATAATGACTTCTTTTTCTAATCATTTATTGACTTATGAAGTCATCATGCTCTATAATGGTTTCTTTTTCTAATCATTTATTGACTTATGAAGTCATAATGCTCTATAATGGTTTCTTTTTCTAATCATTTATTGACTTATGAAGTCATCATGCTCTATAATGGTTTCTTTTTCTAATCATTTATTGACTTATGAAGTCATCATGCTCTATAATGACTTCTTTTTTTAATCATTTATTGACTTATGAAGTCATCATGCTCTATAATGACTTCTTTTTTTAATCATTTATTGACTTATGAAGTCATCATGCTCTATAATGACTTCTTTTTTTAATCATTTATTGACTTATGAAGTCATCATGCTCTATAATGGTTTCTTTTTTTAATCATTAATTCAAGTATGAAGTCATCATCTAATGTCACTAACCATAGAAAAGTTTTTGCGGAAATATTTTTCTCTAAATAATAATGGTATAAAAAATGTTTAACCACAGTAACATCTACCATATGTACAAAAGCATCAATTATTCATTTCATTACATGAGGTGTTTAAGGGCATCAAACAAAGGCTTACACAAAGTGTGCAGAAACAACAAAGTGTTAATAATAAAAAAACTTACACTCAAAGTGGTTAGAATGCAAACACCCAGCTTTCAAATATTTTCAATAGACAGCAAGACATCATGGTGATTCTAACAGACTACAGATAGAATATTATGCACAACAAGATTCATTTCATTATATTGAAATCTTCAGCCAGATTTTTCATTTATACTTCTGCCACTTGGTCATAATTTGATAAATCAAATTTAAAGCCATTCATACACATATATTTGGCCAAAGATCTATCTACTATATTTGCTACCCAAGGGCAACATAGATTGTCAAGTGCCATGTATTATTTTAGTTTTTTTCCTATGACTTCAGAACGCCATGCCATATTCATTACAAAGTAAAGACATGTGTGTATTCTGTTCCATCTTCTATATTGTGTATTCTTTTCTATATCTATTCTGTGTATAGTATATTCTATTCTGCATCTATTCTGTGTGTATTCTAATCTATATCTATTCTGTGTGTATTCTGTTCTACATCTATTCTGTATGTATTCTGATCTCTATCTATTCTGTGCTGCTAATTGCATAGGACAAATTCGGTGGTGGAAAAGAAGAAAGTAAAAAGAAAAAGGTGTATGTAACAGTGCGAGTGTAGAGAATTTGATTTAACAAACTTTGAAAGAGTAACAAAAAATAAAAGGTTGAAACCAATTTTCCATAAATGTGTGACTTGGTAAGAAAGTAAAGAAAATTTCTAAATACAAGATGTTTTATGAATTATCACTATGTCCATCACTTTGTGATGTTAACATGTTTCAATATGAATCCATAAAAAATGTACTTATAAATAAATATAAATAATATTTTGCATTTTACACACTAATAGTTAGAATAGTCTAATAAATAAAGTTTTACATTCCCCTACAAGTTAAAAGAAAATTGTTTAATTTACTTTTGTAGAGCATTCTGTAGATCATAAATTGTTAAATATTTCCTTTTTTTTAATTTTCAGTAACAATCTATTCATTTTCTTTTTTATACATATAAAAAACGTTTTATATTTCTATTACATACAAATGTAAATATTTTATAATGCATGAGATATTGTACACATTACATTAAACATGGCTAACAATTCTGTAAACTTTTTAATTAATGCTGATTACATATTTAAACATTTAAAACATAATTCAGTATTTTTTAAAATCATTTCTTGTGATATTTTAAACAAATAGACAAAAAAATACAATTTACCTTCCAAAAGACAAAATAAAAAGTCTTGAAAAAAACAACAAAAAAAAGGATTAGATCTAGATCTTATACATTAAAAATGCCTCCAGCTAAGGTAACTTAAACATTAACTGTAAATGTAAAATAATAAAACAATACAAGTGATGACAATCCTGCACAAAACAAATTAAATTATAAAATAATTATGAGTTTTTTTTTTTACTAACATTAAATAAATCCCTTTACTAAATTCACATAACATCCAACAGTATTCCTTGATTAACACCACTTAACCCTTTGAGCCCCAGATTCCAGCTTTTTCTGTGTGCGTTAAAATCTGCTCTCTGCAAGACTGCTCTATGGACAGGAGTATCAAATGGTTTGAAGAGTGACCAAATTATTTTTAATCAATTTTATTAGTTGCTAGTACTATCTTTACATACCCTTTAATAATAAAATTGTTGCACTGACTGACTTCCTGGGTTTTGTTAAAAACACCAATAGTGGCTTTAGTTTACATTTTTTGAAAGTGATGAAAATGATCTTATCAGCCATTTTAAACATAGGTCTGCTTTAAAAATTAAAAAATACTCTTGTAGTTGTAGTCTTTGCTTGTTACATTGAGTGATAAGTGATGTAAGAGTAATACTTGGAGGGGTCTTCATGCTGTGACGACTGGCACAATAAGAAAAACTGCTGAACATGAGCAAGCTTCCACTATTGGCCACACAAGTGTATTGTATTGGGCTATTTGATGCGATACCACTAGTACCGCGTATGTATGTACCACTAGTATGCGGTATTGAAAATGCACTGAATTATTAAATTTTGAGTTAATGAAACAAATGTCGTAATTTAATCACAGTATTTAGGTTTTCTTATGCGTCCGTTTTCTGTGGGCGGATTCTTAATTCTTAAATCATTAATTAATAAGAACCAGAAGACTGGGGTTCAAAGGATTATACAAATTATTTTTTAAACATAAATGGAGAAAAAAAAAAGGATAATCTAAAGCAGGAAATTAAACAAGTTTATTATAGTTGAAGGTCATGAGTCATTAGGTAGCCTTGGGACTGGAATGATATGTTAGCATAACTTAACAATAACTGGAATAAACAAGGTATATACATACACAAAAATAAATGTTAAAGAGTGTAGGAAAATCAGGCAATTCAATTTGTTGATTGTTTCCTTGACTACCACTTGTTGGTCACCATCTGCAGTATTTTATCATTGGTTGCATCATCAGTGGCATCATCAAACTCATCCTCCTCATCATCCGCAGACAAGAGAGCTGCCTTGGCGCCCCCGGCTGGGGTCGAGTACTTGATTGTGGCTTGCAGCTTAGTTACCCTGCGTTTCAAGTACCGGTGGTGGCGGCAGGCAGCCACAGTAAACACTCCACCAACACTTGCTATGACTATCAAAACTAAAATGTCTAGAAGAACAGAAACATATAGAATAGTCAGGTCATCAGATCTGAGATTTGAAGTTTAACTGCTTTAAGGTTATCTTACATCCATGGATAATTTTAATCCTAGATTACCATAGCAAATTATAGAAAGCTTTTTTGTATAACTTAAAAAGTACAATTTTTACACAGATTTTTGACAATAAAAAGAAATGCAGGTAAAATGTATTCTGTCTAAGTCCATCTAGTCTGCATGCAAGTAGAAAATACTTGAAAGAATGTGAGTGTCTCTGAACTTAATTTATATGGCCACTGTTTAATTAGTTTTATTGATTTATTCAAACTTTAAGTTACTGCTATTGATGAAAGTAAGACGCCTGCAGTAATAAAAAAAATGTTCAACCTAGCATGCTACACTGATAGAAATATGTTTTTAATGCCCAATTCAAAACTAGACAAATGCTTTTAAATACAGGTTTGAGTAAGTTATAATTATTTGACTAAACTAAACAGCAAAAACTCACAAGTTCCAAAAGTCCAAATAGAATTTTCTGGACCCTCTCGAAGTAACTGCGATACGGGCTTCATGCTCCCGTTATTTGGAGCTGGGTGAAGGCCGAGAAGATGGCACATCAGAGGATAAATGTCCACAGTGGAAAAGGAGTCTATAGCATATCCCTCTTTAAATGACGGCCCCATTGCAATAAAAAAGGGATGCATGTCATGAACTTCATTATCGTAGAATGTGAGTGTCTCTGAACTTAATTTATATGGCCACTGTTTAATTAGTTTTATTGATTTATTCAAACTTTAAGTTACTGCTATTGATGAAAGTAAGACGCCTGCAGTAATAAAAAAAATGTTCAACCTAGCATGCTACACTGATAGAAATATGTTTTTAATGCCCAATTCAAAACTAGACAAATGCTTTTAAATACAGGTTTGAGTAAGTTATAATTATTTGACTAAACTAAACAGCAAAAACTCACAAGTTCCAAAAGTCCAAATAGAATTTTCTGGACCCTCTCGAAGTAACTGCGATACGGGCTTCATGCTCCCGTTATTTGGAGCTGGGTGAAGGCCGAGAAGATGGCACATCAGAGGATAAATGTCCACAGTGGAAAAGGAGTCTATAGCATATCCCTCTTTAAATGACGGCCCCATTGCAATAAAAAAGGGATGCATGTCATGAACTTCATTATCGTAGCCATGGGTCCCAACTGAGAGAAATAAAAATAACATGATATTTTTTTTTATTCACAAGTACACCAAAGCATTGTATTGATTTTTCAACGATCATGTCAATCGGAACATATAAGAAACTATTCACTATACTATAGATGGGACACTGTGGTGTGGCAGCAGTTTGTTGGAAAACTATTCTCCAAAATCTCAGTTTCCAGTCCAGGAAAACCATTCCCCAAGATCTCAGTTTCAAATTCAGGAAAACTATTCCCCAAAATCTCAGTTTTCAGTCCAGGAAAGCCATTCCCCAAAATTTCAGTTTCAAGTCCAGGAAAACCATTCTCCAAGATCTCAGTTTCAAATTCAGGAAAACCATTCCCCAAGATCTCAGTTTCAAATTCAGGAAAACCATTCCCCAAGATCTCAGTTTCAAATTCAGAGAAAAGCATTCCCCAAGGTCTCAGTTTCCAGTCCAGGAAAACCATTCCCCAAGATTTCAGTTTCCAGTCCAGGAAAAATATTCCCCAAGATCTCAGTTTCAAATTCAGGAAAACCATTCCCCAAGATCTCAGTTTCAAATTCAGGAAAACCATTCCCCAAGATCTCAGTTTCAAATTCAGTAAAAATCATTCCCCAATATCTCAGTTTCAAATTCAGGAAAACCATTCCCCAAGATCTCAGTTTACAGTCCAGGAAAACCATTCCCCAAGATCTCAGTTTACAGTCCAGGAAAACCATTCCCCAAGATCTCAGTTTACAGTCCAGGAAAACTATTCCCCAAGATCTTAGTTTCAAATTCAGGAAAACCATTCCCCAAGATCTCAGTTTCCAGTCCAGAAAAACCATTCCTCAAGATCTCAGTTTCAAATTCAGAAAAACCATTCCCCAATATCTCAGTTTCCAGTCCAGGAAAAATATTCCCAGAGATCTCAGTTTCAAATTCAGGAAAACCATTCCCCAAGATCTCAGTTTCAAATTCAGGAAAACCATTCCCCAAGATCTCAGTTTCAAATTCAGGAAAAATCATTCCCCAATATCTCAGTTTCAAATTCAGGAAAACCATTTTCCAAGATCTCAGTTTACAGTCCAGGAAAACCATTCCCCAAGATCTCAGTTTACAGTCCAGGAAAACTATTCCCCAAGATCTTAGTTTCAAATTCAGGAAAACCATTCCCCAAGATCTCAGTTTCAAATTCAGGAAAACCATTCCCCAAGATCTCAGTTTAAAATTCAGGAAAAATCATTCCCCAATATCTCAGTTTCAAATTCAGGAAAACCATTCCCCAAGATCTCAGTTTACAGTCCAGGAAAACCATTCCCCAAGATTTCAGTTTCAAATTCAGGAAAAAATTTCCCCAAGATCTCGGTTTCAAATTCAGGAAAACCATTCCCCAAGATCTCAGTTTCAAATTCAGGAAAAGCATTCCCCAAGGACTCAGTTTCAAATTCAGGAAAACCATTCCCCAAGATCTCAGTTTCAAATTCAGAGAAAAGCATTCCCCAAGGTCTCAGTTTCCAGTCCAGGAAAACCATTCCCCAAGATTTCAGTTTCCAGTCCAGGAAAAATATTCCCCAAGATCTCAGTTTCAAATTCAGGAAAACCATTCCCCAAAATCTCAGTTTCCAGTCCAGGAAAACCATTCCTCAAGATCTCAGTTTCAAATTCAGAAAAACCATTCCCCAATATCTCAGTTTCCAGTCCAGGAAAAAAATTCCCCAAGATCTCAGTTTCAAATTCAGGAAAACCATTCCCCAAGATCTCAGTTTCAAATTCAGGAAAACCATTCCCCAAGATCTCAGTTTCAAATTCAGGAAAAATCATTCCCCAATATCTCAGTTTCAAATTCAGGAAAACCATTCCCCAAGATCTCAGTTTACAGTCCAGGAAAACCATTCCCCAAGATCTCAGTTTACAGTCCAGGAAAACTATTCCCCAAGATCTTAGTTTCAAATTCAGGAAAACCATTCCCCAAGATCTCAGTTTCCCGTCCAGGAAAAACATTCCCCAAGATCTCAGTTTCAAATTCAGAAAAACCATTCCCCATTATCTCAGTTTCCAGTCCAGGAAAACCACTCCCGAAGATCTCAGTTTCAAATTCAGGAAAACCATTCCCCAAGATCTCAGTTTCCATTCCAGGAAAACCATTCCCCAAGGTCTCAGTTTCAAATTCAGAAAAACCATTCCCCAATATCTCAGTTTCCAGTCCAGGAAAACCATTCCCCAAGATTTCAGTTTCCAGTCCAGGAAAAATATTCCCCAAGATCTCAGTTTCAAATTCAGGAAAACCATTCCCCAAGATCTCAGTTTCAAATTCAGGAAAACCATTCCCCAAGATCTCAGTTTCAAATTCAGTAAAAATCATTCCCCAATATCTCAGTTTCAAATTCAGGAAAACCATACCCCAAGATCTCAGTTTACAGTCCAGGAAAACCATTCCCCAAGATCTCAGTTTACAGTCCAGGAAAACTATATCCCAAGATCTTAGTTTCAAATTCAGGAAAACCATTCCCCAAGATCTCAGTTTCCCGTCCAGGAAAAACATTCCCCAAGATCTCAGTTTCAAATTCAGGAAAACCATTCCCCAAGATCTCAGTTTCCAGTCCAGGAAAACCATTCCTCAAGATCTCAGTTTCAAATTCAGAAAAACAATTCCCCAATATCTCAGTTTCCAGTCCAGGAAAAATATTCCCCGAGATCTCAGTTTCAAATTCAGGAAAACCATTCCCCAAGATCTCAGTTTCAAATTCAGGAAAACCATTCTCCAAGATCTCAGTTTCAAATTCAGGAAAACCATTCCCCAAGATCTCAGTTTCAAATTCAGGAAAAGCATTCCCCAAGGACTCAGTTTCAAATTAAGGAAAACCATTCCCCAAGATCTCAGTTTCAAATTCAGAGAAAAGCATTCCCCAAGGTCTCAGTTTCCAGTCCAGGAAAACCATTCCCCAAGATTTCAGTTTCCAGTCCAGGAAAAATATTCCCCAAGATCTCAGTTTCAAATTCAAGAAAACCATTCCCTAAGATCTCAGTTTCAAATTCAGGAAAACCATTCCCCAAGATCTCAGTTTCAAATTCAGTAAAATCATTCCCCAATATCTCAGTTTCAAATTCAGGAAAACCATACCCCAAGATCTCAGTTTACAGTCCAGGAAAACCATTCCCCAAGATCTCAGTTTACAGTCCAGGAAAACTATTCCCCAAGATCTTAGTTTCAAATTCAGGAAAACCATTCCCCAAGATCTCAGTTTCCCGTCCAGGAAAAACATTCCCCAAGATCTCAGTTTCAAATTCAGGAAAACCATTCCCCAAGATCTCAGTTTCCAGTCCAGGAAAACCATTCCTCAAGATCTCAGTTTCAAATTCAGAAAAACCATTCCCCAAGATCTCAGTTTCCAGTCCAGGAAAAATATTCCCCGAGATCTCAGTTTCAAATTCAGGAAAACCATTCCCCAAGATCTCAGTTTCAAATTCAGGAAAACCATTCCCCAAGATCTCAGTTTCAAATTCAGGAAAAATCATTCCCCAAGATCTCAGTTTCAAATTCAGGAAAACCATTTTCCAAGATCTCAGTTTACAGTCCAGGAAAACCATTCCCCAAGATCTCAGTTTACAGTCCAGGAAAACTATTCCCCAAGATCTTAGTTTCAAATTCAGGAAAACCATTCCCCAAGATCTCAGTTTCCCGTCCAGGAAAAACATTCCCCAAGATCTCAGTTTCAAATTCAGAAAAACCATTCCCCATTATCTCAGTTTCCAGTCCAGGAAAACCACTCCCGAAGATCTCAGTTTCAAATTTAGGAAAACCATTCCCCAAGATCTCAGTTTCCATTCCAGGAAAACCATTCCCCAAGGTCTCAGTTTCAAATTCAGAAAAACCATTCCCCAATATCTCAGTTTCCAGTCCAGGAAAACCATTCCCGAAGATCTCAGTTTCAAATTCAGGAAAACCATTCCCAAAGATCTCAGTTTCCATTCCATGAAAACCATTCCCTAAGATCTCAGTTTCCAGTCCAGAAAAACCATTCCCCAAGGTCTCAGTTTCAAATTCAGGAAAAACATTTCCTAAGATTTCAGTTTCCAGTCCACCAAAACCATTCCCCAAGGTCTCAGTTTCAAATTCAGGAAAAACATTTCCTAAGATTTCAGTTTCCAGTCCACCAAAACCATTCCCCAAGGTCTCAGTTTCAAATTCAGGAAAACCATTCCCCAAGATCTCAGTTTCCAGTCCAGGAAAACCATTCCCCAAGATCTCAGTTTCAAATTCAGGAAAACCATTTTCCAAGGTCTCAGTTTCAAATTCAGGAAAACCATTCCCCGAGATCTCAGTTTCCCGTCCAGGAAAAACATTCCCCAAGATCTCAGTTTCAAATTCAGGAAAACCATTCCCCAAGATCTCAGTTTCCAGTCCAGGAAAACCATTCCCCAAGATCTCAGTTTCAAATTCAGGAAATCCATTCCCCAAGATCTCAGTTTACAGTCCAGGAAAACTATTCCCCAAGATCTTAGTTTCAAATTCAGGAAAACCATTCCCCAAGATCTCAGTTTCCCGTCCAGGAAAAACATTCCCCAAGATCTCAGTTTCAAATTCAGGAAAACCATTCCCCAAGATCTCAGTTTCCAGTCCAGGAAAACCATTCCTCAAGATCTCAGTTTCAAATTCAGAAAAACAATTCCCCAATATCTCAGTTTCCAGTCCAGGAAAAATATTCCCCGAGATCTCAGTTTCAAATTCAGGAAAACCATTCCCCAAGATCTCAGTTTCAAATTCAGGAAAACCATTCTCCAAGATCTCAGTTTCAAATTCAGGAAAACCATTCCCCAAGATCTCAGTTTCAAATTCAGGAAAAGCATTCCCCAAGGACTCAGTTTCAAATTAAGGAAAACCATTCCCCAAGATCTCAGTTTCAAATTCAGAGAAAAGCATTCCCCAAGGTCTCAGTTTCCAGTCCAGGAAAACCATTCCCCAAGATTTCAGTTTCCAGTCCAGGAAAAATATTCCCCAAGATCTCAGTTTCAAATTCAAGAAAACCATTCCCTAAGATCTCAGTTTCTAATTCAGGAAAACCATTCCCCAAGATCTCAGTTTCAAATTCAGTAAAATCATTCCCCAATATCTCAGTTTCAAATTCAGGAAAACCATACCCCAAGATCTCAGTTTACAGTCCAGGAAAACCATTCCCCAAGATCTCAGTTTACAGTCCAGGAAAACTATTCCCCAAGATCTTAGTTTCAAATTCAGGAAAACCATTCCCCAAGATCTCAGTTTCCCGTCCAGGAAAAACATTCCCCAAGATCTCAGTTTCAAATTCAGGAAAACCATTCCCCAAGATCTCAGTTTCCAGTCCAGGAAAACCATTCCTCAAGATCTCAGTTTCAAATTCAGAAAAACCATTCCCCAAGATCTCAGTTTCCAGTCCAGGAAAAATATTCCCCGAGATCTCAGTTTCAAATTCAGGAAAACCATTCCCCAAGATCTCAGTTTCAAATTCAGGAAAACCATTCCCCAAGATCTCAGTTTCAAATTCAGGAAAAATCATTCCCCAAGATCTCAGTTTCAAATTCAGGAAAACCATTTTCCAAGATCTCAGTTTACAGTCCAGGAAAACCATTCCCCAAGATCTCAGTTTACAGTCCAGGAAAACTATTCCCCAAGATCTTAGTTTCAAATTCAGGAAAACCATTCCCCAAGATCTCAGTTTCCCGTCCAGGAAAAACATTCCCCAAGATCTCAGTTTCAAATTCAGAAAAACCATTCCCCATTATCTCAGTTTCCAGTCCAGGAAAACCACTCCCGAAGATCTCAGTTTCAAATTCAGGAAAACCATTCCCCAAGATCTCAGTTTCCATTCCAGGAAAACCATTCCCCAAGGTCTCAGTTTCAAATTCAGAAAAACCATTCCCCAATATCTCAGTTTCCAGTCCAGGAAAACCATTCCCGAAGATCTCAGTTTCAAATTCAGGAAAACCATTCCCCAAGATCTCAGTTTCCATTCCATGAAAACCATTCCCTAAGATCTCAGTTTCCAGTCCAGAAAAACCATTCCCCAAGGTCTCAGTTTCAAATTCAGGAAAAACATTTCCTAAGATTTCAGTTTCCAGTCCACCAAAACCATTCCCCAAGGTCTCAGTTTCAAATTCAGGAAAAACATTTCCTAAGATTTCAGTTTCCAGTCCACCAAAACCATTCCCCAAGGTCTCAGTTTCAAATTCAGGAAAACCATTCCCAGAGATCTCAGTTTCCCGTCCAGGAAAAACATTCCCCAAGATCTCAGTTTCAAATTCAGGAAAACCATTCCCCAAGATCTCAGTTTCCAGTCCAGGAAAACCATTCCCCAAGATCTCAGTTTCCAGTCCAGGAAAACCATTCCCCAAGATCTCAGTTTCAAATTCAGGAAAACCATTCCCCAAGATCTCAGTTTCAAATTCAGGAAAACCATTCCCCAAGATCTCAGTTTCCAGTCCAGGAAAAACCATTCCCCAAGATCTCAGTTTCAAATTCAGGAAAACCATTCCCCAAGATCTCAGTTTCCAGTCCAGGAAAACCATTCCCCAAGATCTCAGTTTCCAGTCCAGGAAAACCATTCCCCAAGATCTGTTTCCCGCCCAGAAAAACCATTCCCCAAGATCTCAGTTACAAATTCAGGAAATCCATTCCCCAAGATCTCAGTTTCCAGTCCAGGAAAACCATTCCCCAAGATCTCAGTTTCCAGTCCAGGAAAACCATTCCCCAAGATCTCAGTTTTAAATTCAGGAAAACCATTCCCCAAGATCTCAGTTTCAAGTTTAGGTAAAACACTAGGGAAATATAATGTTAATAGAATAAATATGTTTTAAAGAGATATAAAATTTTGTATTTAAAAAGATTTTTAAAAAATCAAATGTACCTGAAGCAAAAGTTTCAGGCTCCATTACAAATGAATACTTATGATCAGCTAATGCTAAAATTGGTGGAACTCTTTTATTATGTTTGAAATGAAAGCGGTCAGGAATTTCTTCTGCCTTGAAGACTTGAAAATGATAATCTTTACTTATGCTTTTCAGATCATTATAGACTTCGTCCAATTTCTCTGAATCAAAAAGAAGAAAAAAAAGAGTGAATAATGAAAATGTATAATAACAGAGACTTAATTTTTTTATTGGTGGAAATGTGATAAACCATTGTTATATTTTCCTACTATCTATGTACAAGAATATTCTCAATAACAACATCCTTTCTATATTATTTAACTCAGGTGCCTAGTCTGAAAAAATAAATATTACTCTTACACTATTTTCCTTTAATATTACAAGTATATATGTGAACATGGTCTATTTTTTAGAGCTTTTAAAATTTATAGTTGCACAATTTTTATAACAAGAAAGGAAAAAAAAAGATGATTTATTATTGGCAAATTAGGTCATCCAAATTTCTCACAAACATTAACTAGAAATGTAAATCAAAATATCAGAATGTACAAACTAAAATATTAAAATGTATATTGTATTTCAAACTGTGCTACTGAATATTTGTTTTACTGGCACTGTTCCTCCTGGGAGTTTCTTGTGGCTTTTTTCAAACCTAGCAGTTTTAGAAATTCTTTTTTTTTAGTTTGGCACCTTTGGAGGGAATTCTGGAATCAGGAATAAATAGAGCCAGAATTTCTATGAAATGACATGGGGCTGGCCTATTGTCTGGTCTCCACTCAAACAGCTCTCTAAATGGTTGCGACACCCAGACATTTTTTTGTAAGTACTGGGAATGAAATTTTGTTCTTTCCTTGGCTCTCATCTGCCAAAGCCATAGCCCCCTAATTGGGAGAACTCAAAACCATAAACACACGATACAGAAACACAAACCAACTAAAATAAAGACATAGTAATTTGTTGGTCTGGTATTGACTGCAAGAGATCAAACAACCCTGCAGCTTGGTTGACAGAAGAAGAATACCAAATATTGATTACATATATATTCTTTTCATCCATAGAAGCAATCGTGCATCACATTGCATTTCAACTCGTCTTAATTAAAACTTAAGTAATAATAATATACCAATTTATTTAAAAAAATTCACTTACCCGGTATTTATTTCTAAAAATGCATTATGGGATACTGTTTAATACTGACCATTACATAATGCAATTAGTTACTTCCTTTTTCAGACTTATATATAATATGCTGCTTTATTGAATATTTATGGTTTTTAATAAGGATTCTTATGATTCTTAAAAAAAGAAAAGCTTTTTTTTTCTATTATATTTCAATTTCTTTATTATTATAACAACAAATCAGAGAAAATCACATATGATTAAAATGTGAATATGAATTAGCTTTCCAAGATATTTTTTTTTCTTTGTATGCCTAATTAGTGGTATTAATCAAAAGCCCTAATTAGTGGTATTAAGCAAAAGCCCTGATTAGTGCACATTTGGATATAAAATCACAACATCTAGAGGCAGGGGGCAGCTAGCAACAGTAAATGTTGACAAATATTGCCTAGCCATTTATTTATGAGTCAGGCCACAATTAGAGAGAGAGTACAGCTTTGCTTTGGCATGCTACTACTGTTTAGTGTAGCCTAGCAAAGCTGCCATGCTGTAGAAAAAACATCTATATGGCCAGCATGACATTTTTCTGTTGAGAATAATTCATGATTTGGACTTAGATGAATCAGAAAAATTTGAATTTGATCTATTAGATTGAAGAAAATAAATTATAATGTGAGGCCTGTGGTTACTCCACCAGACTGTCAACATGACATCCCAGGTTCAATACCTGCCGCCCTGCAGGAGTTTGGGGCTAAGGACGTAATAATCTTTTATCTAGAAGGAACGTCTGAAATCTTATAAAACGAGAAAGAGATGGTGTAAAATGTATCAAATATAAAACTGATATGTTTGCTGCAGTGCACATAAAATGATAGGCCCTATCATTTACCATACTGCAAAATGATCACAATTTTAAACTGATTTTCCAATTTTTAATCTTGATTTTTGCTGCAAAGAGAAGTTGATTTGAAAATGTAAAATTTAGTTCTAAAAGAATTAAGATATCACAACCTGCAAGGGAGATATATAATTGTGGTAACAAAACATGTATGGTTGGCCTACATTGTTCGAGTTTTAAATTCTTTGTATATTTATATTTAAATTACAAAAGGTATCTACCTATCAAAGAATCTATTACAGTAATTCATGTTAAGAGTAGCCTACCTTCACTTGGATATATGGAAAGACTTGAATATGGATGTGGAGGTGGGTAACTACTGTTCGGCATGTATTGTAAAGTGACAGGTTTGGCAATCTTATTCAATTTAATAACATTGTCTGAAGTTATTTCTGTAAATCCATGATCGCTTGTGATAATGATGTTGAGATCGTCCAATAAATCATTATGTTCAAGTTTTTGAAGTAAATATCCAATTAAAGTGTCTGCTTCCTGAATTTTCTTTCTAACATTTTCAGAATTGGGGCCATACATATGTGCCGTATGATCAGGCTCAGGAAAATAGAGCAAGCCTAGATTAATAGGATACTCTGATTTGAACCAACTTATCATAGTATCAATCCTGTCTTGAAAGGGGATATTGTCATCATAAGGCATGGTCAGAGTTGGTTTCATGAAGTTGACTAAATTGTCACTACCCCACCACATGATGCTTCCACTTCTGCCATGTTGTTTTTGTAATTGGTTAGTAGCCCAAATGGGCTCACCCCCAGCATCATAATATCTTGGATCATTCTGATAGTCAGGGTTTATATATTTAGGTATAAAAGGTTTGCTGATGTTGGGGTCCTTGATGTGGTTATCCAATACACCATGACTTTCTGGATACAAGCCAGTCACCATTGACCAGTGATTTGGTAAAGTGTTTGTAGGGAAAACGTTCTTCAATCCTTCCTTTGCAAATACTCCTGATTTCATCACTTTATGAAAATTAGGCGTTTCAGCCTTTGATGGATAATCCCATCGGAAGCCGTCAAATGAAATCAATAATATTGAATACTCTTTCTCAGAATGACCAGTACACGTATCTTTCAATAATAATGCGTTTGCAATTATTAGATAAAGAATACTTGATTTACAAATTGTTGACATTTTACTTAAATTTTTTTGGGATTATAAATTTTAAATTAACTTAATTAATTAGCTAAATTGTCATTTATACATGATACAGATATAACATAACATCGTTAGCTAAATTTTGCCAACTAAACATTCATATATTGCGAAGCAGTTGTTATGATACGGTGTTGATATCCGGAATGCTCTCATTTTTTGGAAATTACATCTGACTGCTATGTTAAGATTCACTGAGCTATATATGGAGCTCAGTGTTAAAATTGTCATATACAATATACATGTCAGTGGCGGAAAACAAAAAGCAAAACAAATCTTACATACAAATTACAAATAGATGAAAGTTCAAAGGTTCTTTCGAGCACTGCATTGAATTTAATGTTTAATCCTTTGTGAAAGCCCACAGACCTACATTTTTATTTTATGAATTCCACATTTAGAACGAAATTAAGACATGGTTATTCAGTTAAATTCTCTCCATATTTCCATAACCGTTTAGCTTGCGTCGCTTCTCAGTATTATGGAATAGCAGGTTAAAATTAAAGTTTAAAACTAACTTTTAACTAAACTTAAACTAATAACAATACTTAATTTAACTAATTATAATTAATTATTATAAACTAATTTTTATGCATGTCAAGATGACAAAGAAACGAATGGTTACAACTTTAAACAAAATAGGAATAGGCATACATATCTTTACTAAAACTAAAGTCTAAATTCTAAAGTACTAAAAAAGTCTTTACTGACTTTATTCAATCTGTCAGTATCGAGTATCTTATCATATCTGTACTGTCCTATAATCTTATTCTTATTGATTATTGTATTGTATGTTTAATATCCTTACTACTTGGCCTATATATAAATAATAAATATATAAGCTTGTTCGTAAAAGTGTAATTACTTGTACATTAAAGTGTAATTACTTGTACATTAAATTAACATTAAATTATAATCATGACTGTAGAAATGAGGGTAATATTTATTTGGTTCCCCTTGAAGTGCTGGTGATAATAGTACAAACATTCATTACCAAACTAGGCTAGGACTACAATTTACTCCAAATTGTCACTCATTTACCTTTCTTAATTTGTTATAGTTTTTACAGCAGAAAGAACATTTTCCCAGTGAACACACCACGTTGTTGTATCGACGGGGAAAACACGTTCAAACCATGTTATTTCTCTGTTGATATGACGTGGTGTGCCCACTGAGTCCGCGAAATAGGTTTCTTTTTTTTATAAATCAAATATGTTTACATTTGAGGCATAGTTATGAAATTTTTCTTTCGTAAGCGCCAAAACGTCCTGCGCAAAAATGATCTCCTGATGATAAGATAGACATAAAATGTCATCCGCTAGTATTTTTCAAAATACAACCTACAAACTCTCCAAGCTAAATTGCGGGTGTGTACCTTTTAAAAACTTAAAAAAGGTTTTGCTGCATTAATAAACAACAGAATGCAATGTGAAATTGGGAAAATCTGATGGCACATCGCGTTCAACATAGTAAATGAAAGGAAATGGCCATTGTTGTGTACGGTTTTATGTATTTGCATAGTTGGGTATATTAATTTAGGTCTAAAAAATCAAAACATCAATGATTATATGGGACAAAATAAAAATTTTATTTAGGGGACGTTTCCAATTTATTTATTTAATTTTTGTCCCGATAGGTTATAGGAGTCTATAGAAAACAAATATATATATATATATATATATATATATATATGAATAATAATGATACTATTCAAGTTAAACTTTAAAGAAAAGAATAAGAACCCTGACTGTAATAGGCCTACATAAAACTAATATTATAATACTAGGCCTATAAAACTAAACCAAAATTAATCACCTGTCACAGGACTATGACTGACAGTTACTTCATACATTGATATCAACGAAGGCTACTCAATATAATACACAATTCTTTAATCAATTAGTCGCTGTAACACTGGTATGCTCTAGCTCATCACAACAATACTTTCTGTACTTGACTATAGACTTGTACGAAGACCCATCTCATATACGTCTTGTTTGCGTAAAGTCCAAATCTCAACTGACTTGTATCTAGGATCCAGCATTGCTATATCACACAAATAACATGCGTACTTCCCTTTCATATAATGGTGCAATCTCGTACATAATAATAACATGCACACCATTCTTATTCCTCATCTAATAACATGCGTACGTTCTATAATATCTATAACAGTGACACCATCCACCCACACTTTAAAATTTTTATAAAATAAAAATTTTTTTTATAATATTTATAGTAAACTAACTAATTATAACTATATATATATAAACTACAACTAACAACAATACCATTACTAATTTCGTACATAATAATAACATAATCATAATATAAAATAACATGCGTACTTTCATCCCAAACTACAACTATCTTACTTCATCTCAAACTTTATTACCCTTTCACTCATAACAGTCAAACTCTAAGTTCTTTGTTTCTGGAACAACATAAAAAAACATATTGTTAAACATCAACAAAATAATAAAAAAAACTTAAAATAAATAGTTCCAAGTCAACACTTGGATATAAACCTTCCAAAAACTACTATCTTTTTTCTTTACAAAAACTCTGGGACGTTTTCTTTTTAACCCCGTACCGCCCCTCAGTTCTTCTTTTGAAATCATATGCAAACCTCGCTCTAAATGACTCCCAAATTTTATCCCGTTCATAACGTGATTTTCTAGACTAAATATCTCCCCACTCTTTTCTTCTCCAGCAAACTCCACCACTCTCTTTGTTTCTCTCTTCTCCACTACACTACTAGTTTTCATCACCTTTAAATCCACCACTTTGTCCTCAAACTTCACCACTTTGTCCTCAAACTTCACCACTTTGTCCTCAAACTTCACCACTTTGTCCTCAAACTTCACCACTTTGTCCTCAAACTTCACCACTTTGTCCTCAAACTTCACCACTTTGTCCTCAAACTTCACCACTTTGTCCTCACCACCATCTCTACTCAACATCACGACATCACTCATCTTCTCCTGACAACAACTAACTACTATAGTGTCCACCCGACACTCTACCATTACACAATTGTCCTCCTGACAATTAACTAGTTTATCATCTGATATAAATACATCATCTGTATTCATTTCCTTAGTCACCACTGCAACTGTTTCATTTACTACCTCAAATGAGTCTATTTCCATCTTCACTTGTTCATTAATGCCCTCTGGCTCTTTAATGATGTTCGGTTCTGAAACTATCACCTTAAAATCATCTTCCTTACTAATATCATCAATATCACCTATCTCAGCTTTCTTTATTAAATCCATAATTAACATCTCAATAGTCATTATCTTCATTTGAAACACCTTTTCTTTTTCTAATTCTTCTTTCTCAAGAGTATCTATTTGAAATTCTAAATCTTGTTCAACTTTTACATTATATAAATTACATCTCCATAATTCATGTTTCTTCTCACCTATCAGCCTTTTAAAGTTCATTTCTGCTCTGATTCTTTCAGTTTTTAACTCAAAATTTTCCATTTTTAATTTATGAATTTTCTTATCCCTTTCTCTTTCTTTCTCCTTTCTAATTTTTTCTTCCTTTTTTCTAATTTCATCTTCTTCTAATTTCCTTTCTACAAACTCTCGCAAAGCGCTCTTTTCTAATCCACACTTTTTACCAATTCTAATCAATACATCTACTCTGTCTTCCATATTTACCTTTTCTAGATAAAAGTAAAGTAAAATATACAAATGTATTAAAATGCTGAACACAATATGTGAGATACGCACTTTTGCGCACTACACTGCACCACTGTCGACCAACCTATCAACACAATTTTTTTTTACAGAAGCCCATAAATATATACATACAATGTAATATATAATGAGAGATGAATTATATAAGCGCCAATCCCTGCGCACCCAATTGTACACAATGAATTATACCTCCACAGGATATAACAGTAATATTTTATCAAATATTACACCATATCATTCACTACAAAGAATTAAATAAAGTTCAACTTAACTTAATTCAGTTGAGCTGCTCCAATCCTGCAGTCGTCAATCCCTTACACAGCCTACTGCATTGCCGTTACAAGGAAAGTTCACCCACATGACTGACAGTTACTTCATACATTGATATCAACGAAGGCTACTCAATATAATACACAATTCTTTAATCAATTAGTCGCTGTAACACTGGTATGCTCTAGCTCATCACAACAATACTTTCTGTACTTGACTATAGACTTGTACGAAGACCCATCTCATATACGTCTTGTTTGCGTAAAGTCCAAATCTCAACTGACTTGTATCTAGGATCCAGCGTTGCTATATCACACAAATAACACGCGTACTTCCCTTTCATATAATGGTGCAATCTCGTACATAATAATAACATGCACACCATTCTTATTCCTCATCTAATAACATGCGTACGTTCTATAATATCTATAACAGTGGCACACCAATAATCTGATATTAACCATGGCCATGTCGGTCTCTGTTGTGGTTATATACAATTATGCCATTTGAATTGTCACAAAATCACAAACTTTACTTATAGATTAGATGTATAAGCTCAGACTTAGGAAATTTGGTTTTGCAATTTAACTTTGTTAATATATTTTCTAGGGTGTGGCTCCTTATATGTATTAGATATTCAAGGAACAGAGATTGGTTTGGTACAATCTTATGAATGGACAAATGGTTTGTTTGATATCACATGGTCAGAAAACAATGAAAATATCCTGGTCACAGCAGGAGGAGATGGATCTATTCAAGTTTGGGATGTCACTAAACAACAGGTTCATAAACAGAAACATAGATATATTGAATTAAATTTATTTTTAGCCTTTTATTTATTGATAGGTGGACGATGATGGTGGTTGAGTGGCAGCACACTTGCCTAAGGTACCATAGCTCCTGGGTTTGAATCCTAGTGAAGGATATAATTTTTCATGGAACTGGAAGGTGTCCCAGATTCTACCCATCTCTGATGGATAACTGACATTAAATAGGGCATTGCTGGGCATTGTGCTAGCCAAACAATCACCTAGTATACCAAAGCCATGGAAACACTGCTTCGCTAATCCTATAGATCCAATTGGTCTGACAGGGATCGTTTACTTTTAAAATTACTTTGTTTAATGATATTGTAGTTAAATTTTCATTTGAGCGAGAAAAAGAGGACAAATTAATTAAGGCTGCTAAGGTACGAAAAAAAAATCATATACAGTATTGGCCAATGATTCCCAATATGTACCAAAAGTTAAACTACAACCAAATTGTGGCCTAACGTGATGTCAGTGCTGTCATTATTATTACCGGTATCAATTAAGACACACCAATATACTTCGATATTGATACAATTTCTCTTATTACGAACAAAAAGCATATATACTTAATTATAATGATTGTTCTCTTCAAGTGCTGTAGCTGATATATCAGTTTCTTAGAAGAACCTACTAACATCCACCATTCATGGACTGTATAAGTGTATTTAGCATTTTGAAATATTAAATTATGTATACAACATTGATAAAATTCTAAACTTAAATTTGTCTTTCTCATCAGGGCTTGCTGAAAGTATTTAAGGAGCATGAAAAGGAAGTAAGGAAAACAATTTATTACCGGTATATTAGTAAAAGTGATTTAAGTAATTTAGAAAAATTAATTTATTAGAGACTTTCAATCTAAAAAAATGTTGTTATAGGTCAATGCCGTTGAATGGAGTCAAACAAGAAATGAAAATTTCATCCTCAGTGGCTCATGGGATACACTCATTAAGCTAGTAAGTTTAAGTTTTATACATGTTTAACTAATTATATTTCTTTTGTTTGTCTATAGTAATGCCTTATTCCAGCGCTTCTCAAAGTTATGGTCAGCAGAGCAGTGCTGGTCCATAAGTTCTTGGTCACCTGCGTGATAAGTTTCAGTCAACATATCAACATGGGCACAGCTTGTGAGATAGCGCTATTCCCTGTCATAAATGATGTTCTTTGTGGTGCAGACCATGGTGATTTGACAATCAGCTTTTCATTTTATTGACCCTGCCCCAGAACCAGCTTCAGATACACCAGAGGGTACAAAACACAGCAGCACATATTGTGTCACAGATAAAGAAGCAGGATCGTAACTCTCCAGTTCAACAAGATCTCCACTAGCTCCCTAGGGTGAAGCGCACTAATCACAAAATTATGTCCCTTAACTTACTTATGGATGCATGAATCGCAATGCATCGTCTTACCTTCAAGAACTCATATTAAAGCACACACTATCATTCTAGTCTTCTAAAAAAACTTAAATAATACTTTGGCATCTCTGGTCCCTTACATCAGTGGATTCAGGACTTTCTTATAGGCAGAGAACAAACAGTGATTATAAATGTCTCTACGTCATCACCAATTACTGTAAACTCAGGAGTTCCACAAGGAACTGTTCTAGGGCCTCTATTATTTCTAATTTATATTAATGATCTACCAAATTGCATCAACACAGTAACAAAATTAAGATTATTTGCAGATGATGGCATAATTTATAGAATAATAAAGACAGGAAATGATAGTGAACTTTTACAAAAAAGACCTAGATGAACTACAAAAATGGGAATCAAACTGGAGTATGTCTTTCCACCCAGAAAAACTAATAAGGGTATCCAAGAAAAAGAAACAAATAATACCAAACGACTATATTCATGGTAAAGAACTAACTCAAACTAACAATGCTAAGTATCAAGGAGTAATAATAAATGATAAGTTATCTTGGAACCCTCATATTGATGATGTAATTAAAAAATCAAACAAAACATCAGATTCATAAAAAGGAACTTTTACAAATGTAATAAGAATATAAAACTAAAATGCTATCTCAAATTAGTTATGCCTATACTAGAATATCTGTATGGGACCCATCAACTAAAAAAACATTAAAAACAAATTAAAAAAGAGCTGCAAGGTTCATAACTATTGAATATTCCCAATTGACAAGAGTAACACCATTAGTCAAATCACTAAACCTAGAAACACTAGAGGACAGAAGGGCAAAGAGTAAAGTAGTAACAATACATAAGGCATTAAACTCTAATTTAGAAATACAACCCAATAACAACCTGTTGCAAAGCTCAGATAAACATAAAGACAAGATAAGATAAAGTTACTGCACTCCTCATCACAGTCACTCATTAGAATTTCCTGTGTGCATGGACACAAAAAGAAGTTCTTAGGAGTGTGCTTGTTTGAATCTGTAGCACCTTCTATATGGAATAGCTTGCCTCAGACACTGAGATAAAAGAGTCTTTTAAAAAAGAGTTTAAAAACATTTCTCCTTAACTAATGGCTGTGTACCCATACATCTGCAACCTCAATCTATACCAAGAGTGCAATTAGCATGCTAAATGTAATAGAATGGATACAATTGCTATATAAATACTGTATATACTCGTAGTCTCCACAGACACAGTCAATTTTGCAGGGCTGGCCAAATCACAGGAGCGCAAATCTAATTGTCTTTCGAGACTATGGAGCCAATGATGATGATACTCGTAGTAGGCATAGCCTAGCCTAGGCATAGGTCCTAAAAAAACGTATCTTAAGCTACTAGACTACAAGCTTATACCAATATTATAGGTATATATAGGCTTTTACACATTTACGATTCTTTGTAATTTGCTATCAATACGAAAAATGCCGCCTTAGGCTTATGCTACGCTTCGGCAATACAAAATTGGTCCAAAAGTTAAAAAGAATAGATTGTGGGGGTCTGAAAACATAAAATATTTGTCCATTTCAATTCAGTTATAAAAAGATATTATATTTATACCTACGAAAGTTTTCTTAATGTAAAATGTTGGTCTAAACATTAGCCTAATAATTCTACATCATAACAACCACTGATACAGGTGATAGTTGCAACTTAATGACAGAGTAGTGATGTTTTTTTTAACTTTTTAAAAACTATGACCAGTGTATAAGCTGCACCCCTACTTTGTATTGAAATATTTAGTAACAAAAAATAGTGTGACTTATACTCGAGTATATAAGGTAATCATTATTATTAGTATTTATTTGCATAAAAGTAATTAGTGTGTATTTGACTTACCATTCTAATTTATTAATTACTCTCTAAACTAGTGGGATCTAAGTCAAGAAAAGTCCTTGCTGATGTTTAGTGGTCATGGTTCCATTGTGTATAATGTGTCATGGTCTCCACATATACCTGGATGTTTTGCTTCTTCTTCAGGTAAATTCATGTTGTTGTTGTTTTTTTGTAATATTTAATGTTAGATAATTTATTCCTTTCTAAAATCTTATTGAAGGTAGAGCAAAGTGCACCCGTTTAAATGACTATTATTTATAAGATTTGTTCAGTACAATACCAAGCTGCCGATTAATTTCCTTAAATTATATGTTTTAAAATATTTTTGGGCTAAGATAAAAATTTACAAATGATCCTAGCTACAAAAGTATTCAAGAATTCCAGCCTAAAATTTTTTAATTAACATTTGCTATACATATTGAGAATAACAAGCATAACATGTAAAAATACTTGAACATATATTATACAGTAGTATAGTAAATCATCTAGACAAACTTAATGCACTGTGCCCACACAAACATGGCTTTAGGAAAACTTGATCATGTGAGACTCAATTAATAGGATTAATAGATGACTTGTCTAAGGGATTAGATAATAACAACCAAATTGATGCTATATTACTAGATTTTTCAAAAGCATTTGATAAAGTTCATCATTCTAGTCTGCTAGAAAAACTTAAATATTTTGGCATCTCTGGTCCCTTACATCAGTGGATTCAGGACTTTTTTATAGTATAGGCAGAGAACAAACTTTGGTAATAAATGGCTCTAAGTCATCACCAATAACTGTAAACTCAGGAGTTCCACAAGGAACTGTTCTAGGACCCCTACTATTTCTAATTTATATTAATGATCTGCCTAATTGCATCAACACAGGAACAAAAGTAAGATTATTTGCAGATGAATGCATAATTTAAAGAATAATAAAGACAGGAAAAGATAGTGAACTTCTACAAAAAGACCTAGATGAACTACAAAAATGGGAATTAAACTGGAGTATGTCTTTTCACCCAGAAAAATGCCAACTAATAAGAGTATCCAAGAAAAAAAAACAAATAATAGCAAACTACTTCATTCATGGTAAAGAACTAACTCAAACTAACAATGCTAAGTATCTAGGAGTAATAATAAATTACAAGTTATCTTGGAACCCTCATATTGATGAAGTAATTAAAAAATCATACAAAACATTAGTATTCATAAAATAAAAAGGAACTTTTACAAATGTAATAAGAATATAAAACTAAAATGCTATCTCACATTAGTTAGACCTATACTAGAATATGCAGCATCTGTATGGGACCCATCAACTAAAGAAAACATACAAAAATTATAACAAATCCAAAAAAGAGCTGCATGGTTCATAACTAGTGAATATTCCCAATTAACAAGAGTAACACCATTAGTATTAGTCAAATCACTAAACCTATAAACACTAGAGAACAGAAGGGCAAAGAGTAAAGTAGTAATAATACATAAGGCATTAAATTCTAATTTAGAAATACTACCCAATAACAACTTGTTGCAAAGCTCAGATAAACATAAAAACAAAAACACTTTCCTTGTCCCCTATGCGAGAACAAATGCATATAATATAAGTACTCTTTCTTCCAGAGTGGCATTCAGGCATGGGTTGCCTGAACAAACTAGGAAAACCAGTAACTTAACATCATTTAAAACATTAATAAAAATGCAAGACTAGACTCGGTCCACGGATGCAATAATCTTCTTTATAGAAGGAGCGTCTGTAATGTATAAGATAAGAAGATAATAAAATGACTACATCTCAAACCGTCAATACAAAAGATACCTATAAATTACTGGTACATATTTGTAAAAAATGGCCACAAATGTCGTTGAATGTTTTAAAGTTTAAGTTAAAGCTTACACTAGATATGTTTTTATTGAGCTTCACAAAATGTTTCTACTTTACATTTTATTTGTATTAAGACATTTGATTCTATAGTCTTGTTAAAAATATTTCATTTCAAGCCAAAAACATGTTTTGAATTATTTGTTATAGGTGATCATACACTTCGTGTATGGGATTGCAAAAGTCCCCAAAGTTGTACCATATTAATACCTGCCCATGATGGAGAAGTTTTAACATGTGACTGGTGTAAATATGATCAGGTAGATATTGTAATCCATATGCAAAATAATGTACAGCTTGGGTTTAAAAAAGAACTTAACAAATATTGTATGAATTGTAATGCACAACTTAACTGTGTTAAAATAGTTATTTTGGCTTATTTGTTACATGAGATTACAATTACAGAAAAATGTTAAAGAGCTTGTGGTTTTGATATCACACATCTAGAAAATTCAAGATTAAACTTGTTGAAACTAAAAAATTGCATTAATTTAAAACATCCATTCTGTTAGAATGGGGAAAAAAGCATATAAACAGTAGGTTAGAATATTTAGGATTATGATTTAGCTGCAGGAGGCTGCTGAGCACTCATTTACTGGCTATTTAAAGCAATAACTGTATTCGACTTTATATTGTGTCATTGGGTTTTTGGTAATTCAAATGAATTGTGGTGTTTATGTGTGCTAAAATACCACTGAACTGTGTGACGAGTGATGAAACATGTATGAAGGTTTAAGTTACCAGAAATTTCATTGGATCCCCAATGCACCAACACCTATCACATGTTTTTTTTTAATAAATAATTTGATTTATGAACTTGTAATTGTTTCCTGGTTGTCAAGGTTGGGTTAAGGTGAGGACCGCTGGTCTTGCGGTTAGTTCACCGGACTGTCAACAAAACGGCCTGGGTTCTAATCCTGCCGCCGACCAATCCCTGCTGCCCTTTAACTGTAGGAGTTTTGGGTCTAGGAGACGTAATAATCTTCTATCTAGAAGGAACGTTTGTAAACTTTTAAGTCGTGTTTTCTCCACACAAAAAAAGAAGAGCTCTTAAGCAACCATAATATAGCATAGAGTGCAGCATAAGATCAGTCAGAATTAGGTCAATATGCTGACCACCATCCACACAAAAATTAAGTAGACACTAAAAGATATCAACTTAAAACAGGAATCAAAGACCAGCTATTAAAAGATGTTTACCTACAGAAAAAAAAGGGAAGGGCTTAAGCACCACATGCATTATTTACAGTCATCCACCCCCTTTGGGTTAATGGACAGATTAGTGAAATAAAAATGACTTGTTGATAATGCCAATAAGTTTGAAAAAGTAAATTTTTTTTTTTATTAGCACTTATGGGGTTTATTAATAATAATTATCTTTTTTTTTCTAGAATATTATATTTTCTGGCAGTGTTGACGGCAGCATAAAAGGCTGGGACATTAGAAACCCAATGAGTCCTCTTTTTTACCTGCAAGGTCATAAATACTCTGTAAAAAGAATAAAGGTTAGTATTTTGGCATTGTTCAAGTTATGTTCAACTTATGTAGATTACCTTAGTAAAAAGAAAACTTGCTTGAATTAGTTTTATAATGAAATTCCTTTTGACCTTTTGTTTTCTTTTTATAGTTTTATAATTATAATTTGTAAACAATCCCTTTTATAAGCAAATACAATGATTTTATTTTACAGGCATCTCCATTTAATGGTTCTGTTCTAGCTTCAGCTTCATATGATTTTACAGTGAAGTAAGTTTTTTTTGTATGTTAAAAAAAAGTTTGTCATTGAACTTAGAAGGGAAAATAATTTGTATTTAATAAAATAATTCAACTTCAAGCTTGAATCAGGAGCCATACAGGTGAAGTAGGTTCTTTTTAAGGCCATCAAAGATTCCACCAAAGATTATAATTAACATAATTTGAGTTACCCAGCCACAATATTCTCACACTGACAGAAGCTGTATTAAAGTTAAAGGGTTGTGGCATTACCACTGAGATTACTGAGATTAGTATTATTAGTGATGTCACAAGACATAAACTTTCTTAAAAACTTAAAAGTTCAACATTCAAGCCAATATATAGGCTACTGGTACTAAGTATGTCAATGTCGAAATCACCTTTACCGGTCGTGTACATAGGTTAGTTAACCTGAACATTTTATTTTTGGATGTATTTTATGACACTAGACATAGTTAATTATTTAAACAAATTGTTACAAAATCTTATTATTTTTCCATTACCTACCCCTACTTATGATACGTACGGTATATTATCTATCACTATCGTCATAGCCAAATTCAAGTCCCAGAAAAAGTTTTTTTATAAACTTTAGCATCCCTTATGAACCCTGCCTCAGAATAACAGCAGTTCTAATAACTAATACTTGATTATAATTATAAAACTAAAACTGTCCTTGTTTCAGGCTCTGGAATGTACAGAACCAGACATGTTTGCAGACTATTGAACACCACTCTGAATTTGTCTATGGTTTAGATTTTAATATGCATGTCCCTGGTCAGGTATGTATTGGGAGTGTTTTAATTACCAGTAATTTAACTTTAACATTGTTTTCAATATTTATTGAAATGTTTTTAATTGCAAATTGGTTTTTCCCCTACAAGTATAATCTACCACTAAAACATTTATATATTTTATATAATTGTAATTTTGGAATCAACAGATGGCAGATTGCAGTTGGGATGAACTTGTTCACATTTATCATCATACAGAACAAGTCTTATGAATTTGAATATTTGTGTAGTCCACCTTCTGTTCTGTTAATTAAACATGTGTTGAATTTGTATACTATTACTATACTAATAAATACTCTATTGGTACTGGTACTAGTATTAATTGTTTTTCATTTTGTGTCTTTTGTCTTAATTTATAATTTTTTCTAAATGAAAACCTTGCTTAGAAAAAATTAAAGCCTACAGAATTTTGATGCATAAATAACATACTGGTCTATTTCTTGATCTGGAAATTTAACTATTGAGAAATGCATTGTGTTCTCATTTAGGCTTAGAATTATAAAGACTATCTACTATTCAGCTATTTCTATTTACATCAATTTACATAATAGTAACAGACTATGACTACTGAGAATTTAAACAATTTGATACATTTTTGAACTCCCAGACCAAGTAACATTAACATGGCCCAAATAATTGTACAGGATATTATTTAATTAGCCCAGCTAAAAGAAGCTTGTTTAACCCAATTCAAACTAATTGTCATTTCAACCTGCAACTGAAAAATATTTTACTCCTCAATCTGCTAACAATACAAAAAGAATGTATTTTTATTGATAGTATAGCTAACAACAGCTATTAGTAGTATTAGTACAGGTGTTACTTCAACATTTTTATTTCTGGTACTATGTTATAATTATATTATTGTGCATTGAAACTGAAAAGAATAAATTAAGCTAAACTGAAAACTTAAAAATCAGCTACTCTTTAACTTTAATTATTAATTTTTCACAATCCACTCAAGATAGGATTACTTACTACAGTATGCAGTAATAAATTATATATTATTAGTTATTAGCTATCTTTTTTTTAGTTCTTTCAGTTATCCCAAGTTTTATCCACACAATAACATTACTATTGCTATATAAATATAGAAGATGCACACAAACATTCACCAAAACTCTTATCAATGAAGAACAATGTATAGCTTTAATTTGACATTTTATTATCATTTCAGCTAAAACATAACCATCTGGCCCTGAAAAATACAAAGAATAAAAGAATATTAACTTAAGAAAACAAATATAAATATAGTACTGATACTATGGTTAACATTTTCATTTGAAGCATTTTTTTCAACAAAATGAATAAGAAAATGTATTGTCACCTTTCTCTTCTTGTCACCACCTAGTTCAAAGTGTTTGCATCGTTTAATTGGTAATTGTTTCCTGTATTTGCATTCTGTGCATTCCATACGTAAAACAATCTTTCTTGTGGTTTTGGCCTTAAAATCACAAAAATAACATTTTTAGTAAAAAATTAAAGCAACAATTATAAACAGTGTATAAAAGGCATAGTGAGTTAAGTGGGCAGACACTACAGATACTTAAACTATAACCTATTAATAAATCTTTCCAATAAATTAGTTAGCTTTACTAGATAAAGTGACAATGACAAAGTAAGATTGGCGATCCATTCTGATTAAGTCAGATAAAGTGATACATGCTAGTATAATATCCTTTTCCCAACATTTGCATTTTAGATATTAGAAAGAGCTCTGAACAAGCATGCAGTGTAATAGAAGAATCTGGAGAACTGTTGTTGGTGGCCCATACTCGACAGGGGTTGACGGGCGTAAGTAAGTAAGAGGTGGCTGTGGGATCAGTCAATTAACAGCATTCCAGCCTTTTTGTGTTACAAAGGGCCACAAACCCAATATATACACATATACATATTCTTTTTATTCACACATAAAACGCAGCACCGTATATGACTGCTTTGAAATATGTCCAACTTGGCATTTCCTTTTTAGATGCTACAATATGGTATCGGTATTGATGGTTAGCAAGGCTAAGCATCACTCAAAGCCACAACTGGCCAAAGTGTACACATCAGTACTCCAGTTACTTCCTTATTTGTGCACTTTTAAAGCTTTTATGTGTGGGGTTGTTTCGTTTAAATGTTTAGTAATTTCCATATCTATGAATACCAAGAAAGATTGTTGCCTTCTCTTAGCAAGAAAATTGAGTTTAAATAATCTAATTAAAGACTGTTATGAAGCATAGTTTAAAATAATGTATACAACCTCATCAATGTATATTATGCCAATAGCAAAAGGACTTTTCTATCACAAGAACAAATTATTCATTTACCCTTTTTTCTTTTTATAATAAAAAGTTTGGTACAGTATATGTTATGTTATATATATATTGGTATTTGCTCTTCACAAGTAAGCAACTAATATAAAAATCTAATTTAAAAAAAAAAACAGAATGGGCCCATGTTAAGAATAGCATATTAAATAAATAATAGGGTTAAAATTTTGAAATATATTTCTTACAACAATTTGACAATTTATTTATGAACATTTTCATTTTTCAAAACTAAAAAATATGATTCAGAAATAGGATATAGTTATTTTTCATATAAAATCTTATTTTCACCCTTAATGACCCCCAGATTTTTGTTTTAAATGAGATTCTCATTAGGTACCAGCAAGTTGTTTATCATTTTTGCACAGTCACATTCGTGATGATTTGATAAACTCTAAGAACTTAGTTTAAAAATGCAAATGCATGATTACAAATATGAAGGGACTGTTTTGATATTTCACTTGGTAGACTACATGTATGAATAAATAAAAGGTAATTTAAACACTAAAAATAAAAAGTTGTTAAAATGTCACAGTTCTACAAGAGTTACCTCAAAGACCAAAAAACTACCCAAAACAAACAAAATTATGAGAAGCCCAAAAATCCACATATTTCAAGACACTGACAATACATGTATGCCTCTACAAGCAAAGGGAAAACATAAAAATAGGACAGGGGGGAGTTTACCTTCTTTCTGAAGACTGGTTTGGACTGACCACCATAACCACTCTGTTTTCTGTCGTAACGCCTTTTACCTGTAGAATAATATAAAAACTTTTTATCATGCATAAAAACAATTATTTAGACTTTAGAACTGAACAAAGATTTACCAGAGATGGTAAAAATAAAAAAAGGCTTCATCTGCAAGTGTAGTGATAAATTTAACTTGTTTGAAAAACAGAAGCTAGTGGAAATACTATTAGAAAAGATCTATTAAATTATATAGCTAGAAGAATTCAGAGCAAATTAAATGTACCTTGGGCATACAAGGAAGCCTTGCCAGCTTTATATTGAGTAACTTTGTGAACTGTGTGTTTTTTGCATTTTTTGCCCTTGCAAAAGGTTCTGCGCTGCTTTGGGACGTTCACCTAAAGAGAAACAATAGGCCTATCCATAATTTCGACTTAATAATGTTAATGTTATATTCTTGAATGGTAAAATTACTTATATCTTGCATGACCATTGCACTGTAAGCAAAACGGTCAATAATGTTCATAAAAACAATTTAGTATCTAGCCTACATAAACTAAACATAGCCCGATATTTAAAAAAGAAACATAAATTAAGATCATTAACAGCTTACTTACTTAGATTTAACCATGACCATGGAATGAAAATTTGTAGGCTATCAAAAATTGATAATGTCTCTATGCCTTTAGGCTACATTGTCCCATAGATTAAAAATGAACTAACAAAAACTGTGTTGCATGCACATACAGTCACAGTACCAGGGTAAACTTAGGCCTAACTAAAATTAAAATTGTCAATAGTCAATACAAACTTCTAATAATTTCATAGATCAAACAGATGTACTATGTAGGCCCCCTATAATGCCCTATAGCTAGCTAACTGACATAGGTCTAAATTCTAAATATTTAATAAAATATAGATTTAATCCATGCTTAATATTATATAATATTAACTACACTTTAACTTTAGACTGACGATAGCCTAAGCCTACAGTTACAGCTCATCCAAATTCTATTTTGTTTTGGTTTGGCTACTTTCATTATTGGAAAATTGATAGACTAGTCTAGATCTAGATCTTATTGACTTAGTTTCATAATATGGGGATTTCACTTTGCCAATATACAAAATATTATGCTTTCACATAAACAATATAAAGTTTATGCATAGAAATATGTATATAATATATGCATATATTGTATGTGTTGTTTCTATGACAAACGGGTACCCTAGGTTTACAATTCTATGGCCTTATAAATCAAGTTTAAGACTTGAAAACCATTCTTTATTTAAAGATTTTCAGGTTTAAATCTATTAAAGGCCCTTTTTACATGTTATATAAAAATGAATATGTAATATATTGGAAAAATATATATATAATTTAGTCGATATTGTTTGGATTTGAAATCAAAAGAATATACAGTTGCTCACCATTGTAAAGTTTACATAGGAAAAGGAAACGACAGTTCACCGCAGTACGCAAGCCCAAGCAATACTTCCGACTCCCCGTACAAAACATCTTTCAAATAATATGTCAAATTAATTGAATAAAATCATATATTATTAATGATTTCAATTATTTCTTAAAATTGCTCTAGGCCTATTATTTATGGTTTTGCATATGTATTGAAACTTAACAATGTTGATGATGTTATTGAACACATATTCACAATTATAAAGTTCTCTAAAATGCAATTGGACTTGATCTGTAGGCAGTGACGTAGCTAGGGTCATCTGCGCCCGGGGACATGACACAAAGCCTGCGCCCCTTCTCGGACCGACAGAGTCTGGGCAAGAAAAATTTGAAATTTTACGGTTTATATGGTTCATTTTCGAAGCATCTGGTATTTTAATGAAATAGAATACAGACTAATAAGTCTCTATACTCTATACGATTGTAAACAATTTATTTCAAAAAATATATATTCTACTAATTATACATGACTGAAATAGACATAGTCTACAACAAATTGATCCTCTTTTTTTTTTTTTTTTTTATAAGACAATTTAACTTTGTAACAAGACCAAGGCCAAAAGCAAAAGAAAGTTATGGGAAAAAAACGGTAAAGTGTTTTATATTGAACAAGCTACATTGCCCGGCTTTGCCCGGGTGAAAAAAAAAAAGGACTGTCTGGGGTGCAGATAACAAATTTATAAACTACACTTACTGAATACTTTTTGGAAAGTAAATAAATATTGTAATAGGGTAAAAAAAATTGTCAAATATTTTTATTTAACAAAATCTATATTGCCTATAGATTTACAATGTCTTTTGTTTTTAAAAGTTTGAAAAATTAAAGTATAAAAGAAAAAAATAAGTATAGTCTAACTGGAGAATCGAACCCTGGTCGCCCATATAGCAGTCCACTACGTTTACCACTGAGCTATCGAAGACACATGTCCGATGTGAAAAATTATTAGACGGTATATTGGGCTAGGCCTAGATAGGTCAGTGACACACGTGTTTTCAAATTGACCAATGGGGATCCTCGCGGGGCTTAACACTGTCTTTTTATATATATAGATAACAATAATTAACGCTTTGTGATTATCAACCTTTTTTTTTTTTGCATTATACCAAAAAAATAATAATACCAAACTTTCACATTTTTGGTAATGATTTTGTAAACATTATCATTTGGTTGTCCAGATAAGGATCTAGCAACTGATAATATTGATGATAGTTTATTCTTTTTTTTTTTTTTTTTTTTCACAGAAATTTATTCATTGAAATTGCATAACAATATCAAATTTCATTGAATTTTAACTAAGGGGAAAGGAAAGAATACAAATTTGTACATTTTTTACAAAACAAAAGGGATAGAAGACAGCAAGGAAATTTATTTAAATCATTTTCCTTATTGGGAAATAGAGAAGAAAAAAAAAAAAAAAAAAGAATTTCTTGGAGTACGATAGTTTATTCTCAGTTTAACTGAAATTGTCTTTAATTGGCTCAATGCTAAAGAAGTAATCGTACAAACTGGGTAGTTAATGTAATGTTAAAAAAATGTGCATGAAATGTTTTAGTCATATAGATATAATATAGATATAATATTTATATAATTTTCAAATACATTTTACAATTTGGTCATGATAATGTTATAAGTTGTAGGCCATTTAGTCTATTATAAAAGAAAAATAAGAAACACAACATAAGAAATAATAGCATAAATAAAACGGGCTAATTATCTCCCTTTAATTCAAATAAAGTTTATAATTTTGATTCAATATTGACGCCAAACAAGTTTTCTTTTGTAATATAACAAATTTACTGACTAGGCCCTAATTATTATTTCTTTTTATTAATCCAGCATTATGGTATTCATTAGAATATTTAATTTTTAGAGGTATACAATTGATTTACGTTAATTAAACAGTTGTAAATAAACATTTACTGCATTAATTGTTTGTCCATTTAACCCACTTGATTTAACCCGTCCTTGTAAATGCGTTCAATTAACTGAACTGTGTCACTCTGTCATTCAGAAACATCGTCTTCAACAGTCAGTTTTCCTCATTAAGAACTGGAAAATGTTTGTTTTTTCATCAATTAAAAACATCTTTTTTCATAAATAAAAAAAATAAAATGTTTGTTTTTCCATTGTCTATCGCAACCTGGATCAAATTATCACAAATGTTGACAAGTTTTTGCTCTAGCGATTCAAGATCAGATGCTTGCTGCTTCCTTGAAATTCATAAAAGGATCCTGCAACCGTTTCTGGACAAAATCAATTTTCCCAAGTATGATGTTCCAGAAATGTAACAAAACTAGGAAGTTAAAGCTTAATATACCTGACAGCAAAGTTTCTGCATCACTTCTGTTGTCAGGCGTCATAGTTGCATCTTCTGATAATTTTTCCAACAGCTCTACTAGTTCATCTATTACTTCATAAATAGCTTTAACAGCTTCTGATCGTGCACTCCAGCGTGTTTCAGACTCCCTCTTCACTGTGAATGGCACAACTCTTTTTAATTCTCCCCAACGAGTTGTTGAACGAGAGAAAAACAAATATATACTTTCAACTGTTCCAAAAAATGTGATAACAACTGGATCCTGTTTAGCTGAGTGTACTCATGCTAAGTATATTCGACTTAAAATTATCCAACCTGTATAATTGTTAAAACCAGATGCCACTTTCAGTATATGAAGAATAATATTTGAACCCGAACTGATCTTTGTTTAAAAAAAAAACGCCATCAGCAATCCTACATTGTGAATGTGTCATTTGTTGTAGGAGTAGAATGGCGCCCCTTAATGCTCAATGAGGGCGCCAAAATCATGCTTGCCAACTGGTTTGTAATGAAGATATTTGTGGAGCTCCAAAATAATTTAATCTTGCTAACGTATTTGGGATACATTAGTTTACATCAAAATAAAATTTAAAAATTAGTTTTAAAACTCATTTTGGCGCCCCCTAACGTGGCGCCCGGGGACATATGTCCCCCCCTGCCCCTCCCTAGCTACGCATCTGACTGTAGGCCTAAGTCTTTTTCATAGGTTCTCAACTTTTTTCGGCTATCACTAGTATCACCACCCTTTTTTCAATTGTGTATCTCTTTTATTGAATTTCCATGCTGCAATTACTTGAAACTTGCTTCTCTTTTCTTGACAACAGCAATAAATCTACGTTCGAATAAATAGGGTGTGGAAATGCAATAGAATTAAATGATTGTTGCCAAAACTAAAAGTGCCTAGAGAAATTGATGGATGATGTCCCTTTTACAACCAAAATAAGTGATTATGCCCGTAGATCTATTTGTTGTGAGTCTTTTGTAGAGGAAAGGGCCTAAGATGCTGAAAAGACTGCTACTAAAGGACCTAAAGGATAACTAGAAGGCCAGCTGTATAAAATTACCTAAATAGACCTATAGACTTATGTAGCAAGTATAACAGGCCTATAATATCGCTCTGCAGCCAGTCTAGGCTAGCTAATACTAGGAACGCTCCTCGCTACAGAACGAAATGCAAGCTGAGCAGAACACTTCTTATCTTATATCCAGTGGGGGAGGGCAGAGGGGGGGGGCATATGCCCGGGGGCGGCACTTCTAGAGGGGGGCGGCACATTTAGCGTTAGTTCATACCAGAAATTTTAGGGGAGTTGAAGGGAATTAAAATTTGAAACACAAATTGTAAAAAAAAGGAATAATGAATAAATATAGATTAGTAGAAGTTGACTTCTTATTTAATTACACTCAAACTGTTTTATACAAATGTTTCACTTTTTAATAGGCTCACAAAGGTTTCATAAAAGACTGGCTCATCTAGAATATTCTTATAAAAAAATTGCATTTTAAAATGTCGTTAATCATAATAGGTAACTAAGCGCCCCAGGGGTGCAGTGAACAATGAACAATACAAAAATATGAACAATACAATACAATATTTTATTGCCACATAGTGCATAGGTACAATAAAGGCATAGTCAAAAACATAAGAAAATTATAGCATTAGTGAATAATAAATTGAACAATAATAGTAATACAAATATTAGTAATAAAAATGAAGATAATAATAAATTTATTAATTAAAGGTATCCTAAAAGAAAATTCAGGGGGGATAATTTAGTTTATTATACAATTTTTGGGTTGAAAAAAAAATACAAGAAAAAAACAACAACTCAATTTACTAACATAGACATACAGGTACATCACTTTCATTAGACCTGCACAGCATTAACATAGTGAGATCGAACATTTAAGAAATCATTCACAATTTTTCTTGCGGCTTTGTATATTACATTACTTCCACGACTATCTCGCATTACATAGTGACAAACCAACATGTTAATATACTTAAACGTTTCTAACCTTTTTTTCATTTTTTGAAAGCAGATAATAATATTTTTGAAAATATGCTAGTTTTTAAAGTTCTTTCAGAGAACTAGAATTAAGCAGTTCCGACATTTTTTATACATTAGGTCTGTTATAGTAATGTTTTTTTAGATACATTTTTCGTTGGGCATTGAAGTGCACACATTGGAGTAAATAGTGAAATCCATCTCCTATATCTTTTAAGCAAAGAGGACATAATCTTAAATTATAATCTATTCTGGAGTGGCGACTTAGTTCAACAGGGAAATTATTATTACTTGTTCGTATTTTTAGTATATAGATAGCTTCTTTCAGATGTAATTTATTTAAAAAGGGTGGAATATTTTCCCAGTCAGATTTATATTTTAGAGCGCTATATAATTTACCTATATTGCTTATTTGCATACTCTCATAAAGTTCTTGTTTACTTTGATCATTTATACGTAAGTTAATTATTGATTTTGAGAGTTTAGTATCTATTATATCTTGTTCTAACCAAATATATCCTAATCCTAGTTGTTCTAGTTGTAAAGCTCTGGGGGAGGGGGGGGGGCGCTGATGTTCCCGGCAACAGTAGGGATCGATTAAAAGCCAGTGGGCGGTACGAAAGTAGCCTACTTGAAATAGATTCAACACCACTGATATTTTAATTACCAAAATAAAGATCTGCTTCACTTATAAGAAGGGTAATCTTGAGGTTTGACAAACGCTTTATCGACTTATGTCTACTGTGTAACTGTGACGTAAAAGTCATATAAAGCCCATTCTGTACTTAACCTTGATCTATTGCTATATTTAGACTGTATCTGAGAAAGGCAGATGGGGGCGGTGATTAAAGGCAAATTATATTACTTTAACTAGAATACTTTTTAGGGAAAAAAGAAATTCTTCTATCGACGATGGTATGGATTCTATCATAGCTTGATGTCGTAATTAAAGAAATCTTTGCCAGATGTAGGCCTATTATATAACAAATAACAAAACATATAACAAAACCAAAGCAACGCATTCAATGATAGATTGTTCAGAGAGTTTGGCAGATTTTTTAAAGAATAATTAGGATTACAAAAAGTTTGTTGCTACCACTTAGGTACGCTTGTCATCTAAATATATTGTACGGATATTTGTTTCGAGGCTAAAATTTTCGGAAACGAAAGACAATTATTTGAGAGAAAATTTCATACAATTGAAAACTGCTATCTCTTTTTTTACTCCCTTTATTTTAAGTTGCATTTTCTGTCTGTCTGTCTGCAAAAAAAAAAAAAGAAAAAAAAAAAAAAAAAAAAAAGTAAAGTATCCCGTTGGACCAAATTGATCCATAGCAGCGTTCACCAGTTTCCGTGGCCACGGCATACTAGGTGATTGTGTGGCCAGCACAGCCGCCTTTACTTTACCCCAACTAAGGTAAGGTACCCATCAGAGCTGGGTAGACTCAGGGACACCCTCAAATCCTGGGAAAAAAAATCCTAGTCTTCACCAGGATTCGAACCCAGGACCCTTGGATTGCCAGTCGAACGCGCTGCCGCTCGGCTACCGTGCCCCCTTGTCTGTCTGCAATGGTGCAAAAATTGGCTTCGATTTTTCGACCACTTCCCGTGGTCCGATCGAGCTGAAATTTGGACAACAGACTTGCGGCGCCTAACAATACATCCTATCAAATGTTCAGTTAAAACAACTTAATAATACTACACTTATGACAATATTCATTTCTTAAGAGGAAAGTATCAGAAATATTTTGATTTCGCGTTAAAAATGCCTGTGCAACTTTTTATACTTTTTCGGCGCAAAGCTAGAAAAAAAAAATTATGCGCTAAGATTATTTTTAGAACAATTCATACGGAGTAAGGAGATATTTTTTAGATTTGCGACACAGATATTTTTTCTGTACGTTTCATTTGCAGTAGTCAATCAATTATTTAATTACATGATGGTAAACTTAGTTTGCAAATAAAGGGAGTATAATAAAAACTTCGTTTTTATGGTTTTCTTGTTAATAAATAAAAAAGTTAAAAAAAAATTATTTCAGGGAATTGACCTTAATTAAAAGAAGACAAAGAGTGTTTTTTTTTTTTTTTGCATTTATGTCAAAACTTCTATTGTACAAGCACAACTTTGGACGCAGAAATCTTGAATTTATAAAGAATAACTGACAAAGACATGCTTACAATTAATGATTACTTCAACAGACGATTTAAAGATAATATTATAAACATGAAAATTCCTGATTGGTTATTAGACCTTTGTTTCTAATGGTGAAGTATTAAAATCAGCCCTACCTTTACAACTGCAAGAAGAATAAATTACAAATAAAGAATAAAAATGGAATACGGAAATGAGCTATAGTCACGACTTTTGGTTGCAAAAGGACATCTATCAATTTCACTAGGTCTTTTGGTTTTGACAACAACAAAAATTATTCCATTTCTACAACCTTTTTGGAACGTAGACGAACTACTAGCAACATACCAGGAACAATTTAAGCTTCACTTTAAAATTGTTTTATTTTCAAAACCTCTTTTGAAGAATATTTTTTTAGTATTATTTATTAAACAACAATTAAACAAATGTAGGCTATTAATTTCAGCTCTTTTTATGATAGTTCAGCTCTTTTTAGGATGATAAGATTGCATACTAATCCAGTCTGCCTATACAAATTATATGCGGCAAATTTGACTCATCAGTTCAACTTCGGATTTGGGGGGGGGGGGGGGGGGGGGTAAGTAGTGAGAGATACAAGTTTGAAAAAGGGGGCGGTAAGGCGAATAAGGCTGAGAACCTATGCACTTAACAAAGCAGTTACGGTATGCAAGGGGGCGGCGCTGAAACTTTTGCCCTGGGGCGCCACAAAGGCTTGTGAGGGCCCTGCTTATATCTTATAAGTTTACAGACGTTCCTTCTAGATAGAAGTAGAAGCGATTACTACGTCCACTAGGCCCGAAACTCCTGCAGGGCGACAGGGATCCGTCGGTGGCAGGGATAGACCTAATTATTAAGAGCCCAAAGAAAGTCACAAATGACTGCAAATTAACTGGAGGGACATCACACTTCTACAGGACTACGGCCTTAAATCTAGCGCCTCAGCTTTGGTGGCCCAACTCCAACTGGAGCCCCTACATCATCGCAGAGCGATAAACAAGGTCACCACTATTTACAAGATCGTGAACCGCCACGTGGAAATGTCCACTCAGCCAGGCCGAATCCAACAGGTGTTCCGCTCTACCCGAGGCCATCAGCTCAAGCTGCATGTCCCACATGCACGCACCGACGTCTACAAATATTCTTTTTTTCCGTCAGCCATTAGGCTGTGGAACACCCTGGACCAGGCCCCCATCACTGCCCCTACAGTTCAGGCTTTTAAATCGTCACTGAAGGGCTGGTCTAAAAACCTAAAGTGACACTCTGTCACCTGTTTATAATTGTTGTTTGTGATGCTTTTTATTTTATGTGTATTTAAATTGTGAACTCTTTCCTCGGTTCTAACGGGGTCTCCGCAGTATTATGAAGAAGAAGAAGATAAGTATTCAATAAGTCATCTCAGCTTGAATTTCGCCCGGTTGTACAAATTCTCAGTGTCTCAGACTAGGGCCTACCGACCTACGTACCCTACTGACTACTGACTACTGGGAAGACTGGGAAGTTATTCACTCGGGAAGACTTTTAAATTATATAATCTACATTTATTTAAAATTGTCCTAATGTCTATATATAGGGGCCTACATATAGAGTAAGTAACGTGTTTTTATCTTCAAAGTTTCTAAGTATTTTTAAAGTTTAAAGGCCTAAAAGGAAAAAAAAACAAAAAAAATAGAAAGTGGAATAAGGAGCGGACGCGCACATTCACGACTACCCAAAATCAAAGTTGGAGTTTGAAAGTTGGAGTTTGATTTTGATAGATTCAAATTTAGATCTAGAAGTTGGAGTTTGATTTTGATAGATTCAATTTGTATAGGCCAGTGAGTGCTGAAATGCATTAGTTGTAATAAAAGTTGGCAACAAAACTTAGTTCAGTTGGTTGTCGTTTTATTTTGGAGTTCGAACAAACAAAGCTATTAACTATTCTATTAAAATTAAATCTTGCAAGTCAAGGGGATTCTTATCATTAATGTCTGCTAATCTGGATATGAGTGACCCTGCAAAATCTAGTACTCCGGACAAGAAGGAAGATCACGATTTAACACATCAAGTAAGATTTTTTAAGCGATGGGCCACATGAAAACTAAGTTTTAAAACCAAGTAAAGAAATGAAACCCTGACGCCGACCATGACGCCGCTGCGATACGCCGATACGACAAAAACAATTTATTAGGGGCCCACAATAATATTTATAAAAAATAACTTATATTCTATTGTTTATTTATGCACATTTTTGTTATATGTGTTGTTATATATCATAATCATAAAGTTGTGTCTTGTGTTCCAGGACCTTAAAACTCCTGCTGGAAAAACTGCATTTTTACTATTTAGTCCTGGGAAAATACTAAAAACTCCTTATTTTTCGAGGGAGATTAATTATTAATAAAAATTGATCTAAAATCAATGCTCATAGATTGTACTTTCACTTTTCCTAAAAGTAAAAGCACTTCTATTGGAGTTAACCCGCTTTGCCACTTTCTCTTTCCGCGCAAACGTTGATGTCACCAGTGATGCCATTCCTTGTTTATATTTTACTAGATCTTGTTTTGGCTATACTTTGGTATAACTGGTTCTATTTTTTTTTTAAGTTTCATATATCATTTTAAAGATCTTTTTATCCTGAATACGAATCCGTTGGTTTTATTGTGAGATTCCTTTTCTGTGATTTTTTATTTAATGTTGAATATTTGTTAATTTTGCATGTTTTAATGAAATAATTTTACTTCCCTTGAGCACTTTGTGTTTTATTGTGTTACGTCCCTTTGGTTTGTTTATTTTTTTCACATTACATGCACTGCACGCTTATCGGACCAGATTTGTAGCCATTATCGGTTAGTTTCTAAGCTTTCTAAGTATTTGTTAATCATTATTATCGGTTAGTTTCTAAGCTTTCTAAGTATTTGTTAATCATTATTATCTGTTAGTTTCTAAGCTTTCTAAGTATTTGTTAATCATTATTATCGGTTAGTTTCTAAGGTTAGGGAGAGCTTTGTAGTTTTTTTATTTGGCTATACAGAGCCAACCTGGCCATATCTTGGGACAGGAAGTATTAGGTTTTGGAGACGAGGATGACAGCATGGTGTCGTGATCTAGGGAATACGATTTGTTTCTTTTTTTTTCTTTTGTGCTATTTCTTATTAAATATGGTAAGATAAATTTTATTTTTTTATTGCTTCTAAGGAATTCTGATTGAAAATTTTGGTACGTGGAGCTATTGATAGTGTCTTAATTAAGAAGATCGGCAGACAATAATGTATTGTGTTTGATCAGCCTGTGACCTGTGACGTCACAAGGCTTTTGTAAAGACAATACAAATATTTTTTTTTTGAAAAAAAAATATTTTTTTTTTCATTTTTAATAGTCTGCCGCTCTTCTTAAGACACTTATCAATAGCCCCACGCGAAAAAATTTTCAGTTGGAATTTTTTAGAACCCTACTTTTCTAGAACCAGTTATACCAAAGTATTACCCTCCTGAAAAACTTCTGGAACACTCCTGGAATTTTTAGTCAATTTTTCTGTACGAACCCTGTTTAAGATGTCACTACCACTACTAATACAGTCAACCCTTACTAACCTTACTACTGCTACTTTGCTGCTATTGCCACTTTGCTGCTACTTTGCAGTGCGACATTAGCGGATTCATGACTTCGCAGATTTTTCCATTAAATTATATGAGAAAATATATTGTACAGTAGTGTGACAATCTTTCATTTTTTTATGTACACCTACTGACCTACGGTACTGTTTTATTGCTAAACATTTGTGCCTGTTTACTGTATGTACATACTGTAGACTACCCCACTTTATATATATATGTACATTACTGTTAAGGCTGGTTTGTTAACAGTACACATTAAATAAATACCTTAACTTTAAATATGGTGTCCCTACTTTGCGGATTTTCCGCTATCGCGGCTGGTCTCGGAATCTATCTACCGCGATAAACAAGGTTTCACTGTTTTATAAGTTATAAGTATAATTATAATAGTAGCCTATTATAATTATAATAGTATAGCATATACTTCAGTGCTTGTCAGTGTCAGTCACACGTTTATTTATTAGGCCTAACTTTTTGAGTTTAACTTTTACTTAAACCTAAAATGAGTTATGAATAGTTATAAATTATAACTTACATGGCTATATTTCAGGATTACTGATTCAAAATTTTGGTTTCGTTTGGCAATTGCTTTTTTTTCTGTAATGTTCTAAAAAATTTAGTGTGTTAGCCTGGTTTAGTCTTGTTGAAAAGTTGTAAAACAAATGTTTTTATTTTTCATAGGTACATTCAGCAAATAGCTGGGAAACTGCTGACCTCGGAGACAAAACGAGGAATGAGAAATTTCTTCGACTTATGGGAGCAGCAAAGGTGAAAAATGAGTGACTTATGGACATTTTTTAAGACTAAGTCTGTTGGCAGTTAGTTAGAGCAATCAAATTCATCTATTAAAAATCGACCATACCAAACTGACGTAGTTAATTGTATATAATATAATTAATAGCCTAAGATGCATTTTATCTAATTTATGTGATGAATTCTTGTGGGTGCAAGAGTGTCGACCAATTTAAATGTTAAAAAATTGCCTACTGGTCGATTGCATTCAAGTTAACTTCATAACAATTTCGAGTTTAAAATCTTTTAGAACTAGACTTTGAGAATAATAAATGAGAAGGTCTATAGTCTACACAATCACAGAAAACATTTTAAACATTCTGAACACCTAACTTTTCAAAATCACATTATGTAAATGCATGTAGGAAAAACTTGACAATACATTTTGGTGTGTGTATATGTAACATACATATGTGATGCAACCCCACAGAATGGTACTGAAGTCAGCAAAATAAGATATTTAGTTAAGGTGTTTAATAAAAGCTAATTCATTTATCTATACAGTGGAGAAACAATTTCTAAAATCGATTAATTAGTTCAAAAGTTATTCAAAATTATACAAGTAAAGGTAAAGAAAGTCGTTTTAAAGAAAAATGAAAAATAAAACACTACCAATTTTTACCAGTTTAGCATTGTAACAGATAATTAAATATTACCGGGATGAACAAATATTAACAAATCGCCATGAAATTAGGCAAATACTTTCATATTAAGTCAATATTCAAGCTGTTAAAGTTTTAAAGATTTTAAATAATATTTAGTTGACTTAGAAACAATTTGAAGATATTTCGTTTGATTTTATACAAAAGCTGCATAAAAACACATTTTTTTTAAACTTGCAAAAAGAATTTTAGTTTGAAAATTTCACAGTTATAAGTTAAGGCATACAACATTACAAATCAATAATAATCTTAAAAATGACCAAGGACCCATTTTACACATTGTTTTGCATTTTTAAAAAAATCAGTTTTACTGACTTCCGTACCGGTTTGTGGGGTTGCATCACATAAATGAATATCAAAAGTAGTATGTAAGTAAGTATGTATCTACCCCAGCGCATCATCTTTTTTAATACTGGACAGAATTACATTAAATTTTGCCTAGAATATTCAAGGTTTAAAATATAAAAAAATGGCAGCATTGATAATTTTGGTCAAAAATGAGAATAAAAAGAAAACATTTGTTTCATGTTGAAATTGCCGGAACCAACTTTATATAATTTGTCTTACCAAAATGAGAAAAAAAGGAAGGCGTTGAAATTACTTTTATGACGTCATCAGACTTTGCGCATGAACTTTGTGAATGAAAGGAAAAAATCTCATTCATGTTTAAATTGGCTACGTATCGTATAGGACTTATATTAACTTTGTAACTGGCAATGTTTAAATTACCTGGATCAACTTTATATATAAATCAAACTTCGTGAATGAAGGGGGGGAAATTTCATTAAAGTTTAAATTACCGGAAAATTCTGAGAACGGGGCACATATCTGCTTGTATGTATATATATATATACATACTATTATATTATAATAAAGTGTGTGTGAATGCGAACAAAAACGTTAAGTGTATGATTTTAGGCCAAAACTGTGCAGGCTTTTTGGCATCGCCAACTCCAGCTTGCAGGGATAATGGGGGTCCAGTGCTTGCACCCATGCGAATTCTATATGGCAAGGTCATTTTAAAGAATCTGGCTTGGTTTAGCAAGCTATATTTTGAAAAAAAGAAAGATTAAAATTATATTGGTTTTAAATTAATAATAGTCTATACCATAGGTTCTCAAGGTGGGGCGTTATCGCCCCCCCCCCCCCCCCCGGGCGGTGAGAAGCTTTAAAGGGGTGCTGACGTTCCCGGGGGCGTTTGGGGGGCGGTGAAGAACAAATGGGCGGTACAAGCGTGCCTGATATAATTTGAACGCCTCAGCTATTTTAATTGTTTTTTTTTTGGATGAAATGTGATGCAAACGCAAGTGATGCTAAATATCTGATATCCCCCAACAGTAGACCTACAGCCTACATATTATTATACTAATAAGAAATAGGAATCGCATGGACTTTCAAAGAAGTAAGGGTCAGTATTAGATAAGTATGGTGTGCGGCCGGCTCGTCTTATGGTTAGTTCACCGCACTGACAAACGACATGACACGGGATCTATCCCTGCCGCCGACCGATCCTTGTCGCCCAAACATTTGCTAATATGAATGATATTTTGATCTCAGTTTTACTGTGATGTCCTTAAATGCGTTAAAGTGACAACAGACATAGGATCATTATTCTAAAGCGGAATGGATACTTTGTAATCGTACAAACTGGCTAGTTAATGTAATGTTTGAAAATATACGTATATGTTCTTTGGTCATATAAAATTTATGTAATTTTCAAATACTTTTTACAGTTTGATCATTTTCAAAGTTATAAATTGTAAGCCATTTATTCTTTTATACAAGAAAAAAAAAAGAAACATTAGAAATAATAGCTCAAATGAAACGGGTTAATTACCTCTCTTTAATAAAAAATCGATCCATTCTTGATTCAATAGTGATACTAAACAAGTTTTGTTTTTTAATATAACAAAAATTACTGACTAATTATAACCAACAAGCCTCTTGTTTAGATAATTTGTTGATCTATTAATTCTTACAATATGTTTCCTTTTCATTTCTGTTAAAGATAATAAATAAGCACACAAATCTAGTCGGCCTAAAAAAAATTGCGGCAATTGTATTAACCCTTTAACGTCCAGAGGGGTGGGGGCAGTGGGCGCCTAAAAAAGTTGGGGGGGGGCGATGAGCGGGAAAAAAAATTAAAAGGGGGCGGTTAGCCGAAAAAGGTTGAGAATCAATGGTCTATGCTTACTTTACATTTTGTTTATTACAGATTTTTATTTACCTTTTATTTCTTTAGGCCTTAAATAGCTTAGATCTATATGTAATTCTTTAAACTTAAAAAAAAAAAAATATATGTAGGCCTAAGAGTTAAGAATGGACAAATTAAGTAGGCCTAGCCTGTAATTTATACTTCACATATATTTAAAAAAGAATGAGCAGGAAAATAAACCTTCTTATTCAACTCTTACTTTTATTTACAGAAGGAGCATCATGGGAAAATAGTGATTGGGGACAATAGTCCTGGCCATAAGAGACAAAGTAAGAAATAGTTAATTTATGTTGTGTTAGCATTAAGGTATGGTTAACCACTGGCTTCATTTGTTGGTTTTCACTGAAACTGTTGGGCTCATCAAGTCACTGTCTCACTCACGCTAATGCTGGTTTACTTTATCTGTTTCCAAATAGGCAGTCTAAGGTATGCTAAATTGATCTGTAGTAATGCTACTACTACATAGAGACAGTTTATATATACATATGTGAACAAAGTTAAAGTCTTCAACTACTTAAATGTAATTTTTTTGTGTGTGCTATTCGGACATATTTCTTCAGCAAATATTTAAAAAAGCCTGTTTAATCTACATTGCACAATCTTATTTTCAAGAAAACCTTTTTCATAATTGACTAAAACAGTCTCAGTTGAATTAGGGCTTTTCTCAGTCATGATCATTATAGAAGAATAAATACCATTAAAAATGTTCATTTTAATTATGGTAACAGTGTTAATGTTTTATGTAAGACACATAATATTTCTTTAAATGTTAAAACAAATAGTTTTATACTTGAGTAAAAATAATACATTCTTTCTACAGATATCATTCTTAAAAAAAAATTAAAATTGTCTTCTATAAATAGGGAAAGAAGCTGAGCATTTAGAAGATGATTTGGTTGAACAATACGAACACAGTTTAGAGCACAGACTGGCAAGTGGCAAAAGAGGACATCTTGGATTGGGCTATCATTCAGGTCAAGCAGCTGAAGAAACAGGGAAAGCTGAGGGAACAGGGGAATGTGAGGGAACAGGGAAAGCTGAGGGGTCAGGGGAGGCAGAGGAAACAGGGGAGGCAGAAGAGGATCTACCGAATAATGAAGGAGATGAAGAGCTAAGGAAAGAAGAGATCCAGAATGAAGAAAAAGAAGATGAGAAGAGTAGCAGTAGTAGTAGTTGTAGTAGTAGCGAAGAAAGCAAGAGTGACAAAGATTGCAGTAAAACAGACAGTTATGAACCTGATGTTAAAAAAATGAAATTTATTAAAGGCCATTCGTAGTCGTATAACTATTTTAATGACAAAGAATGTATGTACATTATTTTTTATGATCCCTAATACTAATATGTATTTTTAATTATTGCTTGTTTTCATGATAGGATGCATTTTATTAAGAAACATTGCATATGCTCAATGAGATTCACTTGGAAAAGACCCAAGCTGATGAAGTTCTTGGTTAAGTCTATGTACTGTGTATTTGTAATGTTTTTATTCTCAATTATTCTAATTAATTCATTGAGTTTTTATGTTAAAAGAACTCTTAGTGTCATCAGATGATATGAAAATACAAAAAAATACCAACAAATTTAATCTTTGTTTCTATATTGAATATCAGTTATGTAATGTTTGTGAGTTTTGTGAAAATGACAAAGCAGCTTAAATTATGTTAGTTTTACCATGGGAGCACCAAAGTAATTAGTTCATTCCCTACCACAAGGCCAAATTTGTTATTGCTTACAAAATTTGTTTAAAGTTTAATTAATTTTTGCAGTATTTTTTTAAATTTGTCCTGAAATTTGTTATCAACTAGTAGTCTATTTACACACCTGTTTTCAATATATATCAAAGTGTAAAAATATTCTAAGTTTCTGTGTTAAATTTTGGTAAACAAGTTGAATATTAAAATTTAACAAGTTGAATATTAAAATTTACTTCCTCTTTTGGGAAGATTTTTCAATTGACAATATTAGGTTTTAGGTATGCTGAAAAAACGGAATTTTTGTAATCAAGTCAATTTTCCATTCATTTGTATCAATAAAGCAATCTTATCTTATCTTATCTTTACATTATCTTGTTTAGCAAACAATTGAATTTATCTTGGATTTATTGTGTTCCATTTTTGATATACTTTGAAATTATTATGAATGAAAGCTATTATAATTCATTGAGGAAAAAAAAATATGAAGTAAAGTGTCAATTGTTTATATTTTTCTGTTCAATTTTCGGTTACATTTCAACAAAGATTATTGTCAAAACCAACAAAATAACCATTTTTTTTTTATAACAAAATTTTGTTTATACTTATCTAATGTTAAATGCATTCCCCTACAAAATGGTATTATTCATTTTAAAATATAGCAATGGATAAGAGAACAGCACACACATATGTACACACACAGAAAATGGGCCCCAAATTTAGTTTAGCCAGACTGACTTTATTTCAGTAGTTAATCAGTTATGGAATAAGTTAAGAAGTCCCTTCATGTTCATTTTTAATGGTAAAGATCATCCACAAACATTTCCCAAATCTTTGGACAACATATATACACTGCCAGACATTGAGATATTCAACATACAATTGTGAATTAGTTTGTGAATTTTGTGTGCAGTTTGGCAAAGGTTTAGGAATTTTAAAATAATTTTAGATTAAGAACACTGTTAGGTAATTTTTGTCTCCCTTTATAGCTGGATGGTCTAACCTAGCCTAGTTTTAATGCATTAAAGCAGACTGTTGAAATCTTTTAAATTATGCTTTTTGTCACACTAATTTTATTAGTTGGTAGGCACTAGCTATAGTATCATCTTAAATATTATCATCATATTTATATTAAGCATAAATAAATAATAATTTTAAGCATCAAACAAAACGTCTTTTGTTTTCTCAGCAAATTTCCTCTTCTATTACAGGAGATTAACAAAATGGTTTGTGTGTGGTCATATTAATGTCTACACTTAAAGATAAAACTATTTAACAAATGAAATGTACAAATTCTTTTTGCAAATAAATGACAACAGATTATAATAGTTTCAATAAGGCCATTGTAGGAATATATTTACGAATTGCTATTTATCTACTACTTAAACTACACAATAAGTCCGAAACTGAAATAATCTTCTCTGAGAACCATTTTTCTTTGTAACTTTGTAACTTTAAAAAAGCAACAAAAAATGTATTTCCCTTTAAATGGAAGGCTACTGAAAGTCACAATATATAGCATTCATTTCTGCTTTACCATTAGCAAAAGGAACATGATGTTTATTGCTTGCACTTGCATAGCCTTATTTCAGGTCATTAATTTGTGTAAAACTACCAGGATTGTATTTTTTAATAAAATAAAGCCTTAATGAGTCAAGTTGGAAAAGTTTGAATGCTAAGAAACTTTATAATAATGTTGAATTGTACTTATGACTCACTGATAATAGGAAAACCAAAGTAGAATATTCTAGTTTTCAGAAACACATTGCATAAATATTCAAAAATTAATAACTTACTGGTCACCAAGTAGTTTTAGTACGGTATATATATAATTTATATATGTATTATATACACTTTCATAATGGCTTTAAAAAATATATATCTGTTTATGTGTGTTATATGTGTATTTATGTCATTTCAATACCAAATTCTTGACCCAAACTAGTTTTTAAAAATTAATTAAGCAAACACACTTTAAATCTATTAGGATTAGGATTAAAATAAACCAACTTTTTACATGTATAAATCTTTCTCTATACTTTAAAATCAAGACCTTGTAATTTAAAAAAAAATAAGTATCTAAACTCATAATTTATTATAGACTTTTGCTTCAACGCTTACATTAAATGTAAATGTAAGTTACAATAAGACAGATTAACAAAGTAGCATTTGTAAGGTGCACAAAGGATTAGCTGCATTCTTGACTATGGTTTACATTTTAACTTTGTACATCACAAGCTAGAAACTAACTCATCTCAAACCAAAATCCAAGACAGAATATGAACTTGCATGATTGTTGTGAAAATAAAAGAAACACACACACACACATTAGAACAAAAGAAATCAATGTTTCTTGGCTTTTGGTGTTAAGGCAGTTTTAGATGGTGCTTTCAGGGACTTTTTAGACTGGTTGGGTTTAGCTGGAAGTTTTTTGCTACTGCTGCTGGAGGCTGCCTTGAGCTTTGACAAAAGTTCTGGGCTAGGCTTTGTTCCTGAAGCAGTTGTGTGACACTTGGGAGAGCTTTCAACTTTCTGCGCTTCTTGCTAAAAAAAAAATGTTGAAAAAAAAAAGGATTTTTGCTAAGACTAGTTTTACTTTTATAACATTAAATATTATTAAATATTATTAAATATTAAATATTATTAAATATTATTACATTTTATTAAATATTATTAAATTTATTCATCACTTTTTGGATATGAAAAGATTAATATGGTAGATATACACATCAAAACTTGGTGGTCAACATTAAATATTATTCATCACTTTTTTGGATATGAAAAGATTAATATGGTAGATATACACATGAAAGGTTGGTGGTCAACATTAAATATTATTCATCACTTTTTTGGATATGAAAAGATTAACATGGTAGATATACACATGAAAGGTTGGTGGTCAACATTAAATATTATTCATCACTTTTTTGGATATGAAAAGATTAACATGGTAGATATACACATGAAAGGTTGGTGGTCAACATTAAATATTATTCATCACTTTTTTGGATATGAAAAGATTAATATGGTAGATATACACATGAAAGCTTGGTGGTCAACATTAATATTATTTCTAAATAATAAAAAAAATCAGGGAAAGTAAGAAACTAGGAAAATTTGCATCACGCAGCGCAGTTTCACAAAATGCAGTCAAGCCTGACCCCCTGTTTCATTTCTGCCAAGTCAAACTTCTGACCTCATTCAACAAAACAAGCTGTTGAGAACTGCCACACCATGAAACCACTATGAAGTTAAAATTATCAATATTGGACTTAAATATTTCCTACAGCTACACATTAAGAAGATGATGATGATGAATGGAATTAAAATTTAGTGTCAGTTTAATAGCCTTTTTTTTAAATTCTTGCCCAAACACCCACTCAAATCAGAACTAAAAAACTAATTTTTACCTTTCCATTATGATTGACATTGGTGGGTGTCAAAGCTTTTAATCTATTTATTGCACTTGATTCTTCACTATCAGAGGATGAGGCTTCACTTTCAATGTGCTTTTTTCTGTATTCTTTCATTAGTTCTAGAACATTACCATGTTCCTTTTTTTTCCCCTGCATCAAAAAATGTAATTTTTAAAATAAATAATAATAATAAACTGTAAATATTGAAACCAAACACTTAACAAAAGATAAATATAACAACTAAATAGACTATTTCTTTAGTATTTTTACTTTATTTATAAGGTTTTAGTGATGCCAAATGTCCAAATCGTAAATAGAAACAAAAAACAATGAAATGAATGCAGAATGAAAATTGTGATAACTTTTCCAGAAATATTACCATTCAGAATTACATACAACAGGTTGAACTAGAGAGAAACATTTTTGGTATTTGCATGTAATTATTTTTGTGTAAATTGAGTACCCGGTACTATATTTGATAATTTGGAAATATTTTTATTCAGTAAGATTATTTACATCCAACTATTGTTTGGTTGTTTTGATCTATCTTTAATATTGTCTTTTTAAAATAAAAATGTTAAAATCATTTATTTTGAGGTCACTGGTACTGTTAATTTTAATTGCAACTGATTCTAATGAGTTCTATGAAATTCTTGCATATGCTGGGGAAATAAACAATTTATTAAAAGGCTTACATTTAGTTACCCACACATAATTCTTGTACATAACAGTTTTAACTTGGGCATCAGGAAGATACTAGCTTTTACTTACCCATAAATATATTATTATGTATGAGCTTGTCCTTTAAAACTGACTTTTTAAAACAAGTTTGAGAGAATGCCTTTAGAAATTAGAAAAATAGGCAATAATCTTTTGTATAGAAGGAGTGTGCCTAACATTTAAGATAAGAAGATATGGAAGTTCTGGAAAAGCTCAGCAATCATGAAAATTAATTGAGGCAACAGGAAAAGAAGCTAATTAGAAAGTGCTAAACATTCTGTGAAGAAGAAGAAACACAAATTACACCGAAAAAAAAAGACTTTTGTAGCTAATATTTTGTTTACTTGTCTCTATAATTAAGCATTATTATACTGTCATTTTTAAATATACAATTATTGGGCTGCACTATAATATATTTGCATAATAAATATTTAGCAATAATAGCTGGGCTTTATAAAACAAGTATGTTACTCATGGGCCTCAAAGCTGGCGACATGTATAAGCTGGTCAACTGGTGGGCTAAAACAAGGGGGACCACACAGGTTTCTTTTAGACCATAATAGTAAACCTTAACTGGGGCACTGCAGTACCAAGTAAAATTACAAATACACATGGCCGCAGCATAACACACAGGGGAACATCCACTTGGATGGGGGAAGGGAGTTGCCCTAAGACAAATGTCTTCCCTCCGGGCTCAGAGAAATAAAAGCCTAGAGCATAGAGCTCAAGGAAAAGACTTTAAACTTTAGATAAAATCTGCAAGGCTTATATAGTTCAGGGACTTTAAGAAGAGGAATTACACTGACTTCTCACTTATATAGAGAACCATAATGGGTACTAAACACCAGTAAATATAACAGTAGGTGCATATTGTAGGCCCTACTGGCCACACAATCCCTTTTACATTTTGGCAGACCATAAACTTTTTTACTTAAAAAAAACAGATTTCCAATAATTACAGTCTAAAATATTATTCTATTTAAATTCACATCTAATAATTAAAGTGATGGTGTAAACTACACAATTTAGTGTGCTCTATTTTACCGTGAACCACTCGTGATTTAGAACTTCTCCAGCTGACAGTCGATAAGCAGGATTTCTGACAAGCATGGCCTGAAGTAAATCCTTGGCTGAAATGTGATGCTCAAATAAAGGTATGTGTTTTGGTGATAAGCCATTCAAATAAACAACGTGATATCTAGGTAGCAGCTGGTTTCACTGCTAGACAAGAAGCTATGAAACTAGACTATTTATATACATGCATTAAAGAAAAAGCAAAATAAAAAAAGATATCCTAATCAATAAACAAGATATTGATAGAATGAAGTGATACCTCTTTTTGTTTTAAGCCTACAAATTTCACTGACTAATAAGCTGTTCAATATAACTACTGGCTACATTCATATACAAAATTGATTGAAAAAAAAATGATTGCACACTAGCTAACTAGTAGTTCTTAATGCTGAGCATTGGTTAGTATACTACATTTGAGTATACATTGTTGATGGTATAGTGCTGCAGTAACCTTACTATATTGCCAATTATGAATTAAAATTGCATATTATAGCTCATTTTTGGAAACTAACATTCATAGAAAGTCAAAATCTCATTTGAAAGAATGTCTCAAAACATTACAAGTAATGAATATTTTCAAAAACCTGAGATTACCTAGAAAAAAAAGGATAATGTGAAATAAAATTGCAAACAGTGTCTGTTATCCATTTAAAAAAAATCCTAATAATAATGGTATTGATATAAATCCTTTCTCACTAATATTATGCTCACGTTTTAAAAAAATCACACACACACACACATTAGATAGTTTTACAATTATTCACAAACAAACTAAAATCAAGAAAATAAATTAGCAATGATAATGTGCAGAGAATAAAGGTAAAATGAGAGATTCTGTATATAAGATGACCAAAAAAAGGCACATTTAAAAAGTGTATGCCTATTTATTAGAACAAAATAGTGTTTTTGAAAAGTACTTGATAGTAGTCATTTTACACACTGTTACGAAACGTAAATTCCCTACATTGTAATGTTAATAAACCAACTAAATCATTTAAGCGAATTGCGTTTAAACGATATAAATATTTCTCAGCTCAAAGTTTCCCCCGGGTTTTTCCTAACCTAATTTGAGCATTATTGTTTTTTATTAACCTCGATAAAAACATGAACTGTTCACGCGAGTACAGCATGTCAAGGTCGATCGGTCTCTCCTTATTTTGTTAGAGCATTATTGCTTGTTCTTAATAAAAAGTATCTGATCACGCAGTCAACATGCAGGCTTGATTAAAATATTCGTGTCACTAGACTGTCTGGTTTTTCCAACGATTGACCCGTAATATATTTCTACGCGATTCGACACTTTTAGTCAGTTCTTGGCGTACAGCCGTTCGGATAACATCTAATATTAAGTCTCTGAGAATCGTTTCTATTTGAGTTGTATTATGAAAGATTTATTATTCTACTATTAACTACAATGCTATATGTTCATTGAGGATATTCATTACTAATTGGAATATGTGTATTTCTTGATTGTGTATATAATATTATTTGGATTCCTACTGGATTGATGTTGTAAATTAAACCAAATTTATCGTTGCTTTCTACACAACTTGGTTAACGTCAATATTTCAAAGTTATATACATGTGTGTATGTGTAATGTTTATTCAACTATATTAATAATCTACACTACCACTCAACATCAAGGTTCTTGCTGTATAATATGAGCCACATAAATAATTATACATGAAGTAAATCAACTGTAAACTCTAAAACTACGCTATGTGAATTGCCAGGGGATTATAAGAACCAGGAATACTCTAGACAACTACAAATAAACTTCAGAATGATATAATAAGATCTTCACTAATACAAGGATACTCACACTAACAATAACAATACTATAACTATCATTTTCATAAATTGAATGGGGGCTCTAGCCGTAATAACATTATAAATTATAATTATACTTGTGTGATAAATAGAAGGTCTCATCCATAATTTATTATGGTGAATAAATTGCCTTGTAATAAAATGGGGGCTCGTCCGGGATTTACTAACAAACGTTTAGAGGATTTACTTCAACTTCAAGAATCGTTATACTATTTACACAAACTATTTACAACTGCCGTAATACATACTCGTAACTTGGATGGATTGTGTTGGAAAATATGAACAATATACAATATACTAAAGATTGTGATTGAATTGAACATTGCTATTGAGAATCGGAAAACTTAACTATTCAGCCTGGAAAATTATCTTGTGTATTACCTTATCAAACAAAGTAACTCTAAGAAAGTATTATTTTTATGACCTTGTTGTGACAAATCTGAACTGTGTGGTGTAGTGAATTATTCAAAGGACAGAAAGTAAGTTGGACTCTTTATTGTATTATTAACAAGATTTATAGTAACTTTTAATATATAAAATGGAAGCCACAAATAATCTTACATTGGATCCAGAGATATTTGATCTAACCTCAGAACAGCTTAATAAAATGTCAATGATACAATTAAAAGAATTGGCTAAATCATTGGGCATTTCTATCACAGAAACTAGGCCATCAAAAACTAAATTACTTCAAGAGGTAACTGAGTGTTTAAGAAAACAAGGTACACTAATTATTGAAGAAACTACTGCTAATGATAACATTAATGATGAATCAGATGATGAATTACCTTTTCCTATAAAACAAAGAGTAAAGCATACAACTGGTGACTTAAGTGAAGAATTGAAATTTAAACTTGAGTTAAGAAAGATGGAATTAGAGATGGAAAGAGAAAACAAGAGAATTGAGATGGAAAGAGAAATAGCAAGAGAGAAAATAGCAAGCCAAGAAAGAATTGAGCTAGCAAGGTCTCGTACGTCAAATCATTCGAATGCAAGCTCTGAAGCAGATGCAGAACTGTATAAGTTTAAGAAACATATTCCAGTTTTTGAAGATAATTCGGTGGAAGAGTTCTTCATGATTTTCGAGAGAAACGCTAGAGACTATCAATTTCCCGAGGGCAAGAAAGCTATACTTCTACGCTCAGCTCTGATCAAAGGAAAGGCACTTGATGTTGTATTAAGTCTTACTGAAGAGGAATTGTATGATTATGAACTGATCAAGAATAGAGTACTGCTAAGTTATGCATTAACACCTGAAAAATATAGAAAAGTTTTTCGCGAGTCTAAGAAAGAACAGGAACAATCCCATGTTGATTTTCTAAGACAGAAAAAGAAATATTTTGAAAGATGGATTCGATCCAAAGGTGTAAACAAAGACTTTGATAAATTAGCTAATCTTATGCTAATGGAAGACTTTAACAATAACATCAGAGGTGACGTAAGAATACATTTAGCAGACAAAGGTGTAGAACAAGTAGAAACAGCAGCAGTAATGGCAGACGAATACGTTATTATCCATTCCAGCAATAAATTTACAACAGTTGATAAATCAAAATTCCAGAATCGAGATATGAAGGTAGAAAAGAAAACCATAAATCCAAATGAATCCTATCAATCAAAGAGACATCAGCAGAGCAATGAAGGTCCAACAAATTCCAAGCCAACCTGTAGCCATTGTAAACGAATTGGACATACTAAGGAAAAGTGCTGGATATTGAATGGGAACCCGAATAAAAAGAATGTTGTCTTATCGTATGTAGCAATGCCAAAACAAAGAACTCATGAAAATGTAAAGAAGGATATTAGAACTCAAACAGAGATACCTAGTGCTAATGCAGATAACCTGACAAAACACACGTATCTAGGAAACTTGAAACCAGAAATAGTTCCTGAAATAGAGACAATGGTTTTCAATAATTCCAATGCTAATCTGAGCTCCAAGGAGTCTATATCAGATAGAACCACCATGAGTACTAAACATACCTCTTACAAAAATAACTTGGATACAGATCTCATCGATACTGAGATACCAAGCAATTGTTTACCATTCATTGAAGAAGGTACCGTGTCATCCATAATAAATGGTGTCACTAGTGAAAAGAACATCAGAATACTCCGTGATACAGGGGCTGAGGTTTCACTACTTTTAGAGAATACTGTTCCTACGTCACAATCGACATATACAGGACAGGATCTCACTATTCAAGGTGTAGGCCTATCAAGGAAAAATGTACAAGTTCCTTTGCATCAAATACAGCTGAAGAGTGCGTACTTCACTGGAAATGTAGTTGTGGGTGTGTACAAATCACTTCCGTTTAAAGGCGTTTCTTTAATACTGGGAAATGATATTGCTGGAGATGTGGTGCATTCCATATCCAAGAAAAAACAATACTTCAATAAAAGTGAGAGCTTTATCAAACCTATATGCATCGTCACGAGAGGTATGGCCCAACAACAAAAGTCTGTCGAAACCATGTCAAAGTCAAAAATAGAACCAGAAATTGACCTACAGGCAACTTTCCTGGCTGACATCTTGAGTGGTCCCTCAGTCAAGACTACTGAAAGTAATTTGTCACCTCGACAATTACTCCTATTAGAACAGAATAGAGATTCAGGAATTAAACACCTGAAGAAAAAGGTGATAACTGAACAGGAGGCAGAAATTAAAGGAAATGGATTTTTTCTGAAGGAGGGAATATTAATGCAAAAATGGAGAGATGTGAAATGTGATAATGACAATTGCAGAGAAGGAAGTCAGATTGTGGTACCAGCCATATATCGTAATGACATCTTACACATGGCTCATGATACGCCATATGCTGGTCATCTAGGAGTGAACAAGACTTACCGTCGAATTCTTCCGTACTTCTATTGGCCTGGACTACATCGTGACGTCACAAAATACTGCAAGTCATGCAATACATGCCAGATAGTTGGTAAACCTAACCAGACTATACCGGTAGCACCTCTAAAGCCAATACCTGCCTTTGCAGAACCATTTAGCCACTTGCTAATAGACTGTGTAGGTCCTTTGCCTAAAACAAAGACAGGACACCAGTACTTATTCACTATAATGTGCACTGCCACGAGATACCCTGAAGCTATTCCGCTACGCACCATTAACGCAGATAAGATATCTGACGCACTGATTGCATTTTGTTCAAGATACGGTCTTCCAAAGACTATACAGTCAGACCAAGGATCTAACTTTACATCAAAGCTGTTTAACCAGGTCTTAAAGAAACTAGGCATCCAACATGCAACTTCAACTGCGTACCATCCGCAAAGCCAAGGTGCCCTAGAAAGATATCATCAGACTCTGAAAACCATGCTCCGCACATACTGTTTTGAGAACACTGAAGACTGGGATCGCGGTATTCCATTCGCTCTTTTCGCGACTAGAGAAACTGTGCAGGAATCTCTTGGATTCAGTCCGTTCGAGTTAGTGTTTGGACATTCAGTTCGAGGACCTCTAAAACTGTTGCAGGAAACCTTGTTAAATTCTGATGAAGAGACTGGACTCGTAGCTTATGTGGAACAATTTAGCAATAGAATCTATCATGCTTTTAATCATGTTAAAGATAATCTTTTGCAGGCTCAGAAAAGAATGAAAGGGTACTATGATGTCAAGGCCAGATCCCGATGTTTCCATCCTGGTGATAAAGTCCTCATGTTGACCCAATTGTCTGGACAACCCCTGAGTGCAAAATATACAGGACCATATCAGGTTTTAGATAAAATCAGTGATGTAACATACATTGTAAAAACCCCTGATAGAAGGAAAACACAGAGACTGTGCCATATAAACATGCTAAAACCTTATGTTGTTAGGGAAGAACAAACTGACATTAGGCCAGTGAGTGCTATCAAAACTGTTGAAACACCCCCGCCTAAATTTAAAAAGACAATCATAGAAAGTAAACTTCAAAACACTGAAGCACTTAAAAACCTCAATGATAAACTGGCACATCTAGACTCAGGTGAACAGACTTCTATCAAGGCTTTAATCTATGATCATGTAAATTTGTTTAGTGATGTTCCTAACAAAACAACTTCGGTTACCCATGATGTAGTTTTTAAAGATGATAAGGTTAAACCTGTCAAACAACATCCTTATAGGGTTAATACCATACAACTTAAGAATAACTTACGTATTGGTAAAAGATCACATCGTCGCGGACACCCTACCGCGCATGTAACAAATGTATAAGGAAATAGATAACTTCATGTATATATTCTGATAATCCTAACTAAGAGAATTGGATCATTTAAAATTTAAATGCAGGAATATATGAATATGTTGTGATTATTTTATGCAATATCTTATGCCTTATTTTATGCCATGAATATTTCCATTTGCTAAAACAAATATTATTATTGTTGTAGAGAAAAAAAAAAAGAACCTAATAAGTTACTTATAAATATTATGGATTTATGAACATAAATTTTCTTTATTAGTAAGATAATGAATGAACAGAAATGTACATCCTTATTTTGAAACAATCAAACTATAGTTGTGATTATGTAAAAACCAAAATAGAGTAATGTGCATACACTTCACATGCTTACACACTTAAGATTAAATTCTTACTCTTAAGTTTATTTAAATATTAATTTCATTTAAGTTGAATTAATTAATGATTGAATTGTTTAATATGATAACATTAGTTATGCTGATTTTTACCTTATAAATAAGATGATGATGTTTATAAGGAATGATATCTCAGAGAGTATAATTTTTTTTAGAATAACGCGAACATGTGTTATGGTCTAAGGATAACTTGAGATCCTATATGATGAGGGTTTAATAGAATAAATTATTTCCCTTACTTGTCTTATTTAACGGACTACCCAGGTGGAGTCAGTTTTTTTTTTTGTATATTGTTTAGAACTAAAGTTAAGTGCAGGCGGTTCTAAAAGAAATTGCACACTTCTATTGTTTAGTATGCAATGTTCTTTTCCTTTTGGTATGGGCGACTGTTACGAAACGTAAATTCCCTACATTGTAATGTTAATAAACCAACTAAATCATTTAAGCGAATTGCGTTTAAACGATATAAATATTTCTCAGCTCAAAGTTTCCCCCGGGTTTTTCCTAACCTAATTTGAGCATTATTGTTTTTTATTAACCTCGATAAAAACATGAACTGTTCACGCGAGTACAGCATGTCAAGGTCGATCGGTCTCTCCTTATTTTGTTAGAGCATTATTGCTTGTTCTTAATAAAAAGTATCTGATCACGCAGTCAACATGCAGGCTTGATTAAAATATTCGTGTCACTAGACTGTCTGGTTTTTCCAACGATTGACCCGTAATATATTTCTACGCGATTCGACACTTTTAGTCAGTTCTTGGCGTACAGCCGTTCGGATAACATCTAATATTAAGTCTCTGAGAATCGTTTCTATTTGAGTTGTATTATGAAAGATTTATTATTCTACTATTAACTACAATGCTATATGTTCATTGAGGATATTCATTACTAATTGGAATATGTGTATTTCTTGATTGTGTATATAATATTATTTGGATTCCTACTGGATTGATGTTGTAAATTAAACCAAATTTATCGTTGCTTTCTACACAACTTGGTTAACGTCAATATTTCAAAGTTATATACATGTGTGTATGTGTAATGTTTATTCAACTATATTAATAATCTACACTACCACTCAACATCAAGGTTCTTGCTGTATAATATGAGCCACATAAATAATTATACATGAAGTAAATCAACTGTAAACTCTAAAACTACGCTATGTGAATTGCCAGGGGATTATAAGAACCAGGAATACTCTAGACAACTACAAATAAACTTCAGAATGATATAATAAGATCTTCACTAATACAAGGATACTCACACTAACAATAACAATACTATAACTATCATTTTCATAAATTGAATGGGGGCTCTAGCCGTAATAACATTATAAATTATAATTATACTTGTGTGATAAATAGAAGGTCTCATCCATAATTTATTATGGTGAATAAATTGCCTTGTAATAACACATACTATAATAAAAAGACATATTTGTAGTGAAGAAATAGGAAGAATGTGTTTTTATTGTGTTACGAAACGTAAATTCCCTACATTGTAATGTTAATAAACCAACTAAATCATTTAAGCGAATTGCGTTTAAACGATATAAATATTTCTCAGCTCAAAGTTTCCCCCGGGTTTTTCCTAACCTAATTAGAGCATTATTGTTTTTATTAACCTCGATAAAAACATGAACTGTGCATGCACCTACAGCGTGTCAAGGCCGTCCGGTCTCTCCTTATTTTGTTAGAGCATTATTGCTTGTTCTTAATAAAAAACAATCTGGTCACGCAGTCAGCACGCAGGCTTGATTAAAATTCTCGTGTCACTAGCCTGGTTGGGTTTTCCAACGATTGACCCATGATATATTTCTACGCGATTCGACACTTTTAGTCAGTTCTTGGCTTGCATTCGATCTAGCAACATCAAATATTCTCCGCTCTGAGTATCATTTCTATTTGATTTGTTTGTTGGAAAATTTATTATTCTACTATTAACTACAATGCTATATGTTCATTGAGGATATTCATTACTAATTGGAATATGTGTATTTCTTGATTGTGTATATAATATTATTTGGATTCCTACTGGATTGATGTTGTAAATTAAACCAAATTTATCGTTGCTTTCTACACAACTTGGTTAACGTCAATATTTCAAAGTTATATACATGTGTGTATGTGTAATGTTTATTCAACTATATTAATAATCTACACTACCACTCAACATCAAGGTTCTTGCTGTATAATATGAGCCACATAAATAATTATACATGAAGTAAATCAACTGTAAACTCTAAAACTACGCTATGTGAATTGCCAGGGGATTATAAGAACCAGGAATACTCTAGACAACTACAAATAAACTTCAGAATGATATAATAAGATCTTCACTAATACAAGGATACTCACACTAACAATAACAATACTATAACTATCATTTTCATAAATTGAATGGGGGCTCTAGCCGTAATAACATTATAAATTATAATTATACTTGTGTGATAAATAGAAGGTCTCATCCATAATTTATTATGGTGAATAAATTGCCTTGTAATAAAATGGGTTTCGCTCGTCAGTGATTTACTAACAAACGTTTAGAGGATTTACTTCAACTTCAAGAATCGTTATACTATTTACACAAACTATTTACAACTGCCGTAATACATACTCGTAACTTGGATGGATTGTGTTGGAAAATATGAACAATATACAATATACTAAAGATTGTGATTGAATTGAACATTGCTTTTGAGAATCGGAAAACTTAACTATTCAGCCTGGAAAATTATCCTGTGTATTATCTTGTCAAACAAAGTAACTCTAAGAAAGTATTATTTTTATGACCTTGTTGTGACAAATCTGAACTGTGTGGTGTAGTGAATTATTCAAAGGACAGAAAGTAAGTTGGACTCTTTATTGTATTATTAACAAGATTTATAGTAACTTTTAATAATATATAAAATGGAAGCCACAAATAATCTTACATTGGATCCAGAGATATTTGATCTAACCTCAGAACAGCTTAATAAAATGTCGATGATACAACTAAAAGAATTGGCTAAATCATTGGGCATTTCTATCACAGAAACTAGGCCATCAAAAACTAAATTACTTCAAGAGGTAACTGAGTGTTTAAGAAAACAAGGTACACTAATTATTGAAGAAACTACTGCTAATGATAACATTAATGATGAATCAGATGATGAATTACCTTTTCCTATAAAACAAAGAGTGAAGCATACAACTGGTGAATTAAGTGAAGAATTGAAATTTAAACTTGAGTTAAGAAAGATGGAATTGGAGATGGAAAGAGAAAACAAGAGAATTGAGATGGAAAGTGAAAGAGAAAACAAGAGAATTGAGATGGAAAGAGAAAACAAGAGAATTGAGTTAGAAATAGCAAGAGAGAAAATAGCAAGCCAAGAAAGAATTGAGCTAGCAAGGTCTCGTACGTCAAATCATTCGAATGCAAGCTCTGAAGCAGATGCAGAACTGTATAAGTTTAAGAAACATATTCCAGTTCTTGAAGATAATTCGGTGGAAGAGTTCTTCATGATTTTCGAGAGAAACGCTAGGGACTATCAATTTCCCGAGGGCAAGAAAGCTATACTTCTACGCTCAGCTCTGAACAAAGGAAAGGCACTTGATGTTGTATTAAGTCTTACTGAAGAGGAATTGTATGATTATGAACTGATCAAGAATAGAGTACTGCTAAGTTATGCATTGACACCTGAAAAATATAGAAAAGTGTTTCGTGAGTCTAAGAAAGAACAGGAACAATCCCATGTTGATTTTCTAAGACAGAAAAAGAAATATTTTGAAAGATGGATTCGATCCAAAGGTGTAAACAAAGACTTTGATAAATTAGCTAATCTTATGCTAATGGAAGACTTTAACAATAACATCAGAGGTGATGTAAGAATACATTTAGCAGACAAAGGTGTAGAACAAGTAGAAACAGCAGCAGTGATGGCAGACGAATATGTTATTATCCATTCCAGCAATAAATTTACAACAGTTGATAAATCTAAATTCCAGAATCGAGATATGAAGGTAGAAAAGAAAACCATGAATCCAAATGAATCCTATCAATCAAAGAGACATCAGCAGAGCAATGAAGGTCCAACAAATTCCAAGCCAACCTGTAGCCATTGTAAACGAATTGGACATACTAAGGAAAAGTGCTGGATATTGAATGGGAACCCGAATAAAAAGAATGTTGTCTTATCGTATGTAGCAATGCCAAAACAAAGAACTCATGTAAATGTAAAGAAGGATGTTAGAACTCAAACAGAGATACCTAGTGCTAATGCAGATAACCTGACAAAATACACGTATCTAGGAAACTTGAAACCAGAAATAGTTCCTGAAATAGAGACAATGGTTTTCAATAATTCTAATTCTAATCTGAGCTCCAAGGAGTCTATATCAGATAGAACCACCATGAGTACTAAACATACCTCTTACAAAAATAACTTGGATACAGATCTCTTCGATACTGAGATACCAAGTAATTGTTTACCATTCATTGAAGAAGGTACCGTGTCATCCATAATAAATGGTGTCACTAGTGAAAAGAACATCAGAATACTCCGTGATACAGGGGCTGAGGTTTCACTACTTTTAGAGAATACTGTTCCTACGTCACAATCGACATATACAGGACAGGATCTTACTATTCAAGGTGTATCAAGGAAAAATGTACAAGTTCCTTTGCATCAAATACAGCTGAAGAGTGCGTACTTCACTGGAAATGTAGTTGTGGGTGTGTACAAATCACTTCCGTTTAAAGGCGTTTCTTTAATACTGGGAAATGATATTGCTGGAGATGTGGTGCATTCCATATCCAAGAAAAAACAATACCTCAATAAAAGTGAGAGCTTTATCAAACCTATATGCATCGTCACGAGAGGTATGGCCCAACAACAAAAGTCTGTCGAAACCATGTCAAAGTCAAAAATAGAACCAGAAATTGACCTACAGGCAACTTTCCTGGCTGACATCTTGAGTGGTCCCTCAGTCAAGACTACTGAAAGTAATTTGTCACCTCGACAATTACTCCTATTAGAACAGAATAGAGATTCAGGAATTAAACACCTGAAGAAAAAGGTGATAACTGAACAGGAGGCAGAAACTAAAGGAAATGGATTTTTTCTGAAGGAGGGAATATTAATGCAAAAATGGAGAGATGTGAAATGTGATAATGACAATTGCAGAGAAGGAAGTCAGATTGTGGTACCAGCCATATATCGCAATGACATCTTACACATGGCTCATGACGCGCCATATGCTGGTCATCTAGGAGTGAACAAGACTTACCGTCGAATTCTTCCGTACTTCTATTGGCCTGGACTACATCGTGACGTCACAAAATACTGCAAGTCATGCAATACATGCCAGATAGTTGGTAAACCTAACCAGACTATACAGGTAGCACCTCTAAAGCCAATACCTGCCTTTGCAGAACCATTTAGCCACTTGCTAATAGACTGTGTAGGTCCTCTGCCTAAAACAAAGACAGGACACCAGTACTTATTCACTATAATGTGCACTGCCACGAGATACCCTGAAGCTATTCCGCTACGCACCATTAACGCAGATAAGATATCTGACGCACTGATTGCATTTTGTTCAAGATACGGTCTTCCAAAGACTATACAGTCAGACCAAGGATCTAACTTTACATCAAAGCTGTTTAACCAGGTCTTAAAGAAACTAGGCATCCAACATGCAACTTCAACTGCGTACCATCCGCAAAGCCAAGGTGCCCTAGAAAGATATCATCAGACTCTGAAAACCATGCTCCGCACATACTGTTTTGAGAACACTGAAGACTGGGATCGCGGTATTCCATTCGCTCTTTTCGCGACTAGAGAAACTGTGCAGGAATCTCTTGGATTCAGTCCGTTCGAGTTAGTGTTTGGACATTCAGTTCGAGGACCTCTAAAACTGTTGCAGGAAACCTTGTTAAATTCTGATGAAGAGACTGGACTCGTAGCTTATGTGGAACAATTTAGCAATGGAGGAGTCTTAATTAGGTGTGACCTTTTAAACTGTAATGTTCGTGAACTTCCTGTTCTATTGTTAAACTAATAAACAAAAAACGCATGCTTTTGCTGGTGTTTGACAATTGATTTCAACCTCGACGGCCAGTTCTAGTCTTTTAGAATTATACAAAGGTTACAATATTAGTTATGAGGAATCCGTTTTTAACATCAAAAGTGAGTAGGCGATAATTAATACTCAAGTGTCAGTCGCGTGAGGTAAAATGTTTATTTGTTTACAAAATAAATGAGTCAAGAGTTGCGTTTTCTTGGTTATTAAAAAACAAAATGCGTAAATTCATAAAAACGAATAACAATAATTCTTTTCAAATCTTTTGCATTAAGCAATAAGTTTGATATTTTAAAAAGTTATTTTTCACTTCTGACTTCCACAATACATTTTTTTATTTTGTAAACATCTTTTGGAAATGAAATAAATTTTAATCCCCAACAAATTTGAGTACAACCAGTAAAGTAGCACACAGACATTGTTTCGAAGAAAATGATCCAATAAGAACGGAAATGTTATTTCATGTGACCTTTTATGCATGCATACACGTTAATACTTGTCCATAGAATCTATCATGTTTTTAATCATGTTAAAGATAATCTTTTGCAGGCTCAGAAAAGAATGAAAGGGTACTATGATGTCAAGGCCAGATCCCGATGTTTCCATCCTGGTGATAAAGTCCTCATGTTGACCCAATTGTCTGGACAACCACTGAGTGCAAAATATACAGGACCATATCAGGTTTTAGATAAAATCAGTGATGTAACATACCTTGTAAAAACCCCTGATAGAAGGAAAACACAGAGACTGTGCCATATAAACATGCTAAAACCTTATGTTGTTAGGGAAGAACAAACTGACATTAGGCCAGTGAGTGCTATCAAAACTGTTGAAACACCCCCGCCTAAATTTAAAAAGACAATCATAGAAAGTAAACTTCAGAACACTGAAGCACTTAAAAACCTCAATGATAAACTGGCACATCTAGACTCAGGTGAACAGACTTCTATCAAGGGTTTAATCTATGATCATGTAAATTTGTTTAGTGATATTCCTAACAAAACAACTTTGGTTACCCATGATGTAGTTTTAAAAGATGATAATGTTAAACCTGTCAAACAACATCCGTATAGGGTTAATCCCATACAACTTGAACACATCCGTAAAGAAATTGATTATATGCTGAGCAATGATATAATTACTCACAGTAACAGTGATTGGTCATCCCCATGTGTGTTGGTTCCCAAATCTGATGGTTCACTACGCTTTTGTGTAGACTATAGGAAATTAAACCAAGTGACAAAAACAGATTCGTATCCCATACCACGGATAGATGATTTAATCGATAGAGTAAGCACTGCAAACTATGTAACTAAGATTGACTTACTAACAGCTTATTTCCAAATCCCATTAACAGATAGGGCTCAGGAGGTATCAACTTTTGTTACTCCTGATGGATTATATAAGTTTAAAGTAATGCCATTCGGAATGGTCAATGCTCCAGCTAGTTTTCAAAGACTAATAAACACTATTATCCATGATATCCCACAATGCCATGCATATCTGGACGATATCGTAGTGTTCAGTAATAACTTTAATGATCATCTACATCAGTTAAAACTATTATTCCAAAAACTAAAACAGGCTAATCTTACTATAAACCTAGTTAAAAGTCAATTTTGCCATGCAGAAATTGAATATTTAGGTCATGTAGTGGGTAATGGCAAAGTAAAACCAGTGAATGCCAAAGTCAAAGCTATACAGGAATTCCCTGTCCCTAAAACGCAGAAACAACTTCGAGGATTTCTGGGTATGGCCGGGTACTACAGGAAGTTTTGTAAAAACTTTTCTATTATCACTTGCCCTTTGACAAATCTCTTGAGAAAGAAAAATCAATTTAAGTGGACTCAGGAATGTGACCAAGCCTTTAATGATATAAAAGACATACTGACCAAGGCACCAGTATTAGTCTCACCTGATTATACTAAACCCTTCAGAATAACGGTAGACTCGTGTAATACAGGAATGGGCGCGGTAATCTCACAAATAGGAGATGATTCACTTGAACATCCCATTAGCTTTTGTTCAAAAAAATTTAACCCACATGAGGTAAATTATAGCACAATAGAGCAGGAATTACTAGGACTTATCCAAGCATTGAAACATTTCAATTACTATGTAAATGGTTCTCAGTTCCCAATCGAGATATTCACTGATCACAATCCACTAGTATTTCTTTCCCGCATCAAACAAAATCAGCGCATTCTAAGATGGAGTTTGTTTATTCAAGCTTACAACTTAAAAATAACTCACTTATCTGGAAAAGATAACATCGTCGCGGACACCCTATAGCGCATGTAACAAATGTATAAGGAAATAGATAACTTCATGTATATATTCTGATAATCCTAACTAAGAGAATTGGATCATTTAAAATATAAATACATGAATATGTTGTGATTATTTTATGCAATATCTTATGCCTTATTTTATGCCATGAATACTTTCATTTGCTAAAACAAATATTATTATTGTTGTAAGAAAAAAGAAAGAACCTAATAAGTTACTTATAAATATTATGGATTTATGAACATAATTTTTCTTTATTAGTAAGATAATGAATGAACAGAAATGTACATCCTTATTTTGAAACAATCAAACTATAGTTGTGATTATGTAAAAACCAAAATAGAGTAATGTGCATACGCTTCACATGCTTACACACTTAAGATTAAATTCTTACTCTTAAGTTTATTTAAAAATTAATTTCATTTAAGTTGAATTAATTAATGATTGAATTGTTTAATATGATAACATTAGTTATGTTGATTTTTACCTTATAAATAAGATGATGATGTTTATAAGGAATGATATCTCAGAGAGTATAATTTTTTTAGAATAACGCGAACATGTGTTATGGTCTAAGGATAACTTGAGATCCTATATGATGAGGGTTTAATAGAATAAATTATTTCCCTTACTTGTCTTATTTAACGGACTACCCAGGTGGAGTCAGTTTTTTTTTGTATATTGTTTAGAACTAAAGTTAAGTGCAGGCGGTTCTAAAAGAAATTGCACACTTCTATTGTTTAGTATGCAATGTTCTTTTCCTTTTGGTATGGGCGACTGTTACGAAACGTAAATTCCCTACATTGTAATGTTAATAAACCAACTAAATCATTTAAGCGAATTGCGTTTAAACGATATAAATATTTCTCAGCTCAAAGTTTCCCCCGGGTTTTTCCTAACCTAATTAGAGCATTATTGTTTTTATTAACCTCGATAAAAACATGAACTGTGCATGCACCTACAGCGTGTCAAGGCCGTCCGGTCTCTCCTTATTTTGTTAGAGCATTATTGCTTGTTCTTAATAAAAAACAATCTGGTCACGCAGTCAGCACGCAGGCTTGATTAAAATTCTCGTGTCACTAGCCTGGTTGGGTTTTCCAACGATTGACCCATGATATATTTCTACGCGATTCGACACTTTTAGTCAGTTCTTGGCTTGCATTCGATCTAGCAACATCAAATATTCTCCGCTCTGAGTATCATTTCTATTTGATTTGTTTGTTGGAAAATTTATTATTCTACTATTAACTACAATGCTATATGTTCATTGAGGATATTCATTACTAATTGGAATATGTGTATTTCTTGATTGTGTATATAATATTATTTGGATTCCTACTGGATTGATGTTGTAAATTAAACCAAATTTATCGTTGCTTTCTACACAACTTGGTTAACGTCAATATTTCAAAGTTATATACATGTGTGTATGTGTAATGTTTATTCAACTATATTAATAATCTACACTACCACTCAACATCAAGGTTCTTGCTGTATAATATGAGCCACATAAATAATTATACATGAAGTAAATCAACTGTAAACTCTAAAACTACGCTATGTGAATTGCCAGGGGATTATAAGAACCAGGAATACTCTAGACAACTACAAATAAACTTCAGAATGATATAATAAGATCTTCACTAATACAAGGATACTCACACTAACAATAACAATACTATAACTATCATTTTCATAAATTGAATGGGGGCTCTAGCCGTAATAACATTATAAATTATAATTATACTTGTGTGATAAATAGAAGGTCTCATCCATAATTTATTATGGTGAATAAATTGCCTTGTAATAATTGTTAAATATTTCTCTTTTTTTAGTCGACATCAGTTACGCTTAAAATTTTCTCAAGGATTTGATAAAAAACAATTAATAAATTTGATTTTCAAACCTTGTTCACTAACAGCTTCCCATTGAGGTTCTTCAAATTTTGGGCCATTTTTGCATATGGATTCATTGGGTCCATTATCTTTAGGATATTGTGTAAGTCTGATATACAAAAAAAATTAGGTTTTTTTTACTTTTAGCAGAAATATTTAACTATATAAAAATTAACTTTTTTTTAAAATATTTATCATTCTTTACATGACTTTCCTCAAACAGTGATATAAGTTATACTAATAATACATTATGCATATAACTTTTTAAACATTAATTCATATCACAAATTTATATTTAATTTTTTATGCCTGATATTCATACCACTTGTTCTTTTAATTGTAAATGTAACACATTAAAACTGTTTAAGTCCAAAGAAATATACAACTTACAAATAATACATTATAATTCCCATTGCCCATACATCTACACGAAAAGAATATGTTGAATTCATTTCTGGAGCTGCAAAATAAAAGAAAAAAAACTATGAAATAGATTTAAAATTTTTCAGTTTTGTTTTTTAGAAATAATGAGTAACATGCAGTTTTCAGATTTTCTAAGTCATTATTAATATAAAAATAAAAAGTAAAATATTACAATTAAGTGTATTATTATAATGCACTTTAATAATCTAAAAATAACTAAATAAAAAATCAATAAAACCTACTTAATACTGTAATAAGTGTGAAAAAAATAAAATAATACATTTGTATAGTCTTAATAAGGTAGTTAACTGAAGAGGAATATTTCACTAACCCATATAAGAAGGTGTACCACAGTATTGCTCTTGCATATTTTCAAAGGAATTATTTGTCTGCTGGGTGGACAGACCAAAATCTGATACCTGAAGTAAAAAGAAACTTTGACATTACCAAATGATTATGGTTCAAATAACATAAGTATAGATAAATCCATGCTTTTTTTTTCTTTTATTTTGTAAATTCAAGAAGTAAACTGCTGTTAAGTATGATACCTCATTAAAACCTCATTAAAGGGTGGTTTAAAAAAAAAGCAATGGAACCTGAACAAATAAAGATTAAAATTTTCTTAGAAATAGCCTCAAGGTCTTTTAGAGAAAATGTGGGGTATTTATTTTTAACGTAATCAAATATATATAATTAGATAAATGAGCTATACCAGTGTGATCACGTCCAATACCTTTATTTTAATATCTTTCTTGTCTTGAAATTCGTCAGCTATCAAAATGTTTTCAAGCTTCAAATCTCTATGCAGAATACCTGGGGCAAGTGGTAAAAAAGAAGTGAGTTCCTTAATTCTTAAACAAAGCTAATAAAAGGAATAAATATATTCTTAAATATTACTGGTAGGCTGAATATAAATTTTAGGCCAGATTTATTTGTACTTTGTATCCATTAATCCAATGTGCTTTCTCTTACAGAAGCACACTATATTGATCCAATAATGGTCCAATATAGTGTGCTTTAGGCTAGTATTCCATGGAAAATGAAAAACATCTATTTCACTCAAGCAGGTCACTTGACAATTTTTCATATCTATAAAAACACTTTTCTGAAGGGCTCACCTATTTTTTTGTCACGACTATACAGAATTCAAAGAAATTACAGTAGACTTCAATGATTTCACTTGCTCTCAAAGACTATTTTAAGTTTATACTTACTCATTGTAATATAAAATCTTCACTTACCTACTTGATGTAAATATTTAATGGCTTCTGCTAAATTTGACATAACAATTTTAGTTTCTTCTTCACTGAAAGCACCCTGTTTTTTCAGAACATTTGCCAGGTCACCTCCCTTACACAACTCCATAATCAAAAACATTTTCTGACAAAAATACATTAATATTAAATCAACTAATTGCATGATCTTAACAGACATGCTTGAAATGTGCATACTATACTAACAGTATAAAAAAGGAAACCAATTTTTTAAGCCCATACAGAATTAGACAACTTAATATTTGTTTTCACATGAACACAAAATCATAACAACAAAATTCTAAACGTATAAATCAAGAATCATAATAAAAAATGATAACAAAACTAAAGATGTTACACAGAAAGACTGACCGTGTCAGTTTAATAGTTAACAAAAACAATGACAAGGTGATATATTTTTGTAAACCGTTTTGACTTACCTTAGATGATTCAATTACCTCCCTTAAGTGAATGATATTTTTATGGTTAACTCTTTTAAATATTGACACTTCTTTCTCCAACTGTCTTAAACCTGAACTGCCAGCCTAAATTAGAATACATTTTGTTTCTTTAAATAACTTATAAATTATTTTTCATTTAAGGTGCACTATTTATATTTATATTATCTTTTTTTTTGTTTGCACTTAAACCCAAAATGAAAATTTAGATTGAGAAAAGAAATGTTTATAACATGCAGGGCTAAACCAAAATAGTTGGTTTACTATTCTACTTTTATTCTTTCAAATATATAGATTTTGGATTTTAAAAAAAATTTGAAACCTATAATTACCGGTACATTTGCAAATAAATTTACTACAAAAAATTGCTACATTGTACTACAATAACTGTTTGAAAAAGATATGTAGATAAAATAAAAATAAAGGTGTAAAAAGGTTTAAGAAATTAACAATAAAATGCTCAATGTCGTCCACAATTAATATTTCAAGGGATAGAGATGCGGTCATTAGGTTTATGTGAATATGTAAATATTTTTTTTTTAAGTTTTAGCAAAAAACTAGCAATTAACTGATTTATAGCATCTCAAAACTGAAGATTAAAAGAAATTTGAAGTAAATTCCCTAAAATTGCTATGTTTATCTGACATGTAATTAATAAGCTTAAGCAATTGCAAATCCAATTTTACATATTAAAAAAAAAGAAATAAAATTTTTGGTTTGTTATAGTAAAATTTCTCCCTGAATTGTTGATAATGATAGCAATTGGGACAAACTTTTGTTCTAGTGTCAAAAAGAATTTTATGTTATCCCATATTCATATTTATTCACATACTAAATATTTCTAAAGTGTATGCATCATCACTTAATTTCTTAATCTATTTGGTAACATTTTAAACCTTAAAAAAATACATTTATTGTTTTTTCTGGACTGCAAATAGTACTTTCCTAGTTTCTTTAAAAATACATATTTTATTTAGCACTATTAATAACAAGGCGGCTGTTTAGCAAAGTCGACAGCGAGCTCAACTCCCAAGCGCCGCATCAGGGGTTGGACCCTCGGTGCAGACAGCTATAAATCCACCGCCAACTTGGAGAGGAAATGGGCGCCGCCAAGTCTACCAAGCCCAAGAGAGGATTAATGGACACCCAGTGTCCATTAGCTCCCCCCAACGACCGTCAAGGTTAAGGGACTAAGAAAAAAAAAAAAATTAATAACAGTTAGTCTTCGAATGCGCTTTACATCGACTATACGTTATTAAAATATATCAAATAGATTTAAGTACCCGGTATGTTTTTAATTTTGTTTTAAAAATGTCAATATTATCTGTTTAATTGTATTTGAGGGTTTATTCCACCACAGCGGTGCTACGACGCTGTAGGAGCGAGCTGCAAATGTTTTTCTTTTCACTTTTGGTACCTTGAGTTGTTGTTGAATTTTGTTTGAATGCAGTCCCGTTTTCTCTGATGTGTGTAGCTAAGCCATGGATCTGATGCACTGTGGAGTTTGTCCATGTTATAGGTAGCCAATACAATGTCTTTAGACAGGTAGTTTCCGTCATTGTTCAGAACATTTTTTGCAGCCATGTTTTGGACCATTTGTAGTTATATTTCAAATCACAACTCTGGCAGTCCTAAGTACAGACAGCTGGTATAGTCTGAGAGATTACCAGGTCTGCCATTAATGTCTCACAGGCCTTTTTTGTTAGAATGTTTCTAATACTTTTTATTCTCTGACCATTCCAAATTTATTTTTTATTTGATCTATGAGGGTTAGATTTTTATCTAAATATACTCCAAGCCATTCAAAAGCTAAAGAACATCAAGGCCCCAAGAGAAGATGGCGTTTGTCCAGAAATACTAATTTACAGGGTTGGTACAGAAAAATTGCCTAAAAATTCCAGGAGTTTTCCAGGAGTGTACCAGAAGTTTTTCAGGAGTACATTGTTTGAAAAGCCAAGCTGAGCTCTTTAAAAAAAACAGACACCTCGCTACACTGCTTTTTTTTTTTACATTACGGGGACTAATATAGCCTACATCCCAAGTTTGGATCGGAAAAAAAAAATATCTAGTAAAAAAAAAAAACCATGGAGTGGCATCACTGGTGTCATCAACGTTTGCGCACAGAAATAAAAAGTGGCAAAGAGGGTTAACTCCAATAGGGCTTTCTGGAAAAGTGAAAGTACAATCTAAGAGCAGTGATTACGATTTTTTTTTATTAATAATTAATCTCCCCCTGAAAAATAAGGTGTTTTTAGTATTTTCCCAGGACTAAATGCAGTTTTTCCAGGGGTTTTAAGGTCCTGGAACACAACTTTTTGTTTTCCAGGAGTTTCAAACAGTTTCCAGGAGCTGTACGAACCCTGCTAAAGACATAAGAGAAAGCAAGTCCACGGGTATTACAACCTATACTCCAAGATATCTGGGACAAAGAGACAGCACCAGAGAGCTGGAGAAAAGGCATAATTGTAAAATTCCCCAAAGAAGGCGACCCGGGAGAATGCAACAATCGGCAAGGAATCACACTACTGTCCCTCACTAGTAAGATCTACTGCCGCATCATCCTACAACGAATTACCACCTCAGTAAAAATACTACGCCAAGAGCAAGCCGGTTTTCGTAAAGGAAGGTCATGCATAGACCACATTTTTGTTCTGCAACAGATCCTAGAGCAGACACAAGAATGGAATAGCCCTCTCTACACAGTGTTTATAGATTTTGAAAAGGCCTTTGACAGCCTACACAGAGACTCACTGTGGAAAATTGTAAGACACTATGGCATCCCACAGAAACTGGTAAAGATCATGCAATCCCTTTACGAAAACTTTGAATGCAGAGTGATCCACAACAATGAACTCTCAGACCCCTTTTATGTAAAGACGAGAGTAAAACAGGGATGCTCCCTATCACCCACCCTTTTTGCTCTTGCAATAGTCTGGATCCTTTAACAGACCACACAGGGCAAGCGACAAGGCATCCAATGGTCTCTCTCCTCAATACTAGAAGACATTGACTACGCAGATGACAAAGCCCTTCTATCCAGCAGACATTTAGATATTCAAACAAAGACAAGCAGTCTGAATAAGATAGCAAGCACCATAGGACTCAGGCTAAACAGACAGAAAACAAAGATTATAATGAAAAGCAACAAGGCTATCAACACCCCTGTCACTATAGACGAGGAAGAAATAGAGGATGTTAAGGAATGTACCTACCTAGGCAGTAAAATGACAACAAATGGTGACTGTGATCTGGAAATCAACAGCAGAATCAGCAAGGCAAAACAGGCCTTTGCACTGCTTAGACCAATATGGAGGATGTCAAGCTTTGGCCTCAAAACAAAAATAAGGATATTTAAGAGCAATGTCCTCAGCGTCCTACTGTATGGGTCGGAGTGCTGGAAAACCACAAATACCATAGAAAGGAAACTAGAGATGTTCCAGACACAAAGCCTTTGCTGCATATCAAATGAGGATCTACATGAGAAAACAGGAGTTATCCCATTAACAGAGAGCATTTCAGCAAGGAGATGGATGGGACACGTCTGCAGAATGTCAGCTGGCTCCCTCCCAAGGACAGCCCTGAGATGGCCCCCCCCCACCCCCCTCCCCCCCCCCCCCCCCCCCCCCATGGAAAAAGGTCGAAAGGCAGACCAAAGGAAACATGGAGAAGGACGGCAGAAAGGGACTTAAAGGCCAGAGGCCTGAACTTGGAGACAGCACCTCAAGCTGCAATAGAACGAGATAAATGGAGATCTTTGGCCTTCACCTCATGCGCCAGCCGACACGAAGAGGACTGAGAGAGAGAGATACTCCAAGATATTTTATTTAGTGGTTTTAATAATATTCTCCTTATTAAATGTTGAGTTATGTGCAAAAGTCTCAGCTCTAATAAATTTTAGCAATATGTTCTAAGTAACAAAAACATTAATTTGTATAATATTTTTAAGCTTTCAAACTCAAATATCTATCTACTACAACACATTAAATATTATGTTTACTATAAGAAAAGACAAGGAAAAAAACACACCTTTTCTTTGACTATCTCCTTAATAGCCACTGTTTCATCTGAATTTACATGCTGAGCTTTGTACACTTTGCCAAAGGAACCCTCACCCAGAATTTCAATGTAATTATATTCCTTATGTATGTCCTCCTCCTCCATTCGAGTGTGCACAATGGAACGCTCAGAGCTGTTTTTACGGTGCCCTTTGCTGTGTGAACTTGAAGAAGACAGTGCAGATATAGCAAATGCTCCATTGCTGCTTAGGGATGAAGTTGAAACATTGGAGATCTCGGACGGATCACTAGCTACAGACATACTGCTGAAGGGTGCATAGCGTCCAGAGAAAAACAAAAGAAACACCAGCCTCACATCTGTCAGATTGAACAAGATAATTGGTGAAGAAAAATAAATTTAAAAAAGCCCTACTTAACTACCGGTAACAGCTTAGACCACTTGTTTTTTTAAAACAACAACAATAAATGACATACTTTAATTATTATTTCAAAAGGGTATTTTAGCTACAATCCACCAACTTCAAGATTCATAAAGTAAAAAGGAAAAATTTAAGAAGCTGTCATTTTTTACTCTCCCAAATGAAATTTCCTTGTGTCTTTTATTAGCATTTTTTTGGGTTGGTATAATAAGCTTAACTAGAGATGCCTTCTTGCCAGAAAGGTACAAAATTTAATTTAGAAAGAAAAAATAACTCAGTACAAGTATATAATTAATTTAATAAATACCTTATTCATCCATCCAGAATTACATGAATTTCATGCTTTTCCTTATTATCATGAATATGATACGTCAGCTACATAAATTGTATTTTCACTGAAAGATTCTTGTGTGCATGAACCAGTACTAAGCAAACACTCTGGTTGTCATGCAAGATAAGAGAAGATATACTTAAACTTGGCGATATTTGATGGTATGTAAACAGAGCATTTTGTACACAAACAAACACCTTCAGAAAAATAAGTCTTTCAAGTCTACTTTATCAATCCTTCAGTTAAGTAAAAAATATTTTCTATTTTTATTTCTGATTTATTTTGATCCAGCAAGATATTTAAACTATTAGCTTTAATAATATATGTTCATGTTTTCCACTTTCATCTTCATAAATGGGTAACACTGTCACTCATTGTTAATATACTTGTGATACTTTAGATTTCTTCACTATATTTATCTACTAATAAATATAATAGTATTGACTTTTTGGTAGGCTTATCCCTGCATCCACAAACCTAATACAATTTAAAACAAATTTAGAAAAAAGCAGTACAATGTTACTTTAATGCGGTATGCAATGAGTAGACTTTATTTGACAGGATACATAGAAAAAGAGTTGACCAAAAACAATTCAATGAAATAAAAGTTACTTATTTGCTCTAAAGGAAAAGAAAGAAAACAGAAATGGGCAACCACTTGTAGAAGACCCATAATAGGAGAAATTTCAATCTAACACCATGATAATTAGTGACACCTATTATGCATACACAAATAAAAATTCATAATAATTGCAAGATGAAGAATGAATAAGTTATTTATCTGGGCTAGAAGATTACACATTATAGGCAAAGGCCGAAGTTAATAATTTATTATGAAAAGTTTAATTGATCCAAGAGGCCCAATTACAAAATATAATAACTGACTCATTTTTATTTCAGAAAGCACTAGAACAAGATATAGGGCATAAGGCCTACATGTAGATAGAAATCATTAGTGAAAGAAATAAGCACCCCTTTTGGATCATATTTCAACAAAATGAATTATTCTTAATAAAAAAAATTGTTTAACATGTATGAATATAGCTGCATTTATGACTTTAGGATAGAGTCTTGGACAAATGCTTATATATATATTTATAAACTATATATGCATATTAATGCTGATGTAGAATGTGAATGTCATTTAAGATGTTTGTTAGAATATGTAACAATAGAGATATAGCCTACTAAGGTGTCTAAGAAATCTAGTACTAACTATATATCATAATCATATTATGAAAAATGTTAGCATTGTCATTATGTTGACTGGCTATTTTATTTATTAATTATTTACAACATTTTATCATTTAAGTCATTTATAGTTATAGCTATGCTATATTTAGTATTTAATTTAGTGAGACTATTTCAGCATTTGTACTGACTGTGTTTAGTTAAAGTCTGAGCTAACATTATGTCTGTAGTAGGCCTAATGTATTAGTATGCCTACCTAAATTATATTAAATTTAAATATATAGTAATATAGTAGTGCATAATGGTCCTTGTTCCTAAGCCAAGCCTACGCCCTTACTGGCCTTACGACCTAACCTAAGTCGCCAAGTTAAGTAACTATTTAATATTTAATATAAAATTTTAAATAACTTTAATTTTTAAAAAGTTCCTTAACTTAATATATTATATATACCCTATTATATGAGTGTCTAGGTCTAGCTAGGCTAATTATAGTAGGCCTACATGTATTCAAAGTGGGGCCTACGAAGTAGCAAGTCTACAAACTACAAAGACATTTTCATTTAGGCCTATTTGAAGTATTTGTGAAGTAGAACGCTAAGGCTAAGAATGCTAAGAATAACTTTGAATAAGAACGTTGTTGAGTTGCTGTAGGCGTGTAGCCTAGTCGTATTATTATATCATATATGACAGTTAACAGGTGGCAGAGATGCTACAAAGAATAGCTGTAAATTTTACCAACTAAATTATGTTTAAAATTCACTATCTCAACATAATATTTGAGCTTTTGAAATGTAAATGAAACTTTACGGGGAAATAATTAACTCACATTCCCCCTTTTTTTTATTAGTAATAATAGGAAGTCATCGTTTCCATGGGCGCTTTGATGCTTAAGAAAACAAGCATGCGCAGTAATCATCTCGTAATATCACACGATAACTTGGACTCGCTTCCAATATTGACATCTGGGTATTTTCCCCTAGATCTGAGTAATCTGAGAACGTCTGCCTTGAGTACCAGTAGGCTACATTTTATATGAATGTATTGTTCTTTAGCTTTTTTGATGCTGGCTCAATTAGGGCATAACTGAACATTAGTAATAACAGATTGTAGGAATGTAAGCCTACACTGTATACACACAAAACCATATTATAGCCACACGCAGAATGAAGAGTAGCCTTAATTCAAATTATTAGTCCGATGGGGCAAGGGCAGATTTAGATTAAAACCAAACTCATTGGCAGTGGCCTAACCAGGATAGCAGGAGGGCGGAGGGGGCGCTAATAGTATAAGTCGGGGGGGGGGGGGATATTGCATAGAAAGGAGATAATAATAATACACTGTGTGTGTGTGGGGGGGGGGGGGGGGGGGTCTGGACGAGGTTTGGAAGGGAAAGGCACATGCTACTTTCCCTGTTTTTTATTAAGGCTTTCAATAATATGTCTTTTTAAATAAAACAATTAGCTAATCATGTTTAGTTGTTACCACATTGCAACAGCCTACAATTTATGTTAGTAGCCTACTTGGCAATTACAATCAGAGTCTCATTGAAAGTCTTATTGTACTGACCATACATTTTTCAAGTTCATTGGCTATTATTTAGTATTATTATGCAGACTTTATTTAGAAATCCTCACCTATCATACTATGTATAATTATTAGTAATAGTTAAAACATATTTTTTAATGCATTGATATTATTAAATTATTTTCAGTATCCTTGAGCTAGTTTGGGGTGGGAAGGGAAACAACCAATTTGAGCCAGCCTGATTTGTTTTTTTTTCTTATTTTTTTTTAGGTCAGAACTACAATATTTTGCATAGGAACTATTATAGTTAGAGTAGGCCTACCGGTATTTCCTTTTACTTTTGATAACAAATAAAATATAGTGTAGTTAAATATTTGAAATTTTATAGTTGGCCTAATTAATTACTAGAGTCTAATCCACTGGGAACCAGGAAGAGAGGTCGACCAAATATTACCTGGAGGAGAACACTGGATAAAGAACTGAAAGAAGCAGGAATGCAGTGACAAGAGATGAAGAGACTGTCTCAAGAATCGAAAGGAGTGGATAGGCCCTATATCTAACTGAGGACTTAAAGAGATTTGATTGATTGATAATTAATTATTCAGAAAAAAAAACAACCTGCAAATATTGCATTAACACTATTTGTTTCATTTTAAATTTATAGAATAATATTGAATATAAGTTGGTGTACATATTATTTATATAGGTATTATAATTTAATGTAATGCAAAGGTATAAAATAGATTTGATGTAGATGGAAAAACAACCCTTTTATCCAGGAATTATAACTAATTTCTTTTATGTTAGAGGTGTGATGCAGCATTATTAGACTGGTTTTACTGAAGAAATAAATGATGTTTGGTGAAATTTAATAATGAAGCTTTGCCAAGTGGACTAACTGTACTTGTATTTTCCAAATTTGTTTGGTATAGACATGATGATGATGAAGATACATATGATGTATTCAGTCTAATATGTTCAGTGTTATTGAACAACAAGGCTGTGGTGAAAGATGCGTATCAACAAACAAGCAAGAACAAATGAAAAAATACAATTTCTTAACCGTCATAATTATAAATGAATTTGTACTGTATTTATTCATGTATTGAAATTTATTCACGCGTTGAACTCATACAGAAAATAATACAATAGACATTGAAGTAATGGACAAAATTGGTTATGTACAATAGACAGAAAGAGTTCTTTTTACATCTGGCAAATTGAAAGGCTAAAAATATCAAACAACCTAAATGGGAAAAACTAGCAGCGAAAATACATTTGCAAAAGTCTTCCCGACCCCCACACTTTTCTGATAAAAGGCCAGATTTTTTTTTACTTTAAATAAATTGAAAAGAAAACAGGACAGTTGACAGGGAATTCTGTGTTTTTGTGTGTATGTAATATTTAGTGAAAAATAAGGTTTAGTTTTTTTATTAAGTGAAGGAAGTAGAAACAATCTAAACTGTGAATTACCTTTCTTACAAGTAAGATGACTAATTGTAGTGATAGTTCAACGTCTCTTTATTGTTTAAATATCACATAAAGTTATTGTTATTTTTTCTGATGTGGGATTCAAGCCTCCAAACATTCATTATTAACTACTTAACACTTTCACTAATATACCATTTAAACCAAACACAATAACAAGTTTTAAAAAAAATAGTTACAGGGGTATATTGATAATCCAAAGCCAGGGTCTAGGGCATGGGAAACATAAGGGATCAACTCATGTAAATCTGGTTATGACTAATGAAGACTAATTTGATGACCTATAAAAAAAAGGCTTAAAAAGGAGAAAAAAAAATTGGATGCTTGGACTTTTATGATTATATATATAGAGAGAGATATATAATGTATATATATATATTGATTTTTTTAATTCATTGTGGAATGCAAAGATAAAATCAAAGAAAAAAACGAAAAGTTAAGACTTAAACAATGGAATGACAAGAGTAAATTGATTAAGTAGATATAGATGTATTCTTTTATAAAATCATGCACACATGCACACACAGAACATGTATATATTTACACACACTTACTTATAATTAACACTCAGAGAACATGTAACTATATACAGATATATGCACAAACACACTTATCAAGTTTTAAAAAAACAAAACATAAGGCAAGGCAGCATTCTTTTTTTTTCACCCACCCCTGTAATAAACAATTATTGTTTGGACACATAATACCTTGAGAAAAAAAAAACATTCCAATACACTGTGTACATTATAACCATTGCCAAACATTGCCTAGAATAAATAGCAGTGTGTTCATTTTTTGTTTAAAAAAGAAATGCTAACACTTGTCTAGCACAAGGTTTTCACGTGTGGTTTCAGCTAAAACATACACCTGACCATTAGTGTCAATATTTTAAGTCTTTTTTTTTTAAATTAATCCTGTCCAACAATTGTAATTTTGTAAAGTACAAACTCTAGGTATATCTTTTGTTACTGCAAAAGAAAATGTTCTCAATATATACATACTAAATAATACCAGTTTACTCAGAGTGTGGTCAGATTTGTTTAAAACTTTGTATTAAAAAAAAAACACCAAAAAAAAAAAAAAGAAAAAACTGACAACAGTGAATGGTAACGGACTAGCATAGTTTATAAAGTGATTGACAGCAGAGGAAAACATGAATTAGTAGATGAAAGGGTGATGGATAAAAGGAGGATAGTGACAAAGTGAGTGACATTCTGGAATGGACACAAAATATCATGCAGCTCCTTGAAACAAAGACATTCTAATGTTATCAAATGATTTTTAAATTTGATAAAAAAAAAACAGAGTAAAAATTGAAGCTACAAAAAGTTAGTCCCGAAATTATTATTTTTTTACAAACAGGATTTCAAATAGATCAATGCCAACATAAATGATTAGACCTATTTAAAAAGAAAACAATGAGCTAAATCAAACACATACAACAGATATTGAGGCTACTGAAGAGAAAAAAAGTTTACTTCAAAAAGCAGAACTTTAAAAAAATGTTATAGTTTAAACGAGTACATCAGACCTTTACTTTTCAATAAAAATGTTTGGTACAAAGGTTTTTATAATGTTAACAATCTTATGTAGGATTTGACAAGTGCTTTAGCTCTTTAACAAAACAATGAAACATCAAAATTTACTCTTTTCATTGCCAAGTATTTCATGTCTAAGAAACTGGTGAATGCTGCTTCACCTGCCCTATGGATCATTTTGGTCCAAAAAGATACTTTACTTTTTTTTATATACTATTGTACGTATTTACTTTAAAAAGTACTGTCCATTGTTTTAAATAATATTTCAAATAAAGTTGAAAACTTAAACTCTGTATTTAAAAGTGTAAAAAATAAAACAGAACATTTCAACTATATTTTTACCACCAACCCATAACTAACTTCATTATTTGATACCCTATCTAAAAATGTCATGCATTCTTCACTTCTGAATTTTTTGGTGTATATTGGAGCTTTTGAACCCAAAATAAACAAATAATATACACAATTAAAAGTAACATCCACTGAGCCACTTATTGAGCCAAATTAAAAAATAAAACATATTTCAACTAAGTGAAAGTTTCATGGTCTAGGAAATGTAGGTTGTACTTCAAAATAAAATTAGATTTTTTAAAAATCAGTATCATTCTCAACTTTGGTCAAAGGAAGATTGTAAAAACATTTGTGGAATGCTCAAAAAGCTGTCCATTTGTGTGTCTTAACAACCAGAAAAAAAATTGTTGAAACCAAAACAATGGTTTGAATGCTAAGGGACTTGTTCTTGTATTACATATTTTACCCCTCCTTCAGTTCAGCTTAAATGCAAACAAGAAGCCATTTTGTTCAAACACTAAAAATAAATCAGTAATTTCACAATTCCACACTATAGTTTCACAATTCTCAATATCTGCTATTGAAACAGTGCCTTCATCTACATTGAATCATTTTTACACACAATGGAAGCCCCTGACCCATAAATAAATATTAGGAAGTGATATTTACCTTTAGAATAATTTTTAAGTACTGGTAATGATTTCATTTAATTTAAAAGAAAAAAAAAGTGAGCAAGTAGCTTTTCTCTCATTTCATATGTACACATTCAACAAATAAAACTAGATCTATTTTTTTTTAAAACAATACAAGTTTTGAACAAAACCCTAAACATAACAAATAGGATAATGAATTGGCTATATACATTTTGTAGCTTGTAATGAGCTTGATTCACATGGGTTCTACTGACCAAAGACTAAATACAAAATTAATAAATAACAATTGGGCTGATACAAAGAGAATTCAAAATGCTTTTATGTCTTTTTATTAGGTGTTAGAAAATAGTCAAAAGGAACTTTCGACATCACTAAATTTGTATTGAATGACCAAGATCTATTTTGCTATATCTGATATCTGTGCCGCTAAGTAGGGAATAAGCTGTTGGTTGGCAGCGCAGATAGATGACAACTTTGTATTATTATGTCATAAATGATCAATGTCCCCCATTAGATACAAAAAAACTTACTATTTAATCTGAACATAGAAACTGTTTGACAGTTCATGCCAACTCCCAAAATGAACTAAAAATGAAAGAGCAATGATCATGAAACTGGGAAATGAGTAGAATGCTAAGATGAAACATAGTCTACAGGTTATTTCAAAGCTATATGAGGTTAAAGAATTTGTTTAAAAGATCCAGTCTCAGCTATACACAAGCCTAGAGTCACAAGAACATCAATATCTGTCACAAGTATAATAATGGTAAAGTGGAGATGAACTGACCAGATGCCAGAGGACCCAAAAATTTGCAGTCTGCAAGACACCAAATGGAGAATTTAAAAACACAAAAGAAAAACATGTAGTGGAGACAGGTTTCTATTTTCGCTTGCATAAATTATGAAATGAAAGAATGAGCTAAAATGAGTGGAAAAAACTAAAAATGCAACAGAATTTTTCTTTTTCAAGATACAACAGTTGTAAAAAATAATTATTATAATTATAAGTCTACACACATATCTCATCAAGCCTACAAGATAGAATGTTTTATGCCCGCTGAGATGGGTACAATGTTTCTCGCAAGAGATAGTTGAAGCTATGAAGTTTAAATTCAAAGTATTTAGAGGAAGAGGAGGGGGGATCCGATTGAGAAGGAAACTAATACAGAAGACAAAAAAAGAATCAGACAAAAATTGTATCATTATCAGTTGGCTACTGTAAACACTTGTAAAAGTGATGTCATGATTTCTCTCAGTTTGGTCCCAATGTAGTTTTAACAGGTTTTAATAACATAATGCATTACAGTGTGAACAAAGGAGAAATATGGCACCATTGTATGTGGGCAGGTTCATTTACTAGTCACATGTCATGTTACTTTGTCATTTGCCCAACTGACATTTAACTGAGTGTGTAGAATGAAAAAATTAATGACCTTGACTAAAGACAGATGTTTTTAACTAAAATGCTGACTACTGGAACAAATGGGACAGCTACCTGCAAATGTAATTCTCATGTTCTTTTATATGCATCCATGACTTGATTGCAATAAAAAATTAAAAATTAGAAGCCAGAAATCACAGAAATACAACATCATTTCCCCTTTCAAAAGTTGCAATTTAAGAGACAGACAGAAATGCACATTTAGAGATTTCAAAAGTCACACTTATAATAATAAATGTTCATTAATTTCTTGTATAAATTATTTTGATAAAGAATTACTACTCGCAGCATTTAAACATTAGTCTCAGACATAAACTTCTTCACTCTCTCTATCTCAACTTGTGTGGTCAGCCTCAGCTTCTTCTCCTCGTCCACCTCGTTCTCCAGCTCACGAAATTTCTTAGAGTGCATGTTCCTCATGCTTTCGAATTCTAGTTTTAGCTTCTCGTGCTCGGCTTTCAGTTCGTTAAATGCAAGCTTGCTCACAGAGTTTGCCCGCAGCTCTTGCACCTCTTTTTGCAACTGTTCTATCAGTTTGTTCACTGCAGTGCCTGATGTTGGGGTAGCGGGGAGTGGTGCTGGAAAGAAAATAAAAGTAAGAGTATTTTTAATGAAATATTCATGCATTAGCGTAGCTTTTTTTGTGGTGTATAAAAGGATATCGACCTATTTGACCATATTGTTGCCCCAATCAATTTAAAAACTTTGAGATGCAGTTTGATGGTGTTTTTTTTTTATGTTCTGCTACTCACTGAGTTATATATACAGGGTGGGCCAATAAAATGTAACCCCTTTTTATATTCTTACAATTTTCAAAATTAGTAAGATTTTTGTTTCATTTTCAGGAATATTAACAACAAAACACTGAATTATCACCCCAATGGATCGAAAGAAATATACTTTGGAGGAGAGAGTGAAGCATATTTGGAATTAAAATCGGTAACCCACACTCAGCGACGATTCACAATTTACTTTCCGGAAAGAAATCAGACATCTTCTGCAGAAGTTCAGGGAAACAGGATGTGTGACCGTTAGACGCATACTGAACACAGATCATCATCTTTTTCCGTACAGAATTCAGATTTTGCCAGCTCAGACAGCAGCAAATAGAGAAAAGAGACTAACCTTTTGTAGAAACATCAGTCGAGGCATTGAAGATCACCCCGTTTTGTTGGACCTGATTTTTTTCAGCGATGAAGGACATTTCCACCTCAATGGACATGTTAATAGACAGAATATAAGATTCTGGACCCAAACCAAAGCTCATCATTATGTCATTCGCCCTTTGAGTTTTGAAAACTTGTGTTTGATTAAAAAGTGGTAACATTTTATTGGCCCATCCTGTACATGGAGTGCTCAATCACTCAAAACAAAGCATAAAAATGAGGAGAAAATGCAGACTGTTGTATATAGATAAGTGAATTCCAGTAAAGATGACCAATTTGAACAGGAGAGACATAAAATTAAATACCCTATTGATGTTTCAGCCATTTTAAAATAAAGTCAGGGCCACGGGAAGTAATTAGTAAAATAATAGCCGGTAATGGAGGTATGCGTAGCAAGAAAGTTGGTTTCTGTTACAATACATGAAGTCTATTTTTGTAGGCGATCTTTTAAGAAACACCTAATACAGTTATGTTAACATAGACTAACTTGTCTCCCCATTTTTTTTGGAGGACGGAAATGTGCAGAAGGGTTTAAAGGATCACTGAGTTAAAAAACTAGATCATCGATTCAATCTGCTTATATTGAAGAAATACAAAGCAAACAAAATGTCAGTATATTTCATAGTTACCTTTATTGGTATTTGGTTCTGGTGGCCGAGGCGGTGGTACATTCTGGTCCCTGTGTGTTGTTAATGTTGGTAATGATGGCGGCTCTGGTTCTGAAGGAGGCTGAGATTGCTGTGTAGACAATTAGTTTTAAATTGTAGTCATATTCTCAGCTCTATGTTCATATCAAATAGAGTCTGCAATTATTTTTCTATTATCTTTTCTAGTAACTACTACTTCTACAGTTATGTTAGCAGATAAAATGCCTTTGCTTTTAATTTCTGCTGCACAAGATGTTTACCTATTCAATATTTTTTACATATTTTATTTCTAACCAATTTGTATTCATGAAAAATGTGACTATCTTATATGAAGTTAAATTTATAATAAATGTGACATTTTAAAAGCTGCTGTTATGAAAGGTCCAATGTTTCTAAATTATAAAAGAAAAGTATTTTTATTTGTACTTCAATTCACAGACATATCAAACTAGAGGGCAAGAGAGATGTATTAATTATTAAGTGGTTATGGTATTTACTTATTTTAAACATATTATCAGAGCAGATAATCATGAATATGTCCAGTCTATTAAAATAGTGTTAATAAAGCTTTACTCAGAAGGCTTTGAAAATTAATTTACCGATGCATGATAAAGTAAAGATTTTACTGACTAGGTGAAATAAAAAGTTCTAATAGAATCAGAAGTTGTTAAGAGAAATAGAAATATCCTAACTTAGCCTCCACCATTATGAAAAGTTTTTGTTTGAAAGGCTGATACTTACATATTTATTATCTTTAGGAGGTAAAATAACTGTTGGCTTTTCAGGCCTATCTGGCAAATGGGAGTGTTTATCAGTTTGTGGGAGTGGTTTGTCTGAGCCAGAAAAGTTGTTTTTACACTCATCCACAAGGTCAGACTCTTTCTCCCCATCCTTAGGGGTTGATATAAAATAGAGGTAAAGAGAAAGATAGAATAAATGTTAAGCTCAAGCCTCAAGAGATATATTTAAATAAGCACACAGCAGAGGTTTTTTTTTTAAAGAATCATCTTTGACAAGAATAAATGTAAGCTAGAATTTAAAAACAAAATTTGTTCTATCCATTTTTTTTTATTTTTTTCAAGCTCTCTCTTTAATCTTTAAATAGTGAATGTCATAACTTTCTAATGTGGAAACTTAATATGGGAATACCAAACAACCACAGTAGATACATGGAAGCATCCAATGGAACAACATTTCCACAACCAATATTGTCTTTTGCCACATTCAAACAGATTGATACAGAACCACTAACCCATGTTATCAACAAACAATTCATGCAGTTGCCTTCCATAAGTAGCATATATCAAGTCTTTACAAAGTTTAATGCCACTTTAACCAATACCTAAATGTGCTTGAAGGGTAAGGTTTTAACATAGGCGTCCAACGAGTGTCATTCAAATGGATTTACTCATTTTAATCAATAAATCAACTGGTTGCAATGCCATATAAATAAAGTTGGGTGGTTAAAATGTTTAAGAAAATAATTCTACCTGTTGTGAACTGTGAATTACTTTCTTATTCTTTCCTTTTTAAAATAAATAGTTTGAACAACAAGCAAAGCAAATTGGCACACTAAAATTAATGAAAGACCCTAAATGCAAACTTTTTTTTCAATTTTACAGATTGAACTAGAGCTATCAATACTTATCAGCTTTAAAAGTTAATTGATCATAACAATTATAATCTGGATTCTTAGAGCATCATTATTATTGTAATTATTGGCACTTTGGAATCAAATCGATAAAGGATCAAATGCAAATTACAACAATAACCTATCATGTTGAATGAAGTAACTACTTCAAAATCAAGATATAAAAAAGTCTCATCACTTGGCATCACTAGACCTTACAGCCTTACAATGTACAGGAAAGGGATCAAAAGAGTGACAAATAAACACACAAACGCCAAAGAATAGTGGCACAATATGCTTCAAAAGGGAAATGATTTCACTGGGAGTGTGCACAGGCATGCCCATAAATATCAGCAGAGCTAATTATGTGGAACAAACTCTTACTGGAATTACAACAGCAGTAATGAATGTTACAAATATCAAACAAATAACAGAGTTGTGGGGTCAAGGCAGTAGGTGTAAAGGGAGAGGGAGGGAGGGGGGGGGGGAAGAGATGTATGGGTGAATTCAATCATATGGGAAAACTAACATATACAACTCAAAGAACTTACTGTGTAATGCCACCTTATCATGTGATAGAGTATTTAAGACAATCATCTAACAAACGGACATTAGTTTATTGGCCACAGAGAACATCTACCAATTACATCAGAGACAGCAGTAGAAATTTTTTTCAAGTTACAATTACAGCCTGTCATATAATAATTCTATTAACTAGTTTCACAGGAGTTCTAAACAATTTTCTTTAGAGTAATATCTTTTTTATGAATGCATCAATTTTTTTAACTCTAGCAGTCTGTACCATTTTTTAATAGCCTTTTATCTTCAAATGTTAAATCCTAACTTTGTTTAAAAAAAATAAAAAATGTCAGATTTCATGTTTAAGTTAGGTTAACATATTTCCTTGGTGTAAAATAAAAAAAAATTTCAATTATATATACTATTTAAAATGTTGATAAATCCTGGTAGCATTGTTAAGTAAATAGTACACTAAGAACTGGCTCCTAATAAGTCATAAGGTAAAGCTCAATATAAAAAACACATGCAAGCATGCATACATTAAGGGTAAGAACCGTGGAGGGCGGACGCTTTTTAGGGCCCTTGGCCCGGTTTGCAGTGAGATGTGTCAACTTCTGTCCTGCAGGTTCAATGCCTTCAAAACTTCTGGAATCTATAAAAGAATGACATACACAAAAATTAAATGTGAAATCTATACGTGTTATTAGTTAAAGAAATGTTAAAATAACACACGAAACGCCAAAAGAAATGTTAAAATAACACATGAGATGCCAGAGCTAAATGTACATCCAGGGTTCTTAATTTAATTATCATTCAGGGTTCCTGCACCAAACTCAAATCAAAATTTCAGGAGGTTTTCAGGAGTTTTTCAGGAGAAAATCTAAAATTTCAGGAGGCGCGGCAAAACCGAATTCACTATATCACTAAACAATGACTCAGATACAAATAAAATTAAATAAAATATTTTTAAGGGCATTATAATGTGAAAGCTAAATATGTACCATTAAGCTATGTTCATTATATAGAGTCATTTAACTGTCTTTAGAAATCTTATAATTTAAAAAAAAAAAGTACAAAAAAAAGAAATTTGGTTTATGAAAATAAAAGGGGGGGGGAGGTAGAGAATGGAAATATAGTATCCTGTATAGGGGCATCTGTAACATATAGAGTGTTACATTAACAAGTATAGAGAAAATATTTATATGGGCCTACATTGAAAAGTATATAGAAAGCTTACAGATTTACAAGTTAAAAAAAACTATCACTATGACAAGAAAAAAAACTGCTATTGTAAAGGACAACTAGATAATCCTATTTGATTACTTTCAAATCATTAGGATCATTAGGCCTATTAAAATCCTGCTACAAAAAAAAACAACTTACAGCAGGTAAGGAGGGGCAAATATAGTGCAAGGGGGGAGGGAGTAGCTGATTCTGAACTGGTGCATATAATATCTCCCTAAACTACGGTATTAAAAAAAAACACAACACCTGTAGATAAGTTGCATACTGCCTTTTAAATTCTCAAAAATTCATACCATTTAAACTTAAAAGTTACAAAATGTTCACCCTAATTTGAAAACTTTCCTTAAAAAAATGGTTTCAATCATGCATCTAAGGCATACACAGCGCTTCACTTATTTAAAACAACCGATCAATACAGCCATTAGTCATAAGGGAAAGTAATGTATCTGTTTCTACATCTAAGTCACTGTCCATACACACGTTCCTATCCCTATAGTAGGCTAACACTATAGTGGGTAGACACACAAAAAAAAGTCTTTTGAAGTAGGCCTGACTATGCTTTCTAGACAGAACGGCGCCGGTTTGGTTGACGCGGTTTTGATGACGCGGTTTTGATGACGCGCTATACAAGTGCCCTAACCTAATTACCATTAACTTTGTTTGTAATGATTTCTAGTCAGATATAATCAGCATTGAGTGCATTTCATCAATGTATTGGTGAATAAAATGACTTAGACTTCTAGATTAGACTGATAAACTGATAGACCTAGGGCCACACCGGCTAGGCCTCTGCCTAGACCCAAAATTGTCTGCCTACATTTCCCACATTGATTTAAAAAAAACACATTGTAGGCCTACCCATACGATTTAATAATTAGTAAAACCATGTAGGGCCTGCACCTTTAAAAAGTTGATAATGATATCGGCGCCAATCGGCGTAGGCTTACGGCTTACATCGCGAACAACTTCTCTAGTAGGGCTAGCTAAATAGGCCTACTGGAATTTTTAGCATATGATATTAGATAGCGTATTAAACGTCATCGTTTTCTTTTTAACTAATAAAAAGACCTATTTCTGAGCATTTTGATATAAATATATTTCAAAATAAATCAATTTGGCAAAATGTGTCGGTTCGCTGAACCCAAGTAGACTAGTAGGCGCCGCGCGTAGCGTAATCAGGCATTCTCAACATTGATCGCGAAAATAGGCACCTTAGTCCTTATCATTATGTAATCTAGCAGACACCAAACTGTGGGAGTGGGAGCGAAAGAGGAGGAAGAGCTGTATGTATACCATCTTTACCGAGAAGGGATAGGCTTGGCGTAGCAAGCGTAAGCGAACAAGCGGGAGGTGGTGTTGTTGAACTAGGGACACGTGTTGGAGAAGGAAAAAATAAGGGTCAGCTCAATTTTTCAGGACATTTCAGGAGATTATTTCAAATTTCAGGAGGTTTTCAGGAGTTTTTGCCCTTTTTTGCCATTTCAGGAGGATTTCAGGACATCCTGAAATTTCAGGAGGCCGCGGGAACCCTGATCATTGTAAAATGCCCAAACTTTTCACAAACTTTACACAAAACAAAACGTATAGACCGATTTTCAATGGCATGTGTGAAATTTCTTAATGTTAACTGGCAGTGTTTATAGGCATTTCTAATAGAAACATTCTAACATGTTTTTTTCTTAAAAAACAAAATATATGAGTTATATTAATAACTTCTTATTTAAATTTAAAAGAAGTATTTTTCACAATCTTGGTCTTTCTGAGTCAAATTCACAAACATTCCCAAACTTAACAAATCAACTAATAATTCTAGAAGAAAGAGCAATGTTTCTGAAGTGTGAGCCTGCTGCATCACCAAGACCAGCCTACAACAGCATTGCTTAACTAAAACTGCATTTCTTTTTCTAAGTGGATATTCCATATAATACTGTGCACAAAATTTGACTGAGGATTGTAACTAATCTTGTAAGTTGTTTTTTTTTAAATTACTCACTTGAAAAAAACACCAAAACCTACAGACTCACCATCAGTGATCCTTTCATCAGAATGATTTTCTCTACTTGAACTTTTTTCTTTGGGAGGTAAAACTACTTTCTGTGTAGCAACGGGTTCAATCTTTTGCTCAACTGATTTTTGATTTGACGGCTTCTTTCCTATAGGTGGCGGAGCTACCGGCTTTTTGGTTATAGAAGGGGCTGTACTTTCTTTTTCAAAAATAAATGAAAAGATTTATTTTAAATGAAGTAACACTCAAGATAACAACAATTATGATAACTCAATGACAGAAAGTAATATTAAAATTGATTATGTGTAGAATTTAGAATGTCAGACAATATAGTCATAAACTAAAATATATACTGACTAAAGAAGATATGATTTACAAAAACAATTTTTTTAAATATTAAAATTATTCACGTAAAAAATCTTTTTTATTAAAGGATCGAATTAACATTACAGGAATAACAAATTTACAATTCAGTAATTACTAAGGGAGACATGCAGCAACAACTTACATTTTTTTTTAACATTCTAAATAAGTTGTAAGAAAAAATATATTTTATTGACATTTTTACATTATAAGATTAATTGAGGAAACTATAATTTAGCTGTGATCCCCAATTAAGCTGCTAGTTGGATTTTTAAAAAATAATGTTCTACAAACTTTGTTGAAATCTTCGAAATTGTTTTCCATGACTAAACAAAACAGAACAAAAATTATAAAAGAACGTCTGAATTAAAACATTGAATAAAAAAAACAAAGAAACAAACAAAAAAAAGGGGGAAACAACTAAGCACCATAATAATAATGCAATTTGCTTCTAGCATCTGGTCTGAATAGGACCATCGAGTCCTCATCCTTCATTTGCTCAACTGCTTCAATTATAGATGAAAGTTCCTTGGAAATGTGTGCTCGTTTAGTAAGGCCAGGAGAGTGCCGAGAAGAATGTGATACATTGAGTTTCTTCCCTTTTCTAGCATTAGAGAAACTGAAGTTGTCTGTGCCAACAAATTCAGAAATGGCAGACTTCTATTATTTCAATACCTATTATACGTCTTCTATTAATTATACATTTTAAATATGTGAGACCTGATAGCAAATTCAAAAGTTGCAAGCTAAAATATTCAAGAAGTAAAATAAACATGTACCGTATATACTTGCGTAAAGATTTTTTAAAATACTTTGTCAGTGACCCTCGCATAAGTCGCACCCCGACTTCCAGGGGTTACACTGCCTTTTAACTTTTCAAAAATGCATTCCTTTTAAACATAGAGGTTAATAAATATTCACCCTAATTTGGAAACTTTCCTTAAAAAATGGTTTCAATCGTGCATAAGACAAACATAATCAAATAAAGGCAGGGCTTCATTTATTTTAAACAACCGATCAATAGGCCTACAGACATTAGTGATATGGGAAAGTAAGGTATCTGTCTCTCCATCTAAGTCCCTTTCCCTACTCAAGTTCTATCCCTATTGTCATACTATAGTGGGTCGACACACAAACAAATTCTTTTGAAGTGCATCAGCCTAGACTGTGTGGGGTTTTAATGACAACTATACAAGTGACTAATGACCCAATTACCATTAACATTGTTTGTAATGATTTTAAGCGCTACTGTGTGACTGACAATAAGTTGTGTTTTTATTTCAACTCTTACATGCATCTATTGAAAAATAAAACACACTATTTACATTTCAAGCGTCGATCGGACCATCGTAGTTTTGGAAACATTGCTTAGAAATGGCACGGTTTTATCGGAATGCTAAACACTGTCTTATTAGTAGGCTATAGCCTTTAAGCCTAAGCCTTAGGTCCTAAATAAAATGCATCTTAAGTTACTAGTCAACAAGCTAATAGGCCTTCCTACATTATAGGCCTAGACAGGCTTTCACACATTTACGATTGTTTCCATACTGTAATTTGTGTTCAATAATAAGCCTATCAAAAAATGCCGCCTTTAAAATTAAGCTACGTTTCGGCAATACTAAATTGGCCCAAAAGTTCAAAAGTTAAAAAAAAAGGGGGGGGGGGGAGTGACGGGTGTCTGAAAAACCTAAAATATTTGTCAATTTCAGTTACATAAAGATAGTAATATTTACACCTAATGAAAGTTTTCTTAATGTAAAATGTAGGCCTACGCATATCCTAGTCATTCTGCATCACTACAATCAACTATAGGGGTTATGTAGGAAACTTTATGACCAAGTAGTGATGTTTATACTTTTTGTCCAAATTTTTGGTAAAAAAAGTGCAACTTATAGGCAAGTATATACGGTATATATACATCTTTTCTAAGGTCAACCGTTTGAAACGATAGATAGGACATGTTAGGAGTGTTTCTAGTTTATAATAGATCAATGTGAGTAAAGAGTTAAGGGGGTTGAGGATTAAGGTACTAAATCAGAGTATTTTGATGATATACAATTTGACCAATCCATGTACAAGCCAAGAAGTTTAATTATCATATGCAAAACTTATTCTCTTGATAATCCCCCCTTATTCAGTCAAGGCCAATGTCTGAGGTGAATTAGATTCTAGAGCAGGGGTCTCAAACTCAGATGAAGGCATGTGCCCAGCCCTAATAAAAAAAAACACTTCATACATCAGGTTAACTCCCTTTACTACTTATAACTAATAATAGGTATGTTAAGTATATAAAATTAACAATAGAATTTGATGTGTATCAGTAATAGCTGTGTGAATTTCACGATTAGTACATTTTTTGTAAGCTTACTGGCGGGCCACAAAAATCCACTTGGTGGCCCGCATGCTGCCCTCGTGCTAAATACCCCTGCTCTAGAGAATGCTTTTTACAAGAGATCACTGTGTTTTTTTTTCTAGTTTGTATTAATATTTAGTAGCATCTAGTTTTTTAAATGGTCTATTTACCTGATTTTATTCTGTCATCTGAAGAATCTAGCATTGATTTCTCTGATACTTTGACTGGCAGAACCTGCTTAGCAGCACTGCTGGTAGGTAGAGGAGGCTTTTTGGGCTTGCTAGTCTAAACAAAACAAAAACATTCATTGGAATGTAAAGCATAGTTTAGTTTCTTGTAATACTATAAAAAAATATAAAGCTACCAAGAGTGTACAGCAGAACATAATGTCAAACTTATTACCTCTTCGTTTGCTAACAGCTCTACAAAGTTGTCGGGAAACACACCAACTTTACCATTGAGTTCACCTTTCCACCACCCCTCGTCCTCTAACTCCTTGTCAAGTATTCTAAGGATCTGGCCTTCAACTAATGATAACTCATCAGGCTGCTCAGCATTATATGAGAATCTGACAACGGCTTTCTCAATGGCTGAAGGATTAAAGAAAATGTAACATTTTAATGCTGTATTGTACAATTCAATCTGTTCATTATAAATCTTCTCTTTTTTTCTGACATTTTTAAGTGTACTTTTTTTCCCCTATATTAAATGAATAGAAACCAAATTTATGAAGCCAATATGAAAATAAATAGGTTACAAACAATGTATTTAAAAAAAAAAACACTCCAGAGTTACTTACTGTTTGGTTTCTCTCTTTTAGCTACCTCAGGTGTTAACTCTGGTTCACCTTGCTTCCCTGACTTTGAGCCTTCCTGAGATAAAGATATAGCAACTACAATAGAGAGACACTACCCTAATGGGCTGAAAGATTTTGTGTGATTCATTTCTTCATTACTTAAAACACTTCACCCTCCTATTTGTTTTCTTCCACTAAATCCATTCCCCATGACCTAGGACGACAGCATTGTAAGTAGATCCGGACAGGCTAAGGTGTCGGAACTACCAACGCAGGATGTCATGAGGAAGTCCTCATTAAAATCATGGCTAGATAGGCCCAGACATGCCTACCCCTAAGGACTAAAAAGAGGAACAATCTTGATGAAAAAGAGGATTTTTCAACAAAAAAGCGGAACACTCTTTATCTAACAATCTTTTATAACAAAAAAAAACAAAAACATTAGCTATTTATAATGTAGGTAGGCCTACGTTTTACAGACAATTCGTAATGGATCTAGACTAGATCTAGTGTAGGCCTACAGAGAACATAATATGCACATGTTTTTCTTTGCTGAATAAACTCCTCTAAATATTCCTTCCTATAACTATAACACTGAATTAGTTTTTTTTTACAGTTTGAACAAGTCATATTTAAACTTTCTGAGTCAGGACGTTTAGATATATTCACAATCTTAGCAATACAGTAAAGGAAAAGAAAATTCATTGCCAAACACGCGTAATACCGCAAAAAACTTCAGAAAAGCCCAGATTATCTATTTTAATAAACCCAGAAAACCCAAGTCATGATAATTATAGCATTGTGACCTTATTTGTGCCATTGTTTTATCAACCTAGACACAGAGTACATTTCAACACATGAAAAACCCAAACTTTCAAATTTGGCGTAACAAAACTAGTAAAAAGCGGAACGGCGGAACAAAGTGTGTTTTTTTTATAAAAAAGCGGAACAAATACGCCAAAAGCGGAACAGTAGGCATGTCTGTAGGCCCCTCACCTGGCCAATGTCTAGTTTGACCATGCTTTGTTGAAGTCCAGGACACCAAGAGAGGAATATCTGCCTCCGTCAATGGGAATTCTAGTCTGGTATATACTAGTACTAAGCAAACATATGTAACACCATATAGATTGGTAATCAACTGTCCTTATATCATTTACAAAAACCCTTGAAATGTTCACACAAACCTCCACTGAGTTTTTAACTCACCACTTCACACAAATATACAATAAATAATTTTTTTCAAATTAAAAAGTACAAAGTTGATGTGTTTTTGTTTTGTCTTCATTACACATAAATTTTACCTCTTTTTTTCCAGAGTCTGCAGTCGGCCTCAATTTGATTGGTCCGCCACCAAAAATATTACCAAGTCCAACACCAACAATTTTCTTTCCTTTTATGGCTTGAAAATTGTCATCTTTTCCATCTATTGTAAAAAAAAACAAATCTTATTGAAAGAGTAAAAGTTGCTGGTGTATGCCATTGATCTAAAAATAAAAATCTAAAAAAAAAAATATTATTTATAATTCGACATGAAAAATACACTAGTGTAACTATAGTGTTTTAGAAAAAGCAACACCATCTGAAAAAATAAAATACCTGAATTTTTTTCTTTATCTTCGGAGTTGGTCTGTCCACTTTCATCAGATGATGACTGTTCTTCTATTAATTCTACAAAATTGGAAGGAAAAACTCCATGCTTCCCATTGAGGGAACCTTCCCACCATCCTTCCTCAACCTGAACAGATACAAAGAATTTCTTTTCATAAAAACCAGGAAAAAATCCAAGAATCTCTACCCAAAAAGAAAAAAAAATTCTATTCTGACCCTTTTTAAAATTGTACAACCAGAACTCATTGTATTTGAAAAAATTATATATACATATATATATATATATATGTATTCTAAAGTAAAGAAAGATTGATTCATCTTTCATCATCAAAGTATAAAATATATCAATCAATTTTCTGTATATTTTTTTTAGTTACAAATTAAACTTCTTTGAGGTTACAGAAAAATAATACACCAAGTAAACCAAAAAAAAAAAACCAGTTTGTAATGGTTTAAAAAATTTCTGTGTTAAAATTAATCAAACTATAAGGATTTACTTATTTATGCAAAATATTGTTTAAAGTAATGTTTGCTCATAAACACTTTCATACATTTAATGGGGGGGGGGGGGGGGGGACCTACTGCTTTTAAAACAATAACAAGAACCCAATACTTTTCTCCAAGTTAAAACTAATGTGTAAAAACTGTCTCTGTACCTGTTTGTGGAATTCAATAATCTCACCAACTTGCAAGTCAAGCTCATCATCATTTTCTCTCTTGTATTCAAAAAGGACTTTACATTTTTTTTTCTTTTCTGAAAACATAAATTGATAATTTATCACTAACAAAAAATCAACTATATTTTTTACAAATGGTTTTGTCTTGAAATGATTCATATAAATAACCTAGAACACAATTATTTTTTTTTATATTCGTTCACACTAAAGCCAAAGAACCTAAATGATTTTTAATAAAATAATAGGATACCTTTATCTAACGACCAAAGCTCAGACATAAAAAGTTTATTTTGTAATTATTCATTAATTTTTAAGGGGTGGACAATGAAACAAAGGTTTTCAATTCAATGTATCAAATTCTAACTAGATTTCTTTATATTATATTATATGCATCCCTTGAAATAAATATGTTACCCAGCTCAAGTTAAAATGTACTATATTATATAGTGCAGGGGTCGGCAACCTTTTGATAACAGTGTGCCAAAGTAGGATTTCTAATTTATTAAGCACGCCAAAAGCCTAAAGGTAACCCTGCTTTAGCAGTCAACTTCTTGTAAGATAACTTGAATTGCCTTTTTTTGGTAGTCTTCCTCGTGCCATTGACCATTGCTCTGCCTGCCAAGTCTGGCACGCGAGCTGTAGGTTACCGACCCCTGATATAGTTACTAATCTATTCAGATTTTGTATTTAACAATAACATTACCTTTCTTTTTTGGAATTCCACCTATCGGCACGCCATCTTTAAATTTATTTGCTAATTCTCTGACTGATTTGCGTTGAGCTGCTTCTCGTTTTTCTTCTTTTTTCACAGATGTAGGTTCCCGTCTTTTAACCAACTACCAAAAGATAATTTCATAATTTTTTTTAAACAATTTTAAAAGAATTAGTTTTGCACAACAAATATCTAAAAAACATAGAATATCACCTAATGTTATTTAATTTTACATAAAACAGCAACATACTTTGACAAAGTTTTCTGGAAACATGCCCTTCTTCCCATTAAGTTCACCTTCCCACCAGCCTCCTTCTGCTGTGATAACATTGGTAATAACGTCACCAACTTTAAGTGACAATTCATCTTCTTGTTCTGCTTGATACTCAAACTCTACCACAGCTTCAACTGCCACTGAACAGAATAAATATAAAAATAAAGTGTTGAATTATGTTAGGTGGATGTCAAATGAGAATTGGAATAAATACACAAGCATCATGGCCTTAAGCCTGGGCCTAGTAAACAATTAAATAAAATTGAGCCTACATGATTATACTTTGAAGCAAATAAGAACATGCTATTTGTAAACTTGTTATTAACCCTTCTATTACTGGCCCAATATTTCAATATTTATATCACATCCACAATATATTTTCTTACCATTAGTAATACTCCAAAGCCAGACATTAATTCCTACTCGGCAATGTCATCTTCATAAAAACTCAGCAATGTCTTAATTTTTTTAATTTAAGACATTGGGGAAAAATAAGAAGAAAATGTTCTATATATCCTCTATCAATTAAAATGTCTGTCCTAGGCTTTAGTAAAAGGTTGCAGCCTCCTTTTTGTATTTAAATTAGACAACTTTGCATGAAAAATAATATCAGCACTATACACTGAATAAAAATTTTCAATTCTATTTGCAAAATGCTGTTGCCAAATTTGGAATATTTACCTGACAATTGGGTTATCTAGATTACTCATATTGTTATCAAAAAGATAACCTTTGACATGGGCATGAAAAGAAATGCCTGCTTTTATTTCCATATAATTGAAACTTTAATTTTTAATATCAGTCTATTCAATTACCAGCGGGTGCCTACCATATAAAATTATAAGGTTCGTAGTGTAGACCTACCCTGATTTAATCAGCCTAAATTACACAAACCCATGTTAGTTATGATGGTGTACATTTGTGTGTGTGACATTAAGGGGAGCGGGGGGGATATATCAGACTAAACCCAAACTAATGACTAATGTAAAATTTCCACATAAAATATAAAAAAATATGTTTTTTACTTAATTTAAAACAATATCTAATATAATATGATTTCTAAATTAAAAATCCGGTAGGAATGAAAATGAAAAGGACATTTGTATTATTAGCCCCTATCCCCTCACTTCCACCACGAGTATGTAGGCCAATATAAAATTAAGATTAATACAACATTGCCAATGGCAAATTATAACAGAAAACATTGCCACATATTGATAGTAAAAAGATTCAATGGGATACATTTAAGAAGAAAATATCTTAAGATTATAGGCCTAAAATGTCAATGCTATGAAAAAAAAGCTTCTTAGATAGCTCCCCCCCCCCCCTGCCCAATTAAAAAAATACATTTGCATATATAAGCCATTGTAAATACTCACTTATATGAACTTACTTCTTGTAATAATGTTTTGGTATGTGTGTAATTACTATAGCAAATCAAAACAAATATTGTTTTCATAAAATAATACACAAAATGATGTTCACTCAGTTGTGCGCATGCAGTGTCCGAATAGACTTTGTGTAGTCTATAAGCACATGTGTGTGAATAGCCACAGCCTTTATTATCATCCATTTTCTAACTATTGTTTAACATTCTAAACTCTTACAAATAGGCCTAAAAGCCTATATAACATTGAGTGTGTTCTTTTACATAATAATAATATTTGTATAGCGCTGCCAACAAACATAATGATTAAATGATAATGTAAGCTCAGAGCGCATTTAACTTACAACTAAGAACACGGATATTACTCTAGGCTAGGAAACAAAGCTAATTGATGATTTAAAAAAGACAAATCAAATAAATGTACTGTAGCATTATGCCTATTCAAGAGTACCTTTAGCCACTTTAGTTTAGGCTTTAGGACGCATGATAAAATAGGCCTGATAGTCAGTGACAGGCTACCAGAGAAGCAAAAGTTATAGAAAAATGCTTACGTAATATATGTATATTCCTAAAAAATGAGAGATGAACAGTGTAGTCAACTATTATATTACCGCCCATGTCTTTGTCTTTATGTTCAAAGCATAGGCTAATCGTCAAAAAATTATTATTATAAAAATAAATATTTATTTGGCAATCAACAGGTGTGAGATGTTTTCTTATAAGTTTTACAGGCGTTCCTTCTAGATAGAAGATTATTACGTCCATTAGGCCCAAAACCCCTGCAAGGCGGCGGGGATCGGTGGGAGCCAGGAATAGAACCCGCTAAGTGATGGTTGACAGTTCGATGAACTAACCGCTGGACCAGTATGTAATAGTCAATGGCCTTGCAATATTGCCAATTACCAATGTCTGCTTTGATATATGCTCATCTAGCCTATACTATACTGGCCTATGCCTATACTATATACATAATGAAATACATATGACATATAAATATATAATATTATATATAATATATTATATGTGAGGCACAGCAGCCAAGCCGGCAGCGCTTTCGACTGGCGATCCAAGGGTCCTGGGTTCGAATCCTGGTGCAGGCTAGGATTTGTTCCCAGGATTTGAGGGTGTCCCTGAGCCTACCTGACCTGACCTTAGTTGGGGTGAAGTAAATGCGGTTGTGCATAGTGCTGGCCACACAATTACCTAGTATGCTGTGGCCAAGGAAACTGGTGAACGCTGCTTCACTGGCCCTATGGACTATGGATCAATTTGGTCCGACGGGATACTTTTTTATATAGGCCTATATATATATATATATATATAATATTGTAACATACTTTTAACTAAAGAATACTAGCTGTATTTAAAAAGCCCAAACTAAACTTGTTAATGAAGAATATTGTCACAACAATTAACCTCATTTCATTTACAAGATGTTTGTGTATAAACCTTCTTGCTATCACTTGTTGTGAAAATGTGCTGAGTTTATTTTTAATCAGATGGGATTTCCAGTAGAGAAATCAGACTCCCCCACCTACACTTATTTTTACGGTTGCGCCCCACCCCCATGTGACACCCCATGTGACATATTGCTTTAAAACAAGACTTCCCCAACTAGAGTTGCGCCCTTGTTTATTGAATTGTTATTTGTAAGACACGGTCAGAAAGTTTTGTTGCCCCCCCCCCCCCAACGTCACACACAGACACAAGCAACTTAGCAATCTTGTTAGAGTGTGTTTGTAGTAAATACCTTCTAATTCCATCCTTCTTATCACTGGGATGTTCAGGTCGCCCGGTTGTCTGTTATTGTAAGTTTTCACCTGGATATTGTTTCCGGTTATTTCATGTAATTTCCCCAAATATCAATTATTGCCATGTTGATTAACCCCCCCCCACCCCCCGCCTGATCACGTGAAGCTAGGACAACCAACCAGAATCAAGTTAGGGCGAAATAGGCTAGAAATGAATTTGGGTACTTCAGTGTCTTGCTGAACTTCATACAGAGACTATTTTAACTCTGTATATCACGGTCTAATAGTGCAATGGGCGATGCGGGGATAGAACTGCTGTGAACATAGAACGAGGGACATAGAATAGAACACAAGATAGAACTGATAGAAACATAGCATATACCGCCATTGAACATTGCTTTTATTATAGATCAAACTGAATTTTGCTGTTTATCTCCAGACTATATTATATACATTTATTCACATTATTCGTGTACCCAAAGGATTTTAAGTGCTCGCCATTGTTCAGCTTTTTTATACACTTTCGCTATATTTGCCATTGCACGGCCTTGCCAAAACTTTCGCTGTATTGCCATTGTAGCCTACGGCATTTGCCTAAACTTTCGCTTTATTTGCCATTGTGTGTGTGAACTGTACTTTCGCTATACTTGGATTTTATTATTATTATTCCACTTTCAAAGTAAGAACTATATGTATGATTAAACGCATCGTTATATTAACTTATATATTTATATAAAGAACACTGAATCGTTGATTGATTTTCTTGAAGTACTTTATGTTGTACTTTGTCAACTTAGTAATCTATACGACGGTGAATCAAATAGAAATTTGTAAGAAGTAGAGGGACCTAACCAAAGTAATCGTACCGCTAGACAACAAGCCACGGGTGGACTTCAAAATCCATCCAATGTGTGACAGCGGGTGCAAACTACAAGCACCTCATCACAAATATATAGGCCTATATATATATTATTATATTATAATAGTAAATAGGCCTACAACCCAACTTAATAAGAGTAGTGAGTAGCCTATGTCGTATGTTGATTTGTTCCTAACAGTAGACTGAGTAGTACGGTAACAGATTTTAAGGGGTGCCCTAACCTTACTAGATCTAGGCCTGATCTAAATATTCTTAAACAGGCTAAAAAATCTTTCGGCTTGTTTTTAATTTACCTAAATAATTACTAATAATAACAATAGTTGAATATAGTACTCTTATACGAAAACATTTAAAAAGAATACTGGGATGTAGCAGAGTAAATGAGCAACTAATTAGGCTGAACATTTATTTCAGTACGATAAATACGATAATCCCGCGGCCGCTTAGACATGTTTGAAACAACATTATTGTCTTTTATTATTTTAATTTACCTACTAGAATTACTCTTGAATGCCATCATAATATGTTTGAAACATTCATGGAAACAAATGGTGGAGATGTCATTTCGGACAGAGACAATTTTTTTTTTTACTGAAACATTTTTAATGAAATTAAAAGATAATTTAGAATTTAAATTCTAAGGGTGTTTCCGTCCACTTAAGGTGCGTAGTGGACATCATAACTATAACACTTCCGTGATTGAGATTGCGGTATGCATTTTGTGTGTAATTTTGTAAAGTGAACTAGATCTAATTATTTTAAAACAATACTTTTATTATGTTGTTACTTACTCGAAAATGTATTTCCAATCAGAAAAATCACTCATCAATAGGGTCAAGGTCGATGATCAGGTAAACAGATGATCGACTCAATATTAAAACTATTTACCATTAATACAGACAAAAAAAATAAAACAAATATGGCTGACGTCACGTGATCTTTTTTTCCTTTTTGAGGTACTGAACAGGAAACAATAATGCCTTGTTTATATTTGATAATTACTTTGAACAAAATAATAAAATAAATATTTAAACAACAAAATACATATACTTAATATATATAGGAATAAAAGTTGGTCAGGATTTTACTATAAATATTTACCCTGGTAATATTTGTTTTATGCAAACAGTTTAGATTTTTGCATTCTCCATATCCTTATAAGGGAAGACAACGTAAATGACTCACTCAGTGTCCTTAAAATGTTTTGGGTGATGGAAGCTGCTATATTCTGTGGCAGTGTCTGACAATGTGCGTGTCAACCAAAAAAAAAAGGAGGGGGGTACCCACGTTGTTGAAAAGGCTAAATGGTAAAATTTTGCAATTGAAAAGGCCTACTACATAACCTACATTTAGGTGTGGGGAGGGTTCATTCACAAACAATTAAAGTAATTTTTTGTTCGTTCTGTTTTAAATACCCCGCCCCTTTCTGTTTTAAGTTTTAAAAATGCAACAATAATTGATACCCTTCGTAAAACGCACATCACTCGATAATAGCCTTAATTGAAAAAATCCAGAATCGAGAAAACTGCGACGCTTAATTGCTTAGGCCTATATATAGATCTCTATTATAGTGAGGGGTTGCTGAACTCCCATCGGGCGCCTCCCCAGGTGGCGGATAGGGAATGCCCATCAGATATGACGGGTACCAGGGAAATAAAATACCCGGGGCGAACCAAAATTAGCAACTGCTGCCTTGCAGTTATTGGAGGGATCCACAAAGGCTAGGGAACTTCACCCGAACAAAGAGGCAGCTATCCCAAGAGCTGTAAGGGGCATTCCCCCCTCCCTCCCAGATGGTTGTGCGCAGGGCTAACAACCCAACCACACAAAAACACACTGTTACGAAAGCTAAATCACTTCTAAACAAACGGACAGATCTTCATGTTTTACGACCCAAGCCTGAACACGGACATGCTTTATGGATTGCGACTTGGAATATACTTAGCCTCTATAGAGCCGGAACACTTGCCCGCCTCGTGGAAGAACTTTCAAAATATTACAATAGGCCTAATGCTATCCTCAAGCATGCTTTATTTTCCAATTGTTGGTCTAAATGCTTTTTCTTTTCCGATTTCGGCATTGAAGTCTCCTAGTACTATTTTCACATCATGACGTGGGGCATCGTCATATAATTTTTATAATTTTTCATAAAAGCTGTCTTTGTCGCTATCTTCTGAGTCTTCTGTTGGGGCGTGTGCATTAATGATGGTTATGTTGAACATCTTGCCTTTTATTCGAATGGAGCAGAGTCTTTCACTTTCCGGTCTGAAACCTATGACCTTATCTACTATCTTCCTACTGACTGCGAAACCAGTCCCCAAGGCGTTTGTAGAGTTTTTCCACCTAGTTTCTTGTAGGGCAGCTATCATTAGGGGCCTAACAATGGAATCAGACTGATAGACTTTGCCACAGGAAAAGGCATGAGCATTAGCAGCACAAAATTTCTTCACAAAAACATCCACAAATAACATGGACATCACCTGATGGTAATACTAAAAACCAGATTGACCATGTGTTTATAGATAGAAGACATGGGTCGGACAGAAGACATGGGTCGGACATCCTGGATGTTAGAAGCTATAGGGGAGCAGATGCTGACTCAGACCACATGCTAGTCAAAATCAGATATAAGCAAAGAATGTCCACTATCTACAACAGCCAGAATAGGAGACAGAAACACTATGACAGCCAAAAACTGATCAAAGATCCACTAATACTAATAGCAGAAAAATTTAAAACTCATTTAAAAGAAAAACAAACTTACAGAAGGAATGACAGAAAATGAGGACATGGACAACAACATTAACAAACATTGGGATATAATTAAAAATGCAGTAAAGAGCTCAACTGAAGAAATAACAGGATACAAACAAAGCTATAAAAGAGGAGGGTGGTTTGACAATGAATGCAGACAAATTCTAGATGACAGGAACAAAACAAGAATGATGATGCTACAAAGAAAAACAAGAAATACCAGACTACTATACACAGAAGCTAGACGGAAAGCCACTAAATTATGCAGTAAGAAAAAAAGGGAGTGGGAGAAAGCTAAACTATTGTAGATTGAAGAACTGGCAAGGAACCGAGATGTGAGAGGAATGTACATGAAAATAAAGGATGAGAAAAATGGTTTTCAAGCAAGACCACACATGTGTGAAAATAAGCAGGGTGAGCTAATAACAGAAAACAGCAGAGTTCTAGAGAGATGGGCAGAATACTTTGAGGAACTACTAAATAAACCAAATACAGGAGAAAATGACACACACCAATATAACCTGCCCTATGGAGGACCAGACCCTCTTGTAAACTCACCAACGCTAGAGGAAACAACAAAGGAAATAATGTCACTCAAGAACCATAAAGCCCCAGGGGAGGTCCTTATCACTATCACAGCAGAGCTTATTAAATATGGCGGGAGAGAGCTACACATAGAAATACACAAGCTAATAGGAAAAATATGGCAAGAAGAAAAAATGCCCACAGACTGGGGAAACTGCATTAGTAACACCAATACACAAGAAAGGATCAAAACTTAATTGCGCAAACTATAGAGGAATCTCCCTTTTAAATGTTACATACAAGGCTATGTCTAAATTAATAGCAAGTAGACTACAACAATATACAGAAAATATACTAGGTGATTACCAATGCGGATTCCGACCTAACAGATCCACAAATGACCAGATCTTTACCATTAGATGTCTGCTTGAAAAATGTTATGAATATAATATACCAGTACATCAGCTCTACATAGACTACAAAATGGCTTTTGATAGTATTAAAAGAAAATATATTTATGAAACAGTGCAATTCTTTGGGATCCCTAAAAAAGCTAACTAGACTAATATACATGACACTATGTAAATCTAGGAGTAAAGTTAAGGCGCAGGGAGAATACTCGCGTGAACTCCCAATTCAACAAGGACTACGACAAGGTTATTCACTATCGTGCATGCGATTTAACCTAGTAGGCCTATTAGAGAGAGTCATTAGAAACATTAATGTAGAGACTAGAGGGACGATAACAGAATATTTCAATAGAGAAGCCCCCAACATACACCCCAGTGGAACTCTATATAGCCAACCTCTGCAGTACCTAGCGTATGCTGATGATATAGCCTTACTTGGAAAGAATAAAAATGCCATTCAACAAGTTCTTAGAGAGCTGGAAGATGCCTCCAAGCTGGCAGGACTTGAGATCAATGACCACAAAACAAAGTACATGGTACTGATGAGGGATGATACAAAGGAAGAAGATAAGGAAGACGTAAAAACCAAGAATCGCACATTTGAAAGAGTAGATAGGCCTACTTTCAAATTTTTAGGGTCAAGCCTTAATGAAAGGAATGAGATACTACCTGAAATAAAAGAAAGAATAGCTGCAGGAAATCGTGCCTATTTCAGCCTCCAAAATGTATTCCGCAACAAAAATATATCGAAAAGAACAAAGAAGGTGATGTACAAAACCATTATAAGACCAGTGGGGATGTAGGCTATAGCAGTGAAACATGGATAATGTCAAAATCCATTGAGACCTTGATTAATAGCTGGGAAAGAAAAGTGCTGCGGAGGATATATGGAGCTGTGCAAGACGCAGATGGCTGGAGGTCAAGAACAAATGAAGAACTGTACACTCTGTACAAGGATCCAACGGTGGTAGCTGAGATAAAGAAGGGCAGATTGAGGAATGCAGGCCACTTGGAAAGAATGACAGACGACAGAGCAACCAGTACAGTACATCACCAGCGACCAAGAGGAAAGAGGCTTAGGGGCAGACCAAGACAAAGATGTCTCGAAGCTATAGAGTCAGATCTTGGTGTGCGGGCTTGGCGAAGGAAGCCCGGGATAGGCCCGAATGGAAGGAGGGCTGTAGCGCCATAGGGATGGACGATATATATATATATATATATATATATATATATATATATATATATATTGCCGTCTTATCTCTTAATTACTAGGCCTATAGCCGTATAGGCCTATTTATATCTGTATATTAATATCTTACTGACGCTCCTTCTTTACAGAAGATTATTGCTCCTATGAAGGCTTATTGACCTACTTTCCGTCGTCCCATTGAACTGAAACTTGGCACCTAGATTATTATGCCTAATACCATTATTTATGTTATCGATGGTAACACATTCTTTCAAGTTTTCACCCCCCTCCCCCAACTACTAACCCGAAAAGATTTTTTTTTTTGCCATTTTATTTGCCTGTTTTAAAAGGGGGTGGGGGAGATAAAGCTAGGGAAGTAAGGGGACGAAATAGATGGCCCGATAATGGCCAGAATAATGAAAATTGCGATTCACATGCACGCTCTGACTTTGACACTTTTGCGCACTTGTCTTTTGTGGTTATTCCGCTTACTATGCAAGCAAGAAAGAACGCAATGTTCTATAGTAAATTTTATATGTTTACTATTGTAAATTTAGAATAGTCATTCATAATGTAAGTAATATTATGCTAGTAGCCTAACCGAGACAGAAGGAGTCGGGAATAAATTATGTTTTTGCTCCTATTCTCATTTAGTCTTGCTGACAAATACATCAACGATAAGCAACGTCTTTAAAATAAGATTACGACAAAACTTTTGTCAAAGTCGAAATAGAAGATGTAAGAAGGGCTTTTTCATATTCTACTTTTTTGTTTTCTACTTTTAGTAAATGTAATAGATCTAAATTAAAAGAAATTGTTGATAGAACGGGCGATGTTAATCTTCCCATAGTTTATAGGCCTATTATATTTTACTTTTCCTAACCGCACCCACCATCCAGTGTTCAGTGTTAACATTCGGTCAATCACATTCACCGACTAAGCTATTGAATGGTTAACGTGTAATTATTAGAAAATGACAATTCATTATGACCAGAAATCGTTAAATTAGTTTCAGTTGGTAGGCCTATATATTGTCTCCCTTTAGGTAGGCCTTTATTATAGACAAGTAGTCAACGCGTTTTAAGTTAAGTCATGAGAATAAGGACATATTAATATTATTAAGCTGTAGCCTATACTGTAAAGGTGCTGGACTATAAAAAAAAACACACTAGAAATAGGCCTACCATATATTATTTACAATTTAGCCTTTAAATTGGACCCAGAGCTACAGTACTATGGATTATTAAGATTTAATTAAGTTTCAACACTGCATGGCATGCCCATACCATAAGCCTATTAACAACACTTTTTAAATCAAGGAATTAATTTTTTTTATATCTAACGGGCATTAGTTGGGCAAAGTAAAGTCGAATTGGCATTGTGATGGCCACACAATCCCCCCCTGTAGACCTAAGCTAGTTTCACATGGACAGGGATGGTCTAAAAGTGACACATAAGAGCCAGCACTTACCTTTAAAAGTGTACAATAAAGGCGAAGGAGCTCGATCAAAGTAATATTAAGTAAACAAATAAATCTTGTAGGCCAATTACTGTTTTAGCTTTGCTTTACTAGACGTCATGATTGTGCCAGAGTCCTCCGTACAATGAAAAGAAATAATTAACCTACATTATTAACACCTTAATTCGTCGCCCAACAGTTATCTCCTTCTATTTGCTTCGTGACATCTTATACAGCGATAAATGTACAAGCAAAATCAAGCTTGCAAGTTGGTGGCCAAGCCTACCACAAAAAGTACGCAATGTTGTTTTTTTCTTTTTTCCTTATTTTGTAATTATTTTAATGAAACTATTTTAGCTGATCACATATCGATGAATCTAGAAATAGTTTAATTGGTCATTTTTTTCTGATTTCTTTATTTCAAGTAAAGTGCACATGGTGGTGATTGGCATTATTCCAAACTTAGTTAATTAGAAAGTTTAAAAAACAAACAAACTAGATTTTTAAAAATCGAGCTTCAGGAGTTAAATTTAAAGATTTAAAAAAAAAAACAACAACAAAATAAAAAAAAACTAACTGCCAATCTCAACTAATATTGTAGGATCTTGGTATGCTTCTTGTAGCGATTTGTATGCAGTCTCCATCCACTTTTCTTCCTTTGTTGGTCCAAATTTATATTTCTGAGGGCTTATCTCTCTCGGGTATTTAGTAACAAGATAATTTATGTGACCAAATAACAGTTTGGGATCAAACCCACAATTGTGGACAAGAGCGCACTGAGCATGCTAAATGTAATATCTTGGAGAGTCGCGCTGTAAAAATGACCCTCATCTTTAACATTTGTGTGGCCACAGTAGTCGGGTGACAGAGCGCTCTGGTGGCTGTTCCTAAGGTCCCGGGCTCGACCCTCGGAAACGTCTAGGATTTTTCTAGGATCTGGAGGGTGTCCCCAAGTCTACCTAATATCTGGTAGGAGTTGGGGAAAAGTAAAAGTGGCTTTGCATTATGCTGTCATGTCAACACAATCCCCTTGAATGCCGCAGCTTTCACAGAAGCTTGTCAAAGCCGCTTCACTTACCCGAAACCATCATGAAAGGGATACTTAAATCCTGATTGCCTTAGTGTCTGTGTATGTGTCTTTATTTCTTATAGAAAAAAAAATTAAACTATCCATTTTTTTAAATCATTGAAAAATTGAAAAACTGTTATAGGTCTATATATGTCATTGTAAAAAATGGTGAAAGCTTATATTATCTCAGATATGGCCTATTACAGACAAGTCAAAGTCTTTTCGGTGTCTCGCATTTTGTTCTTGTTTAGTTGATGTCTTAGTTTTCTGTGCAACATTTCTATCCCCGAATGCTACAGAAGAAGAATATGTTTTTTTCCCGTGCAGATGGTGTTATACTTAATTTTCCGTAGCCTACTTTTAAAGTTACTTTACTAGATTTTCCTATTTAACAAAAGTCCATTTTTCAAGACTCAGTATATTGTACAGAGTATATATTATATATAGTAAAAGTAAAGTAAAGTACCCGTCGGACCGAACTGATCCATAGGTCCGATGAAGCAGCGTTCACCAGTTTCTGTGGCCACGGCATACTAGGTGATTGTGTGGCCAGCACTATGCACAGCCGCCTTTACTTTACCCCAACTAAGGTCAGGTACCCATCAGAGCTGGGTAGACTCAGGGACACCCTCCAGTCCCGGAAAAAAAACCTAGCTTGCACCCGGATTCGAACCCGGGACCTTCGGCTCGCCAGTCGAACGCGCTGCCGCTCGGCTACCGTGCCCCATCCAGAGTATATATAGTAAAACAAAATTTCTGGGAATTCCTTATGGATGCACATTTCTTTGAATGGTTTTGATTGTTTTAAATGCGATACTGAAACGTTTCAATACAGAGAGAAAAAATTTGGTGTTACACCGCCATGATGTCTGTTTAAATAAAGTACCATGGGACTCAAGCCCAAAGACAACAGCAGACAAGATATTCAGGTGATATTTAGTTTCGTATTTAATTGAATGTAGCATATTCTCTATCTGGCACTGCATGTAGCCTACTTATTGAGTTGCAACATTAACGGTAGATGCATTCAGGGCAGCTCAGCTTTTTAATTTTACCAGCCCGCAATTGAATTCATTTCACTTCCTAAATATGTTATGCCGACTCTGAAGTGGGCACTTTTTCGCTATTAAATTTTGATTAGTTGTTGGTTGTTTAGATCTAATAGTTAAGGGGTGAAATTCCGCACCAGTTTGAGAATTAGCTTTCTATTTCTACCGTTTGTCCCACTTGTATTATTGCCCCCTCCCCCCCCCCCCCCCCGCGCTTTTTACTAGTTGTCTTCCCTGCCCCTCCCCACCTACTACTAGTACTCCTACCTTGTACTATTTTCCACACCCACCTGGATACGCACTGATAATTACACATTTTTATCTCATAAAATTTTTTTCTAGCAAAATTAGAAATTAAAACTTTGTAATTATGCAATAGATTTATTTAATCAACCTAATTTTAACTTTTCACACATTAGAAGTTATTTAAAATATATAAGTTATATAGAGCAGAAAAAAAAACACCTCTTTTTCCCTCCTGTTGTGCATTAATTCCCCCCACCCACGCACAGATAAATTGCTCAATTCCCCTTTGCCACACTTGCACTATGTGCCCCCAATTGAACCCTTTTTTTATTTTGTTAAGATCGGAATAGAGAGAGTAGGCCTGTAGGTCACGAAGTTTGCTATTCCGTATAACATCATGTAGGCCTAACAACATTTTTGTTTATGTTAATTTGTTTATGCTTCTTACATAATTTCGGTATGCTGATTTCAGTGGTACCATTGGTTTTTCTCTATCATCAAGATTTCTTGAGATAAAGCATAAACTATATTTCGGAGTTTTCGTAATGTATTTATAACATTTTATATATATGCTTATAATTTTAACTACATTCTTTTGTTTATTTTCATTTTAACTAATTACAACAATATGAAGTTGTGAATGACTAGTAAATCCTGCAAGCTTTGTCCTGACTCATTCTGTTATGTTTGTGATTACTATATTAGTCCGACACAAACTAAACATAAGATTGTCAGTGGTACACAATTCTTTACTACATATCATGCTTTTTTTGGCATGGCTATGTGAGATCCGGACAAATCGTAGGTACCACACTACAGTTGTGGCAGCTGCAGATCAACTCTGGAAGGATGGCTGAGTGGAATTCAAAAGTTAATGCCCTTTGCGATTCCGAGAATATGGAGAGAACCGACGAACCATCATGATGACTGTAATTTCTGAATGGTTGACATTTCAAAGTATAAAAAGTCGAAGGATAGGCTGACTCTAGTTTATCCAAGTATACCATCTTTTATTGGACCAGTTCCACACAGTGATGAATTGCCTGTTCCTACTCCGACTCAATCCGAAGAAGCGGCTGAATATCATTCTGAAGTAGACACACCGGATGAACTCAATGATGGCCGATTTCAGGGAACCGAATGATTCACCTCATTTCCATAACCAACAAGACCTTGATGACTTAGTCCGAGATTTAGGTCTCACTAAATAAAAGGCAGAACTTCTCACATCACGTTTGAAAGAATGGAATTTATTAGATCCAAGCTGCAGAACCTCGAAATACCGAAAAAGACATGACACATTTGCATCTTTTTATGTAGTATCAGAATCACTGACGTTCGTGGTCATTTCGATGACATTGGCATTGTTCACAATACTGAAGAGTAGAGTTTATTCATTGACAGCTCAACAAGAAGTCTAAAGGCAGTTTTGCTCCATAACGGAAACCGATTTCCTTCGATTCTAGTTGCTCATTCCGTTCATCTAAACTTAATCTAAAGGAAGACTACAAGAACGTGAAGTTGTTGCTTGAGAAAATCAACTACGACAGTTACAAGTGGGATGTATGTGGATACTTTAAGATGCTAGCATTTCTTCTCGGTCTACAAGGAGGATACAGGAAGTATCATATTTTCTTTGTTTATAGGATAGCATGGCTGCTGACCAGCATTTCACTAGACGTGAGTAGCCAGTGAGGGAACATTTACAGCCTGGTTAGCACAATGTTATTTATTAATCAATCACTGATACCTGTTGAGAAGATCATACTACGACCCTTTCACATTAAACTAGGTCTTTTCAAACAATTTGTCAAAGCATTAAACCCAGCTAGTGCAGCGTTCCAGCATATTCGGCAGATGTTTCCAAAGGTGTCAGATGCAAAAATTTCAGCAGTTATATTCGTTGGTTCACAGATTAAAATTATAAAGTTATTTTGCCATGTAAGGAGCTGGAGCACAAAATGTTTGTTGTTGAAAAAGAAGCCCGGATTGCGTTTAGACATGTTGTTCATAGTTTTTTAGGCATCAATAAGAGTGATAACTTCAAAGAGCTAGTGGAAAACTTAATTGTACGGTACGCAGATATAAAATGCAGAATGTCAATAAAGCTGCATTACCTGCATTTACACTTGGAATTTTTCAAACCAAATTTGGGTAATGTGAGTGAAGAGCACGGAGAACGTTATCATCAGGATATTCTTGGAAAACAATGTCATATTCAGATTCAGCACACTCAAATTAATTAAGAAACATAAAATTTTTTCGATAAACAGAGAAAACGTTGTTTTTTTTTTGTTACATTGTGTAATGTATGAATTTAATGGTAGGATGTTGTCGGTCGAATGAGTATGTGTCATACAAATGCACGACCAATATTAATTTTTTTATTTAATTTATTAAATTTATTATAAAACGTAACATTGTCGACGTCAGCTTTTCTTGACCCCGCCCCATCCCATGTCGACAAGTGTCCCCCCCCCCCTATTTTGTTGACATAATTAATGAACCCCATCTTGAACAAAAAGAAGGTCTAGATCTCTAGGTAAACAAAAAAATAGCCTGTGCCTCTTAAATATACTGGGCAGGACTAGATTAACCATTTTAAGGCAAAACCAAGCACGTGCATGAGGCAACTTGGGAAGAAGTCCCAGGGAAATTTTACAAGGCAGGAATTAATCTTAGCCTAATCCGTAGACCATATGGTGCAAACTACAAACGCTGAAGCTGGTATCACATCCGCAAAAGAAAAGGGCCCCAAAATGAAACTACAAAAAATCGTATCTATGATAATGCCATTTTAAATACTCGGTAGTAGGCCCTAGGAAAAAAACATTACAACTATAAAATGTATAGTCTAAACATACAACAATAAAACATCTTACACTAAATTTAACTGCAATAAATAAATAGTATTGAATGGTTTATTATTGTTCATATTTTTAAATACTTACGTAAAAGGAGGGAAGGTGGGGCTTAATAAAATCGTTATAGTGCTTAGTGCCTCTCATGTGTGCATAATTCGGCCTTGTGAGACCGGCTTCCATTTACCTAACAATTTGTGATACCTGAAATTTTTAAATTTTCCACTTTCCTTGAGCATTAGCCATCACTAGTCCAGTTCTTTCGCGTTGATCATTTAAATCTACCAGGAATTTCTCACTTTAAATGGCTAAAACTCATTGGCATATCGTCTGCTTAAAAAAAAATCAACCGTGTGGCTTTTCCGACGTCGGAAAAGCCACACGGCTGATTTTTTTTTTAAGCAGACGATATGGCGACCTGGTAAGGCACGATATCATAATTATGTGTAGGCCTGTACCGGTACTAGTCCGGTAGGCTCTCGGTTTCACATCCTAATCAGCCAGTCCACCGGAACGTATTCTTTTGTCACTTGAGGATGCCAACATCTAAAAGAGACGTTTTGGGCTTTAGATACGTTTTAGTTGTGCAGTTTTTCTCTTTGCCAACTACACATTTAAAAAAAAAAAGAAAAGCAAATAGATTTGTAAGATATTAACCCTTCCCGTACCGACCTACTTCTATCTATGCTGCCTTCAGTTCCGCTATATACGCGCCCGGGACTGTAAGGGTTAAACAGTAGGAGAAATTGTGTCAGTCAACTTTGTTCAATAAGGATTTAACAATACACACCATAATTTAAAAAAAAAAAAACAGTTTAAGAAAACTCATTTTGGAGATTGGACTGGGGTGTGTGTGGCTGAACATTTGGTAGATATAGAATGATTTGTCATCGGCTTAACGTCTATGTGTCATAAGCTACAATTCGATAGGTTGATGGGAAGTGGATCAATAGACCTCCGAAATCCGGACGGTCGCCAAAAACTAAACATTGGCTACATAGGCCTACAAAGTTACTAGCCGGTACCATCGATCGGAGTTTTGTCAAGATTTAATTGAGAAATTGACTACCAAATTAACAGGAAGTTTTTTTTTATCTTGCAAATTGACACGGTAATTATGAAAGCACTAGACTCACTAGACTCTATATATATCTACGCTTACATGTTGATACAAGAAAGCGATGTAATACTAAATATGCGTGAAAATAGAACAGTTTAATCGGAGTCCCAGCTAGTAGCCTACACGATAATGGGTGCCACTGATAGATGTTGAGGACCTCTAGATTTGGCGTTTTGTCCATGTCTAAGTGTAGGCCTATATGAGAATTAATTATGATCGAGACTTTGTTGTTGTGTAGTTGAGAACATTGACACTGTTAGGTAGCAGAAAGGGTGTAACTCTGGACCCTACCTAGACGAATAATTTTGGAATAGCAACAAGGAATATAGTCCAAACAGCACTTACGATGAGTCTACCTCACAAGCTCTAGATTCTATAGCCTACTCATAATGTCAGTCTTGAGACAACCCCTCCCCCCCCCCCTCTCCCTCTCTCTATTTCTCCACCACACCAATCCCAATTAATTGGCGTAAATTCTCGAATGTGTGTGTGTGTGGGGGGGGGGGGGGGGTACTAGGATGTGTAGGCCCGGTGAACAGATTCTAGATCAGATAATAAATAAGAATAAACTTGTGTGGAAAAGGGAGGGGAATTCCCTTACAACCCCATCCCACCACCTCTTCCAAATTAACTGAAGGGGGAGGAGACGAACATGTAGCCTATATATTGGGATGAACTCAGCAATCTATTTCCTTGTTCACACAACTATAAGTTTAATTGTGTGTTATTGTTTTTACAGCAACATTTTCTATAGATAGACGTTATAGTGACTAAACAAGGATGTTACCTGTACTTTCAAAACTTAGAAAATCCCAAAGTAAAAAAAAAATGTCTCGTGTTTATGACAGTAGGACTATATTGTTATTTTTGGCCACTTTTAAGCTAAGGCTCGGCCTACTGTTATGATAAGGCGTCGATGGTCTACTTAGAGCCGATTTCAAATATCTATACTATAAAGCTCACAAAACAGTTAAACAAAACTATAATAACATTTAATATCGCAGAAAGTCCATAATAGAAGCTACAATGGTAATAACAACTGTACCGGTACATAGGCTACACAAATGGAGATCTAGCACTGGTCTGATAACTCAGTAGCCCTCAATGAGAGCCATGACGAATAGTTCTACAACTTTTTTTCAACTCTCTCCTAAGTATCTAGTTAATTATCTTATCTTATACATTACAGACGCTCCTTCTATAAGAAAGATTATTGCGTCCTACGTTCATCCGTGGTCCGAGTCTAGTCTTGCATTTTTATTAATGTTTTAAATAATGTTAAGTTATTGGTTTTCCTGGTTTGTTCCGGCAACCCATTGACCATTCCATGCCCGAATGCCACTCGGGGAGAAAGAATAGGCCTACTTATATGCATTTGTTCTCGCATAAGGGACAAGGAAAGTGTTTTTGTCTTTATGTTTATCTGAGCTTTGCAACAGGTTGTTATATTGTTGTATTTCTAAATTATTCACCATTATCAGACCCTTCACCGTTGTGGTCGTTGGGGGAAGGGGGGGGGGGGAGCGAAAGGACACCTCAGCAGTCATTTTTCTCCATTTTTTGCCCTATATCTTGAGCCGCTGTCACTAGTTCGGCCATTTGGAGCCCTGTCATATCCTTTATATATATAGCATATATATATTGTCGAACCATCATTTCCGCCGACGGCCTATCGTACGTCCACCTTCTACAATGCCTTGAGGACGGTTTTTGGCAGGTTATTATGCCGCACCACATGCCCGAACCATGTCAGTCTTAGGCCTATAGTTAATTATTATAAATGCTATTGAAAAGATATTATAACGTCCAAGAAAAGGGATTAATAATGGCAAATATCAGCAGAGAAAGAAGGCAGTGTTAAATGCACGATCTTTTGATTTTTATTTTATCAACATAGTTATAAATGTCGATCGTAAAAGGCCTATTTTGTAAAAAATCGACGTAGACTAAACAATGCGATCTAGGCCTATTTATTATAGGCCTACCCCTATTCATAGCTGTTTATGGCACTGTAGATAAGCCTATGTGCCTCCCAAGGTGCCTATTTTTGTTGGTCCTGCCAGAGTGCATATTTTTTTAAAGTGAAGAATTAAATTTTATACATATGGTTAATCATTAGGCCTACTAAAAAAAGTTTAAACCGCGATGATAAATAGTAATTATTAGCCACCACCCGCCCCTTCCAACACAAACACACCCATACAGGTAATTACATAAAAGACGAATGTAAATCTAATTTAAACACAATTGACAATCCAGATTCGTTCTCTTCAAAATGTAAAATACTACTACTACAACAAAATGCTAACTTCATTTATGATAATTTCCAACAAAAACTATCCCCTATCAATAATTAGTCCCTACTACAATGAGTAAATGTCATTTTGAACTAGGCTATTGGCCCATCGCTAAGAAAGAATACCACTGCAAAAAAGTATAAACATTATTTTGTAATAGCCTATCTAATGTATTGGCCTGTAATTTCGCTTCCTCTTATAAAGAGGCCTGATCTGGACATAGATCTATATAGTTATATAGTCACAAGCGGCTGTCAATAAAGGAAATATTTTTAAACTTATAAAGTGGTAAAATAGCATAGGTATAAATTCATAACAGACAATATTTAGGCCTACTATTTAAATTGAAAATGTTGGTAGGCCTACATGTAATATAATAATAAAGCATATAGGCCTATTATTTAGGCCTAGACTAGTAGGCCTATTTATACTTAAAGTTTTATTACATTTATTAAAATAGTCAATAAAATATGTCGCCGACTCAAAAAAAGTTGTTTTACGTTTCAACAAATTCCATTTCTTTTTTTTTTCTTGTTTTAGGCCTATGTGACATCATAATTGAACCAGGCTCTGTTTTTTATTAAGCAGTTAGACTGGGTGGGGGGATGGGAGTGGGAATAAAACTCTCTCAAAATCGCTTGGACTCATTTATGAACAGCCCCTAAGATAAAGCAACACAAAAAACATGCAATAGTAGGCCTATGCGTTTTTGAAGTTGATATCCTATTTGCCGCTAAAAAAAGATGATGATCAGAAACCTTTAATTAAACGCCATGTATTTTTTTATGCCTGTTAAATTGTGTTTTTCAGTCAAAGGGTTGTCCACAAGGTGGTCAAGGTAGAAATTCCTCAGCCCGATTTCATCGGAGTGCCTTATACAGAGAAGCTTTGTTTAAAGTAAGTCATATAGATTTACATTTTCGTGGTTCTTAGATTATTGAGATATGGACTTCTATTTTTAAAGATATGATACACCCCAATTTAAAGAGTTAATGCTATTTGTTTATTTTAGAAAACGTAGGCCTATGTGGACTTGTATGTAGGTCTATGTGTGTTTTGATTGCGCAAGAGTGTGATGCTTGCGTGTTCATGTGTATTGTCTGCGTTCTGCGTCTGATGTGACTGTTTCTTGCGTTAGTATTGTGCGCTACCTGTTTGTGTGTATGTGTGTTGCCTTAATAATTGGTATGTTTCACCTGCACTGTGTGTGTTTTTTGTTTTTGTTGCCTGTTTATTTGTTTGCTTTGCCGACGTTTGTGTGTATGTTGCCGGCGTGTTTTTTTTTTTTGTTGTGTTGCCTGCATTTGTTTGTGTTGCCTGCACACAGTACTGTCAACACTGCGCACCACTGCAATGCTGACTCTACACAACACATGAATGTCTAATCTGCAAAACACTACATTGTTAACACAGCAAAATACATCATTGTAAACACTAAACAATATTGTTTGATTCTAGTCGGTCCTCTGTAAATATGGCAACGGTGAAAATTACAAAACTCATAAAACTATAGGCTATAAATGACAGCGATAAAAATGTAATAACTACTGTTTTAATTGATAGTCATGGTTACAATCTTCCCTACTTAATTAATTCAAGGGTTCGAAACAAGGTAGTATCTAAGAAAGATTAAGTAGGCGCTGGGATTCTAGTAAATTATTTTTTGAACCCGTTGCAAAGAACGGATTAGTATTTACTAGTAGAAACAGCCTTATTGTGAACTTCTCTTCACTGTGTATCAGGGGTTCTAATACAAATGAAAGCCACTACCTGTAGCATGGGTTTTAGATTGTTACGTATGAAAGACATGCGTTACAACTCCTAAATAAAGGTTCCAGAAAAGGAACCAAGACTATTGTAAATAAGCTTATATAATAATTGCTTTAAAAAACATGCCAAACACGATACATTCATTCTTCACTCCGGTAAATTCCCTGTCCGAAAGCACCATTATAGTGATTTTAGTGATTATAGTCGAAGTGGTCAGCTTCTATCAGTAAAGACATGAACAGAGATATTTAGGGACACTTTTGTTCCACTGTCAGTGAGAATCGCCAGTTAGCCAGAAATACAATAGTTAATGGTATGCGTTTATAAGTATAAGTTAGTGCTTGAGTACTAATAGTTATTTTATATTGTTTAAAATATACTGAAAGATCTGTAATCAAGTCAAATTTCCATTTGTTTTGGATCAATAAAGCAAACTTATCTTGTCTTAAACTCAAAACAACTCATGCATTCTCAGCACTGGCTGTCATAGTAATTAAATCGTTAGTCCGTGCAGAAAATGATTAGGTATGCCTATGAAAGATAAAGACCTAAAAAACAACAACAACGTTACCGTACCGTAGTCTAAAAGAAAATACAAATCAGTTTCTTGCAAGGGTCCCAAAATAATGTACACTTTGGCCCTATGCTAACTCGATATTCCATTGAGACTAACCGATATTCCATTGATTCATTTTATGGACTTCATTAGGGACACAAAAGTGTAATCCCACTACCAGTTTCAATCAAAACAGAAGATATTGTACGTTTATCATTTATATCGTTGCCATTTTAACTGCTGTATGGGATTGTTTTCATGTTTACCTTGACATTATTTAACCGCTGCCATTTTTACTGAGATTCTTTCACTTCACATGGGATGGTAACATTGTGCAGTTTATATTCTTCAATTGTCTATCTTTTAGAAATGGGAAAACTGTAAATATCGGAGAAGGACTCGTGTATCGGGAAAACTACAAAACGGCACCTTGGGCTTCAGAGAAGAAGCACGAGCTACGGATTCTGCAGTGTCACCGGTGGGGAAACGGCTTCTCGGCTGTCAGGAGCACAGTCATACTCAACAACTACAGATTAGTGTAAGTCCTATTTGACCATCCATTAGTAACGGCGAGCTTCGCCTTGACAGCGGTCGTATCAAGAAGGAAAATAGTGGCAGAAAAGTGACACCTGATAGGGTAGGAAACAAGTCAATTTTCTGTCCTTTTTTTTGCACCACGTAACAAGAATGGCAAATAAAGTCAACCTTCCCATGAATTGGCAGCTAATAATATCCAGCGTCTCTCATCAGGTTCATGAAATAAGAACAAAACTGAGTGGGCATCTAGGCTACAAACCAATGCAGGATTCTGCCATCGATTCTAAAACAGGTTCCACTGAACATTATTTATTCTCTTTCTTTCAATGCAGACATAGGGTTGACAGATAGGCCTACCTTTTCTGAAGAAAATACCGGACACCTTCAGAAAATACCAGCATCAAAGTACAAATAATAATGCTTGTAGTTTAGTACGTTTCTCGTAGCAGTAATACCGGTAGTGATTTATTCTAATAATTACCATTACGCTTAAATTGAAATACAAATCACGTTTTAGTTTGAATAATATTGATTAGGTCTATGCTTGCCTAATTAAACGTTGGCTATACTAATCTAGCCCTGAAGTAGCCTAGGCCTACCAATAAAAATTGTGATTAACATTCCATATATAAAATAAAAATTTGAATAAATTAAACATTTTAAAAAAGTTGTGAGGACATGTTCAATCCTCAAACACTTGTATACAAAGTTGTATACAATTATTTGGTGCTGGGATTGATGTTTTTCAAGAAATGTTCATTGCATTAGTAGGATATGTTCATAGAAATATTTTAGATGTTAGAACATATCTTAGTCTAGCTAATAATATATATATCTAGAGCTAATCTGGGCCCTATTTTATAACTATGTTTTTTCAGGTGCGGCCCTAATTTCGAAGACACAAAGTGTGGTGGAATTTCACCATCGAAAGACATAGTCTGCACTCCGTTCGATAACAAAGTAAGATCACTATGTTCTATAACTGTTATATAGTTCACCTGCTCATGGTTCATTAGAGCAGGGCCGTTAACCTACTATATTTATATAAAAGAAAAATTATATCGAGTTTTTAGCACTGTAAGGGAGATTACTTTAATTAATATGTGCTAATGGGTATCCTAGTTGTTTTTTTTTTAAAAATCTAAATTTAATATTATGTAAACATTTTAAATCCTTTAAAAAACGCAAGTTGTTTTTTTTCTATACAGTTGATAATGCAGCTGTTCTGATGTCAAGGAAGGTAAACCAGTTAGATTTTGTATTTCAAATTTGTTAAAAGCATAAATTAAACAAGCTACAATTATTTGCTTCTGTTTAGTGTAAATTGCCAACAATCAAATATTAACACAGTTATCCCATATTTTTTTTTCTCCTTTCAGAAATAGCAGAATCATTCCATCTCTCTTGAAAACAATTAGAATAGTTTCCCTTTGTTCTTGCTAATGTTGGCTACCAGCAGATTGGAACAGGGCTGAAACATCAAGCCTCATTGTTTTTTTAATGACACCTATGTATTGTGTTTAACCATCATGAAAGTATTGTGTAAAGTATGTATTAAAAGACATAAAATAATATTTTGCAATAAACTGTTTCAATTATTAATTTTATTAATTTTGTGTTTATTTTTAATGTTAACTATTAGCTAATCTGTTTACATTATATATCTTACAATATAATACTACAAATAAAGCCAATTAAAAAAAGGTTTTCTACTTTTCACTATCAAGCTGCTGTTGATGAAAAAAAACAACATCTTTTGGATCTCATTAAAATAATGAGGGTTAATTACAATTGTGTTTTTATTTTTGGTGAATCTTTTACTAAAATACATTCTTCCCTAAAATTTAAATATGTTATGCTTATCACTATTATCAGTTATATACTCTTAGGCTGTTATGTTCATTTGCTCAAAGATTCTTTCAAAAACTTTTTATTATATCTGTGCATGCTGATAAAATGTGTTGATCAGTAAACAGTAAACCCAATTTTGCAGCATAATGAAATACAAACAATCAATGTAATAAATAGGCCAAAGTAAAACAGCACACCAGAAACCTAAATTAAAATGTGTTTTCTTCTATTTACTTGCATTCACTGTGTTCAACTGAATTGTGGGTTTTCCCCACTTTGAGTACTGGTATTGCCTAATGTTTTGTTCATACTGTAGATATATGCTCTACAAAATATGTTGATATTGGTGTTTTTCTTCTAGCATGCATAGCCTTTGTATAGACACAATGTACCCACAGGTCAACCAGCTGTCAACTAGCTGTACTAAAATTAAATTCTAATATTTAGTAGAAAGAAATAACTTAAGAATAAGTGAAGATTTACATATTTATTACAAACTAACTGTACAGCTGTCAAATGACAAAAAAAAAAAAAAATTCAATGTACAAATAAATAGGAATCAATTACTTAATCCGTAATCATGATCTTTGTAAACTTTCCCCATGATAAACCAGTCCCTCATCAGCTTGAAGAGAGTGTAAAAATTACAGAACATGAGTAGGGCTAATGAGACGACATGACTCCACTCTGAGCTCTGGACCAGACAGAAAAACTGATAGCCCACGACCAGGCAGGTCAAGAAGACGAGCCAGTTCATGACTCTCATTGGCTGATGGAACAATGTCTGAGGACAAATTATACAAAGTCTCAACATTCATTGTTAAATTGAGCAGTTAGAAAACTATTACTAAAATTGATACGGAAGAAAATATAGTTTTTACATTCCAATTTCATTGAGAATCAATTAGCACTATGTTAAACGGCTTCATCCTGATTTTTTTTCTTAATGTGCTTCCATAGTATTTGATCAGCCAACACCATCTGCAGGGCAGAAGTTTTTTTTTGTTTTTTTAGTTTTCTAAACAACACACATACCCCATTTAGCTCATTCAATTATCTTTTCAAACAGGAAAGAAAGAAAGATGCCATAATAGGGTTATATAGGACTGAACACACTAATCAATTGAATACCCTGACAATATTGTTAATCGACACTTTACCAGATAATAATTTTAGTAACTCTAGATGCTTGCCTCTCCGGGACAGTCACCCCAGAATGTAAACAATGTTTCCCCCTAACTCTTGGAGCATTTAATATTATTTATCCTTGGTTTCATTAAAACACATGACCACCATTAAGGACTTAACATAAACTTTCTCCCAGATAAACAAATGACTACCATTTAGGATTCGATAGAGAATTCTTTATGTAAACGGGACTCACAGAAATAGTTCTATCAAAATAAATACATAAAGTAAATAGATTACTTACATAAAATCTTCCATGTAAACTGTTGCCAGGTTCTGCTGTTACATTGATGCCTTCAGCTTTAAACAATCCTCTCACATGTTTCACAAGTGCTCCCTGTGGCCACACTTGAAGTTCTGACCAACTGAAGGGACAATAAACCCATTAAACAAATCTAAAACCTTACTATTCATATGAAAATAGTTATATATTCAAACAAAATAAAATCATTTTTTATTTATTTATTTGCTTCTTTTTCTTTGTTACTTGTAAAAATTGGCACATAATACATAGTCATGCTCCAATCAGATTCTCCATTTTGTCATTTATCTATGGCTATGTCTGTGTCTGTTATTTATTAATTCAACATCTCCTGATGATTCTATTATTCTATATTGTTTTAGAATAATAACCTTAACTTTTGTTAAAGACACAAGAAATAGTGGTGGGCATAAAAGTTGTGAAACTCTTGAGTTTATAGTAACTGAACCTTGAAATAATATAGTTTTCAAAAGTAGCTTATCTACAAAATTAATTATAAATATTGCTCACAACTAAAATAGTGAATCTACATGTATAAAAAGCCATGACTTGATTAATTCATAAAATTACTAATAATGTTCTGACCTATGTAATTAATCTCAATTACCGTATAAAAATAGTCATGATGTAACATTCCAAAAATACCCTTTATAAAAACTGCACCATCTGTGATGGTATTTTTAAATATGTACTAAATTTGCAAAACAATATGTAAATGTTTGTCATGTGAATGTTCAGCCCCTCCCTGGAATTCGGTAAATGTTTATCAAGCAAAAGTTCACCCCCCCCCTGGAAAAAATTTATGGCTTCGCCCCTGGTGATGAGTGTCATTTAATGCTGAGTAACTTGCGCACTATATATATAGAACATGGGCATGCCTGGCCCACAAGATGTAACTTACGCATTATATGGAACATGGGCATGCCTGGCCTCCATCCTCTGCCATCGACCAAGATGTCTGGCACTCTTGTGCAGGAGATGCAGATAGTGAGGTGGGAGGAAGTGGCAAGTCAACATTAGAACAGCACTAAGCCAAGTGAGGCAGACGTGCTGCCACATCCACAAAGAATCATAGTACAAAGTATTCTAAAAGAAAATAAAAGGGTGGTGAGTGTTATAATCAAGAGAAACAAAAAAACATTATGAAGGTGTTTTATCATTACTGATAAAGGCGGCTGGGCATTGTATTGGTCACACAATCTCCCTGGTATGCTGTGGCCAAAGAAACTGGTGAACGCTGCTTCACAGGCCATATGGACCAATTTGGTCTGACAGGTACTCAAACTTATTTTACCAACTTTACCAATACCTTTTTTTTTTTAAAGTAGGAAATCTTGGCTATTTATACATAAAGTGGTTTCCATCACAGTATGAGTTGGGAGTTCACAAAATTAAAAATGATAATTTACATTACTGTTGTATACTATAATAAAGAGACACTGAGATGTTTCAATGAAAGGGAATATACACATTTATATAAATATCACAGTACAAAATAAAGCACAATATTCAGAAGTGTGTTAGTGTTAGTAAATAGTAATAAGTACTGAGAATACATTAGATGGCTTCAGCTAAATGTAAACTTTAAGCTCAGTTTATGTCTTATTAATACAAATAAAAAAATCTGTATTTTCTTTTCTCCCAGCTAAAATTTTAGTTGTTTCTTAGTGTCTAACTTTCTATAAATATAAAAGTTTAAAAGAGCACCTAAAAAGTGCATTTAACTTTTTTTAAACAAATGAAATAAAATCAAAACAAACATTTTCTTCCAAAGCAATACAAAATGTTGTTACTTTTTTCTTCTAAGGACTTAAGCTACTTGCAAATGTTTCAAAAGAAATCATAATTCAACTTCAGGCAATTTTAGCACGAGAGACAGAACAAAGGAACATCTAGTACTTTGGGCAATATCATTTTACTGTTGTTTTTTGTTTATTTATTTTAAAAAATTGAAAAAAAAATGTAAAAAAAAAACTATCAAATGTTTATATTTTGAAATTCAGTCAATCAGTTTTATAATTAAAAAAAAATTTCAGCTCTATAACATTATAAAGCAATATTTTGTTTCTATAGAGAAGCTAGTTTCAAAGAGTTGTTATAAAGTGGTGTTTACATTGAAATAGATACTCATGCTGTAAATAAATGCATCAGATTAAATCCTCACCTGAGTTAATTCAACAAAGAAGACAGTGCAGAACAACACAATGGTTTAATATAAGGTTATGGAGGCCTCATTGAAATTTTTCATAGATAACTAGGATGATTTACTGCACTGTGTCATTGTTTGCAATTATACACAGAAAAGAGGAATTAATTCTGATGTATAACTGTTATAAGAAGCTTATTATGTCTAGATGTTATGTATATTAATTCATAAATAAGAAAACTATACAAGAACAAGAGCTTTTAAATGAGTGCCCCTGACATTGTGTAAAATACACTAGACAAATGGTATTTATTGCCATGCCATGCCTTCCTTCTTTTATTTGCAACACAGAAAAGTACATCCAGATAGCACAAGATTAAACACAGAAAGCCAGAAAAAAAAATCTAATTTTTTAAAAAGTACAAGTACCACTAAAAAAACATGTTCTATTCATAGATGTTAAGTTCATACAACAAATGCCACTGTTTTTTAAGCATTGTATTTTCTAGCACTAGACTTGAATGCAGCTTTAGTAAGAAAAGTTATTAGAATCCATAATACATAAAATTTCAAACTATGTTAAAAATCACTATGAAAATTTCAGCAAAAAAATATGATTTCAAACATTTATTTCCACAAACTTAGCAGGAAGTAGAAGAGTAAGTACAAAATTGCAATGATTTATCACTAAGTGAGATTATTGGTGTAAGACACTGATAACATTTTGGCACTTAGTATGGATAGCGGGGGAAGAGAAATACTTTTCTAAAGATATAAAACACAATAACAACAGCAAGTTTATAGAACAAGGAGTTCATGCCTGGTGACTACCATGAATTACTATACAACTCAGTATGGCAGCATAAAAAACAAAAACAAAGAAAAAGTTGTCTACTGTAACCATAGCAGAGGAAATGAATTATGTCAGTAAGTAAAGATTTACATTGGTTCTTTTTATTTTATAATCAGCCTTTAATGACAATCAAAATGGTATTTAAATAATATTTACATATTTGCTTAAATAGGGGACTTTAGATACATGTTAATTCAAACATTGAAAGATGTGTGGTTTACTTTTAAATATCAAAAGGAATCCATGTAGTAGTAATTATTGGACTAAGTTGTATTGATTTACCATTTCTAAATTCTGAATTTACATAAGCGGTAGTGCACCAAGTGTAAACATAATCACAACATATAATTTTAGAACAAAAACTATTGAAACAAGGATAAAACATAAAGCAAACATCAACTATTTGAGTCAAAATGTTTATTAAACAACTGAATTCTACTAAACTTGAGCTTGAGTAGTGAAACATTATATATATTTTACTTGGCTAGATAATATTGAACTGAACTTTGAAGAAAAATGTTTACAATTAACTTCTAAACTTTGTAATAGGACAACATTGCTAAGTCAATTTTTTCTCTCCATTCAATGGAACAGACAAGTGTGAATGAAACTGATAAGATTATGTGTTATATTCAGAGGACTTACCCAGCATGCATCACAGTTACTGTGTGCATTCTAATCATGCAGGTGGATTGAAAAATTAGAACATAGCATTAATAGGTAATTATACAATGAGTGACTTTATTCAACATATAGCAAATGTCTTCACCTGTAACTACTTCAAAGAAAACTCCTAATTAAAACACAATATGTGACTTCCATGGAGCGATTTTTGCCTGAACAATATGCAGGCTCAGGAAAGAAAGACCCATAACTGAACAATAAGACAATAACTCTAGAACATCTGGCATATTTTTACTTTACATAACTACAAACCCCATTAAAGAGTATATCATGATCAAGACTTTGTATCAAAGAATGAAACAACAGCTAATAAAATAAAGCTCAAATAAATGAGCTGGTAATAGTTTGGTGCAATTTATTAATCAAATCATTGTAGACATTGTAATCTTAATAAATGCATAATTTTTATGTGTACTTAACCAAAACCTTTTTAATGTTTCAATAAAAATAGTAAAATCAAGATCTCAATCATACACACAAAATTCATTTTCTAATTTTCAACCATCCAATTACCAAAAGTCATTTCATAAAAGAAAAAAACAACAGTTATTGCTATAGAGATAAAAATGATTAATGGTCAGTAGCTTATAAATAATGATGAGTTTTTAAAGTTTTCATGAACTATAAATATTTGTAATGCCTCAAGAATCTTCCATCCTAGTAAAAACCTGGAATAACCAAGATTAGATTTGTAAAAAGTAGTGTTCCTCTTAATCTTAAATAAGGTAAAAAAAACTTCATTAATTCCATTGATGACCAACAATAAAATCAGTATTTGTTCATAGTAAGATCAAGACTGTCAATCATTTGCCAAAATCAAACAGTCACAATATCTGCTAAGCCTGGAGCTATAAATATCTGTATGCTTCAATTTAAAATGAATTTGCCACCAAAATACCTTTGTGTCATAATAATATACAAATAATTCTGCACTAAGAGACTCTGATGAAGAAGATATATAAAGAGGAAAATAGAACAAGAACACTCTTTTACAAGTAATATGCTAAAATATATTTTGCTATAGAATGACAAAAAAACTTATCGCCAAAAGTCAGAATAGTAGTGAAAAACACCTTTGAAAATGAACTTTCAAAATCCACAACATAAATATTTATGATTGCTCTGGATCCCCCCAAAAAATCTGCTTCTATGTATCAATCTAACAACAGACAGAACTAGGAAAAACAAAACAGCTTCAACAAAAACATCCCCTTAAATTAGTTGTGTCATACTGTTAAGGAGTGAAATTGAGTTACATGTAGATGAATGATATTGTAGAATGCAATACTAATGATGTAAGTGAAACAATTTTTAAAAAAGCTTCTAATGATTAGTTCTACAAGTGCTGTTGATTAGCTGGAGAAGCAAAAAATTTTAGTTCATAAAGATAGAGGTTTGGAACACTAGGCAGATCGTATTTGTTTCTGTGCTTTTTGTGTTTGTGAAATTCTGGTTACTTAAAGATTTTCTACACATGGACCACAAAGTTGGCCAAATGTGTACACTATTGATGATTCAGTGAAATAACAGCTGTACTTATGCAATGGTGATGGCTCCCGTGGTGTCTCTGTTATTTATGGTGAGCCTAACCCGCCTTGGGCTTTGGGGAATGAAAGGCAGCAGAAGGAAGGACATGAAACCACATCTAAAGCCAGTTGAAAAAGAAAGCGGCTTTATGGATATTAAGCCCGTTCCTGGTGGTGCATGGTTGATCATAATTTTGCCACTGAATAACAAGGTGAAATCACAGGTATACTAGTCATACCTAGCTTGCTATAGATTCAGCATCATTGAGGGAAATCTGCTAAGGGAAGGTGCAGATGTGCTCTTCTGCAACCATGGGCATCAAGCTGGGGAAGTATGTAAACCACATAAGAGTACATTCATGGGCTAACGCATTAAGGGACAGCCCCTGTGGTGCATCCAAGAATCATTGAACAAACAAAAGACTTGGTGGGGATGAACAAAAGTGTGTAACAATACCATCTCACCAAGCCTGGTGCCTGGATGACCAGGCCTATAGTCTAGTATTTGTACTACATTTCTGTACCCATGGGCCTCAAAGACTGGCGAAGTGTGTAAACCGCCGATACGTTCCCATTAAGAATACACCGGCGGGCAAACACATTGCATTGCCAGTGGGGAGGAGGCTATGGACGCAACAGCCTCATCTCAAGAACCACCCGGTGCCTGGATGTCCATACCTATAGTATAGAATTTGTGTTACCTGGTGACAGTGCAGATATATGGGTGAGCCACCCCGATAATGATCTTTAGGGGAACCGCAATGGATAATCCTGGCTGCGGAATCCTCAGTTACACGGCATGCCACACCTTTGGCTTTAGTGCCCCCCTCCCCCAAGCTTAAACCTATTCTTACACCCTGGACAAAAGAGCCCTAATAACTCAGTATTTAATCTGCAGAGCGACATGAGCAATGCTGCCTCATGAAAAGTGGGGAAAAGTGTAGTGAATGTGCCTGCACTAATCCCACCATATGTAATGTGCTTCATGGGAAAGTGTCTTGGTGTGCCCCCACAAACTCATGTAATGCCCTGGACTTAAGAGCCGGAAGTCGGGATATGCACTTGGTTGCCCATATATGCAATCTGCCCTATAGATATGCACAGTGTTACGAAACGTAAATTCCCTACATTGTAATGTTAATAAACCAACTAAATCATTTAAGCGAATTGCGTTTAAACGATATAAATATTTCTCAGCTCAAAGTTTCCCCCGGGTTTTTCCTAACCTAATTTGAGCATTATTGTTTTTTATTAACCTCGATAAAAACATGAACTGTTCACGCGAGTACAGCATGTCAAGGTCGATCGGTCTCTCCTTATTTTGTTAGAGCATTATTGCTTGTTCTTAATAAAAAGTATCTGATCACGCAGTTAACATGCAGGCTTGATTAAAATATTCGTGTCACTAGACTGTCTGGTTTTTCCAACGATTGACCCGTAATATGTTTCTACGCGATTCGACACTTTTAGTCAGTTCTTGGCGTACAGCCGTTCGGATAACATCTAATATTAAGTCTCTGAGAATCGTTTCTATTTGAGTTGTATTATGAAAGATTTATTATTCTACTATTAACTACAATGCTATATGTTCATTGAGGATATTCAATACTAATTGGAATATGTGTATTTCTTGATTGTGTATATAATATTATTTGGATTCCTACTGGATTGATGTTGTAAATTAAACCAAATTTATCGTTGCTTTCTACACAACTTGGTTAACGTCAATATTTCAAAGTTATATACATGTGTGTATGTGTAATGTTTATTCAACTATATTAATAATCTACACTACCACTCAACATCAAGGTTCTTGCTGTATAATATGAGCCACACAAATAATTATACATGAAGTAAAATCAACTGTAAACTCTAAAACTACGCTATGTGAATTGCCAGGGGATTATAAGAACCAGGAATACTCTAGACAACTACAAATAAACTTCAGAATGATATAATAAGATCTTCACTAATACAAGGATACTCACACTAATAATAACAATACTATAACTATTATTTTCATAAATTGAATGGGGGCTCTAGCCGTAATAACATTATAAATTATAATTATACTTGTGTGATAAATAGAAGGTCTCATCCATAATTTATTATGGTGAATAAATTGCCTTGTAATAAAATGGGGGCTCGTCCGGGATTTACTAACAAACGTTTAGAGGATTTACTTCAAATTCGTTATACTATTTACACAAACTATTTACAACTGCCGTAATACATACTCGTAACTTGGATGGATTGTGTTGGAAAATATGAACAATATACAATATACTAAAGATTGTGATTGAATTGAACATTGCTATTGAGAATCGGAAAACTTAACTATTCAGCCTGGAAAATTATCTTGTGTATTACCTTATCAAACAAAGTAACTCTAAGAAAGTATTATTTTTATGACCTTGTTGTGACAAATCTGAACTGTGTGGTGTAGTGAATTATTCAAAGGACAGAAAGTAAGTTGGACTCTTTATTGTATTATTAACAAGATTTATAGTAACTTTTAATATATAAAATGGAAGCCACAAATAATCTTACATTGGATCCAGAGATATTTGATCTAACCTCAGAACAGCTTAATAAAATGTCAATGATACAATTAAAAGAATTGGCTAAATCATTGGGCATTTCTATCACAGAAACTAGGCCATCAAAAACTAAATTACTTCAAGAGGTAACTGAGTGTTTAAGAAAACAAGGTACACTAATTATTGAAGAAACTACTGCTAATGATAACATTAATGATGAATCAGATGATGAATTACCTTTTCCTATAAAACAAAGAGTAAAGCATACAACTGGTGACTTAAGTGAAGAATTGAAATTTAAACTTGAGTTAAGAAAGATGGAATTAGAGATGGAAAGAGAAAACAAGAGAATTGAGATGGAAAGAGAAATAGCAAGAGAGAAAATAGCAAGCCAAGAAAGAATTGAGCTAGCAAGGTCTCGTACGTCAAATCATTCGAATGCAAGCTCTGAAGCAGATGCAGAACTGTATAAGTTTAAGAAACATATTCCAGTTTTTGAAGATAATTCGGTGGAAGAGTTCTTCATGATTTTCGAGAGAAACGCTAGAGACTATCAATTTCCCGAGGGCAAGAAAGCTATACTTCTACGCTCAGCTCTGATCAAAGGAAAGGCACTTGATGTTGTATTAAGTCTTACTGAAGAGGAATTGTATGATTATGAACTGATCAAGAATAGAGTACTGCTAAGTTATGCATTAACACCTGAAAAATATAGAAAAGTTTTTCGCGAGTCTAAGAAAGAACAGGAACAATCCCATGTTGATTTTCTAAGACAGAAAAAGAAATATTTTGAAAGATGGATTCGATCCAAAGGTGTAAACAAAGACTTTGATAAATTAGCTAATCTTATGCTAATGGAAGACTTTAACAATAACATCAGAGGTGATGTAAGAATACATTTAGCAGACAAAGGTGTAGAACAAGTAGAAACAGCAGCAGTAATGGCAGACGAATATGTTATTATCCATTCCAGCAATAAATTTACAACCGTTGATAAATCTAAATTCCAGAATCGAGATATGAAGGTAGAAAAGAAAACCATGAATCCAAATGAATCCTATCAATCAAAGAGACATCAGCAGAGCAATGAAGGTCCAACAAATTCCAAGCCAACCTGTAGCCATTGTAAACGAATTGGACATACTAAGGAAAAGTGCTGGATATTGAATGGGAACCCGAATAAAAAGAATGTTGTCTTATCGTATGTAGCAATGCCAAAACAAAGAACTCATGTAAATGTAAAGAAGGATGTTAGAACTCAAACAGAGATACCTAGTGCTAATGCAGATAACCTGACAAAACACACGTATCTAGGAAACTTGAAACCAGAAATAGTTCCTGAAATAGAGACAATGGTTTTCAATAATTCTAATTCTAATCTGAGCTCCAAGGAGTCTATATCAGATAGAACCACCATGAGTACTAAACATACCTCTTACAAAAATAACTTGGATACAGATCTCATCGATACTGAGATACCAAGTAATTGTTTACCATTCATTGAAGAAGGTACCGTGTCATCCATAATAAATGGTGTCACTAGTGAAAAGAACATCAGAATACTCCGTGATACAGGGGCTGAGGTTTCACTACTTTTAGAGAATACTGTTCCTACGTCACAATCGACATATACAGGACAGGATCTTACTATTCAAGGTGTATCAAGGAAAAATGTACAAGTTCCTTTGCATCAAATACAGCTGAAGAGTGCGTACTTCACTGGAAATGTAGTTGTGGGTGTATACAAATCACTTCCGTTTAAAGGTGTTTCTTTAATACTGGGAAATGATATTGCTGGAGATGTGGTGCATTCCATATCCAAGAAAAAACAATGCCTTAATAAAAGTGAGAGCTTTATCAAACCTATATGCATCGTCACTAGAGGTATGGCCCAACAACAAAAGTCTGTCGAAACCATGTCAAAGTCAAAAATAGAACCAGAAATTGACCTACAGGCAACTTTCCTGGCTGACATTTTGAGTGGTCCCTCAGTCAAGACTACTGAAAGTAATTTGTCACCTCGACAATTACTCCTATTAGAACAGAATAGAGATTCAGGAATTAAACACCTGAAGAAAAAGGTGATAACTGAACAGGAGGCAGAAATTAAAGGAAATGGATTTTTTCTGAAGTAGGGAATATTAATGCAAAAATGGAGAGATGTGAAATGTGATAATGACAATTGCAGAGAAGGAAGTCAGATTGTGGTACCAGCCATATATCGCAATGACATCTTACACATGGCTCATGACACACCATATGCTGGTCATCTAGGAGTGAACAAGACTTACCGTCGAATTCTTCCGTACTTCTATTGGCCTGGACTACATCGTGACGTGACAAAATACTGCAAGTCATGTAATACATGCCAGATAGTTGGTAAACCTAACCAGACTATACCGGTAGCACCTCCAAAGCCAATACCTGCCTTTGCAGAACCATTTAGCCACTTGCTAATAGACTGTGTAGGTCCTTTGCCTAAAACAAAGACAGGACACCAGTACTTATTCACTATAATGTGCACTACCACGAGATACCCTGAAGCTATTCCGCTACGCACCATTAACGCAGATAAGATATCTGACGCACTGATTGCATTTTGTTCAAGATACGGTCTTCCAAAGACTATACAGTCAGACCAAGGATCTAACTTTACATCAAAGCTGTTTAACCAGGTCTTAAAGAAACTAGGCATCCAACATGCAACTTCAACTGCGTACCATCCGCAAAGCCAAGGTGCCCTAGAAAGATATCATCAGACTCTGAAAACCATGCTCCGCACATACTGTTTTGAGAACACTGAAGACTGGGATCGCGGTATTCCATTCGCTCTTTTCGCGACTAGAGAAACTGTGCAGGAATCTCTTGGATTCAGTCCGTTCGAGTTAGTGTTTGGACATTCAGTTCGAGGACCTCTAAAACTGTTGCAGGAAACCTTGTTAAATTCTGATGAAGAGACTGGACTCGTAGCTTATGTGGAACAATTTAGCAATAGAATCTATCATGCTTTTAATCATGTTAAAGATAATCTTTTGCAGGCTCAGAAAAGAATGAAAGGGTACTATGATGTCAAGGCCAGATCCCGATGTTTCCATCCTGGTGATAAAGTCCTCATGTTGACCCAATTGTCTGGACAACCCCTGAGTGCAAAATATACAGGACCATATCAGGTTTTAGATAAAATCAGTGATGTAACATACCTTGTAAAAACCCCTGATAGAAGGAAAACACAGAGACTGTGCCATATAAACATGCTAAAACCTTATGTTGTTAGGGAAGAACAAACTGACATTAGGCCAGTGAGTGCTATCAAAACTGTTGAAACACCCCCGCCTAAATTTAAAAAGACAATCATAGAAAGTAAACTTCAAAACACTGAAGCACTTAAAAACCTCAATGATAAACTGGCACATCTAGACTCAGGTGAACAGACTTCTATCAAGGCTTTAATCTATGATCATGTAAATTTGTTTAGTGATGTTCCTAACAAAACAACTTCGGTTACCCATGATGTAGTTTTTAAAGATGATAAGGTTAAACCTGTCAAACAACATCCTTATAGGGTTAATACCATACAACTTAAGAATAACTTACGTATTGGTAAAAGATCACATCGTCGCGGACACCCTACCGCGCATGTAACAAATGTATAAGGAAATAGATAACTTCATGTATATATTCTGATAATCCTAACTAAGAGAATTGGATCATTTAAAATTTAAATGCAGGAATATATGAATATGTTGTGATTATTTTATGCAATATCTTATGCCTTATTTTATGCCATGAATATTTCCATTTGCTAAAACAAATATTATTATTGTTGTAGGAAAAAAGAAAGAACCTAATAAGTTACTTATAAATATTATGGATTTATGAACATAAATTTTCTTTATTAGTAAGATAATGAATGAACAGAAATGTACATCCTTATTTTGAAACAATCAAACTATAGTTGTGATTATGTAAAAACCAAAATAGAGTAATGTGCATACACTTCACATGCTTACACACTTAAGATTAAATTCTTACTCTTAAGTTTATTTAAATATTAATTTCATTTAAGTTGAATTAATTAATGATTGAATTGTTTAATATGATAACATTAGTTATGCTGATTTTTACCTTATAAATAAGATGATGATGTTTATAAGGAATGATATCTCAGAGAGTATAATTTTTTTTAGAATAACGCGAACATGTGTTATGGTCTAAGGATAACTTGAGATCCTATATGATGAGGGTTTAATAGAATAAATTATTTCCCTTACTTGTCTTATTTAACGGACTACCCAGGTGGAGTCAGTTTTTTTTTTGTATATTGTTTAGAACTAAAGTTAAGTGCAGGCGGTTCTAAAAGAAATTGCACACTTCTATTGTTTAGTATGCAATGTTCTTTTCCTTTTGGTATGGGCGACTGTTACGAAACGTAAATTCCCTACATTGTAATGTTAATAAACCAACTAAATCATTTAAGCGAATTGCGTTTAAACGATATAAATATTTCTCAGCTCAAAGTTTCCCCCGGGTTTTTCCTAACCTAATTTGAGCATTATTGTTTTTTATTAACCTCGATAAAAACATGAACTGTTCACGCGAGTACAGCATGTCAAGGTCGATCGGTCTCTCCTTATTTTGTTAGAGCATTATTGCTTGTTCTTAATAAAAAGTATCTGATCACGCAGTCAACATGCAGGCTTGATTAAAATATTCGTGTCACTAGACTGTCTGGTTTTTCCAACGATTGACCCGTAATATATTTCTACGCGATTCGACACTTTTAGTCAGTTCTTGGCGTACAGCCGTTCGGATAACATCTAATATTAAGTCTCTGAGAATCGTTTCTATTTGAGTTGTATTATGAAAGATTTATTATTCTACTATTAACTACAATGCTATATGTTCATTGAGGATATTCATTACTAATTGGAATATGTGTATTTCTTGATTGTGTATATAATATTATTTGGATTCCTACTGGATTGATGTTGTAAATTAAACCAAATTTATCGTTGCTTTCTACACAACTTGGTTAACGTCAATATTTCAAAGTTATATACATGTGTGTATGTGTAATGTTTATTCAACTATATTAATAATCTACACTACCACTCAACATCAAGGTTCTTGCTGTATAATATGAGCCACACAAATAATTATACATGAAGTAAAATCAACTGTAAACTCTAAAACTACGCTATGTGAATTGCCAGGGGATTATAAGAACCAGGAATACTCTAGACAACTACAAATAAACTTCAGAATGATATAATAAGATCTTCACTAATACAAGGATACTCACACTAATAATAACAATACTATAACTATTATTTTCATAAATTGAATGGGGGCTATAGCCGTAATAACATTATAAATTATAATTATACTTGTGTGATAAATAGAAGGTCTCATCCATAATTTATTATGGTGAATAAATTGCCTTGTAATAACAGAGACACCCTGACTAAGCCGGTTCTGGATCATCTGGTTTATTGCATCTAGTGGTTTACAGACTCTAGAATGGCTTTCAGTGAAACTAAGAATAGTTGCAACAAAGTAAAATTGAGCAACCCCCAAGATACATTTAAAAATGAAAAAAAAAAAACTGTTCAAACAGAAAGCTTAAAACGGTACATTACTTTAAAAGTTTTTTTTCACATTATATAAATATTTTATTTACATTAAAGAAAGTGTGTTGAGCATAGAAAAAGTTCTGAGATAATTTTAAAATATATAAAAAGTCAAATTAAGTATTGTGAATTATCAAGTTAAATTATTAATATATTGCTCTACCTGTGAAAACCAGACAGGGACACCTGTGGCATAAAATGATGTTGTTAAAGAGTTGAATAGAACTTGCTTTAGCCTGCCATTAAAATCTTTCTTCAGAATATCAACTTCCTCCCTGACAACATCGGGCGTCAGAGTACATGTGTGACCTAGAGTAGTCTCCTCCTGAAATCATAAATAAACCAAGAGTCAAGGAGGAGTTTGGCGACAGAATGTCAGTAAATTGATTGTCCGTGAGCTGAGAGCGCAGCTTGTTCTCACAAAAACTTCATCTTGGAGAACTGCTGCTTGTATGAATAAGTGATAACAAACATTGCAATCACAGGCTAACAACAGTGGGAACTAGTTAAAAATAAATGAAGCGCTGCCTTTATTTGATTATGTATGCATTATGCGTGATTGAAACTATTAGGGTGAATATTTAGTAACTGTTTAAAAGTTATACATTTTTTGAGAAATTTAAAGGCAGTGTAACCCCTGAAAGTCAGGGTGCGACTTATACGCGGGTCAATGACAACTTATAAGAAAAATAATCTTAAACTGGGGGTGCAACTTATATGCAAGTAATACAGTAAATACATATTTAATGTGTGCTATGGAGAGTCAAAAAATTATATTACTAATAAAATTACTAATTATTATTAAATCAATATGTGATAGAACAAAATAGAATGCTAATTTAAAAAATAAAACATAAATCAATTTAACTATTTATCATTAGTGTATTTCTACACAGACTAAAGGGATTTCTGTTTTTGTAATGAGTAAATTACTTTCATAGACAAATATTTAAGAAAAATATTTAATTTTAGTATGATCTATGATTTGGTCATAAATATTTTAATTACACAATATTATTCTTTAATAAAGAGATGTAATTTTTCAGGATAATTCTAAATTGCAATAGCATAAATGTACCAATGAATTGCAATGACCAGAACAGGAAGCCAAATAATACAATCATGGATACTTCTTTAAGATTATCTCAAGAATTGGTTTTCTGCTTACCTTACTTTTCACTTTTGCTGGAACTGTCTGCCTATCTACACCAAAGGCAGGTCTTGGCCAAGCTTGATAACGCTGATACAGGGGTTTGATGGAAAACCCAAACAATATCAAATAGATTACGGCTCTGAAGCATAGATAGAACATACAATGTTATGATAAATAAAGTAATATACATCCACAGGGAAGAACGTTCTGGTTGATTGCATTTTGCTTTTAGTGATTGTTTTTTAAAAATACAACAAAAAAATTTATTGAACAAGATATTTGTTTTTTTTAACCCTTTTAACACTTTATACTAAGATATAATCAATTACAATTAGTTAATCACTAAGTAGTTTACAATTTCTTAAATAAAAAAACACAACATAATAGACAACAAACCCCCACACCCTTTTGAACTTTTGGACCGATTTTGTACTGCTGAAACGTAGTGCAAGTTTAAGGCGGCATTTTTCGTAGGCCTATTGAACGCAAATTACAATATGGAAAGAACTGTAAATGTGTACAAGCCTATCTAAGCCTATAACAAAGGTCTAAACTTATAGACTAGTAGCTTAAGATGTCTTTTATTTAGTACCTATGGCCTAGGCCTTTAGGCTTTAGCCTACTAAGGTAGTGTTTAGCATTCTGAGCAAGAAAACTGCGCCATGTCTAATCAATGCTTCCAAAACTATGATCGACCGATCGACACATTCCAGAACACTTCGAAAAAATTCTGCACTCAAGACTTTTTTTTTTCAAATCTATATAGAAATAATGCATGAAATGTTATTACTTTGTTTCATTTTTCCTTAGTTGCATGTAAGAGTTGAAAAAAAAAAAAGCTTATTGTCGGCCACAATGATAAAAAGCCAGCACTCATCGCCTTTTTTTCCCCGCAGTCGCGTTTGAAATCATTACAAACAATGTTAATGGTTAATAGGGCACATGTGTATCGCGTCTATCCATGCCAAAGACACCATCCAGTCTAAAAAGCACACTTCGAAAGACTTTTTTTGTGTCCACCCACTTTAGTGTGACTATATTGTGACTATAGGGATAGGAACTTGAGTAGGGACAGAGACTTATATGAAGAAACACATGCCTTACAAAAACTTTCAAAGAAATTGCTGTATTGATCTGTTTTTGAAAATAAATGAAAAGCTGTCTTTATTTGATTATGTTTGCCTTATGCAAGATAGAAATTTATTTTTAAGGAAAGTTTCCAAATTAGGGTGAACATTTAGTAACTTTAATGTTTAAAAGGTATGAAATTTTGAGAAGTTAAAAGGCAGGTCACCCTAAAGTCAAGGTGCAACTTATACGCAGGTCAATGACAACATATAAGAAAAAATAATCCTAAACTAGTGGTGCGACTTATCTGCCGGTGCAGCTTATACTGATACCGGAGTATATACGGTAATTATACAGCATGCTTTGTTATTATCAAAGAAAATTTTATGATTTTAAAGCAGTGGCATTCATTTGATTGATTTTTTTTTTAAGCTTTAGTATAAGAATTAATCAAAATTTATAGCAAGCATTTATTATAATCATTTGTATGGGTATTTTAATCTCTTCATAATTTAATAAAATTTTACCCATTGCAAAAATAGATTTTAAAGGAAACATATAAATCTAATAGTAATATTAGATTGTATACTTACGGGTAGCATAAAAACAAACAAGTTTTCAAGCCATGTTCTATGATAACTTGATAAATAGTAAAGCACAAAGCAATGACTGCAGCCAGAATAAGTAGAACTTTAAGAATTTGAAGAAACAGGGAAAATATTTTCAAACCCTGCACCTAAAGGTAATGAAAAAAAAAAAATCAAGAATAAGAATAAAACTTTCAAAAAAAATTAAAACTGTCAATTATTAATTTAAAAATAAATGAAATACAAATATTAATGTTGAAATTATTTAATTTATTAAAAACTTTTATCAGACTTGTTAGCGTTTATATCAGTATACCAAAAAAAAATGACTTAAAAGTTTCAAAATTATTATACATGTTTTATTTCATCTATAATAAAGACTAAGGATTATTTTCAGGCAAAGGCTGTGTGGGAGTATTATTATAGTAGATATGAATTTGGAGAAGATAAACTGTTTATAATATATTTATTTTTTAGTACAATCTTCCAATTGAACATTAAAATATTATAATACTAATCTTTCAGCAAAGTGCAGAGACAAAAAAAATATTAATGAATTATCTCATTTTAAAATAACCAAGGAAATGCAATATGTTTATGTTTAAACAAATGTATGACCTATAAAACATGTTATAAAAACAAATTCACACATTGTAATGTTTATGTAGCACATATATCTCTTGAAAATTTAATTAATAAAATGTAAATAGTAAAAAAAAGCCTTTGAATCTTTGTGATTACAAAAGTCAGATGCTCTTATTAAGGATGGATACAAAACTTACTCTTCATCTAAAAAGCAGACTTTTAAATGTACAATAGCGTGGGCTATTGTAGAATGGTTTCAAAACTGGATCATACATTCTGTATGTCCTATAAATAATTATGTTTTAAACTCTTGTAAAAAAAAAGCTGACATAATTACTAGTGAGATGACCTTTACTAAATGTTTCAAGCTGACATATTTTAGTTCAAAAACTATCCTGATTCATTTTTATGGGATATGTTGCCAATATTGAATTACCAAACACATGACCTGCAGGCTTATAAATATCTGATTGTTTAATTGGTCTCACTTTATCTAATGGATCAACCCTCCATGAATCTAGCCAGCTGTCATTCTGTTTTATTGTATAGTGCATCTCCTTGTTAGCCTTGGCCAATGAAGCAAGTGAAATCTGATACATTATTAGGGCTCTTACTTTAAAATCCTTTCACAATTCAAAAATTTTGTATACTAAAAATTCACAAACCAATTTTCACTAGCACTGTGTGAAGTTTGTTATGGTTTATTGGCAGCGTATATAATGCATGGTTATGCATTTAAAAAAATGCAATTTTGTAATAGATATTGTTCACGCTGTTTTGTCAATTTTAGCAAAATTCACAAACTTTCCCAAAACTAGTTCAGTTTTCCTAAACATTCACAAACTTTCTCAAACTGAATTAATTGTGAGTAAAGGTCAAAATATAAGACATTATACTAATGACTAAATTTTAATAAATAAAATGTTTGAAATCTTTTTTTTAATAATGTATTGTTAATAATTATCAAAATTGTACCTCTTGAACAAAACAAATTATCAAGCGTGTTGAGAGAATTATACAAATGAAGGCGACAAGGTAAAAATCTATGAGATAGAAATTCTGAAATAAAGAAAACAAAAATATTTTATTCGTTAATATTCAAATGATAATAACTTTAAGGAATATCTTTTTTTTTTAAAGATGTTTTTTTTTTTTTAAATTTACTACAGCAAGTAAAACCAATATCCAATGTGTATGAAACGGTAGATTTTGTATATTGAAATATTTAATTACTAAACCATTTTTATTGTGTTTATCTACCAAGAAACTATTCTTGCTACAGTGAGAGTTTAAGGTAGTTTACCAGTGCATATTGTGCATGTGACTGCGGGAGCCACCAGACTGTCTTGTACAGATTGATGTACTGAAGACTCATCATAATGATACCAAACACAAACAGCATGCATTCAAAGTAGAGATTGCCATCACCAGGTATGTCAGGCAATTGACTGTGCTTAGGGAGAACAACCATTGACGCAAGTGGAATCATGTTTCCATCTCGATCATCGGGTCCATGGCTGCAAGAGTAAGGATATATTAGGATACAATCAAACTACATTTCATGGACAGCTAAAGGCAATGTCTAAAATTCACTTATGATAGAAGATAATGTATATGAATAGGTCCTTGCATATGGAATAAGAAAAGTGGTTTTATTTCTTGTATGTGTAGGGGCATAGTTTACTATATTGTTTTGTTGCAATTTCAAAGTTACAATTTTCCATTTCAGTAAAATTCATAAACTTTCCTTGACCAAATCTTAGTAAATTCTTTTTTTTAACTTTTCCAACCTGTATGAGCCATCTTTATGACACATTATATCATGTATGGATAAGTCTATATTTTGAAATAAAAATTTTGAGGCAATTTTGTGCCATGGGTACTAGAGAAAAAAATAATAAATATTAAACTAAAACCATGTACTGTATATCTAACCTAACACTTGTATTTTATTAGAGAATGAAAGTAAGGCAATAAAAGTGAGCTCTTACTTGTTAATAAAATTGGAGTTGTTAATTTTCATACAAGCAAAATTTATTATGAATTTCTGTATGCAACATGGATTCCATAGTCATAATGATATCATGTAATTGTAATAATGCCAAGCCCAAATGGTTTAATTTAAGGACCTGGATACTTTCAATTGCTCATTAGGTCGCATTCGACTCATTAGTAGAGTCATTAGTCTTTTCATTTTGTAGTTAGTCTGAGAACTATAGGCTCTACTGACTCTATAGTCACTAGACTACTATAGGATAGGCATACTACTGACTATAGTCATAGCGCGTAGCCTATAGAGTCATTAGTTATAGACTATTCTTGACATAAGGCCATAGGATATGGTCAGCCTTTAGCTATAGAGGCATAGCCAGCCTATAGCTCTAAGCCTACAGCCCTTTTTATGGCCTAGGCATCAGTCTAGTTAATTATATAAATAACTAGTGGTTTTCCCGTCAAAATGACAGAGAAATGAATGACTACAATGTATTTTGTTAAGAGAGAAGAAAAAAAAATTTACAATAAAAACTGCAGTGAGAAAGTTTCTGTCAGTATTTAGTTTTTGTTCTTTTTTATTGTTTAATTGATTGTATAAAGTTGCTCATTAAAGGATGTTCTCAATAGCAGCGTGAATCCATGAAATAATTAAAACATTTGGTTACTATTACTTAAAATTAATATAATAAAGCAAACAGCTACCATTAATGAAAAAAAAATGAATTGATAGACATTAAGTCACATTACGTCATAAGATGGTTTTCTGTATGCAAGGGGAATTATTGGGAAGGCCTCGCATTCAACATAGTAATAGTAATTAGTAATTCAATGGCACTCAGTTTAGAACTTCAACATACAGTGATTATCAATAAGTCTAAGTTTACTTTTTAAAATAAATTTACGAATAAAGCAATTTTTTAAAATTTATAATACAAATTTCTTATGGAGGACGTTTCCAATTTATACATTTAACTTTTGACCCGATTAGTCAAACGGCTTAGAAGCCTATAGAGCACAAACATATAAATAAACTTACAGTAATTATGTATATTAATAAAAAGTAGGCTAGTTCAAATAGTAGTTAAACTTAAGTATTATATAAGTTATAGTTATAGGCCTAAGTAGCATGAAATTCTAACATTATTAAATTTATTTATTTATATTTCATTTAAAATATCATTGTTTGAATATAATTTTAATAAACAATCAAGTAAAAAAAAATATAATGACTTATGTTGTATTGTATATTATATTGGGCCTTTTGACTATTGTAGTAGGCCGAACTATTGGAACTATTTTTATATATTATAATTATTATTATAATATTTTTTTTATTAGGGCCTAAGCTTATAATAACTTATTTGAACTATTACTATTAGTATATTATTTTTTAGTAATAATATTACTATTAGTTAAATTATTAGGCCTAGCTATTTTATATAGGCTAGTAATAATATATATAATATATAGTATAGGCTAATGAACTAATAGTATAGGTATAGGCTAGCCTACTATTAGTAAATAGCCTATTATTACTATTATTTATTATTATACCTATATACTATATATTAAATAAATTATATCATTATATTTATATTAATATTTGATTGTATCAATTAACAATTCAACTACAATTGTAATTATTGTATTTGTATGAATGACATTATTCATTATCATGATTATCATTGATTATGAAGTGTGGACCGTACGGAATGGATTGTATGCAGTTATGAGTTGATGTAAGAGTCACTAAGTGTGACTAAGTGAGTAGGCCTAAGTCACACTAAGTGTAAGCGTAAGTCAGTCTGAGTAAGCTTAACTTTAGATTAGAAGTATAGTATATCTTATCTTATACATTACAGACGCTCCTTCTATAAAGAAGATTATTTCGTCCTACGCTCAACCGTGGTCCGAGTCTAGTCTTGCATTTTTATTAATGTTTTAAATGATGTTAGGTTATTGGTTTTCCTGGTTTGTTCAGGCAACCTATTCCATGCCCGAATGCTACTCGGGAAGAAAGAGTACTTATATATACATTTGTTCTCGCATAAGGGACAAGGAAAGTGTTTTTGTCTTTATGTTTATCTGAGCTTTGCAACAGGTTGTTATTGTGTTGGATTTCTAAATTAGAGTTTAATGCCTTATGTATTATTACTACTTTATTCTTTGCCCTTCTGCCCTCTAGTGTTTCTAGGTTTAGTGATTTGACTAATGGTGTTACTCTTGTTAATTGGGAATATTCACTAGTTATGAACCTTGCAGCTCTTTTTTTAATTTGTTCTAATTTTTTAATGTTTTCCTTAGTTGATGGGTCCCATACAGATGCTGCATATTCTAGTATAGGCCTAACTAATGTGAGATAGCATTTTAGTTTTATATTCTTATTACATTTGTAAAAGTTCTTTTTTATGAATCCTAATGTTTAGTTTGATTTTTTAATTACTTCATCAAATATGAGGGTTCCAAGATAACTTATCATTTATTGTTACTCCCAGATACTTAGCATTGTTAGTTTGAGTTAGTTCTTTACCATAAATGAAGTAGTTTGCTATTATTTGTTTCTTTTTCTTGGATACCCTTATTAGTTGGCATTTTTCTGGGTGAAAAGACATACTCCAGTTTGATTCCCATTTTTGTAGTTCATCTAGGTCTTTTTGTAAAAGTTCACTATCTTTTCCTGTCTTTATTATTCTATAAATTATGCAATCATCTGCAAATAATCTTACTTCTGTTCCTGTGTTGATGCAATTTGGCAGATCATTAATGTCAATTAGAAATAGTAGGGGCCCTAGAACAGTTCCTTGTGGAACTCCTGAGTTTACTGTTATTGGTGATGACTTAGAGCCATTTATTATCACTGTTTGTGTGATGAAAACAGTAATATACTAGTATAGGGTATAGTAGTATAGTTATTAGGTATATACTATTACGAAGTATAATATAAGTTAGTAAGTTAGTGTAAGTCTGTAAGTAATGTAAGTGTAACACTTGACAAGTCTGACAAGCCACAGTCACAGTGTCTGTGTATGCTCACCTCGCACTGGATGATGAACCTTTACCATTATTAGCTTGAATTCTTGAAAAAATCCTACGTCCTCCAGGCATTGTGAGTTTATTTAAAATACATTTAACGCAGGAATTTTACAATAAGTAGGTTCTTAATATACTAATTAAAATGTGCATGAAACAAGTAGACCTATAGACCGTATAGGATCTAGCATTATGTTTTATGCTATAGTAGTATAGGCCTACACTAAAAAATTATAGTAAAACCAGGGATACAAACTCTCTTTTTTTTGGTTTCCACAGAGATTTTGGGTTTTTAAAAATTAGAAAAACCCATAAAGATAGCAGGGGCTTCAGCACTGAGCTATATATATAAATAGTATATAGCTCAGTGTTCTTCAGTTCGGTGAGTTTCAAAAATAGTTTACACGGATAATAGGGCGTTTGCAATCCCGTGACAAAAAGCACGTGATTTGTGTTTACTTTGAGTAATGGTGTACAATTAAATATGGCCGCTGTATTAATAAAGTTCCATATAGGCTCGAGCTTTTTTTAAATGATGTGTTGTGTTTTAAGTCTTGTTAAGATTTAAGCTGTATTATGTATGTTAAATAAAATAGGCTATTTTATTATTATCATAGACAAAGATCATAGACGATGTGAGCCTAATAGTGACTTGACTAGATAGCCTGTTCATCAACACTATCACTTGACATCGTAGCCTAGCCTACGAAACATTAAAAGTGTAGGCCTATAAAGTGAAATTGAAAGTGTAAATAGGTCTAGCCGGCCCTAGCCTAATCACATTAATCAATTAATCTACAGTACTACTATTTACCTCCTTATTTTTGAGTAGGATAGCCAATGTTCAGATGTGAATTTTGCATGATAAAGAAGTAATTTACTTTCACCACGTTATGTTTGTACCTCAAGTGGGTTCTATATTTACACAAATACGTCACTAAATGTACACAAAAAAACTTAAGCTCCGCCTACTGAAAACGCTCTATATAGAAACCCTAAAAAGTACATTTTTAGACACGAACTTTCACGATTTAATTATTGAATTATATTAAAGACACATTATTGACACATAGTGTGACATATTCAAGGTGACAAGGTATGTTTAAAATGTCGCAGACAATTGCGTAAAAAAAGGTGTCATTTTGATTATAGTTATGTTATAGTGTTATAGCCTAGGCCTACCTTAGCAGGTCCGCCAGGGCCGTGTGGCCGTGTGACTTTACTATACACTGTATAAACTGTATTATACTGTATTCAGTGTATTGTATACTCATACTGTATACAGTGTGTATACACTGTATACAGTATATATAGTCACACACTACACACTATAGTACTAATATATTAATTATTAATATAGTACTATAGTATAGTTAGTATAGTTTGACTCCAAGATCAAGATGGTTAGGCCTTATTAAAATATTGTTGATTGCTAGATAAAGATTTAAATTTACCCTATTTCAACTATTTCTTTTAGTTGACTTTTTTCCTTAAATTTTGTGTGGAACAAATTTAGGGCTTCTTTTCTTTTACTTTTACTTTTAGTTAGATATTTCATATATCATATTGACACATTATACAAAGACTTCAGGTCTACAGGCATTTTAAAAATATATATTTAAGGGATATATTTATATATCTCATCTAGTGATTTAAAACTAAAGTCTAAAGCAGCGACTACAAACCCAGATATAAACATAGAACATAGAATTTTAAGTCAAAAGATCACTAACTATCATTCACTGAGCTATATATAAAGTCTGTATATTTATTTATAATAAGAACATAATATAGAATCTATTAAGTATATTAGACTATTATTCTGAGTATTATGTGTATGCGGATGGTTAGTGCATGAAGTATAGAGTAGAAAAATGATCGTGAAAAAAAAATAAAAATACCTGTGTTAACCTCATGCATGGATAGTTTTAATTTGGTTACATTCCCACATACCAGTACAGTGAATTATTGATTGTTGCCTGTGTATGTGTATATATGTGTGTGTATGTGTTTGAGTGTCTGTATTGTATGTATGGTTAGGTCTGCGTGTGTGAGAAAATTATTCAGGTATCCGTAGGTTTGGCTAAAGTTGTCAATTTCATTTAAATTTGTTGCTGTAAGTAGCAAGAGGACAAAAGGTTGTTACTTATTGATCTGCAGTGAATGTGTCGGAATGTATAATTATCTCCAGTGAATCCCGCATTTTCATCTAATTAATTATACATTTTTTGGAGTTAGGCCACTTGTGTAGATCTTCTCGTGAATATAGATAGATTCCCGTATTTCATCTAATTAAATAAACATTTTTGGATACAGGAGGTGGGGGTACGTATTGATCGACCTACTCCTGAATATTGTAAATTGTTCAACACAAAAAAGCAGAGAAAGATACATTGATATATTATATATTTTATTATGTATATTATTCTATAGAAAGAGAAAAAAAAAACAGAGAATGATACATTGATAGACAGGGTTCTCACACAGTCTGGAAAGTCTGGAATTTCAAAAAAAAAGAAATCAAGGCCTTGACAACCTTGAATATTGACATTTTAGCCTGGAAAAATAGCCTGTCAGCCTGGAAATTTATTTAAATCTATATTTATATCTAAATTTATTATAAAAATGAAGGTAAGACAAAAAACGCCAATCCCATTTTTATACGCCATAAACGCCCACTGACCGAGCCTTAGATTAATACCTCATTCACGCAATATTTAGGTCACTTAGGGGGAGGAGGCGTGTGACCATTTTCCAAATAACGTGTTCCAGCAGCCTGGAATTTGGCTCTTATAGCCTTGAAATAGTCTGGAAACAGCCTTGAATTTTTTTTTTAAATGTGAGAACCCTGGATAGAGAGAGAGATAGATAGATAGAGAGACAGAGATATAGAGGGATAGCGAGATAGAAAGATACATACTCTGTTATTTCACATTGTAATGTATATTATTCTATAGAAAGAGAAAAAAAGAAAAAAAAAACAGAGAATGATACATTGATATAGAGAGAGAGAGAGATAGATAGATAGATAGAGACAGAGATATAGAGGGATAGAGAGAGAGAGAAAAGAGACGCTATGAGTGTGTGTGTGTGAAAAAAATATATGAATATTCTATTGATCTGCAGACAACAGTTGTTTTTAGAAGTAAGAATTTTCGAGTTGTTTTAATGTAAAGGTTTTGAACGAGAGATAGAGGCAAAAGATCAATAATCCGAAAAACATATTAATTATAGATGTGGGCTTGTGTTTAGCGGTAAACATATGCAACATTATACATTCAAATTATTATTGATACAGTGTTGAGGTTGTAGGTATGTGTGTGTGTACAAGCAGGGCCGGCTCAACCATATAGGCGAACTAGGCGGCCGCCTAGGGCGCAAAATTTTGTAGGCGCAAAATAGAGGATTTTTTTTTAGATTTGGGAATTTAAAAATATAAACTATATTAAAGTTTAGTGCTTCTGCGCGCTACTAGCATAGGCAGATGAATTACTAGGTAATGAAAGGCAAAGAGTAGGCTATTTTATTTAAGTTGTCTTAGAAAGTACTTAGTTTGGCAACCTTGCTGTGCATAGCGGAGTGCAAATTGACAATCCCTAACATCCACCGGCCACACCCTGGATGCGAGGAGAAGTTGGAATAGAACCAATATTTGAGAAAGAAAAGGTCCGAATACGAAAAAAGAACATCATGTTTGATTACGAATAAACAGATGAATCTGTAAATATCGCAGGTGACCCCTCAGAAAGTTTCAAGATCCACTTTTATGTTGCTGCTTTAGGCACAGCTGAAAGATTTTCCCAGTTAAATAAAGTATCTGGTGTCTTTGGATTTTTGTACAACATTCCTGACCTAAAAAACAGGACCACAAAAGAGGCTAAATTTATGTGCAAAAACTTGGAAAAAGCATTAATAATTGAAAAAGATGATGGTTTGAATGAATCTGACATTGCTGCTGTACGTCAGTGTTCTAAACTAAGAGCGATTTCTTATCATCTCCATGACTCAATTCAAACACTGAAGAAGTCCTAAACTACATTTACCAACATAATCTTGAAAATGGATTTCCTAACATTTGTGTAGCCCTTTGTATTTTGCTTTCGTTGCCACTTTCCGTAGCTAGTGCTGAACGAAGTTTTTCAAAACTTAAGCTATTTAAAACCTATCAGTGTGGTACAATGTGTCAAGAGAGACTTAGGGGTCTGGCGACAATTTACATTGAAAGTGAGTCTCAATAGCCCACACACAAGAATTTGCTATGAAAGAAAAGTAGCCTACAATTAGGGTTTTAGTCTTTATAAGTATAAATGCCCTCAATCAGTATTCAAATGTGACTTTTGGATGTAGTTAAGAAAACAATAATCCAATATCAAACAATATCACGTAGTCTTTGTGTATTTTTTTAAGTGTTATAAAAACATAAAATCTATATGTAATCTTGTTAGTTTCTGTTTGTTATTAAGATAACTGTGCATAATGCGATCTTAAAACCTATAAACCAAATGTAAAACTGTGTGTTATATAACTTTTCTAATAATAATTTATATTTCTAATTATTAATATGTAGGTCTAAGTCGTAAAATAAAAGTATAGAATTAGTAGAATCTAAATGCATATCCGTTGTTACTTTTCATTCAACTGTTTTATTTACATAGGCCTATCCCAGTCATAAATCAAAGGTTATAAAATAAATTCGTTGTTATAACAATTATTAGCAAAAACACATTTCCGAAGCTCCATACCCGGCAGATCCCGCCAAATGCACTTTAAAGAGGGCGCATAATTTGTTTTCGCCTAGGGCGCCCAAAACCCTTGAGCCGGCCCTGTGTACAAGCCAGTACAAAAAGGTCATTGGCATGGGTAATGACGTCTGTGTGTATATGTGTGTGTGTGTGTATGCATCAGTGGTGGGGTTGTAGGTATGTGTTTAAATGTGAACACGATGGTTCTAAATGTTTTAATGGTACCCTTTATTTATAAAGTTAAAACACTACTGAAGCGCTTATAGTAATTATAGTAACAACCTAATTTTAAAAGAACCCCTAATTAGACAATTAAAAAATATCTATGTGATAAAATAAAGTTATTTTAGTAATTAGAAGACTCCCTTATGGCTCAAAATGTAAAAGAAATTGAACTATTGATTTATTAAAAAAAAGGTATTTTGTTAATTGTCTGTCAGAAGACAAATATGGGATACAATTTAAAAGTATGAAAGATAAAAATGTATATTTTTTATACATAAAAAACCTTGCAAGATAAAAAGAATTGAAAAAATGATTAAAAGTATGTAAAAGAAGATTGATTATTAGACAATTAACGATTACAAATTAAAAGATATCTAATAAAAAACGGAATTTTCGTAATGAAAAATGCGCCTAATAAGACAGTTAAAAGATAAGGAGCCATTGAAATATATAATTTAAGAAAATTCCTATTATTAAACACCTTTTTGTTATATATTTAGAACCACCAGAGGGGGTGGGAGGGAGGTAAGATATATAGCTAACGTGAGTCATCTCAAATATACAGGGGGTAGGGGAGAACAATAAAACGTGTTGTGAACAAGGTCATTGAACGGGAGGTCATGCCACGTGAACGGGCGGCTTACCCTTACAGGGTGAATGAGAGGGAGAGAGGGTGGAGGGGAGAGGGTGGAAAAAATCACTATAATACTTAAAGGGGACCTAATATTACTACTCATAGGCCTAGCCCTAGAGTCTAGACCAAGCAAATTTAATCACACTCAACAAACTTCCCACAAAGAAAAAAAACGCAACACAACACCAAATTACAGATATTATTAGCAACTTGGGCTTCTATTATAGGGTATACGCTTACGACAGCTTGGCTTAACGCCAGTAGTAAACAATACACAATCTCATAAGAAAAACTAAAGCTCACACTAAAAACAAAAAACAATATATATTTTTTTTAAATATTGACTTATACAAAACATGTAAACTATTACTATTAGCCGAACAAACAACACATAGCCAAAAATGAAACTTTAAAAAAAAATTCATTTTGCACTTGCATTACTCTTATAAGGTTACAGACTTTCCTTCTATTCTAAATAGAAGATTATTACGTCCACTAAGCCCAAAACTCCTGAAGGGCGGCAGGGATAGAACCCGGGATGTCGTGGTTGACAGTCCCGTGTAGGTACTAAGCTTATAACCACAGGACCAGCCGGCCTCAACGCATCCACCGATAAACACAAGAGATGAATTTCCAATACCTCTTCAGTCACTATCAAGCGCCAAATAACCTCGGATCCTTTAAGTTTCAACTGATCTGCAATTAATGCTTCAGCATAATAGAATTCTCTCGGCGCCCTGACCACCAAGGTAAGTGTAATTCTCCAAAGCACCCAAGCTTTGTCCGTTGATTGAATTGCACATAGAGAAATATACTGTAGGACTACTATAAACTGAGTTGAAAACAAAGTCTACGTTTAGTGGGCAAAATAAGCTATAGCCTACTTACTTACGCCTGCCACCCCTCTCGGGGCATAGGCCGCCAATCTCTAGCCATTCCGGTCCTGAGCGAGTCTTTCCAACTGTCCCCAAGAGTGACACGTTCTCTTTATGTCAGCATCCAGGTCTCGGCGCCAGCTGTTATAGGGTTGACCTCTTTTCCTCTTCCATTGGGGGTTTCATGATAGGGACTATGGTGGTGAAAGAAGCCGGTTTTCTAAGTGTGTCCCTATCATCTCCATCTTTTTGCATGATCTCCACATCGGCGGCCTGTTGGCGTGTGCGACTCCAGAGCTCATCGTTGCTGATGATGTCTGGCCATCGCATATCTGCAGAGTCCCCCCGAGACATGAGTTGATCTTGATTTTAAGGGATATGTATCTTGAGCTCCAGCTGTTCTTAAGTTGGAGGAAGGCTATCCTTGCCAACTGGTGAAGCGGGCTGGTCCTGCGGTTAATTAACCGGATTGTCAACCAAAAACCAACTGACACGTCTGGTGTGCCACAGGGGTCAGCCCAGTTCTTTTCACCCTTTACACCCAACCCCTCTCCTTTGTCATCGAACTCCGCAACCTGAAATATCATTCTTTCGACGGGCTCCTTGCTTCCATCTCAATGTTTCCTGGACATCTAGAACTGGATGACGGAAAACAAGTTAAAGTTTAACAGTGAGGAGACTGAAGCTCTTATCGTCAGTACGAGACGGAGGGTCGTGTCCCTCACTGCGTCCGATCTTCAGCTGCCGACGCAACAGTACCTTTCTCCCCGACTGTCAAGAGCCTTGGCGTCTATGTGAACTCCACGCTGTCCATGCAGCCCCACATCTCCTTCCTCACAAGAATCTGCTTCTTCCATCTGCGTCGTATTGCCGCCATCCGTCGCTATCTCACTAAGGAAGCTTGTGTTAAGCTTGTCATCTCTCTCCTCTTTTGCCGCTTGGATTATTGCAATTCGCTCTTGGCTGGCCTCTCGGCCTCCTCCCTTCAGGGCCACCAACGTGTCCAGAACTGTGCTGCCCGACTGGTCCTTAAGAAGACGTCGACTCATATCACTCCTCTGCTCCGATCTCTGCACCGGCTACCGCTCGGCTTCTGATGCACTAACTCTTCAGATCCCTCGTGCGAAGATAGTATTCGCTGGCCAACGTGCATTGTCCTATGGGGCTTCGCCAGAGTCCTAGCTTCAACACCTTCAGGAGCCGGCTAAAGACGCACCTTTTCAAGTAGCAGTATTCACCTGTACATGTATACATTTTCGTCTTTTATTCGTTGTCTGTACTCTGTAACTGTTGACGGCGTATAGAACTGTTCCCAGCGGGATATAAGCTACAAATATTATTATTTGGCTATTTTTATTACTCTACCTATTATCACTGTTCTCTGTTGAGTGATTTTATCCTGTTTTCAGTATATAGGCTATATACATTTGCAGTATACTATTTTTTATGAGTTTTGAAAATAAAATAATATAATAATATAATTATTAGCCTACTATTTGCGCATGGAACTGAAGAGCCGCATCTTGTCATCGAAAGAGCCGCACGCGGCTCGCGATGCGCAGGTTGCCGACCCCTGTTTTAGTGTCATCCCCATTCTTTCGTTGAAAATGTAAAAAAAAATTCATTTATTCCCCTACAATTTAGGCCTAACGCGCTCCAGTCCAACCAAGCTAAGTGCAACATACAAATTATGATTTTACAGAATGTAACATGAATTAACGGCCGTTTTCTGTTGCAGGGGCGAGATCACGATGGGCCCCCACATAAATTTGGAAATAGGGCTATATAAGTTATACTACTTATAATAAGTAGCTTAGGCTACATCAAAATAATCTGACCTAGATTTTGATTTTATTTCTTCTTCTTTTTTTAACGACCAAGTAAAGTTTGCTTTCGTGGTCCATTCCATTAGGCCAACTCTCGACCCGACGCATAGACATAGGAAAGTCTGATTAGCAAATTTTGTGCATGTTAAATACACACGAAGGCTTTGAGGCCTAGTCTACAGGCATATAGACTAGATCTATTGCGTCTCACTAAACGCCAACAGTAAGGCCTACTAAAGAAATGCAGCTCTCAAGCAGCGCAACAAAACAATCGATTACCTCATTTTTGACCCGCTGCTCACCCTCTCTCACATCTCTCGCAGCAGACGACCGCTCGCGTCGTCGCGAAATGCCTCCAGCGCAGACTAAAAGCCTACATAGCTCAAACATTGTTTTATTAGCGTTTTACTCACTCAATACTCAGGTTGATTACTGGTCTGTAGGCTTAGGCATGCTTATGCTATTTTGATTTGCTTTAATATAACCATGCTTAGGTCTACGGATTAATATTCTAGCCCTAGCTTATGGACCCAAGGCTCTTATTTATATATATTATATATAGGCCTATATAACTATATATATAGGCTTAGGGCTTAGGATAATATTTTCTTAAAACTTAAAGGATCGGAGGTAGGCTGGCTCTTTTATAATAAAATTTATTACCAACCTAAATAATGTTTTAATAGGTCTAGTAAAAGTACTGTAGCCTACTGTAAATATTATAGTAAATAGTGTAAAAGGTTTCGTCGTGAACCTATATAATGATATTAGCTAGCCTACTAGACTATATACTATAATACTATATTAGCTATAGGCCCTAATGCTAATGACTAGGCTATATCATATATGATTTATGATATATGTTGGCTATAACTATAAGTATAGTTACTATAAAGTTATATATAGGCCCTGTGGGCCTATATATAACTGGGCTATAGGCTACCTGTTATAATATATAGTCTAATTCCTATATTCTTTTTTATTGTTTCTTAATTTAAAAGACAAAGTGACAATATATAGGCTTCAATATGCAATAGCCTAAAACACAGACTATACTTATTAGTCTATAAATAGGCAGTAGGCCTATAGGTAGGCTGTAAGGCTATATTATAGGCTATATTATTATAAATATAGTAGGCCACTACTATAGTATAGGCCATATATAGGCCCTATGCAATATAAAATTATATTGTCATAGGCCCCTATAGATAGTAGGACTATATAGAGCCTACAAGTTGCGTTTAGTTCTTTAGTTGATGTAGCATGCATATACATGTATATATATATATTATATATATATATATATATATATATATATATATATATATATATATATATATATAAATATATATATATATATATAAACTGCTAAGCATTAAGATTATGAGATTAAATTGGCGATGTGCTATTTAATGCTATTATTAACTCTAATACTCAACTAGACCTATTATGTTAAGTCACTATATAGTGAGTTGATAGATTTGGGCTTTAAATTTAAAAGAAACAAAAACACTGCAGAGGGTTTTGTAGTTGCTGGGAAGCTGTTCTAACTAAGCATTGTGAAGTTTTAAATTGTATAATATTTTCATCTTATTGCATATAAAAGTAAGTAAAGTAGGCCTACCCTTCGGACCAAACTGATCATAGCTAGGGCTGGTGAAGCACACAGCTGCCTTTACTTTACTCTAATGTTAGGTACCTATAAGAGCTGGGTAGACTTGGGGACACCTTCAAATCCTAGGACAAACATCCTAGCCTCCACCAGGATTCGAACCCAGGACCTTCGGATCGACAGTCGAACGCTCTGCCGCTCGGCTACTGTGGCCCATTTATTGCCTATAATTATATATTATAATGTATCTAAATATATAAAAAGCTCTGTGTGTATATTTAACCAATCAAATTGTTTTTTTAAAAGACTTGTGACCTTATTGCCGCATATTCTGCATATTTGCAATTTGACTTAGTATTTGTTTCCTTGCTAACTGAGTCACCTGAGTGGATAACGTATCGAACGACCATGCGATTGACTCGGGTTCGATTCACCAGTTAGTCTTTAGGACACCTTTTTTTAAAAAAAAATATTTTTATTTCAATAAATACTACTTTTTAAAAATCCAGGGGCAACACCTGGCAATTTAGCTTATTGTTTAGTAAAAAAAAACTATTTTTAATTCGATTTCAATATTTATTTTATAATTACTTTAAATGTTTAAATTTAAACAAAAATTATTAGATCTATATATGCCTAGCTTTCTGTTCATTGTATTTATGACATTTTTATCTGTAGTTTATACAGGCCTATTTTGTCCCGGGCAATGCCGGGGGAATTTAGCTTGTTAGTATATTAAAAGTAGACCTCATGTCCTATATAAAATTGTAGGTGTATCATCTATTTTTGTATTAAGCTACCTAATATAAAAACCCAAAGAAGAGCATTGTAAATGAAAGACTGATGGCTGGCACACATCAATTAATAAATCTCTTACAGCGGTGTAAAAAAACGTCTTTTAAATTATGTTAACAAATGAATGCCCCCCTGCCCCCCCTACCCTTTTTTTTTTCTCCTGACCTTACTTTTGTATTAACCTTTTCATATATTTCAATGGCCTTTTATAATGATAGAGAAACGGTTTTAGTTTATCTTTTAACAAGCTAGCTAAGTTAAATAATATATTTATATATACCCCATATATATAAATAAAAGTACCAGTAATATGATCTAAAGTGGTCTATACTCTGTTGCATTGATTTATTTCATTTTAGCTGAGATTGTGAGCAGTGTAAGATTTATGAAGCTGAGAATGATGCTATTACTGGTGATTGCATTGACCATTGGGCTTGCTGAAGGCAAAGGGTCTGAACAGGTAAACCAGACATATAGATACGTTTAAAAAATAAAAATGTTTTCAATGGAATAATGCATAAAATGAATAACAATGCCATGTTGACTGTGAAACTTTTTATACAATAAAGTAACCAATATTCCCAATACTGTTCATGAGTTTTAAAATGAATTTAAACAAAAAGAAATAATTATTTTTTATTGAAATGATTAATTATAGTAAAACACTTCCATTTATAAATTAGACATAACCAACCATATTTAGAGAAACAATCGTTAAGGGCTTAGTCTACTTTTTTTTGTCTACAGGTTATTACCATTGGTGCATCACTTAGTTCAGAGAAAATGGAATTTGAATTTCAACAGGCTGTAAACCAACTTAACATTAATCCAAAGCAAAAGCATATCCGATATCAAGCTGCTACAATTCTTATGGACAGCAATCCTATTCGCTCAGCACTAGACATCTGTGATAAGCTGCTTTCACAGCATGTATTTACAGTTGTAGCTTCACACCCAAATTCAACTGACCATTCTCCTATATCAGTATCTTATACTTGTGGCTTTTATAAGATACCAGTACTGGGTATATCAGCTAGAGATTCAGCCTTCTCTGACACTGTGAGTTAGGCCTATGACATTATATAAATCTTCTATAGTAGTGTTAAAACTAGTTTTAATTGGATTTAATATTTCTAAAGATTTGTGGTTATTTATAATTACCTGATGGTGCACATGATTATATATAGCCTTCCTGTCTCTGCTTACAAACTTTGAGCCTTCATAGTCTCACTGTATCTTCATTTCCTCACTGTTCCGCCATATTGTCATTGTATCTCCATATTCTCACTGAACCTTCATATTTTTACTGTACCTCCATATTTTCACTAAACCTTCATTTCCTCACTGTATCTCCATATTTTCACTAAACCTTCATTTCCTCACTGTATCTCCATATTTTCACTAAACCTTCATTTCCTCACTGTATCTCCATATTTTCACTAAACCTTCATTTCCTCACTGTATCTCCATATTTTCACTAAACCTTCATTTCCTCACTGTATCTCCATATTTTCACTAAACCTTCATTTCCTCACTGTATCTCCATATTTTCACTAAACCTTCATTTCCTCACTGTATCTCCATATTTTCACTAAACCTTCATTTCCTCACTGTATCTCCATATTTTCACTAAACCTTCATTTCCTCACTGTATCTCCATATTTTCACTAAACCTTCATTTCCTCACTGTATCTCCATATTTTCACTAAACCTTCATTTCCTCACTGTATCTCCATATTTTCACTAAACCTTCATTTCCTCACTGTATCTCCATATTTTCACTAAACCTTCATTTCCTCACTGTATCTCCATATTTTCACTAAACCTTCATTTCCTCACTGTATCTCCATATTTTCACTAAACCTTCATTTCCTCACTGTATCTCCATATTTTCACTAAACCTTCATTTCCTCACTGTATCTCCATATTTTCACTAAACCTTCATTTCCTCACTGTATCTCCATATTTTCACTAAACCTTCATTTCCTCACTGTAGGCCTATCTCCATATTTTCACTAAACCTTCATTTCCTCACTGTATCTCCATATTTTCACTAAACCTTCATTTCCTCACTGTAGGCCTATCTCCATATTTTCACTAAACCTTCATTTCCTCACTGTATCTCCATATTCTCACTGTACCTTCATTTCCTCACTGTATCTTTTATATTCTCACTGACCTTTATATTCTCAATGTAACTCCATTTTCTCACTGTACCTCCATATTCTCACTGTACCTCCTAATTATCACTTTACATCTTTGTTTACACTTCTGATTTAATTTAATTACCAGAATGTCCACACAATGTTTATACGTACTGTACCTCCATACTCACACCAAGCGGATGTTTGGGTCCAGTTATTAGTCAATCTATCCTGGTACAAAGTGATATTTGTCTATAGTGCAGATGAAGAAGGCAGAGCTATTCTAAGTCGCTTTCAAACATTAGCAGAAGAGGTCAACATCAGAGTAAGTGTTTTAAAAAGTTTAGTTTGGGTTCACTCTTTAAAAAATTTCTATTAATAAAGGAACGTTATCATTCAACATATATTATTGTATATTATATATGTTATCATTCAACATATATTATTGATGTGAAAGTATAAATCTAGCTAAGCTCATTATGATAATTTTTACATAGATTATCTTCTACACCTTTTATTATCGCTTGCTAATAAGGCTTTAAATTTCCACTGTTGTCAAATATAGTTAACTAACAGCTAGGTGTAATATGTATTACTGCAGCCACCATTGGGACAGAGATATTCCTATAAAGCTTTTACTGCTTTCGCTTAGAGTCCTAAAATACCCTGTTGCTTAAGACAATTATAACAGTGCAGGTGGCAAGTGCTCATACCATTCATCAGCTTTTCGTCCATGCTGAAATCTTTATGACATATATGTTTCTGACATCAGAACTAAAGATTCGAGTTTAGTTAACCTTGACACATAGTGAACAAATATTTGTTGTTTTTGAATGAAAGATCCATTATAAATAGACTTGATGAGAAAATGAAATCATCACTCATTTCATTATTTCCTTTTATTTAATTTACTTAGATTGAACCATCTTTAAAGTATGCCCCGGGAGAAAAAAACTACACATCAGTGCTGGAACCAATATTAAAATGTACATCAAGAGTAATCTTATTAACAGCATCGTAAGTTTAAATGATTGTGAGCATAATTCTTTGAAATGTAATAAATAGTTCACCTTTTTTTGTCCTTTCCATCTGGCATATTTATATTTAGCTCTTGTTTAAAGTAGTTCTAAAAACACAAAAATAAGGAAATGAAATAAAAAATCTAGAAGAAACTTGAAAATTTGAGAAAAAAGAAAGTGAATCCAAACCATAAAGAACACAAATATTATCTCAAAGAAATTACTGATATATATTTCATAACAATGTCTCTCATTGTTTCTTAGGACAGAAGATGCTGAGAAAATCTATCATGATGCTGAACACATGGGCATGACAGGAGAAGACTGGGCATGGATTGTCTCTGAGCAAGCTTTTGATGCATACAATATTCCCGTTGGTAAGTAATGGGGTGGGGGGGTAGAGGGGTTAAGCATGTGGCTGCTTGTCTAAGGTCAAGCTAGGATTATTTTTTTGCCAATGTGTTTACCCTGCATCAACTTATGTGACATGTTCTGACAAAATGATAATTGAGTTGAAAATGTTTGCAGAGTATAACAACTAGTTTAAACATAATTTGAATAAAATAAACCTTGATTGGGCTTCATATTGTTTCATTTGTTTTGTTTTTATATTTTATTTTTTCAAGTGCTTTTATTAAGTACGCTTGTTTTTGTTCTCTGCCAGGCTTTCTGGGTGTTCATCTTGTCAATGGCACGAATGAAGTTAACCATATTAAAGATGCAGTAGAGGTCATAGGTGATGCCTTCACAAGACTGATGAATAATGATAATATTTCCAGCCCCCCCACTGGATGTAATGAATCTGATTATTGGCATGATGGATTAAAAGTCTACAAGTAATGCTTGAATTTTTAAAACATAAATATGAGTAGCAATTAACATTGTATACAATTTGAAAAATACCATAAAAAAATAATTATGTCAAAAATTAAATTAAGTATAATATGACAGGTTAGCTTGGCTTTATAACTTTAGTATCAATTTTATTTTGAAATTCTCCTTAGTTTTTAGATGAAACAAAATATGTCATTTTTTTTTTATGTTACTATACACTAAAATCTTACATTTCAAAAGTAAAGGCTTTTCCATTTATTTATTCCTATTCAGTTTTTTTCAAATTTCTCCTTACATTTTTGTAAAACTAAAAAAAAAAAAATTTTAATTCATAAATACAATTTTAGCAAAATTATTCATGCAAAGTCAAAGTCTTCTTTTGCAATAAGAACATGTATGCAACTTCATAATACCTTTCAATGTTATAAGTGCTGAAACAAAAAGATGAATTTTTAAAATAAATATTTATATTACAGTTCATTATTAGCATCCAAAGTTGAAGGTGAGACTGGACAAGTTAGCTTCAATGAAAAGGGTGACAGAGTAAATCCAATGTATGAAATCATGAACATTAATGCCAATAGAAGAGCTATGTCAGTAGGACTGTTTGGTCATAAAGATCAGGTATGTTTAATAGATTTTAAAAAATGCTGCTTTGATCCAATTTTCTTATTTATGTAGTTTGATTAATCAGATCTTCATAAAGACTATCAGCAAATTAATAATGGCTGTTATTTGATAAGGCTAAACTTTTAAATTTGAAGAATGCACATTTTAAAAACTAGTTACATGAATCGCTCTTAAGGTTGTAACCAAAGGGCTTGATCTATTAATAAAAAATTGGGAACTATCACATTCTCTGATATAAGTTTAAGTATTATAATAAAAAATTAAAATGATCAATATTTATCTATTGTTTGTGTGTTTAGGCTATAGGATTGAGGATGATGGGTAACAATTTAACTTGGCCTGGTAATGTGCATGTCAAGCCTACAGGTGAAAAGATATCACGCAACCTTACGGTAACACATATTTTTTTTACATCTAAATTGTTAAGCTCTTTTTATTACTTCTTTTACGACTTCACTGGTCCTCTGTTGTGTCTGGGTTCTTATTCACTATAATAATAACTCAAGCCACTTGATGATTCTTGTATGAAGAATTTAATGCTTGAACTTATGTAAAATATTAACAACTTCACTGGTAAAAAAAAGTATCCCGTCGGACAAAACTGATCATAGGGCTTGTGAAGCAGCGTTCACCTGTTTCTGATGCCACGGCATACTATGCTATTGTGTGGCCAGCACAATGCCCAATCATCTTTACTTTACCTCCAACTGGTCAGGTACCCATTAGAGCTGGGTAGACTCATTGACACTCTCCAGACCCAGGAACAAATCCTAGCCTTCACCAGGATTTGAACCCAGGACTTACGGTAAGCCTGCAAAACAAGCTGCCTCTTGGCCACCGCATCCCCTTCACTGGTAGTTAAGCAGAAATTAACAACTACACAAAACGCATTAATACGTTTGTATAGATTTTGTAGCAGAGACTACTAGAAATTGATTTTCCCGCAGCTTTCCTAAAAGCAAAAGATACTAGAAACTCAAAGAGACTACCAGAAAGCATATTGGTGTATTATGTCATAATAAATAGCTCAATTAAAACACGCACACTTCTACACCAAAATCAAATGTAAATAAAAAAACTCTACTTGAACTAGCGAGACAATCTCAAATACAATATAAAACCTAATATTACATACTATACACATATAACATTTGTTTTTATCCTGAGCTCATTTTGCTCAGAATTATTTGAAAAGTTAATAAAAATATAGAACATCAAGATACATTTATAAAATGTTCTTAGCTGTCTGCTTTTTTTCACTAAGCTTACAGATGTCATGCTAAGCACTGACTTGTATTCATAACAGTTAACAGTTAACAATAGAAAAGAATCTGGAGAATACCTAGAACTTTGTCAGGATAAGATTACTGAAAGTTTTGATGGCACATGGCAAAAGAAATTCTTCTAAAAAAGGACATTAAATACATTTAAAATCATATAGATTATGAAAAAATACATATTTTTTTAACCTCACACTTTACACATAAAAGTATTAACATTAACTTTTTTGTAAGTTTAATTATTATGATTTATATACAATTAAAACAAGTAACCACTACAACTAAAGCTTAACAATTTTTAAATTAATATTCATTATATTTTAGTTATGATTTCCTTTTTTATGCAGGTTGTAACAATAAAAGAAAAACCATTTGTTGATGTGACTCCCTTACCTAAAGATGGGATCTGCCGCCCAGTTGCTCCTGCCATGAAAGCCTACCCATGTAAAAATGGCACTCAAGGTATTTAACAGACATATTTTTTTCTCTTTACCCAACTTTGTTCTGACAAATAGGTAGTTTCCAGAGTTTATTTTAGTGCTCAATGTAGCTTTTGTTATTTTTATGAATGACTAATGCTTTTTGATTTTAATGATGTACTTACAGGATTAGTTTTTGTATTAAACTCATTGCATTTTGATGAAATAGGTAATCAGTATGTAAACTCTGTACCCATAATATCTAGATCAATGGGATATATTTGTTTTTATAGGAAAATTTTGTTTTGTCAGTAGTTCTATTTGGCGCCAACTATTCTATGCACAAACACTCATATTAGGATATTATTGATACACAATAAAATTACCAATTCTGTACAACCTTTATGTTCTTTTAGTCTTTTGGACAGTTTTGGTGCAAAAGACTGCATGCAAACTATATTCTGATAAAATATATGTTTTGTTATTTAAATAATAAATACATTTGAATGTGCTATGTTAGATCTCTGCTGTACGGGCTACTGCATGGACATGTTGGCCAAAATTGCTGATGAAGTAAACTTTACATTTACAATTCATCTGAGCAAAGATGGACTTTTCGGATCCTTCGAAAGGGTAAATATAACTAGTGTTTTTGAAAGCAGGACATATATTGCCTGCATATCTTTTTATGGACCACAGTCACATCTTTATTTCCAAAATAAAATCTAGTGCTCATGGGGCACAAGGGACCGATTGGCAGCACACTCAGATTGTGGGTTCAAAGCCAGAGAACTCCATGGGTTTTTCTTAGACTACCCAGCTATGATGGGTACCGGACATTGTTGGGGTTAAGTAAAGGCAGCTAGGCATTGAGTTGGCAACACAATATCCTTGAACACTGCTTCACCTGCCCCAAGGACCAACATGGGCTGTAAGGGACACTTTACTTTTAATTAAACTAGTGTTCATTTGATTTGAAATGACCAGGACATTTGTTGGAAAAATTGAGCTCTTTAAAATATAATATCAAAGCAAGAATATGTTTTTCTTTACATTTAATCAAATATATATTTTTTTTTTTCAGCATAATTCTTCTGATAAAAAATACTGGAATGGTATGATGGGAGAACTAATGAGGCAAGAGGCTGACTTAATAGTGGCACCCTTAACTATCAATCCTGAAAGAGCCAATGATATAGATTTCACAAAACCCTTCAAATATCAAGGTCTGAATATTTTAGTCAGAAAAGTGAGTTTTTTTTTGTATTTCCTTTTACAATGTAGTTAATCTCAGTCTGATAGAGTGACAGAAACTCAATACCTGTAACAAAATGAACTAATTACTACATGCAGCCCTCCAAAAGTGATGTTCTTTACCTCAAAGCTATGCAGTCTTTGATAGTCTTTCAAGAGTTAATATTGACAATAAAATTATAACAAACATGATTGACCTGATGAAATCTTTAATGATGATACTTCATCTAAATGATACAATTTTTTTTATAAATTAAAGTACATATCATATTTAATTGTTGATATGATGTTTTATTAATTTATAATTAAATAAATATATTTCAAATATTTTAAGAAAATTTTAAAAGTTAGTTACTTATTTGCAATGAGATTTTAATGTTAATTAATCTGTTGCATAGTAAAATCTATTGAAATTTTAAACCTTTATCAATGTTGCTTTTTTTGTCCAGACACAAAAGGATTCTAGCTTGGCTTCTTTCCTACAACCATTTCAAGATACACTTTGGATTCTTGTTGGTCTTTCCGTTCATGTTGTGGCACTTGTGCTTTATTTACTGGATCGGTTCTCTCCCTTTGGTCGTTTTAAACTGGCTAAAAGTGATGATACAGAAGAGGATGCTCTCAATTTATCGAGTGCAATGTGGTTTTCATGGGGTGTATTGCTGAACAGTGGAATTGGAGAAGGTATGCAGTCCTATTGATGTAAGGTATTTAAAAGCTGTTTATTTTGTTGGTTTGGATTTACATCAGTAATAGCATTTTTATTGCTCAGGTACACCCCGAAGTTTTAGTGCCAGAGTTCTGGGCATGGTCTGGGCAGGTTTTGCTATGATCATAGTAGCATCTTATACTGCCAACCTTGCTGCCTTCTTGGTGCTGGACAGACCGGAGGCACTTATTTCAGGAATTGATGACCCTAGGGTAAGTACTGAAAACAAATGAGTTTTTTAATGTAGTTTTCACAAATTATAAAACAGATATATTGATATTTTAGAGAATTTAATTGATACTATCTTTATAGTTGTAACCTGTAGATGTAACCTGTAGATGTAACCTGTAGATGTAACCTACTTGTAATTCTTGAAAAATATTTTTTATTCCACTTTTTCTGTGTTTATCTTTTAGCTTCGAAATCCAAATGAAAAATTCAAATATGCTACTGTCAAAGGAAGTGCTGTGGAAATGTACTTTAAGAGACAAGTAGAACTCTCCACTATGTATAGAAATATGGAAAATCAGAAAAAATACTACACTGCAGAGGCTGCTATTGAGGACATCCGCAAAGGGTAATTTAAAATGAATGAAGTACGATGTCTGTAGCCTTAACCCTTGCAGCAAAGGGTAAATTAAAAAGGCTGTGGCTATTTACACACGTGTGCAAATAGACTACTGTATTCTATTTGCACACTGAATGCACATTGTGTTGTTTTTATGAAAATATCATATAGCATATATGTTTTGATTTGCCATGCCAAATATGTGTCACTATAGTCTAGTATAGTAATTACACACATACCAAAACAACTAAAATTAGTTTTTTTTTTACTTTCACAATTTAGCACGAGCCATATGATATGAAGCCAGGTAGGCTACATAATGCTCAATGCTACATCTAAGACAATACAACTACAACACAACAACATAGGATACAACAAAACCAGCAGAATATCTTAAAAAACTTTATTCATTCTAGGAAACAGAACAATCAAATATAAAAACATAAAAAATATAAGTTGTGAAATAAAAAACAAGTTATGCATGCATTACTGCTCACTGCTAGTCAAGTAGCCTATAGATACCAGCATCCCATATTTTAAGTGAGTTGAAAATTAAATTATCATACAACAGAATATAACTATTAAAGCAATTTCCACCAACTTTAACCAAGCCAAACAATCTTATAAAAGAGTACCAGTAAATTAAAATATACAAAACCAAAGAAAGTGAATGAAAAAACACTTCATAAAACCATACCAAAGACCGATTCTTACACTTAGGCCTACAATTGGACAACTGTCTAAAAAAAAATGTTTACTAATTTGGCTAACCTGACAATTTAAAATTACCCTATCAGTGATTACCTGTGTGTTTTATGTATAAGGTCTACTTGGTGTTACATTATTATTATTATTTCTGCAGGCGTGTAAGATGGTATAATGTTTACATAAAGAACTTGAGTTTACATTGAATAATTCAGACGAAAGTTTATGACATATAAAATCATAAGTAGTCGAAGCACATAGTCCACAATAATTACATATAGGCCTACACAAATTGTCAATGGTACTATAAAATCTTCATTGAAAGTTAGCTTCAATATATATTCATCATCACTCGAGCACTATATCCAGCTCCTTATAATATTCGTTAGGCCTATCTCTTTAATTCCACACTTTTAGACTTATAAAGAAGATTATTGCGTCTTACACTCATCCTTAGTCCCCGAATCTTTATTAATGTTTTTAATGAAGTTAAGTTACTGGTTTTCATGGTTTGTTCAGGCAACCCATTCTATGCCACTCGAGAAGAAAGAGTAGGCTACTTATATGCCATATGCATTAATTTGTTCTCACATATGGGATAAGGAAAGTGTTTTTGTCTGTGTTTTAAGTTTTAGACTGATTAAATCAGGGTAGGCCTAAACTACAAACCTTAGGGCCTTTAACTTAAAACTTTTATATGGTAGGCTACAGCCTACCTTTTATATTAATAATTTTAATGGCAATTGAATCGACCTACAATTGTTTAGGCTATTATTTATTTTAGACTGCGGCTAAACTTTACAAAAGTTTAAAAAAAAATTGCATTGGCTGACGGCAGGGGTTGAACATGTCACAGCTAAATGACAGCCCACTGTACTAACCATTGGGCCACGAAACCGTATACTACTTTAATCAACAAATACTGGTAGTAACTTAGGGCTTTTTTTTTGAGCAGTTAAATGCCCTGTGTTAAAAAAAATGCGCAAAAAAAATGCGCAGTCCTATATAATTATCAATGCGCATGCCCTGTGTAAAATGCACAAAAGAAGTGCGCAGTCAAATATAATTATCAGTGCGCATGCCCTGTGTAAATAGCACACTCCGAAGTGGAGTGCCTATTTGCATAGGTGTGTAAATAGACACTTCCATTAAAAAAGTGGACAATTCTATTTGTTTCTAGGGACGCAATAATCTTTGAAACAAATAAGATTTGAAAAACAATAAACTGAATATATGATTTAACACTCCTTGTAGGTGTTAGATATGATTAAAAGATCCCAAAGAAGCACAGCTGTTGGTAATTAAACAATAAAGTCAAACCATAGTATAAATTTTCAATAATTAGTTTATTATATACAGACTTTGTACACTATATACCAAAAGAATCAAAAACCACAACCTTCCATTCAGAGGCAAGCAGATAACTCAATTTTATAATAAAACTTGGTTCCAACCGTTAGGCTAGAGAAGACTCAAGTTTTCCCTCCTGTTAATCAAAAGAATAACGGCTAATGTAATAATAGGATGCAATAATCTTCTGAATAGAAGGAGAGTCGGTAACAAATAAGACAAAAGTACATTTTATTAACATGTAGTTTTCTTTGTTGTAGAGAGCTTCAAGCCTTCATCTGGGATTCTCCAAGACTGGAATATGAGGCATCAAGTGACTGTGACTTAACCACTGCTGGTGATTTGTTTGGAAGATCTGGACTTGGAATCGGGCTGCCGAAAAATAGTCCTTGGACCCATGAAGTTTCCATGGCAGTTTTAAAAATGCATGAAAGTAAGTTTGACACTTAAATATAAATATAAGGCTGGTTCAACAATGTAAAATATTGAAAAGGGATGCAGTTGACTCAGCTATTGACAATCGCTCAAGATAGGCAACAACAGTCAAGGGATTGATGATGATGAATGGGAGCAATGCCAAAACATATTGTGGTCAACTTGTACTGTGCAAATAAAAAAATTTCTTAAATAATTTGATTTTGATTTGAAATAAAAATTAATATATTTATTATTATAAAAGTGCTTTACACTCTCACAAGACAGGCTGTTTTGATGTGTTTTTTTTATAAAGAGGAGAATACTAAATCTTTAGTTACTTTCCATTGTAGGTGGCTGCATGGAAAAACTGGACAACAGATGGATTCTAGTGGATAGCAAGTCCAATTGTCCAGAAAGTAATTCTGCACCTGCTACCTTGGGATTAACTAATATGGCAGGTAAACATTGTTGGGAATTCCAGATTTTATTATAAATCTAAGGAAGTGACCAAATCACAAAATATTATGTTCATTGTTTGTAAGATGATTATCTAAAATGATGGAATTAAAATAGTATTTTTTTTTGTCGTAGATTTGATTAGAGTATTATAGACTTCCATCTTAATAGTTTTAAGTTTCTGTTAAACTGAATAATTCCTGTTGCTTAGATAAAGAGACTGCATAATATTATTTTAAGCAGCTAGAGTTAGTCAAGCAATAGGGTTTAATTTCCCATGTAGGCATTAAACTTAAGTGTATCTTGTTTGTCTGATCTTACTGAACTGCAAAAAAAAAAGATCTGCTATGCTTTGCTCTAGTTGCACAAATCTCATGTGAACTTTGTCCACCATAAAGTAACAAAAACTTGTGTACACAACTTTATATGCTTTAAATGTCATTATGTGTATCCAACTTTATCTGCTTTATACATCATTATGTGTATCCAACTTTATCTGCTTTATACATCATTATGTGTATCCAACTTTATCTGCTTTATACATCATTATGTGTATCCAACTTTATCTGCTTTATACATCATTATGTGTATCCAACTTTATCTGCTTTATACATCATTATGTGTATCCAACTTTATCTGCTTTATACATCATTATGTGTATCCAACTTTATCTGCTTTATACATCATTATGTGTATCCAACTTTATCTGCTTTATACATCATTATGTGTATCCAACTTTATCTGCTTTATACATCATTATGTGTATCCAACTTTATCTGCTTTATACATCATTATGTGTATCCAACTTTATCTGCTTTATACATCATTATGTGTATCCAACTTTATCTGCTTCATACATCATTATGTGTATCCAACTTTATCTGCTTTATACATCATTATGTCTATCCAACTTTATCTGCTTCATACATCATTATGTGTATCCAACTTTATCTGCTTCATACATCATTATGTGTATCCAACTTTATCTGCTTTATACATCATTATGTCTATCCAACTTTATCTGCTTCATACATCATTATGTGTATCCAACTTTATCTGCTTCATACATCATTATGTGTATCCAACTTTATCTGCTTTATACATCATTATGTGTATCCAACTTTATCTGCTTTATACATCATTATGTGTATCCAACTTTATCTGCTTTATACATCATTATGTGTATCCAACTTTATCTGCTTCATACATCATTATGTGTATCCAACTTTATCTGCTTCATACATCATTATGTGTATCCAACTTTATCTGCTTTATACATCATTATGTGTATCCAACTTTATCTGCTTCATACATCATTATGTGTATCCAACTTTATCTGCTTTATACATCATTATGTGTATCCAACTTTATCTGCTTTATACATCATTATGTGTATCCAACTTTATCTGCTTTAAATGTCATTATGTATATCCAACTTTATCTGCTTTATACATCATTATGTGTATCCAACTTTATCTGCTTCATACATCATTATGTGTATCCAACTTTATCTGCTTCATACATCATTATGTGTATCCAACTTTATCTGCTTCATACATCATTATGTGTATCCAACTTTATCTGCTTTAAATGTCATTATGTATATCCAACTTTATCTGCTTTATACATCATTATGTGTATCCAACTTTATCTGCTTCATACATCATTATGTGTATCCAACTTTATCTGCTTCATACATCATTATATGTATCCAACTTTATCTGCTTTATACATCTTTGTCCCAAAAATATGCTCAGCCATAGATTTTTTTTTTCTCTGAAGTCTTATGGGAAGACATTAAACCGATCTATAGATGAAATTGAATTGTTTTGAAAGTTTATATGATTCATTTGTTAGTGTATAAAACAATTAATGTTTGTCAAAACACATCTCAATCACAGGGGTGTTTATGATGGTTGCTGGAGGTATAGTTGCTGGCATTCTACTCATCTTTATAGAAATTGCCTACAAAAGACACAGAGGACTAAAAGAAAAAGAGCTGGAGCTGGCTCGTAATGCTGCTGACAGATGGCGAGGAAACATTGAGGTAAACATGTTATATATTCTATTTATACTAGAAAGCAGACATTTGATAAAATATTTTAGGTGTTTACATGTCTGTAATAGTCTATGTTCTATGTTTTGTGTTCTACTCTTATTCACTATAATAAAAAAAAGCTGACAATTATCTTCTGTATAAAAAGGGTTTATGTAAGTTATCAGATTTAAAAACAACAACACATGTATGTGTGAAGAATATCCAGCCTTTTAAAGTTATTCGTTGCATTGGTTTTTCAGAAGAAAAAAAACGAAATAATCAGTATTAAATATATAAATATGTTTGTCCATGTAGGCAGTGCTTTATGAGGGCTGGCTTCAAGTTCAATATTTTATTTAAAATTATGTAAATGCCTTCCCAGAGTCAAAAAGTGTTGACATGCTAAGGAAATAATCTAGCCTATATTTTATTCGTTTTATTTACACTTGTTGAGTTATTAAAACAGATGTACAGGTGTTTGAAAATCATTGACTTAAACTTTTTATTATTATTGTTCTTGTAATAGTATACAAGGCTGTGGTCTATGTAATAACCACCTTAATTATTCTCAGTGTTACATTCATTTTATAGACTTAATCACTCACTCAAGTCATTTAGCTAATGTAAACACTTTTAAGCAAGACATTCATGAATACAACCAGTCCACATGGTAACACTGGACAATCAGGTCACTAAGCTCAGTCAACACATGACAGTCTGCTGTGGATCCTTCATTTTCATCAGTAGGCTACTCAGTTAAATAGTCACCAAAACTGTCACAATACTTGTTTGTTAGGCTTTTTTATTGTATTTTTTCCTTCCACCGTCTCTTTATTTATGTTACTCTTTAATGTTGTATGGGATTTTTAGATTTTATAGATGGTAGAAAGAAAATGTTGTTTGCTAAACAAAGAACACAATATACATCTTTTTTTAAATTTCAAACATGACGTTTAGAAAAAAAGATTTAGTTATCATCAATCTTAAACTATTAAATAATAATATTATTTAATTAAATGAGTTCACTGTGGCCAATAACTACATTGACTATACATAGGTTTAAAAAAAAACAATTAAATGATTTAAGATATGACAATGTCCTTTGGTTGTTTTTAAATATGATAATGTTCAATGTTAAAAATAGTGATTTGACTTTGTATTGCTTCTACCTGAGTGTGTATTTGCATGATTTATTTGTGTGATTTTCTTTGGACTATTGACAATTTTATGTTTTATGATTATTTTAATATGAGCAGAAAAGAAAAAAATTGAGAGAAACCTGGCAGTATCTTCATGCCCTTCATGATTCCCAAGAACTCTCTGTCAAGTAGGACTTTTGCCTTTGTGGCAGTGCTGGGGCATTGTTTAACTTTGTCTTATATCACCTAGCTTCCTGCATTCAGTTTGTGCAAAGACCACATTTTTGTTCATATTATTAATACTTATTAGGTAGCTCTTAACTTATTTAACTTTCATGGAATGTAAGTTTTGCTTTTAATTTTTTTCTTTTGAAAACTGCATTTTTTAGTGAATTTAAAAAAAGAAAACATTTGATTTTTTAAAATAATAAATCATTTAAATAAATTGAATGAATGAGTTTGGTGGCTATTGTTATTGAATAATGTGACTAACATGACTGTAGGCAATAATTCTTACGTCGGAATGATGTTACCCTCAGCAACAAAAATTTAAACGAACTATGACTATAAGATAAGAAGCATTAGGTTACTGATAAATTATATTTAAATGACCCTAAACCAAACAAAAATTAAGGGTTTTTATTTTGTTTTTCTTTTGCTGCTTTAAATTATAGCTTTTGATTCAAGAATTTTATAAATTTACATAGATCTACTTTCTTTTTTAATTTGATAAGAACATTTTTATGTATCTAATTCATCGTGCAAGTTACAATCTCACAATTTCTTACCTTCTGCTTTATATTATTTTATGTCATTTTTAGTCAGTTATTGGTAAAATTCATTTTAATAAATTTGTTTCTTAGCATACTATTTTTATGGTTAACAAAAAGTTGACTAATTTTATTTTGTTCTCTGTAATGTTTGGCTAAATATTTTTGTTTTTAGGTGGAGGAAACATAACAATTAATATTTATAAACAAATATCCTTGACTCCTTGCACACAATGAATGATAATGTTTTCAAAACAAGATCCCAATTCCACACAGTTTGTGCATGTCAAACAGGATAATTTTGCTAATGCTTAGAATTAAAATGCTTCCTTGGTTACTGGAATGAAAATAACATTTTTAGTTTGGCTATTGTAGTTTCATTGCACATGTGATAGTAACAGTCTTGATTCTATAATAATATATTTATTTTGAATTTTTTAATTCAATTTCAAATATTTTCATTTATAAAACAATATTAAAGATTTAAAACCAATATCAGAAAAAGACTTCTAATTTGTTAGTTTTATTAATGACACATTCATCTTTCTAATAGAGTGTTTAATAAATGATTGCACATAGAATGTTTAATTTAATGCTTAGGCCTATCAAAGGTATACAAATGTGGACATTTTTCTGTGTGCTTATTTAGCTCTATGACATATCTTGTAAATTATAGATTAGTAAGTTAATAACCATAATATAACTTTTTTTTTTCCAGAAGCGGAGAACTCTGAGGCAGACTTTACAAAAGCAGAAAGATGAACAAATAAAGGCAAACTCTATTCAAAAACAACCAATCAAAGTTCCTTCTCACACTTCCACGGCAGCGAATTCCGTCGCAACCAAATTAAACAGCAACAACACAAACACAAAAACAACTGTCATCCCGCCCCCCTACAGAAGACCTTCCCTCCTGGAAGCGACGAGAGAAAGAGACTGTTTGCCTCCCCCGCCACCCATGGAGTATCCAGCACCCAGCTACGTGCCCGCTAGGTCTGGTCGCACAGTAACATGGCATAACCCCTCACACAGTACAGACAATTTAGTGTGATTATCTCCCTTCCTTTCTTCCAAAGTTTTGTCTGAGTATTATTTATTGTAAAATATTTATTTTGTACTATTTCTTTTCTGACAACCAAACTACAGCTGATATTGAATATTATGCTCAGTGTTGTATATTGATAAATTTACTGTTTCCTTATTGGGATTTTTTTTGTTTACCTTGTATTTATTTAAATAAAATTCATATAATACTTTTAATTATTTACTTTTTTCCATACTTTGTGATACAATTTATCAATTTAAATATATATTTTGACAACAATCGCTGCTGGCTTTTAGTATATCCCCAGCTTTATTGTGCAATATTCTGTATAGTTATTAGTTGTTGTTTTTTTATAACAAATATGATTTAATTTAAATTACTTAGTTCTTCCTCCTTTTGTCAATATTTAAAAAGTATTATTGCTTTTCTCCATTTTACTTCTTGCTGTTACATTAACATTTACCGTATATACTGGCATATAAGTCGCACCGGTGTATAAGTCGCACCCCTAGTTTAAGATTTTTTTCCTTATATGTTGTCATTGACCCGCGCATAAGTCTCACCCCGACTTCCCAGGTTACACTGCATACCTTTTAAACATAAAAGTTACTAAATATACACCCTATTTTGGAAACTTTCCTTAAAAATTTTTTTAATCGTGCATAAGGCAAACATAATCAAATAAAGGCATATCCTAATAATTATACATAACTCCAATCAACTATAGGGGTTATGTAGAAAACTTTATGACAGAGTAGTGATGTTTTTTGAACTTTTCAAAAACAGTGTCGGGTGTATAAGTCGCACCCTTACTTTTTGTTGAAATTTTCTGTAAAGAAAGTGCGACTTATATGCGAGTATATACGGTATATACTGTTTGCTTTCTGTAGTCTAGAATGCACTTATGTATACACTGAATTAAAATGAAAAAAGAAAAGAACTTTATGAAGCACCAAAAGGTCTCAATTTGAATATTTAAATGATAATTGGAAATTCAATGACAGGTTTCCAAAGCACTAACAAATTCTGAATGAGCTGATCGACTTTGTTGGAAGGTTAAACTTTACCTCAAATAGTACTTGATTTGTCTGGTTCTGAAGAAAGTTTTTTTTAAGAATCATGTCTAATGCATAATGAGTTTTTAAAATGCCTTGCAAACACAAATTAGACAGGTTTTGTTTTATACACCCAGGTTATGGCTTTTTATATAGTTTGCACAATGCCATTTTGGCTATCTTATCATGTTATTTACTGGATGGGGGACTTTTTTTTGTTTCCTTCCAATTGAAGTTACAATATATTTTAGAGTAATAATCTTGTTAATTAAAAATAGTATGGAAATAGATACCAAACAATTATTGATGATATTATTTTGTCAGCTGCTTGCAATGTTACTTGCTTTTTCTATCCATTTTTCTTATTTCCCATTTTACAGCTGCATATGTATTTGATATATTTCTAACATGTCTTTTGGATCTATTTATAGATTCTAAGTTGCTTTTGTTTTAACATACGGCTAAGTAGAAATTAAAAATAATTTTTAAAAAACTTGTAACACTAAAAAAATGTTTTCTTGTTTTCTTAATTTTGGTCACCAATCTTTGGCTGTAAAAAAATACTCTACTACCCCACACAGTCCTTGTAACTAAACTACACATGTCCTTAATTATATACGATAACATAAGAAAATTTTATAAAATAAAGGACAATTTCCTTTAATTAAAGTGATACACAGCTGTATAAATCTTAAATCGAAAAACAGGTTTTTATCTGAGTTCAAATATAATAAATAAAAAGTTTTTAAAAACAAATTACATTCACAAAAAAGCATTCATTTTGTTTCTTTAAACTCGTAGGTATAAATTGATTCCATTTTGATTTCAAATTTTAATAAGAAATAGGCCTACTTAATTATAAACAAAAATAACAAGACAGTTTTCTTAATTTTAATTGCATAAAACTGCCTCATTATACTATTATTATTACAGGATAATAAAATTATAAAAAACATCTTGGAACTTCAAAAAACCTGAGACTGTAAATATGTGCAGTAATATTTGAAGTAGCGGATATTTTTTTTACTAGCTTCAAAAATTTGACAACAGAAGGACCTATATATATGACATATGGCATGTTATTTTGTAATGAAATTACAGTAGTGCTAACACAAAGATTTGCTATCCATTTTATGATTCTGATTCTGGCTTGATTCTGGGCAGTGCTACATTCAAAAGATAACTTATATTCTTATTGTTCATGTACTTTGTATTAGTAATGACCATGAGCCAGTTCTTGCAGAGGTAAAAAGAAGGAAACCAGAGAAGAGCTTTCACAGCAAGTTAAAGATAGTCAGTCTTGACATATGAATCCAAAAAGCTGCAAGTGATGTCACACTATCAAAAACCATATTTAGTCCACTGTCAGTAGGTCGATTAAAAATTTTTCTCCAGAACACTGCAGCGCCCATTCAAAGCAACTACACCATCTAAGCATACACCAACACAAAAATTGAAATCTAACCCACAATTGCCAACATTATGTCAAAACTGCTTCTAGTTTTCTATCTATGGTCTGGTTACTCTCAGTTTCTAGTTAGTTTAATTGTTATAATCGCATGTTAGAGTTACACAAATTAATATAAAATGTCTGTGTATGATATACACTTTCATTAAGACTTGGTCTTGTTTATTTTTTACCTTTTTAATAGCAATATTTTAAAGTAGTCTCAATTATGCTAAACTAATGCTTAACATAGTGTTTTTTTGTAAATTTAAACATGAATTTTTATAAATGGAACAGTCTGAAAGTGAAAACGTTCAATACATGATTAGAAATCTTTTAAGTCTGTCCTCATTTAAATAAAAAGGGTTCCCCCCCCCCTGCTTTCTCTATCCAGGATCTTTTCAAACTTTAAAACACATCTTTGTAGCAAACACACAAGAGAGTAATGATAAACAAATGAGATAGAAGTTACTAAGACTGGCACCTCTTTACATTTTGCTATTGTGTGTGTTAGCAATGTATAATAAATCTACTTTTTCAATTTGTGTTTAGCATACCATTTTATTGCAAATATAAAACAGTTTTTACCCGCCTATTACCACTATAGATAGTATTGCTATGTTAATTACTTGCAATGTCATTTGTTCCCCCATTTAAAGATTAAAATATATTTGAAATAAGGCTAACAAAACAATTTTCAGCTGTTTATAGATTGTAAGTTTGTAAAAAAATATCCAACAATGCAGAAAGTAATAAATACTTTAACATGGGAGTGAATGTGTTTATTTTCAATAATAAAGATCTTTGCACAATATCATCTTTACATTTAAATTTAAATGCATAAAATTGACTAAAACAATAAATATTTATCTATTTAAAAACTATGCATATAAATAAAAAATAAATAAAAAAGGTTTTCTCAATAAAAATAAATTCTTTCGATTCATTTAGATTATTAGGACGTGAATACATTACTATGATTGATATAAATTTTTCTATCCATTGTGCAAGCCAAGTTGAAATTAATATGAATATGATAACTATGTGCGTTTTTGTGTGTGTGCAAAACAATTTAATGAATCTGCTACATGCAGCATCAATTATTGGCTTAAATTTAAAGTACACAATCTCTACCAAAAACCCAAATTGCTGAGCAAAGATAATAACCAGAAGGTTAAGTGTTTTTTTTTAAATATTAATAAAAGTATTCACCCAATACCAAAAAATAATTCCAGTGTAATCATTAAAATAAACAACTAGTTGAGCAAAGTATTTTATACATTGTGTACAATTGTATACAAAATCTGTAGAAAAAAAAATATCTTATTAGAAAGATGAAGATATATAAATATTTATATAATTTATTCTCAAATTGTTGTTTTAAACTCTTATTAGAGAAATAAAAGTAATATTGGAAAATGTGGAATAGAAAGTGGAAGAACATTGTGGATATTATAATTTCATTGAATAATTAAAAATAAAACTGAAATTACCAATACCTCTTTTAATATATTATTGAAATACTCTATCAAACAAATATTAGCACAAACAAAAAATAATGCACATTATGTCAACTAGTATATGGAATGTTTAGAATCCCTCAAACATATATTTTTAAACAATAAAAACAGCTGTACACATATTAAAAACAAACATCTGTAAGTTTACCTGCCACCCGATACCTAACCCATGCCATAGGATTACACTTTATTGACCATGTCTCTTCAATTAACACAACCCATGTCATAGTTTCACAACTTTATTAATATTTCTACCCCAGTAAACCCAACCCAAGCAACAGCATCACAACTTTAATAGTTTCACAACTGAAAATAAAACAAACAGAAACAGTTAAACCTGTTGGCTTTTAAGTAGTAAGTGAAATCTCACCACTAAAGTTAAACCAAGGTAATTAATGACATTCTTATAAATGTCTGCATGAACAATGCTTTTTGAGCTATGAAATAGCACTCTATGCATCCCTTAAGCTATTTCCAATTACATTTGAAACAAAACTTTATCTACATCAAAGAATCAGCAACAAACATACAATTATTTAATAAAATATTGTGTACTGTTAAAAAAATAGTTTTTTTTTACATCAAATAGACTCTAATTGTAAGTAAAAAAAAATAATTTACTTAACAAATTATAGGTATTTTCGGAAAATATAAAATATTATCAGACCTTAACCAGAATGAGCCATTTAAATAATCTACAAGTCCTGGATAAAGTATATTTTTTTCCAAAAAGGAAATTTATTCTGGAATAAAAAAAAGAGAGAATCTTGCTTCCTTTTTATTTTCACTTCTTTCTCTTTTTACTTCCATCTGAAAAGAAAATGAAAATGTAAAAATAAAATAATCATTATGTCCTTAGCAGTGGCATAGTCATGAAAAGGGGATGGGGATTTTATAACTACAAAGACAGTTCTATAGAGTTAACAAGACTTCTAAGTAAGAGTTTGTATTATTTTACCTAAACAAATTTTTTTTTTTAATTTTCTATGCAGTTATTTTAATGTTGAAATTTTGAACATGCCGCTTTAGTATAGTTTTGTTTTCTTCAGAAAAAAAGAATTTATAACTTTAAATATTTTACTAATCTTATTTAAAAGTTTCAGTCAATGAAAGTTGGATATAATATTAATTTATAAATAATAGTTTAGGATGAAATTGTGCACATGTTTAGGATTTGGTGGTGCAGATCCAGATAACCCTAACCGTAATAATCTTCTATCTAGAAGGAACGTCTGTAAACTAACAAGCCAATATTAGCACCATACCTGTTAGTCCCACCCCCCCTCACTAAAACACACATTGCAATTTTCAGGTATTATAAAAAGAAAATACAAAGTTTTGACGGCATTATCCTAGAAGGCTTATGTGTTAAACTTCTCTAATTTAGTATATGTAGGCCTGTGTGTTCAACTTTCCCATGTGTTCAATCTTCCCATGCGTTAAATCTTCCCATGTGTTCAACCTTCCCATGTGTTCAACCTTCCTTTGTGTTCAACCTTCACATGTGTTCAATCCTCCACTTTGTGTCAGACAATGTATTTTTTCTTTTACACCTCCCCAGCTTTTCTTTTAATTTTCAAACACACAGAGATATTGGTCTTAAACATTAAATAAAAGAGTGTCCAAATAAAGACAATTACCAGAGCTGGGTAAGGTAAAATGCTTTTTCAATGGCTGCCAACACTGATAGTATTCACTGTCTACCTTGATGTTGTTGGCCCATTCAGTGACAGCCATGCTAAATGATGATTCAAACATGAAGGACTGCAGGGAAACAAAAGATAAACATGCTCATTCAAATAGCAAAACTTTTTACAAATAAATTGTGGAGCCTAGAGCAATTTAAGTAATAACATTTTTTAGAAAATAGTAGCTTTTTTAATTTATAAATATTATAGAGACAATGTTATTTTCTAAAGTGAATTAACTATAATGTTATATACATTATTCACAAAATCAAATTCAGTTCACATTCACTTTTCTAATGCAGATTATAGTGAATTATCTATAATGTTATATACATTATTAACAAAATCAAATTCAGTTCACATTCACTTTTCTAATGCAGATTTTAATAACAGGTATGCCTTAATATATAATTTAGTTAACTTAAAAAATCTACATTTCTGTTAGAAATAGTAGCATATGAAAGTGTATGCATCCTCAGTTTTACCATAGTTCCTTCAGCTATTTTTTGTGGTCCCAAATCAGCATTGGATGCTTTCTCAAAGCAGTCATAGTCAGGTCCATGGGGTGTCATAATGCTATGAAGACTTGCACCACCAGGTTGAAAGCCTTCCTCCTAGAACACCATTCAAAAAATTTTGTTAAAAGAGTTATGGGAAACATCGGATCTATTGTAGGTAAAACGCCATTTTTATTTTTCCAAGGTCTACCCAGCCAGATATGATCAAAATCACAATAAAAGAAATCAATTTTTTTTGGGATTAAAATTTATTTAATAATCTTTTTTAAAGTTTTCTTTATACTTTGATATATTGTAATTATTTTAAATTTAAATCTGTTGTGTTTGAGAAACAAGCTTGCAGATTTCCTACTTATCAATTTTACACCACTAGCCCAGATACAAATTTTTCTCACATACAAGTGTCTCTAATTTAAACACAAAAGCAAGAAATTTTTCACCAGAGATTCTACCTCAATCTTTTAGAGAAAAAATCAACAGATTACAGAATGCAGAACAGTAGGCATGTCTTCCCAGAATAGTAACTGGTAAAATAATAGCCTGAACACAAGTATTGGGTTGGTAATGGAAGGATTAAACCTCCTGTAAACAATACAATTTTCAAATTGCAATTCAAAACTCACCTTGGCCTCATAGTTTCCACAGATAAGTCCCATAAATTCACTCATACAGTTCCCTAGAAGACAATAAAATGAATTAGAGCATTCAAATGTATTATCAAAGAAAGCCAGAGTTTGTCCAAATAATTACATTATACAACGACCTATTAAAATAATACACCTGTAGAGAATAGTGTGTTCAATGTGGCTTTGCTAAGACTGCTAGAGATAATACATAGATTTTGTTTTGTCTACCAGAACATAAATGAAGATTTATTAGTCAGTTTTTCATGTTTTTAAGAAGTTAACAAAACAAAAAATTATTTGCATCAGCTTATACGTTTAAAATAATTAAGGTGGTACAGTGGTGTAAAGCTTTGGATGAAATAAACACTGCCTATTTAAAATGCTAAGCTTGTGCAGGGAGAAAGATTTAGGGGATAAAAGAACGGTAGTAAACTATTGAATTGATGATTCATTTCAATCATTTTACCATGCAAAACAATCAGTAACCAGTTCTATCAATCTCATATATGGTTTTCATAAGTAAATAAAGGTTCTTTCCCTTTCTGTCCCTTCAAAATTTTTTAACTAAACATTTTCTAAAACAAAACAAAACGTATCGGTAAATGAAAAATAAAAATTTAGAAACTAAATTTTTCAAATTCTTGTTCAAAATCAATAGAAAATGTTGTAATAATAGATTCTAGCTAGTTTAAACTAATTTAGTGTTTTCTTTGGAGTCTTAACACACAATTTTATTGCTTTACTTAAGTACACGTGTTACAGATATTCTGCTTACTGTGTTACACACATACTACTTACTGTGTTACACACATACTACTTATTGTGTTACAGACATACTACTTACTGTGTTACAGACATACCACTTACTGTGATAGTAAGGTGGTCTGAATGAGTGCTCCTGCACTGACCACCTAGGTGGGAAGATGACAAAGTCAGCCACAGCAGTTCCAGGTTTAAGTGATGGGCACGTAAGCACAGTAAATATTGAAGGATCCTATTGGGAATAGAAAAGTAATTTTTTTTCATTTATTGTTACACAACTGTTTGCAGTTGTTAACCGCTGCGATCATTTGTTAATTGTTCTTTCTTTTATTTTATTGTAGCGGCGTTCTGATTTCATTCTATAAGGTTATCTCCTGCATCATGCTTTTTAGCCATAAGAAGGCCTACTTAAAAGTTCATAGATATTTAGTATACAAACAGTCTCTTTCTTTTAAACTTATTGAGGCAAAATTAAAATTAATTAATTAATGACAATATTTATTTAATTCTGGATAATACTTTTCAATAATAATCACACAGAATATATATTCTTTCATAAACAAGCTTCAAGCTCTGTCTGCTGGTTAGAACAAGGGCCAGCACCCTCTAGTTTTAAGAAAGAAGTTTAATTAGAAACTGACATATATATATTTTCTTTAGCAATGATTCGCAATTTAAAATTTATAAAAAATTATGAAATGTACACAAAGGTTTCCATACGCATATGGATTTTTAGTTTTTATTTTAATTGTAGGTCAATTTAAATAACCTGACTCAATACCAACAGCAGTGTTTATAGTCTTTTAAAAAAAAACTTTTAAATGAGCAATGATTGAAACTTACAGCATGATCGAATGCAACGCAGTTGATGACCATGAATTTACTCAGATCATATTTATAAGGTGCATAATTGCCATGCCATGCTACAACATCAAAAGGTGAGTGACCCTAAAGAAAGAGTCAAATTACAACAACAGTTCTATAGTGATAAACAATAGGATTAAAATTAATGTTGAAATATTTACTAAACTAAGACTTTAACATTTATAATTAGCCTCAGATATATACCTATATATTTATATAATATCTAAGTTAATATCTTTGCAACTTTTAAAATGGCATATTTGTAAAAACTTTCAACATGTTTTCACATTTACAAAACTTGAAAAAAGTTATTCAATAAAAATAAAATTTAATAAAAACCATTGCTTTTTACCTGAGTAGCTTCAAACAAATGTCCATGATATTTATTGACCACTGTATACTCTACATCTTTGTCTTCAAACCAAGCGACTGGCGTTAAGAAGTCACGAGGATTTGCTAACCCATTAGCACCTGAAAATACAAATACACCACTGCCTTTATTTATACATGGCCAAGTCCAGACATATTTGAATCATTTGTAGCATTTCGGCAACAAGGCATTTATTAAATATATCTTTTAAATGAGTTTGTATTCTCACTATTCTAGTTCACACCAATGGTCTATTAAAAGAATGAATAATGAGCTTCTTAAAAAAATGTGTATGTGCAAAATGAAGTAAAGAAAATGAATTAGCTGTGATTTGAATCCACCTTCACTGATCAATATAAGCGAGTAATAAAATTCAAATAGGAAAACACCATCTATAATTAGAACATGTGGAAGTCTTAAGCAAAAGGCTAGAAATTTCTTCTAATTAAAGATTTTTTTTTTTTTTATTTCAGTTGTATTGTTTTTAAATTTAATCTAAAATTTAAGAAATTAAGTACACGTTGACCCATTAGGAAAGAATAGACCCTTGAAATGTATAAATAATTTTATACATCACTGATGGCATATGAAGATAGTGAAAACTTGTAATCATTAATTTTTGTTCCGTGCCTAATCCATTCTTTTTATTTATCACCTACCGATTGGTCCCAAACTTGGCAACTGGAAGTGATCAGAGAATACTTCTAAGATGTAGCCTCGTGTATTGTCTTTCACATCAACGTTGAATCTTATTCCACGCTTTTAAAATAGAACAAGAAATAAAAGATAGGCCTATAAAACCACATAATGATGATGTACAGTAAGGGATAATTGTAGATGTGATTTTTGTGACAATTGTTACATTGACTATAGTTTTCAAGTTCCTATGAAAACAAAAGTCATGCTCATGAGCACAGTAAAAATCCAAACACTGCTCTTGTAATAATACACATACAAGGTTAGCAACATATTGGACAAAATTTGACACTAATCTTAATTGATCTTTTTTCATCATGTGTTAACACTTTCACTGGCTTAGTTATAGAAAAGACTATGCCCTTATACTACAGCTATTGTCATTTTGCTGTTTACCTGTATGACACAGATTTCATTTGGCTCCACATTCATTCTTCCCATTTCAGTTGTAATTAACAATGCACCATGTTGGGGCACTAAATAAAGTAAAAATAGAAACAGATTGTCCATCAGTTCATTAAAACCATTAAAAGATAAAAAGACATTTCTTGCTCCATAAGTTCTGACAAATTCACATAAATAAACTTTCTTCTTGAGCAGCATCTTTACATAGAATAGGTAGCCAGAATACACCAGGAAAACCAACAACTTAATGCCATTTAAAACATAAATCAAAATGCAAAGACTAAAACGCAAAAATCAACATAATATAAGAGTAGGATGCAAAGCTCCTGTAACAATAAGATAAGAAACTAAAAAATGTATTAATTTCAGAATGCTGCCCACATGTGCGTGCTGAGCACAAAATCAAAAACTCTTTTGAAACACTGGGTTTGAAAAAAAGCCAGCCTTAAGGTATAAATATATTACACACATTTGTTGCAAAGAAATAACTTACCAATTAAAAAATCTCCATCAGAATTGTAAAAGCACCTAAATTTAGAATTTAAGCAAAAAATTGTTAACATATTATGCTGAGGTATTACATTTTTAACAAGATGTACCAGTATTTTTTTAACAATTTCTTATTGAACATAAAAAATTTTTTTTTCCTTTTTAAGAGTAAACTCAACATTTATAAATATTATATTTATTATTATCATCAATGAAATGCTTAGTTTTTACAATGAATTTTTAAAGTTTTACAACAAATGTTTTATATTTGACAATGAAATGCTTAGTTTTTACAATGAATTTTTAAAGTTTTACAACAAATGTTTTATTTTGACAATATATTTAGTTTTTACAATGAACTGTTTACTTTTACAATGAAGTGTTTACTTTTACAATTAACTGTTTAGTTTTACAATGAATTGTTTAGTCTTACAATGAATTGTTTACTATTCAAAATTAAAACATTTTCTAATTAGAATGAGATATGTATTAATTATAATAAAATTGTATCTACTTACAATTAAAACAGCATTAGCAATGCAATTTGACAAACCATTGATACAATTTTTAAACAAAATGAGACTTGAATAAATGTAAAAGATGATAACCTACTTGTTATCCATAGGCTTATTACAAGTAAAGATGTGAATGGCTATACCATGTCTTGTTTTTGGATCACCAGCTCCACAAATTGTTGTCAGGCCCTAAAGGAGTTATTTGGTATACCTTTAGGCAAAAGAAACTTCTCTAGCCCTTGAGACTACTTAGTGATACACATTTGTAATTTTAAAAAAAAATTAATATAAAACTTTGTGGATATTAACTTTTAAGTAGGTCACCTGTTTCTGAAAATAAGAGATTGTATTCCCATCCCATAAGCACACTTAATGTAACATTAACTTTTGAGTAAGAGATTAAATGTACTTGACTACTATTGTCGTGAGTTGTGGTGAATTTTAGATTGGGTTGGAATTTCCCGTCTATATGGTGAGTTGGATAATCTGGATACGACATGGGGTTTGTTGAAGCTCTTTTTCCGGTATTTAGAGTCACCGTGTAGGTAGGGTGATCTAACATACAGGCTTCGTTGTCTGAATAGGATATGACGATGGTCCCCAATGTGTGCTAGCAAATTCAGTGACGACTTCTCGCACAATATTTATATTTGTTGAATGAGTCCGTTTGGCTCGTGATAGATAAGCAAATAGTACTGATAACTTGTCCTTGCACTAAACATCACACATAGGCACAAATCAATGGAATAAAGCTGGCATAGTTTATATATATATATATTTTATTATAACAGTTACTGTACTGTGTTAGGCGGCCCGCAGGCCGGCCTAAAATACACGACCTATCTCTCACGTGGTCGTTGTGTAGAATGCGAGAGAATCTTAACTTTTAAACATAAATTTAAACATGGCTAGTAGAGAGAGAGAAGGGGGAGGAAAGAGTGCGGGGAACAGAAAATAAAAAACTAAAATATGAAAATTGTAATTCTGGTGGTAATGAATAAATAAACATTTTTTAAAAATTTGTGACTTTTTTAAAAAGTTAAATTAACCACTATTTAATGTTTACCTCCACAAAATCCTGCTTAGATTTTGGAAAATCAAAAGGATGCCATCTCAGCTGTGAATCAACAACCGATAAAAGGTTTAGAATACAACTTTAAAAGTATCAAAACAAATGTTTCATAGTAAAACAAAAATAAGAAAAACATTTTAGGGTTTTGATTAAGATCCGGGTTTGAGGAAAACATTTCAGAATCCCAAACTTTTTCCTTACTAAATAAATACAAATTGAATGACTATTGACATACAACTTTTCAGAATCCAAAAATTTTCCTTACTAAATAAATACAAATTGAATGACTATTGACATGCAACATTTCAGAATCCCAAACTTTTTCCTTACTAAATAAATACAAATTTAATGACTATTGACATACAACATTTCAGAATCCACAACTTTTTCCTTACTAAATAAATACAAATTTAATGACTATTGACATACAACATTTCAGAATCCCAAACTTTTTCCTTACTAAATAAATACAAATTGAATGACTATTGACATACAACTTTTCAGAATCCAAAAATTTTCCTTACTAAATAAATACAAATTGAATGACTATTGACATGCAACATTTCAGAATCCCAAACTTTTTCCTTACTAAATAAATACAAATTTAATGACTATTGACATACAACATTTCAGAATCCACAACTTTTTCCTTACTAAATAAATACAAATTTAATGACTATTGACATACAACATTTCAGAATCCAAAACTTTTTCCTTACTAAATAAATACAAATTTAATGACTATTGACATACAACATTTCAGAATCCCAACTTTTTCCTTACTAAATAAATACAAATTTAATGACTGTTGACATACAACATTTCAGAATCCAAAACTTTAGAGAAAACTGTATATTTTAACAAGAAAGGTCCTTTAGATAAAACATAAAGACTGCATTGACATATATTGAGAAAACTTATAGTGTCTACATTGACTATAAAGAAAATCAAATTATATTAGTTGGCCTACGCTTAAAAAAGTAATATAATTAAGTAAACCTTAACTCACAAGAGTTTCAGGCCTAACTAAACAAGCAAAGGAATGTTTTTGCTTTGATATAAAATCATTTTCAAAAGGCTGCATTGTTATTTTTATTTAACTGATTAACATTAATGTATTTGGATAAAAAATAGTCAGCCTATGCTTATTCTGAAATAAATAAAATCTGCAAATGCAAAATGTACTTGAAATTTTCAAGAATAGACAACCCCCAGAATCTTCAAGAAAAGACAACCCAGAAAAACAGGAAAAACAAGGGCAGTCTGAGTCAAAAGTTTATGTAACAATGTAGCTTTCATACCAAATATAAAATTATTATAACATCTTTTACTGCTGAGCTGCTTTTTTTTTTCTCCAAACTAAAGTATCAAATTCCTGGTTATTTTGACCATGAATTAAAAAAAAATATTCCCAGCCAAGTCCAGATTGTGAAAGAGCCCTGTAATTTTACTATTTAAGTCTTTAGTATATAAATATAATATATGTATGTATGATATAATGTTGATTTTTAAACAAGTCACTCTTTCTTAAAATGTTAAGAGTCAGAAATTAAAGCTAAATATTTTTTTTACTTGATTTGGATTTGGCGTCACAGCATCCCAGTTGTGAGTAATTAAGCCAGAACTGATTTTCTTAAATGGTTTGTGGATGACAGAAGGACGAATACGATAAAACCATCTAAAGAAAAAAACAAAACAAGAGAAGTATTTATCTGTAAGGGGATGGCTAGAAATTTGTACAATGCATAAATCCAATTACATAAAAAAAAGCAAAGTCTCAATGAAGCGATTGAGTATAAGTTACAGACTTTCCTTCTAGAAAAGAGATTTTTAGTTTTTTTTGCCCAAAACTTCTGCGGGAGGCAGTAGGGCAGTGATTGGACGGTGGAAGGGAAAATCCCAAAGGATACTATTCTGAATCAAATTCAATAGAATTAAGTGAATAAAAAGGACAGATTTCTGGCATGCACGTACATTTATTTATTTATTTTATTTATTTGTAATTTAAACAATTATTGTTGAAAAGCACTGAATGATATTTACATGGATTTCAATGCTTGTATAAAGCTGCCTGACAATTCTGAAACTTTAGTATCAGCACTATAGATTTGTTAAACATCAATTTTTACGTGTAACAAACTTTATAGCTCTTTTCAGCAGTTTGGGCCTAAAGATCATATTTTAAGAGATCAATGATTTGGATTATAATGAGAACAGATTATTGTGTACCATGAAATTTTGATTATAAGCTGCAGGTGTACTTTGGAAGGCAAAAAGCAAGTAAAATTGAAGTTCACATGTATAAGCCTGCACAGAAAAATCTGTCTGGTTTACCTGCTTAATTTATTAATCAATACTTTAATTTTTTTAAATGTAGTGTATTAGCCAATGTAATGTGAATGGACTTTGCATATTTGACAACATAAAGATTAAGTGAACTTGTGCGTATTTCACTACATTAAATTTCTCAGTTGTGCTGTACGACTGACGCATGGAATTCATTTACAGATATAATTTTCTTTTGTGTGTAAAAACTTTTGCAAAGAACCAAATAATAATTTTAATAATAATGACAAATTACTTGTTTGAAACTCTTTTGAAAAGCAAAACTTTCTATAGTCTATACCGGAAGTTGAAGCAGATTAATAAAGGACCGGGCCACAAAAAACAAATGTATGGGGAAACGTTGGTGTAACGTATTTGATATTATAAGCTGTTTAAATATTATATTTTGTTTAATTTAATTAGTTAAATAAATACATTGATAAAAATAGGTTTATTGCAACATCAAAATACATTTCAATAAATTTGTCTTTATTTCCGAGTCTAATCTATTCAGTGATATTGCATACGATAGCCCACATCGTCATTTCAGTGGATATTCGAACCTAGGAAAGATACTTTTTTATTTACACGTGTATAAGCAACAACCCCTTCCTAGACCGAAACATTTTTTAAAAAATGTGCGGCTTATACTCAAGATTTTAGGGTAATATAAAAAGATCAGCGGTGAAGTGTGATAGACTCACGTTCTTTCATTCTCATTCCTTGGTGCAGTAAAAGCTGATCCTGACAACTGCTCAGCATAGAGACCATATGCACACTTCTGAGGGTTGTTCTATTTTTGATGTACAAAAAATATAAGCAGAGTTACCTTTAAAACATAGTGAAATTCTTTTTGAAAGCGTGCAAACTCCTTAACACCCAACATTTAAATCTTAGCCTAATGTTGGCTAATAATCTGTGCAGGTGGGTATTTCTATATTCTTACCTGACCTTCTGGAAGAGCACCAGGACATCTACTATCTTCAGTAGCAAATTCATTGCCAAAGCCAGACAGATACTGAAAAATATATTCATGTCTTTAATATAATAATATTTAAAAAGTCCTCAGGGCAAAGTGGTTCAGTGCCCACTTAAACTGATATATAAAATGTTTAATTCTTTTCAAGAAGGGGGCTTTTAAAAAAAAAACAGTGAGAAAAAACAACAGGCCTGAAGTGGTTTTGGTTTCACTATCACTTCTGTACCTATGGGCAACAAAGCTGGCAAAGTGTGTAAACCACCAATACACTCTCACTAAGTCACTAAGATGTGGTGTGCCTTTCTTGATCCACCTATTTTCACTTTATGCTCTGGACTCTAATAGAAGCCAAAGGCTTAGAAACATACAATGAATTTCTCTTTCCCTTTAAATTATGTGACCAGGGTAAAAACTCTGTTTTAACTTGTTATATGAAAATAATATTAATTATATTGGGAGTGCATGTCAATTTTTTAGGATATTCGTGTCCTTGTGTATTAATTGTTCTTTTACAATGCTACAAAAATATTTTTCATTGATGCTGAAAGACTGGACATCTTTAATCAAGTCAAATTTCCATTTGTTTAGATCAATCAAGAAATCTTATCTTAGATTTTGGAGAGAATTTTTAAAAAAATTCCAGCAAAGCTTATCACATATAATAATTACCGTGATATTGTTTATTTAGATGTTTGTTTGTTTGCTATAGGCTCCTAAGCCATTTGATCAATCGGGTCAAAAAATAATTGTATTCATTGGAAACGTCCTCCAAGAGTGAATTTTATTATATAAACAATATTGCTTACTTCGTTAATTAATTTTTTAAAATAAACTTAGGCCTATTACTAATCACCGTTCTAAACTGAGCGCCATTTTCAGAATGATCTCCCCTTTATTTACTCAATAATTCCCCATTCAACAAATTGCTTGTATATAAAATGATTAATTGTGCATTTAAACAATATATTACAGGAAAAAAAATAATGTTCCAAAATTAGTTTGTCCCATACACATACATCAACCATACCGTGGCCACAGACACTGGGGAACACTGCTTCAACAGCCCTAATAGCTCAATATGGTCAGACTCAGACTGCATAGTTTACAGTTCTCCCTAAATATATCCAAAACTTATGTCAGTATAAATTAAGACTCCTAATAGAAGTCAAAGTCAGTGTGGTGGTGTAGGTCACTTATAATATATATTCAATAACCTGACTGTTGATTGGCATCTCTGTGAACTTAACAATGACAACATTCAAAGCTAGCCCCCCACCCCCCGTTTTGTTTTCAAAACGCAGTAAGAAAATTATGTAGGACCATGTGACCATAGGTAGTAATGCCCCAGTGACTCATTGCATTTTAAATCTCCAAGGCCAGTGTTTTCTTTTTCAAATTTGACATTTTGTTATAATATAAATTTATGATAAATAATTGAGGCTAATGTAATATTTTAGTCAATTTGGACTATTAACTATTATTTTAATTTTGCTTTAATTTAGACTATGCACTTTTGTTAAGTTAAAAAGGTCTCCATTTGTGTAGTTATCGTAATTTTAATTGTCTTTTTTTAACACAATATTAAAAATTCAAGTGTGTTGGTTATTTCAGCCTTCACCTTTATTAGCCTTTAAAAACAAAGGGTGTGCGTGCACAGTGGACCAATCTAAGCGCAGTATGTGACACGCCTCCAAGATTTAAGGTCAAGGTCGGGGAATTTGTTTTGAGGCTAAAGTTCGACTAGCCGAAATTGCTTTTACTTTCTTAATCCTTATTATAAAGCCATTTAATACATTATATTTATTTTTATTTCAATTTCCCCATTAAAATACACACATTGCAAAAAATAAAATAATTTACAATTAATATAAAACTAACGGAACTCAAAATTAAAGCCGAAGTCCGCGAAGTCAAAGGCCGAAGACGAAGTAGGTCAATCAATTCTTAACAAAACGTGGCATTTTTTTATCATTGCGTAGTTAACTTATTGCATCGTCCTTATTAATGCAATTATAATATAGGGGAAAACAAAGACTTTGCATGTCTAAAATTTTTACCTTAAGTTCAGCTGCCATATTTCAGAATGTTAATTTGCTTAATTTTTTGTGGTTGTTGGAAACTTATAAGAGAACACAGCAGTTGACTTACAAGTTTCATAACGACAGTGTTGCCAACTCTGATTTAATAAAAATTCATAATATGCTTGCTTTTCTAAAATAAATACATTATTATAGATTATAGTGGGCGCCCTTATACTATAGTTATTGTCCACATGAGATTTTGTAAAAAAGAGCTCGCGCTAATTTTTGTTATAGGACTACTGTTCTTAAAATTATAATTGTGATAACTTTGGCTTTATATTGTGCTTTAGTTATAGGCTAGTATTGACATGTTTTGAACATGATAGGCTTGATAGGCCATTAAAATTGATAGGCTATAAAGTATATAAGTATAATATATAGGCCCTAAATGATCCCTGGGTTACGGGTGTCACTATGGAAAAAAGAGAACTTGGGTGTTGTAGGCCTACCGTAGGCCTATTTTGAATATTGAAAAAAGAACAAATGTTTTTTTTTTTTTTTTTGTTGTTGTTGTTGTTGTTAATTCCAATAATATATAGGATAGTCACTGGCCGGATAGGCTATGTCATGTTATATATGCTATATATTATTTTAATTATATGTCAATAGTCACTGATAGACTAATAGATCTATTAGTCTATGTCAATGAAAAAAATTACAGATTTTCCTTGATACGATATTTTTGTTTGAAATAAAATAATCTAAAGCATAGGTTCTCAACGGGGGTGATATCGCCCCCCGGGGGGCGGTGAGAAGCTTTAGGGGGGCGCTGACATTCCCGGGGGCGATTGGGGGGCGATGAAGAGCAAGTGGGCGGTACAAACGTACCTGATACAATTTGAACACCTCAGCTATTTTAATTGATTAGTTTTTGGATCAAATGTGATGTAAACGCAAGTGATGCTAAATATCTGATATCCCGCAACAGTAAGCCTACATATTATTATACTAATAAGAGATATGAATCGCATGTACCCTACTTTTTCAACAATTAGGGGTCACTATTAGACGAGTAGGCCTATGGTGTGCGGCCGGCTCGTTTTATGGTTAGTTCACCGCACTGTCAAACGACACGACACGCGATCCATCCCTTCCACCGACCGATCGCTGTCGCCCAAACATTTGCTATTATTAATGATATTTTGATCTCAGTTTTACTGTGATGTCCTTAAATGCGTTAAGAGACTATAGAAGAGACAAACTATCATCGTTGAGCTGAACGGATACGTAGTAGGCCTAATTGTAGGCCTACATACTGGGCAGTTAATTGAATGTTTGAAAATATAGGTATACATTATTTAGTCATATAATATTTATGTAATTTTCAAATACTTTTGACAGTTTGATCATTTCAAAGTTATACATTGTAAGCCATTTATTCTTTTATAAAAGAAAAAAAAAAGAAACATTAGAAATAATAGCTCAAATGAAACGGGTTAATTATCTCCCTTTAATTAAAGAATCGTTCCACATTTATTTGATTCAATAGTGATACCAAACAAATTCTGTTTTGTAATAAGCTTATAACAAAAATTACTGACTAATTTCTTCTTGCTTAGATAATTTGTTGATCTATAATTTCTTACAATATGTTTCCTTTTCAGTTTCAGTTCTTTAAATCATAATAAATAAGCACACAAATCTAGTCGGCCTAAAAAAAATTGCGGAAACTATATTGACCCTTTAACGTCCAGAGGTGTTGGGGGAGGGGGCGCTAAAGTTTTTTAAGGGGAGAAGGGCGATGAGCGGAAAAAAAATTAAAAGGGAGCTGTGAACCGAAAAAGGTTGAGAACCTATGATCTAAAGAAAGATTGAAGATTAGATCATCGTTGGTGAAAGTGAAACATATATATAGCTCAGTGAGCTCAATTAACCCAGGAAAGGATTATAAATTATAACACCGTAACACCTCTTATGTGATTGAAAAACACAGTATTTTAAAAACAAAGTCTTTCAAATAAGAATTTTTTTTTATCATACCTTACCGTGATTCCAAGTCCAAAGCATTATGAATTATGATTTATGAGCACACAAGTCTTCATTTATATTTTTAAGGCTTTGTTTATTACTCGTAAATCTGTGAACAGGTAAAATTATCTGCCGTATTTATAGGCTTTTGTAAAATCCTGCCAAATTCCAAATGCCATGCCATGGCCATGGCATGACTCGAATGACTTCAGCTTCATGCTTCAATGATTTCAATGCAATGAGATGAAGTTCATGAAGTAAAGCAAAGCCTAGGACTAGGCTCCAGTCCACCAAGAGAAAGAGGCATTAATATAAAATGGTAGTTATTAAAATGTTTTTTTTTGTTAAATAAAGCTCATTTATTTTTAATTTAGCATGAAGACTTTTTTAAATTAACTTTAACTCTTAGTAAGGCTTATAAATTTATAAACTTTTAAGTGCCACTTTTAAATAAAAGTAAGTTAGTAGCTGTGATGATAGTGATTGTGTCACAGTCACAGTGTCTGTGTAGTAGGCCCTAGCGGCTAGCCCTAGGCCTAGTTAGTTACAATTCAATACTTTGACTAAGTAGCCTACTCTCACTGCCGTGGTATACTTGGTATAAGTATAGCCTAGGCCTTTTATATCTTATCTTATCTACATATATATATCTTATATACGTAGCCTTGGGTCTATACTAGGGCTATATCTATAAGTTGTCGTCTATAACTGGATACTATAACTACTATAACAGTAGCCTAGGCCCTAGGCCAGATATCAGCAACCTTTTGATAACAGCATGCCAAGTGGGATTGCTTATTAAATTCATTCAGCGTGCCAATAGCCTAAAAGTCATCCATCTTTAGCCCTCAGCTTTCCTGTAGAAGAGACTTGAATGGGATTTTTGGAGGTCTTCCGCTGTCTGGTTGCCGACCCCTGGCCTAGGCCTACACTCTTACTCTACAGAAACGCCACACTGACTACACTTTTGACTTACACACACAGTTACAGTTAGGCCTACAGTCCCAGTAATTTTTTTGGCTGACTTTCAATTTTAAACTGTCCCCACTTTTATAATTTATAGTTTATAGTATACCCATGGTAACTGACAATTTTGAATGCATCCACTAGGCCTACTGTAACTAACGTAGGCCTAAGTTTCCTGTTCAGACCAAAATGATCTATAGGAACAGTGACGCAGTGCCCACAAAATTGTCCATTGCATACCGAGGCTTTATTTTCATGACTTTCAATACCTTTGACATCAACTCCTCAAATAATTAAAGCCATCCACATTATCTTGGCTGCACAGCAAGCTTTTTATCCTTTAAAATTAGTGGGTTTTTATATGGATAGATCATGCACAGACCAAGTAGCTATGCTGCACAACCGGTATGTGCCGTTTTGGCGCTGCCGTTTTGGCGCAGCCGCTTTGACATGGGCTGTTTTTGGCGCAAGACGTTTTGGCGTGATGAAATAATTGAAGAAAACATAAATTTTTTTGTTGTATAATAAATGAAACTAATAGAATAAACAATAATAATTTAATACGATGTATTTTAATGCATATATAGAACTATTAAACTTTTAAAACTTTAAAAAAAATATATTTAAAAAGCAGGATTTTTACGCAAGTCTGGAAGTCTGGAAATAGTCTTAAAAATTCGATTTTGGTTTTCCAGCCCCTCAAAAGTCTTAAATATTCTTCTTTGTCTTTAAAAAGTCTGAAATTTTTAGGGTAAAAGTCTGGAATTGACAAATTTGTAACCAGTAAGTTTTTTTTGTGTATTTAACCTTCTTCCTTTCCCCTCTGGGGTATTTGGCTCAAATAAAAACGTAAGTGCATGACGTTTGTGAGTGTCCACTACTGTACCAAGCGATAGCACACTCCGCCCCCTCTCCGCTTTTGCGAGTTGTCGCGTTGGGTTTAGTAAGCGTTACAAAGAGAAGTTCCCGCTGCCTTCTGAAAGGTCAAAAAGTTATTTTTTAAAATTGTCAAGGGGTGCTTAGCCCCCCCACCCCTTCCCTTCCCCGTCCAGTGGCCTTGTCCCTGGTTTATGTTCATATTTGCACCAGTTTTATTTTTTAATTAGGGATGTTTTTGTAGTTGTTTTTTGCCAGTTATCTTTCTGAACTAGTGATGTTTATGTAGATGTTTGTACCAGTTATATTTCTGAACTGGTGATGTTTATTTACATCTCTGCAGTGTACAATGGATAAGACTTTGAATGAACTGGTTGCAAATGTATCAAAGTCTAAAATGCTGGCTAAAGACGTTTATTTTCGCACCATGTCACGTCAGACGATCAATCGTGTTTATGATGCTGTCGGAGCTAAATTGAAATTAGGTTAGTTTTTTAAAACATTTCTTTTGATGTTTTATTGCAGCATCACCTTTAAAAAACATTTACAATTTTTATATTTTTTAACTTTTTATATAACATGATTTTAAATGAAATGGAATGTAAGAGATGGATTTACTAAGTTTTAATATATTTTAGATTTTAAAATGCAGAAACATTTATGTACTTGCAGATGTTTCAAAAAGATTATTGAATTGTGTCAGTTTTTAAAAATATTATAACTTTAAAAAAAAAGAATTACAGCAGAAGTCTGATAATCCGACACGTTCGGGACCGGCTTGGTGCCGGACTACCGAAAATTCCGGTCTATCAGGCGGTGCCCCTTCTTTTTAGTGTAGGCTTTGCCGTAAAACAAATTTACGTTGTTTTTTTAACTTCATACATCATACATAAATTGTAATTATAAGAACAATTAGGTTAATAATCAAACTACAAATACAGTATGCAAATACAACAAAGTTTATTTTACATTTCATATAATGTATGTACACGTACTGTAAAACATATTTCCTTAGATTTTAAAAAGTGACAAATATCTTTTTGTTTTCTTGACTTTTGGCGTTTAGTATAAAATGTATTTCTAATGATATGGAAATCAATAATTTCTGAAGCACTGTAGCTAGTACTAGCCTCGGCAAAAGAGATAAACTTATTTAGTGATTCTGCAGCTTCTGCCCAGCTGATTTTTTCCTTTTCTTCCGTTTTGGCATCTGAGTCACTTTCTTAAGATTTTGAGTAGGCCGAGGGTTTACTACACTGTTGATAATGTCCTCATGGGTTAGTTCTTGTTCAACAGGCTCATTCTCGTCGATTAGAAGCCACTCCTCTACCTCATCGTCAGGCAGGTTTTTCAAGGGATTGTCAGCACTTCTAACGACATCCAAACTTTTGGTCAGAGCGTCTTGATGGTTTTCTTCCTCATCAGTCTGTAGAGTTAGGTCAGATGCAGGGTTTGCAGCTGGCCAAAGTTTTCTCCAGCATTTTCGGAGTATTGTATTATTTACCTGGTTCCAAGACAGTGTAATAGCATAGACGGCATCTTTTATTGTAAACTTTTTTTAAAAATCAGTCACGTCACAGTTCGCATTTAACAGGCCTTGAATAAAAGACCTTCTATAAAAGCATTTCAAATTTTGAATAACCCCTTGGTCCATGGGTTGAATCAAAGATGTTACGTTAGGTGGGAGCAGAGTAGCAACAATATTTCCAGAAACTAACTCATCTACTGGCGGGTGGGCTGGCGAAGACGCTTTGTGATTGATTAACTATGCTGCACTGCACCTGTATTTGTTGTGACAGCTGAAACTAGCTGGCCGCTAATTGTTTCCGAACAATACCGAGCGCTTCCGGATGATCCCGAACTACCCCGAAAACTTCTGAATAGCTCTCAATCGTTTTTATTTGCTTTAAAGACACACTTTTGGAGAAAACCAAAATTTTTTCAATTTTCCGGAGTGATGCCGGACTATCTGGCATTCCGGACTGGTGGATGCCGGACTAATGGACTTCTACTGTATAATCATGCTTGAAAAAATATAATTTTCTTGATTTTAATTATTATTGTACATCTTTATCAGAGAAGACAACAGATTCTGGAAGCATTAATCCAGAAAGTCAAAAAACCACTGACCAAGTTTGTGAAAGAGTAAGCCTTAAATAAGTATATATTTTTTTGTTTACAATTTGTGATGCTGCCCCACAATTGAAAGTTGGCAAAGCTGATTTCTTAATAGAAACAAAATGTAGAAAAACTTACCCATGTTATTTTTTAGATAAGATTTTGATTGATTTTTTATCTTAATTCATAATTTTTTATTTTGCCCACTTCAGTATTATTCCGTGGTGATGTTTTATTACCATTGGAGATAGCAAATAAATTGTAATGTGGAAAGGAGTCATATGTTTAGGGAAAACTGACTTGTTTTCTTTTCAAGTTTAGTAAAGTTTGGGGGTGTTTTATTTTTTCAAGTTTAGGAAAACAGTAATATTTATTCTAGTTTAGGAAAACTGTATTTTGTTTTCAAGTTTAGGAAAACAGTAATATTTATTCTAGTTTAGGAAAACTGTATTTTGTTTTCAAGTTTAGGAAAACAGTAATATTTATTCTAGTTTAGGAAAACTGTATTTTGTTTTCAAGTTTAGGAAAACAGTAATATTTTTTACAGTTTAGGAAAACTGTATTGTTTTTTCAAGTTGGGGAAAGTTTTGGAAAACTGACTGGTTTTTTTTAAGTTTAGGAAAACTGTAATATTATTTCAAGTTTGGGAAAACTGTAATATTGTAATATGACCAAAGTTTGGGAAACGTTTGTTAATTTATCTATGATGGACAAAGCAGTTCCAAAAATGTTTATAAAAAATATAAATAACAATATTATTATTATTAAAATAGTCCTAAAACCTATCAGGATATTTTTGTGGGAAATTATTTAAGGGCTTTTTTTTTGGTGAATTCTAGAGGTACTGAAAAAAAATAAAAAAATAAAATGCTCCATTTGGACTTCTTATATACACTGCTGGTTAACATTAAGACTATTTACAAATTCCCCTGTAGGCCTATATTAATTTGTTACATTTTTTTTTTTACAGTTTTGGAATTTAGAAATTATGTTATTATATGATTATTATATCGTGCTTTAAAAACAAATTGGTAAAAAAATTTAAAGGCAATGATATTCTTTTTAATACAAGGCTATTATTTGTGATCAACTAAAGTTCAAGGCTCCAAAAGCTTCAAAAAGTGATGATGCCATGAAATGTAGATTTGATAAAACATTCATAAAGATGACAGAACACATGAACGGGATTTCAAAGGAATGTAAGGTAAATGATAGCACACCAAGGGTGTTAAGTATGTATAGAACTTGGTTTATACTAATTTATTCTACATTTAACTGAGAAATAAACAAAAATGATGGGTTAGATTATTTATTAGTCAAACATTTATATTCCAATTCTTACTAATGGTTAAATATTTACTTACTTGAATGTGGAGGTTCTAAAATAAAAGTATTGGTCACTCTCCAGACTAAGATGATATCCTTGGATATATATAACTTCCAGTGATGTCTAGCAGTGGTTTAAGAAATGGGCCACATAATCTTGTATGCTAACCTCATATGAAATATTATATAAAACCATATCTGGCATCTATTATAGATGCCAAAGGGCTAGGCCAAAGGGCTATAACCCAACTACTGTGATTGTGATGCAGATAATACAATTTTTTTGTGCAATTGGGAGCAACATGGTTTTATATTTTAAAAAACAATATTAATGAAAGACTCAAATTAGTACATTTTAATAATACATGTTTTGGGCTCTCTTTTAAAAATATTTGCTGCTGCAGTAAGAATTTGATTTGTTGTATCACACACATATTTTAAAAATTGCACCAGTGCCAATTTCATTGCTATTTCATGTGTGTGTGTATTACTAGTATTACATTTGATATAAAGAAAGTTAAAACTAAAAAAAAAAAAATGTATGTTTGACTGTTAATTCATATATTACGATTACTATCATTTCTTTTTCCTCATAGTGTTTTTACAAGTCTTGTCCCAAGAGAAGTCTCTCAAGAGCAGAAAGGCAACATTTTGCTGCTTACCATAGTAAAAAATCTCAAAAAAGCCCAGAGAGAAAGACTAAAAAGGTGAAAGTATAATTATTACATATTATATAACTTGTGCTAAAATTGCTAAAACCTGATCTTCAAAATTAAAATTTTGAGTTAGTTTGTGCATTAATGTGGATGCATTTGCATATGAAAAACAGTGAAAGGATAGAAGAAAATTAGATAACAGAACATAAAAACTACAATACTTCATAGCATTTTTGCAAGCAAAATAAAGCGTTTAAAATTTAAACAAATTATTAAGAAAAAAAAATGTAAATAATAATTTATGAGACACATTACATACTATAAATATGTTAATTAAAATATTTAATGTTAACAGTTTTTTATATACAAGGAATTAATTGTTGCTTCTCCAATAGGTTTTGTAGTTTTAACACTTAGGAAAAAAGTGCCGATCAGATCACTTGTGTAGAGCAATAAATCTAAATATAGACCTTTATCTTATTTTGTCACAAATAAGTACATAAAAGACTGGTTTTGTTGAAATATCTACATATCTGTAATATACAGGATTCATGGATTCTTACAGGTTCTGAAAGTTTGGTAACACTGACTTGTTTCTCTATGTTTGTGAAAGTGTTTGGAAATTGACCAAAGTTTGGGAAAGATTGTGAATTTTACTACAATAGACAAAGCACAAAATATATTTATTAAAATGTTTGTTTGAATAGTAAATCGCTATGTTATTAATCTGTTAGATTCTTTTTATTTTGTTGTTGAAAATTATTTGGGAACCATTTTTATGAATTCTATGCACACTGAAAAAGTTCACAAATCAAATGTTCAATTTAGACTACTGTACTTATAATATTGTTACTAAGGGTTATCTTTACAATGATTTAGACTATATATTGGTTTGTGATTTATTTGGACAAGATTGTAAAAAGTTTAGAAATTTTGATTTTAGAGTAACAACCCTGATATACTTGTCATTGATTTTGTTTTTCTTTGACCTCATTCAGGATTCCAGCAATGCCTCAAGCAGTGGAAACAAGAGTGACAGCTCCACAGCAAACAGTTTTGTAACACAAAGTGACTCACAAAAAACACCAAGAAAGATGGATAAAACCAAATCTGGTCGGGGAAAATTAACAGCAAAAGATTCTCTGAGTCTGAGTATGTATAACAAAAACTCTTCCCATTCAATGGAAGAAACTGAACTAGCCCCAGAATTTTATCCTTCGCCACCGTACTGCAATACAGTTTCAGGTGCTTATGGAAATCATGTTACTTTCAGCCGCCTGCCTTCTGCCACATGTGCATTTACTTCTAAACTGCATCCTACGTTTGTCGTTGCAGCTTCATCATCAGATGAAAGCACTTCAACAGAGGCTTCAGATGATGGTAAAAAGAGTCTTTTGCTACACACAAAGCTGTTAAAAGAAAAAGCTGAGAAGACTGCTAAAGCAGCTCATGAGACAAAACAAAGAAACCAGAGTTTCCTCCCTAAATTTTCTTGGGAAAAAGCCACACCTAAGAAACAATTGGCTGGTATATCCCTCAGCTCTGGATCTACTCATCTTGCAGGGCAAGGTCTACATGCAAGGGATGTGAAGCAGAGGAGAGTTCCTGTCATGAACACTGCATCAACAGAACAGGGCATTTGCATTCTAACAAAGCCTGGTCAGTACATTGTAAGAAAACCAGTGGAAGGCTCTGGTAAAAAATTATTTCATGTACAGCCTGGTCAATTCATTAGCCTTAATCTCAGTGACCTTGACTCCAGATGACCACATTAAGTACCATCTATGTTGTGTACACATTGAACTATTTTCATTCACAGGAATATTATGATAATTTCTAGTCTATTTTCATGTACAATTTGTTTGATAAATATTTTACATGATTAATTGACAGATATTTGATACACTATGTACTGCCTTTTAAAATATTTATTTATATTTATTTGGAATTATCTTAAACTTCTACAAATCATGGCAGATTATAAAAAAAATTAATACTTATCTTGTTTGACACTATATTTGTATATTATTTTAAATATTTATTTCAATATCAAGAGAATATTCTGATCCTTTTTTTTAAATTAATTTTTTAATATTTGTTCAGTAAAAAAAATCCCTTCTTCGTATTATTAAATGAAACAACATGCTTACATTTTATAATAACCTGCTTTCTATTTGTCTTTCTTGGGAAAGAAAAGCCATTGGTTGACTTGCTAAGTAATTGTGTTGAAAACTGTTTGAAAAACATCAACTTTTGTTTTGGCACCTGGGTGATTTTTAGGGGCATGACTGTATTGTAATTAATTAATTGTAGTCAAATGGAGTACAGCAACCTTTTATTGTCAACCCTGTGGTCTAGTAATAATTCTTAAAAATGAAATTGAACTAGTCAATGAAGTACTTAAACCATTCATTATATCAATAAGTTAAATCTTCAAAAATAAAAAAAAAATCTGACTTACACAATTGCTGACATGTTGAATAAATTTTTTTAGACCTAAATAAATACAGATTGTGAACTCCACCTAATAATATGAGACATTGTGGCTTATTGAGTGCTTGGATTGCCAATCTGCCGTATTGAAGGTCTGTTTCAAATCCTGGTTAAATGCTAATATGGTTTACTTGATACCTTGGAATTTTCATTATAAAAATTATAGAATCTATAGCTTTATTGTTTATGTTTATTAGTTGGGTTTTGGTAAATGTTGCCGCAAACTATAAATGTAGATAATTAGGGCACATGGGGATCACTGCTGGACAAAATAATTGTGACTTTAACTTACTTTTAGCTCTGGTTTTTAATGTTGCATACACTCTAACCTGTAATAGTGTTCTGTTACATCTGTCAAAACCTATTGCCTTTGTTTCAATAAAGAGTGGGGAAAATCTTAATCAAGGAACTTTGACACACTGATGCTTCCATATTTTTATATACCGTACTTTTTACTCTATTATGTTTTATCACAGACATTTAAAAAAAAAACAATAAAATATTTATAGTGATGCATACATTTTTGCTTTGTTTTTTTTATTTTTTTCTTAAAGTGATCTTTCTGTTTCACTTTTAACATTTATTTTGTTTTTTGTTTCATGATAGTCTTTGTCTTATGCTAATTTGTCATGTAAACATTGTTTTATGCTTTCAACTTTCATGTTCAGATTGAGGGACATTTTGTACAATTACAAATGACAATTTCTTAGAAAGTCTATCATACATCTATAGTTGTAGTTGTAGGGTCCTTTCAACACTGCTCTAAAACATCTAACAGATTCTTCAATTGGTTTAAAAGAAAAAGGTTTAAAAATATTATTTCATCTTTACTGAAGTTTTAATTATTTTAAATTTACCAAAAAGTAACCTTTTATCAGGCCTGTGAAACCATTCCTAGCCTTCACCAAGATAAGAATCCATGCACTTTAATAATTTAGTTTCACTATTTATTTAAGTTTTAATTTCTTACATTGTACAGATATCTTAAATTTAATATTAAAATAAAGGCATTAAAACATGAAAGCTGTGTAGAAATATCTATTTGTATGTTTATATCAAAACCACAAAGCAAGCAGAGTCAGAGAAAAAAATGACATGAAAATTATATACATTAGCTATATTCTTTTTTATTGTAAAGTCTCATACACTGGGGAATATAACACATAAAATAATAGAGTAACATCATAATGTAGAAAGTTTCTTGTTAGTAAAATGTTAAGCAAAAAAAACAAAACAACCACAATGAACAAACAAATAGTTATATAAGAATAGAAAAATGTGTTATCTAAAAGTTCCTTTACAGACTATCTAATCATTTGGCTATTGTTTATTTTAGGATTAAAAACAAAATGTGAGTAATAAACTAAAATTATATTTCAATTTGTAGAGAATAACAATAACAAATAACTTTTTTTTTCTAATAGGCCTAGTGATGAAATATGGTCATTCTGACATACAGTCTTATCTTTATTTATATATTATTTTTTTTAAGATTTCATAATTTTTAAACTTTAGGACCAAAAGTAAAATCTTTTCTTTGGTAAAACTAGCAGACTGGAAAAAGAACTAAATAATAATAATTAATAATGCATATCAAAGTAGAAAAGATTTAGGGATAATAATATAATAACTGAGTTAGTTCTACCTACTGCAGACAGCATTTTTTGTTTATATTTAAATTAATTCTACAATTTTTGTTACATAAATTTATTTTTCCTTCAGTTTTGGTAAATGTGTTAAATTTGTGTCTAAAATGATGGTTAGTAAAACTAGTATGTAAATGGGGCAAAACTTATTAATGGCTGCACTGACTCAAATATTAAAGACCAATGTCATATTAAAGACCAAAGTCATATTAAAGACCAAAGTCATATTAAAGATGTTTATTAGAATATTAGCCCATAAAACCAAACAGGCTATTGCAGTTTTCTGAAGATGTTTACAAGGTCATAAAATGTTAGATGTTGAAGGGTAAATATTTTGTGGGATAAATCATGGATAGTGAATCATAAGGTGTTGATTTATTAGATTTATTCTTAATGTAGATGTTACTAATAACTTGTATTCTGAAAAATTATAAAATAATGTAAATCTTTGATAATTTCACACTTTGCATCAAAGTATCAACAAATAGAAAAAACCATAGTCAAAGCAAAGCTTTGTTGAAAGTCCACACAAATAGAATAAAAAACTTTATGACATGCAATCTTGGGAAGTCCATTTCTCTTGTTTCTTAATTTATCCACTTTTGTTGTCCTATTTCATTTGAAGACGTATGATAAGTTTTTCTTTAATTTTTCTTATTTACTTGTTAAATACAATCATCGAAAAAGTCATTATTTTTTTGAAGAAATACTCTAGTTGTAATTCATTTTATCAAATTCCTTTCTTCAGCTAATTTCTTAGCCATGGTAATCTGACAATCTTATCACAGCTCGGCCATTCATAGCGGGCTTGATACTCCGTGATGGAGGGATGATAGGTGTTGTTTGCCATCGGTCGTCCATATATGCTAAAGTCAGGAGCTGGGTTAATTTTAAACTCAGTTGTGCCCATGTCTCGATCTGGCATAGTATATCGCAGCATGTACTCCGTTTTACCTGGATAATTTGTGTTGATACCAGCCTGCAAAGAAAAAGTGAATGGACTTTCAGTTATCTTGTTTCTCACTATTAGAGGTTGGCAAGTGTTTATTATATCCATGAAAGTAATTTAACAGGAAAGTAATAAAAAAGAGAGTTCAATTTTTAAATGGAATTTTGCCCTCTCCTTATGATAATGATGATCTAGTGGAAGCGCACTAAACTGGGATATTTTCCTAGCTCTGGAGGATGTCCTGAGTCTACCCTGCCATGATGGGTACATGACATTAGTTGGGAAAAAGTAAATACAGCTGGGCATTGTGTTGGTTACACAATCCCATAGTATTAAGTAAACCATGAAGTATGCTTCAGAATCTGCTTCACAGGGCCTTTAAATCAAATAGGTCTGACAGGCAAACTAAAATTTCATAAACCAAGACTATATAATACATTATCTATCAATCTATTTATTATATTTATATATACAAGTTAAAATTACCCAGCATTTCCTGAGGTAAAAACTACATTGAAGAGCAAAAGGTACATAGGCCTACATGTACTTTCAGTTGCTTTTTTTATGAAGCTTATAATAATATTTACTTTAGATAGCATATAAACTTATAAACCTTTCTATATATCTATCTATCAATCTACATATATATATAGTGGTACCTTGGGTTATGAACGCCTCAGGTTACAAACAATTCAGTTAACAAACAACAATTTTGAAAATGTTTGTTAGGAACAGTTTACTCGAGTTACAAACGAAGGTCAGAGACAGATAGAAAGGTTTAACATTGGAGACAAATGATCGCTTACAGTACAAATGAAAACCTTGCGTTTACTAATTGTGCACAACCTGGATTTGATTGGTCTTACTATACAGCAGAAACAGATTTCTTAGCAGTGGCACTATGTTCAATTAATCTCATACATTATTTTCCTTGTTAACCGTGTCAATTATGAGTTAAAAAAACTGTAGTGCTGCTGAAGGAAGCACACATTTATAATAGTAGAGTTAAAGAAAGAAATAATTATGAAACATGAAAATGGTGTTCATGTGTGAAACATTGCTAATGAGTACAGCATGTTCACCCTCATGAAACACAATGAAGAGTTACTCAAATCAGTCAATGTGGCTAAAGCCACTAAAGGCGTAAATAAGAAGCAATAGTAAAGACCTCAAATTTGAGAGAAAGTTAAAAATCTTCTCTGAATCTGGATCAATGTACTGCAACTTTCATTTTTTTTTATTTTATCTCTTTGTCTGATGTTAATAACAAAAGAACGATTCTTGAATCTATACTTGTCTTTTTTTCATTGATTTAAACGTTTCAGGTTATAAACTGCGTTCAGAAAAAAAATAAGTTCGTAACCCAACATACCAATGTACTAGTTAAAATTATCCAGCATTGCTCAGGGTAAAAATTACATTGAAATTGAAGAGCAAAGAGCATGCATACTTGCAGTTCTTTTTTTATTTTGTATAACCCTATAGGCCTATTTTTTATACAGTAGTCTTTAGATAACATATAATCATATAAACTTTAAAACATCGGAACCCTCATTATAAGTTAAATAAAATAATTAAGATGAAGTCATTAATAATTTAGATTTAGGCAAATTAGTATTTATTATGTCTTTACGCTATATTATGTCACACATAAAAATTATAGTTATTATACTAAATATGTAAAAGCTAATATTAATATATATTGTGATTACAAAACATATAGCATGTTCCATTATTTTATGTAGACTCCTACCTGTTCTTGTGCACTAGTCAGCTCATAAGGCTTTTTGTCTGGAGGGTTGCTGTTTGCAAACTTATCAATCCTGTCATACTGGGAACAAGCATTTAAGGCATTCAATGTTTTCACCTCATCCATCACACTAGATTGATTAGGCTGACCACCATTTAATGGAGCTGTAGACTTTGGGTACAGGCTATCAATAGTTCGATAACCTGTAAGCAGAAAATTAAGTTATATAATAGTATTCTCACTCTGCAGTTTCACTGTCTGAAAGATTTCTATGTTATTCATAAAATTCCAATAATTAACCAGACTGGCATGTCAAGGTGAGTGGAAACTTATTTTACATCTCCGTTGCTTTTTGGCTATATCTTTTGTGTTGTAGACCCTGACCTACATTCATAGCTAGAGTAGCCTAATGAATTATAAATACATTTCTGAAAATTGAAGCTTATTTTAGTGTAATATTTGGACTAGAGTGGGAACATATTTTAACAGACATATAGTGTTTCTAAAAAGACTGCTTAAAATATTGGACAAACTCTAGACTGTTGAATGTATTTGACATATTTTCAAAGTAAATAATTCATTTCTTTGCTATTGACCAACCTCGGGTTACTCTCATTGGTGGATTGAATTGACCAAACCTCACTTGTTTCTTCAAAGCCCCGATGTTTGCTGGTGGGACGCCTCCGAATTCACTGAATTGTGTTGTTGGCTCCCCAACAAATCTCATGCTTCTGCCCATAACTCGTTGGTCCAGAGATGGACTTCCCAAGGCTAATAGGACAAAGTTTAAAATTAAATTTGGTAATGGTAATTAAAGCTGGTAGTCAAAATCTACTTGCTTTCCTCTGGCAAACTATAATTATTATAGTCAGAAATTGATTTTATGGACTTTGCATTTTATAGGTACATGTAAGAACTTATATTTACTAAGAACATAAAGTTTTCTTTGCAGATGTTGAGTCTCTATAGGTCAGTGACCAAGGGAAATAAACATCCCTGGTATATGTCTAATGTATATATATATGTATATATATGTCTAGTGCAATGTCCAACCACCATAAGATTAATTAACTCTTGCCAAACAGATCTTGGGTTACTTAAACATATTTTCACAAAAATGGTACCATTATTTCCCCATCAATAATTTGACTCGCATCACTTAAATACTTTCAACTGTATTTCCCCCATTCTTTATACAACCCTGAACCCAAGCCTTCAAAAATTTATTGTGCAACTCTTCAATACATTTACTATATATTATGTTGACTAACATTTAAAATAAATATCCATATAATTAAATGTGGGCTATCTATACAGTTAAATTGTGATGTCCATATAATAAAATTGTGCTAGTCTATCCATATGATTAAAATGTGATATCAATGTAAATAAAATTGTGCTGTGCATAAAATCAAATTGTGCTATCCATATAATTAAATAATCCATGTAATTTTATTATGTTTTATCATTATAATGTATAATGCTACAGTACTTGTATGAGATCTTGTAAGATTGTTCATTAGTCCTAGTTCTCCTCCTCTATCCATCCATGTTGTCTTCATTCTAAAAGGATCTCTGCTGTTGCGGTTGAGATTATTACGATATCCTGAATATCTATCTGTTACTCCTACAGAGTCACCAAATTGCTTAATTCTATCCGCTGCATCAAAAGTGTATGGTTCAAGTTCCTGAAATAAAATTAAAAAAAAAACTGAACATTTCTTTCTTCTTGTTTTTAAATTCTGAAAAAAAATATTACATTAAGCTATATCAAAACTATCAGTTATGATACATTCTTATTTTTACATTTCAAGCATGCTTTTCATGCTTTCAAAGAAGAAACCTGACTAAATTTATATATTGCATAATAGCACACTGCATAATGTTTGTGAAATATTGAATGCAAAATTACCCGCTGTGCATTTTTCAGAGATGATACAGCCCACTGATGTAATTCTCTGAGCTGATTTTCTTGTTTTCCATGTACAGACTTGTTAGACAAACGGAATTTACATTCCCTCAAATTAGCTCCTACTTTGTTAATAGCATGCAAAGCCCCTAGAAAGGAAATACATTTAATAGGCTATATATGTTTTAAAGAATTTGTTGTAAACATTTAATTAAAAAAATACAACAAGTTAGGTAATATGTTGGCCTTTTTAATTTTAAACATATATTTTTTTTATAGTAACCAGAAAAATGATCTGTTGTTTCCATTGAAGTAAAATTTCCTGGTTTGTTCTGCCAGTCTTGGGATGATGTTAAAAATGTATCGTCCAGACATAAATGGTCAAGTTCATTGTTGATCACTGACAGTTCCCTTGCAATCTCTTCAGTGACATAATAATTTCCAGATTGCAAAACCTCCTGTTATGTAAAAAAGAAACGTTTATAGATAAAGAAAATATAGCCTAGATCTATGTATATTAGTGATAATGTTACCAAAAAAAAAAGAAATCCGTAAACAGCTCCTTTGAGACCTTACCTATTGGCTATTGATAATTAAAATAAAGAAGAATAGACTGGTTTTATTGACAAGACCATTTGCACCCTTAACCTAAATAATGAACAACAAAATTATAAATATATATGTTTCCTTGGATTATCTTTGTGTTCAATTACTCATAGCACTCATAGCACTGTTACTTACTCTAATTATTACTTTATAATATAGGAATAATAAGCCATTTAGCGCTTATAACCTTAACTTAACTTATTACCCTTAAAAGAATACAATTATAGATTGCCTACCCCTATTTTTTACTATAGTATAGGGCTCAAGTACAGTAATGTCTAAGTCTAAGTCAATATGTCATGTCACAGTCATGTGACTGCAACATAATAATAATAATAATTTATTACTCTAGGCTATATCATATGAATATGTTGACTAATATTTAAAATAAATATATAGGCTATAGGCGGGCTATAGCCTATACTGCTATAGCCATAGCCTAGTTGTAGGCCCTACCTATGCTAAAATTACTAAAATATAATAAGGCATAAGGCCTACACTTAAGATGACATACTACTAGCATACCCTACTGGCTTTCATGTGTTAATTTTATTGAATTAAGCTAGTTTTTGTTTTTTATTTTTAGTAGGCCTAAGCCTTACGCCTTCGTTATTTTAGTATTTTAATGATTGAGAGTTGAGAGACAGATATTTTAAAATTAAATACCTGGATTTCATTTTTCACTGTTCTCGCCCACTGTGGTAATATTCCTCCTTTTCTTGATGTCATATTTTGTTTTTGCAGTTGTAAAAATGTTAAATCATCACAAAAACACTGTTAGGGCGTTTTAATTTTTTTCTTTTTTTTTTAAATTATTTATTTCCAATACTGCTCTTTACATGTTGGTAAACTGTTGTCGCTTCCTTAGTGATGGCAGCTAACATTGGCAACAAGAAGTAAATGTACATTTCCTGCAAAGGAGAGCGTTGAATTTCATGGGGCGTAACTACATACTATTTCCTTTAGGCATAAAATATAATTAATTTATATAAACAATGCAAACATTTAAAAACGGAATAGAAAAGATAAAGTATTAAGAGAAAAGGCCAACATTGGCAAATCGAATAGAAATAACTGTACTTTAGTTAGACTAATCGATGCATTCTTCCTTCTTGAAATTTACGATAACTGGAGATCGTTATTTTTAAAGGTTGGCTAATATTTATAATTTTCTACTAGATTCTAGTCAGACTGACTTGTCACTGTCTTGAGTCTTGAGTCTTGACTGAGTGAGTCTAGTCAGTCTAGTCTAGGCCTAGGGTTAGACACTAAGACAGGCTCTACAGTGAGTCTACCCTCTACTTACTCTATTAGGCTATTAGCAGTATTAGGGCTAGGCTCTACAGTGAGTCTACACTCTACGACTCTAGGACACTCTAACTCTATGCCTAGGACCTAGACTAGATTTATATAAAATTTAAAATCGAAGCTTAGTTTAGAGTTTAGAATAATTTAGACTTTATTACTAAATTATAGTTTATAGCCATAAGTATAATAGTATTAATAGTAGGCCTAGTTAATTTAATTAATTTATCATTGACAATTATATATTATATAGGCCTAGACAATGAATGTGACTCAATCAACTCAATATCACGTGTCTCATATAAATAAGTTTAGCCTACAGACGTTCCTTCTAGATAGAAGATTATTATGTCCACTAGGCCCAAAACTCCTGCAGGGTGACAGGGATCCGTCAGTGGCAGGGATAGAACCCAGCCGGTTTTCACTTCACTTGTGACTGAGACTACTGAACTGACTCTTTGAGTCTTGAGAGTCATTGTGCATTGTCAATCAACGATTGTGTGACAATTTGTTATTTGTATGCTATGCACTAGGCATCACTAGGCTATACTATGGCTATACTATAATACTATAATAGTGAATAGTGTAAGTAATATAATCATGGTTTATTTTTATTACCACCTCACCACCTGACTCAAACTCAAGGCTCTGGCACCTGACCATGTTGTCACTGTTGATAATTTGAAGCCTAGGTCAGCCCCACAGTACAGTAGAGTAGTAGCCTACTAAGTAGGCCTAGTCAGTAGTCTAGTAGATACTCTACACTAGTCTACACTGTAGAAATTTAGTTTTAGGCCTAATCATTTAATAATGAATCAGATTGGACTGTTTCAAGATAAAACGGTGACCATGAATTTGGGCATGATCTTTTTTAGCATTTCAAAAGAAAAAGTTTATAGAAATATATGAGAAGACATTCCTATGTCTAAGACTACTGTATAAACAGTGCCACGACAACTCGTCTACAGACTTTTCATCTACGACACTTCATCTAATGACCAATGACACTTTGTCTACCGACACCTGTAGAAACTGAACGCTGTTTCACCAGCCTTATAATCAATTCAGTCAGTTAGGATACTAATACTAACATAAAAAAGGACTGCAATTAGAATATATTCAATGATAAGAATAAGCCTATAATTAAATTATTAGCCTAAACAAACATCTATATAGATATAGTAAATTAAAAGGCTACATATATCAAGCCTAAAACCTCATTTATTTATGTTTTTGTTAAATGAGATATGAGTCCAATATTTACAGACTACTAAAGTGGATGCTATTTGATTGTAATTCAAAAGTGTTATGAATAGCCTAGAGCTAGCTGTTGTGTGTACTGGTATCCTCCCCCCTCCCTCCCTCCACCCCACCACATCAAGTCTAATGATTGAATGAACAATGTCTACTTTTGTTTGTATAGTGAAATATAGAAATATAGAACATGCATGTAATCATTCAATTCTAAGTGAGAGTTTTCCTAAACTGGCCCAGTTAAGTTCTATTTGCCATTTTATACAATTGGGCTATAAATACGGTTTTAACATTTTAATTGCCAATCTTATTTAATTATTTAGGTTACTAATACATTTATAATTTGTGTTGTTCTTGTTTAAAAGAGTAAACCCTGCTACTGCCATGGGCTCAGATCAAAGTGTGTTGCCAGCAGGTGCTCCAGGTAGCAACTTGAGATCCCAGCGTGATGAGGAAATTCCATACACACAGTATTCTATCAGTAAACCTATAGATTCACGTAAGGTTTATTTTGTACCATTTGTATAAATAATTAGTTAATGGACATTATAAAACAGCATAAAAGCATGTCATTCTGTGGGTCTGGAACACATAGCCTAGCAGATAAACACATTTAATTTTGCATTTCAAATGGGAAGATTAAAAGGATGTGCCAAAGTCTGATGCATATTGATTTGAGAGTACCAGTATGTAGATCCTGCTTAAACAAACTATTAGCTGACACATTTGAATACTCAATACCTACATGTGTTTGGATTAAAACTGTAGTAGATCCTCTCCCTTTCTGTTTGTCCCTCCCATGCACACCCTCACACACACAAACACACACACATGCACATATATCATATATACAAACAGTACAGATTCAAAATAATTCAAACACAATTTTTTTAAACTCAAATATATAATAATTAGTGTTCATCTTTAGTCATCATTTTAACAAAAATATATAGACAATTTAATACACATCTTTCTCTCATTCCTTTTTTCATCATTTTCACAGGGATAACACGATCTTAACATATAGACATAAATAAAAGGCATCTTGTTATACAATTGGGACATAAACCATAACTCTCTCTCTCTCTCTTACTTTTGTCCTTCATTAATTTTTAAGAGTATATTTTAATTTATATTTATAATATATGGACAAAATCTATAGCTCATCATCTTTCTCTTTTTCCTGCCAGTGACTATAGGGCTTTTACGTATTTCTAAATAAAGCAATCATTGATTTTCTCTTTTTTAGTTTCTTGTTAGATGGTAGTTCAATGTGAATAAATCAGTTTGCTATTGTTTTATGCATCATTATAAAATAGAATGTAATATTTACAGATTCACCAAGACAGTCTCCCCGACCCAATAAGACACATAAACCTGTTGTGAAACAAGAAAAGTATGGGACGCCCAAACATGAGATTGTAGTTGTTGCAGATGGACTCATACCAGTGAAAGACCCTGACCCTGAACTGACTAAACTGAACACCATCCCCTTTTTTTTCCCGATACTGAGAGGGTCGTTGAATATCCCCATCGGAAGTAAAGAATTGGACATGCTTGATAAACTTGATCACAGACAGGTTATTTCTACTTAATTATTATTTTATTAAGTGTCATGAGTAGTGGCTTAACCGAAAATTGTCTTGGATACTGCCATGGATGAATATTGATTGATATTGATTTTCAACACTATTTGCCCCTGCAAATAATAAACACACAAAAATTGTATATTATAATATAAATAAAACTTTTCAATACATAATCTTGACACTTTTGTCCTTACAAAAACAGTAGTTGTAAGTAAGAATATTACTGAACATTGGAAGGAGGGATACAGGGGAGATTATCTAGAGAAACAGCTTTGCATATAATAGCAAAAGTTTGAGGCATCACTATTATTCGTTTCATACCCAGAATTGGCAAATAGTGCGTCCCAATACTTGGATTTGGTACTCTTTTGAATTCATCTATTTGGTTAGGCCCTAGTCATACGCTAATCGTAAACTTACCGGGTACTGCTAATGAAACGATAATATAATTTATAGATTGCTCTAATTATCTTTGTTTCTTTTTTCTTTTTGTTTAGTTGTTGCTTCTCTGTTTGAGATACCAAGATCATTTAAGGCAATTGGCTGAAGCTGTGGCTTTTGATCAAAATGCTCTTTGCATTAGAATAAAAGAGGTTTGAGTTTTTTTTTAATTCTTATTATGCTTATCTCCTTGTTTCAATTTTTACTTAAACCTTTTTTTGTTTGCATAAACTCCATAAAGCTTATATTTTCTACTACCCCCCCCCCTACCCCTTTTTAAATTTTAGGAAAGTCGTTATTTAGCTTGTTATAAATTTTATAAGTAGTAATGCACACTTGATCCCAGAGCATTCACAATCAACTTATTCTTACATTGTGGACTTTTTCCTCGGGTATAACAGAGCAGGGGCAAAGCCACATGGGGGGCTAGGGAAGGGGGGCCCGGCCCCCCCCTAACATTTTGGAAATAATAATTTTTTTTTACAGCTAATTTGTTTCAATTTGTGGGGAAAACAAAATCAAACGGCAATTGAATCGATCCTTGTGTATATGTATTTATAAAATCCGATGATTCCAAAAGATTTTTGCAAAGCAATATTCTATAATTATAGCAACCTTGGTTTAACAAAATATCGTTCAGCAAATAAAACTTCTTACATCATTTTATGCGGTAAAACTCCCTGTGCAGCAAAGAAATTGTGGATGTCTTTAATTATTAGATGCGTTGATATCGAATGAACAATTTAAGTCACAAATGCTTCTTGGACTATGATGCATGCTAAGGAAACACTTCTCAAACCTTGTAAAAAAAACACCTGAATGAAAAGTCATTTGAAGCACAATTTTCACCGCACACTGGGCCCACAAACTAAGCCTTGTCATTGTTGCAGTTTTAAAACATAATAATTTACTCCGCCGGTTCTTTCTGCATGTTCAAAACATCTACAACATTGCAATTGCATCTAACAAGAGAAGAAATATGCTTCATGATATTGTATAAGATGCTTGAAGCTTGTAACTTCAGAATGGCCATGGAATGAATCAAGAACAGAATATCCATACACAGTCTGTTATTAATTGGAAAAGCCAGCTCAAATCAATTGAAAATCGAGCAATATCTGCATTGTAAATAGTAAAAACAAGATTGCATACACTTAGAGGTGGTGAATCGATAGTAAGTATAATATTTATTTACATTGAAAAAGGACTGGCAAAATAATTTAGAGGTTATTAATTATTTCAATGCAAACGTCATCCCGTAGAGTCGACCTACAAATAATATAACAAATTGATAGAAATGCATTTGAAACTCAAGTAGATAGAAATAAAACGAGGTACTGTGGACGAGCGCGGCGCGTTCAGCTGACGTATCGAAGGTCTGGGTTCGAGTTATGGCTAAAGCTAGGATTTTTTCACTAGTCTGGAGGGCGTCCCTAGTATGCAGTGACCACAGAAACTGGTGAATGCTGCACTTCTGTACCCATGGGCCTTATAGCTGCGATGTGTGAAAACCACCGATACGCTCCGTTTAAGAGTGTGATGTACGTCTTTCTTATTCGACAATGACCTTCTTCTTCAGCCTTCCATTTTGCTTTCCTTTGCTATGTCAGGCTGGCAGCCCTCTTTTCTCTGATGAACAAATAGTTGTTTGTAAGAATGGCTTTTCTTCCATGGTGACTCCTTCACATGTTTGGTAAATAAAGCCTTCTTCACCGAGAATTAAAACCAAACGGTTACCCGCAAATGATTTAGGCGTCCAGCTGAGGCCATTTCTCGTAGTGTGGTCTCAGTGCATGCTACGGCTACGTGGAGCCACAGTTGAGAGCTGTGTGCCAGGTGGGGACCAAAGTTAGATGAGAAATCCTGAAAGAGTACATCAGCTCACCCAACCAGATGTACTATTACTTCCATGGACACACCCTTTCAAAGTACGCCGGTTGGCTAAAGCATGTGGGACAGCTCTGCCGAGGGGTACAAGACTAGGTGGGGAAAAGTCCATCTCTACCACAACCTGATGCCTGGATGTCGACAGGTCTATAGTCTGAAATATCGTTATACGCTGGATGTTTCTTTCTTTTTTTTTAACATAAAAAATCTGCGAACGCTGCTTCTCCTGCTCTAAAGAGCGATTTGCGTTAAAAAGTGGTAACATTTTTTAATGCGAAAATTTGGACCCTTCTTGAAAAAAATCATGGCTTCGCCTTTGTAACAGAGTCTCCACATTATAATGAAGAAGATCTGTAGCCTTTGTCTTTGCACACTTCACAGAATATGTCTTACCTATGACTTTTATGAGTTTTTTTTCCTGTATTTTTTGTTCTCCTGGTCCACCTTTTTTTTCCATGTCTTTATCTGTTTAGCATGGAATGCCCTTACCCCTGTCTTTGCTGGTATAAACTTTTTAAAACCCCATTATTGACATAAGTAGCACACATACGTCAACCCACTGCTTGCTTAAATGCAGCCCAATGGGTTTTAGTATGCCAATTGATGCATTACCATTCAGTTTTTTAAAATATATTAGAACTGGTCATGCCCTCTAACAGCTGTAGTTAAAACTGCTATTTTTAAACACATCTTTATTCATTCCTGTGTAATATATCTGTAAATAAATTCCTATGTCACAAAACCAGTATTAAAGTTTGAATTCAATATGTATTGTACAGATGGATCACACCATCCATGTCCTCATGAACACCCTGACAGAGAGGCAGAAGAGGTACAGCAAGTACGTGGAGCAGTTTGGGAGAGTTTCAGAAACTTTAACAACCCTGAAAAAGATTCAGAAGTCAATGGATGACATAGTACCAAGAATGGACATGCTGAATCGATTGTTACCTACGTCTGAACAGCTGGAATCGTTTTCCACAAAACCCGACGCTGCATTGCTGAAACCCTGAGCAATGGTTATTACTATTTATAACAATCAACGCTTCTGTGAAGTCATGATTTGCTTGAATTTTGTATGTCGCAGCTTTATTGCTACCATTCAGATTTATTTATTCAAAATAAAATGGAAGAATATTTCCTTAAAAACAAATGCAGTCATCTAGATAAATTTAAAATAGTTTTTCCCAATTATAGTTAGATTATAGCCAATTAAAGTTGTTTCATTTAGTTGGCACTTGGTACTTTTTTTTCAGAGCAAAGTACTTTTGAGACTTTTGTTGGATAAAGTAGCTAGCTCAAAATTTATGTGGCATGCATTATTCTTCTGTATATAAGGAAGGTCTGTAACATTTAAGCTAAGATGTGCCTAGCACAATATATAACCACCCTAAATTTATATATTAATGGCTGTGACATATCTTTAATGCAGACCTGATATTGTCCTCAAATTCAATCTAAAATCTCTCAAATATACCAGGATTTTAGTAAGGGACCTAAAGACCTTAAATCATTGTCATTCACCCATATTTACAAATCAAACTTTTAACATTTTAATTTTGAAATTTTTAACTATCATCCCAAAACATTTGCCATCTAAATGAAATCTTGAAGGAAAAAAAATGTTTTTCTACTAAAGTAATTTTTATATGTTGATTTGTTTTTATTTATTTTAATGGAAATAGTTTTGTCTAAAATTTAAAATTCTGCCTGTGTAAAAAATACAATTTTGTTTGTTATATTTAAAAAAATATGTTGACAATGAATAAATACAACTCAGAACTTAATTCTCTGGTAATATAGGTTTCTAATTACTTTAAGCCACTTGAAATATAACTGATGGAGAAGTTAATTAAAAAGAAAAATTTGGATACTGAAAATGTGCAATTGTTTATTGAATAGATTTTGTTTTAGGCCAATTTTAAACATGGCCAGCACCCTTTCATTATTTTTTAAGCTGGTTGTACCACTGCAATGTATTGAAATCACATTGAAGTAGAATTTCAAATAACTAGATAAATGTATTTTTCAAGCATATTGACGACTTTTTATAAAATGAATTACAAATCCTTTCAATATATTTCCATTTACTAGTCTCAGTGAATGAGGCACAGTGGCCGAACGGCGTACTGAAGGTCCTGGGTTCAAATCCTGGTGAAGGTTTTAGGATTTTTCCCTGGACTCGAGGGTGTTCCTGATTCTACCGAGCTCTGATGTTTACCTGACTTTAGTTGGGGTAAAGTAAAGGCGGCTGGGCACTGTGCTGGTCACAAATCCCCTATTATGCCGTGGCCTTAAACTCGTGAATGCTGCTTCACAGGCCCTATGATCAATTTGATCTGACTGGTACTTTACTTTTAGTTTCAGTGAAAGCAGGAGTGGATTGTGTGATAAGCACAATGCTGTAATTGGAGACATTAGTGGATTGTGTGATAAGCACAATGCTGTAAATGGGCACACTAGTGGATTGTGTGATAAGCACAATGCTTTAAATGGGTTTACTAGTGGATTGTGTGATAAGCACAATGCTGTAAATGGGTACACTAGTGGATTGTGTGATAAGCACAATGCTGTAAATGGGCACACTAGTAGATTGTTTGATCCCCACAATACAATTTTTTATTAAATTTTCTCTCATTTATAATAGTTATCAGAACTGGGTGGAGTCCAGAACTAATTACTTGAACCCAGGATTAAATATTGATCTGTTCAACTAAGACCAAAATGTTCTCTTCAGTGATATTAGTTATTAAAAGTTTAAAGCAAATGTACTTACCTTTAAAGAACAAACTTGTATGTTTTTTATGTTTTTTGTACATTTTAAAATTAAATATTAAAGAAAATACCAATACATGTTTATTCATACAAAATAAAAATAAAAATTATTAATTTGTTTCCTCGACTCTTGTATTTTAAAATAGTTTATGATAAAAAAAGACCAATAATAAGTCTATTTGGCATAAGTCACAATGTGAATCATTTTGTGAATTTTGGTGCTTGTCATTTAATATAAACATCAATTAAAACAATTATCTTGAAACCTGAAATAGAAGGGCTCAGTGCTATTATGTAACAGCAAAAAAAAAAAGAACTAATGGTTCCACGAGAATCCTCGGCCCATGAGATTAAATGATTTTTATACATTTTTCTTTTGGCTATACCCACTTGAGACCTCCACCAATACACACATTACAAGTCGCCGTGAATCTAGAGTTCCACTAGTTGCCCTGAATCTAGAGTTCCACTAGTTGCCCTGAATCTAGAGTTCCACTAGTTGCCCTGAACCTAGAGTTCCACTAGTTGCCATGAATCTAGAGTTCCACTAGTTGCCCAGAATCTAGAGTTCCACTAGTTGCCCAGAATCTAGAATTCCACTAGTTGCCCAGAATCTAGAATTCAACTAGTTGCCCAGAATCTAGAGTTCCACTAGTTGCCCAGAATCTAGAGTTCCACTAGTTGCCCAGAATCTAGAGTTCCACTAGTTGCCCTGAATCTAGAGTTCCACTAGTTGCCCCAAATCTAGAGTTCACTAGTTGCCCAGAATCTAGAGTTCCACTAGTTGCCGTGAATCTAGAGTTCCACTAGTTGCCCAGAATCTAGAGTTCCACTAGTTGCCCAGAATCTAGAATTCCACTAGTTGCCCAGAATCTAGAGTTCCACTAGTTGCCCAGAATCTAGAGTTCCACTAGTTGCCCAGAATCTAGAGTTCCACTAGTTGCCGTAAATCTAGAGCTCCACTAGTTGCCCAGAATCTAGAGTTCCACTAGTTGCCCAGAATCTAGAGTTCCACTAGTTGCCCTGAATCTAGAGTTTCACTAGTTGCCCAAAATCTAGAGTTCCACTAGTTGCCCAGAATCTAGAGTTCCAAAAGTTGCCGTGAATCTAGAGTTCACTAGTTGCCCAGAATCTAGAGTTCCACTAGTTGCCGTGAATCTAGAGTTCCACTAGTTGCCCAGAATCTAGAATTCCACTAGTTGCCCAGAATCTAGAGTTCCACTAGTTGCCCAGAATCTAGAGTTCCACTAGTTGCCCAGAATCTAGAGTTCCACTAGTTGCCGTGAATCTAGAGTTCCACTAGTTGCCCAGAATCTAGAGTTCCACTAGTTGCCCAGAATCTTGAGTTCCACTAGTTACTAGCACTAGCTACCATGATCTCCTTTTAGAGACTGTAACCCAGAAAACTGAATGGGCTTGAAATGATATGATCTCAGGACCCTTGGTTGAGAAATTACATTAAGTACATACTAAAATCTTGACTACATATTATAATCTAAGGACAATATTTGACCCCTAACAACATTATACCTTTTGCCCCTTCCCATACTTGCACTAATGATCTTTACTTTGAAATCCTGGTTACGGCACTGAATGGGTTGTGCTGTACGATATGTCACTAATCCTTAAGTTTAGAGTTAAACATTTATTTACATTAAGTATTAAGGCCTACTGCAGTACAATAGTAAACAACATTGAGACGTAGATACTTATAGATTTAAAGCTTATTATTGATGGTTTTCCTGATTTGTACATGCAACCCATTCACCATGCCCGGAAGCTGAATTGAGACACCAACTATTCCGTAATCAGGACAAAAAGGCATTTAATTTGATATATATGAAACATTAAAATATCTCGTGAACCAGTTCTCCTGAAATATAGCCATCATTCATGTTATTGTAATAGTCATGATGACTTTCACCTAAACGATTGAAATAATTTGATAGCAATGCAACCATTTTGGAAATGTAATATTAGTGTAAACATTGACATTACATTTAGAAAGTTAAAGCTGCTGTGTAAACATTAAGCGAGGGTTGAAACAATAAACCTACAATTAATTGTCACCACGAACGTTTCAAGAGGTCAGAAAACTTAGAAACTGGACAGACGGGTGAAAGTAATATTGCGGAGATGGTAGGGATAGCCGCTGGACAAAACAAAATATGTCTGTGGGCCTATAAGTAAACACACCCCAATTCACATAAAGCACAAAGATTGTGTGGTCAGTACAATGCCCATATGGGTTATCGTTCCTCAAAATTATGCCAGGTTACACCAGAGTTAGGTAAATTAAATTTTAAATGCTAATGTGTAGAATTATTCATGTTAAGTAGCATTTTAATTGTAGTTGTAGCCTATAAGCTCTTCGAATCTTACATTTGTACTTTTTTAAGTTCATTTTCAGTAGTTCGCATTATCATGTTGACTATTAAATATACTACTTTTAACATTTAGTTTCAATAAAATGTTTTCATGAATAAAATAGCTGGTATTTAATTGTATCTTTTTTGTGTGTTAAAAAGCCTATAACAGTTGACAAGTTTGCTGATTTTCTCTCTCTCTCTTTTTTCTTCTTCTATTAACCAGTTTGCAGAATAGTTCGATCATTGCAGTCAATGCCACACAAACATATTTACATGTCACATTATAAGTCACATTTAGTGGTTCTGTAGCGTAGCCTATTGATTGCTGTAGGCTATGTATATGTGACAGGTTGATAGAGATAGTGCTGTATGCCTGGGGCATTCTAATAGGACATGTTGCCCAGAATTATTGTCTTGTGAGTGGGGGCAGTATCTGCAGTTAAGTGGGTGTGTTGGTTTTAATCTATGTAGGAGTGAGTTGAAAGCAGTGGCGTAGTTAGGGTCATCTGCGCCCGGGGACATGACACAAAGTCTGCGCCCCTTTTCGGACCGACAGAGTCTGGGGGTTCATTGAGCCCCCAAGAAAATTTTGAAATTTTACTGTTAAGGCTATATATGGTTCATTTTCGAAACATCTGGTATTTTAATGAAATAGAATGCCATTGTAAACAATTTATTTGAAGAAAAAAAATTCTACTAATTATACATGACTGGAAAAGACATAGTCTACAACAAATTGATCCTCCTTGATTTGACTGTCGCAAACTCGTCAATCACGTTGTCAAAATTAATATTCTCAAGTGTTTCTCTTTGGATGCTAAGGAGTGCAAGATCACTCAGACCAGGGGTCGGCAAGCTTTTGCTAATTGTGCCAAACTAGGATTTTTAAACCGTTCAGCGTGCCAACAGCCAACAAAAGTCAACCTGCTTTATTATACTTTTTAATTTTTTTTTATAAGACAATTTAACTCCGTAGCAAGACCAAGACCAAAAGCAAAGGAAAGTTATGGAAAAAAAACGGTAAAGCGTTTTATATTTAATAACAATAATTAACGCTTTTGTGATTATCAACCTTTTATTTGCATTTAAACCAAAAAAATAATATTACCAAACTTTCACATTTTTGGTAATGATTTTGTAAACATTATCATTTGGTTGTCCAGATAAGGATCTAGCAACTGATAATATTGATGATAGTTTATTCTCAGATTGTCTTTAATTTGCTCTATACAAGATATGATTTCTTGTACATTATAGTCGAGCGGAATTCATATGTAGTAATCATACAAACTGGGTAGTTAATGTAATGTTTTAAAAATGTGCATGAAATGTTTTAGTCATATAGCCTAGATCTAATATTTATAAAATTTTCAACTACATTTTACAATTTGATCATTATAACGTTATAAGTTGTAGGCCATTTAGTCTATTATAAAAGAAAAAAAAGAAACACAATATTAGAAATAATAGCATAAATAAAACGGGCTAATTATCTCCCTTTAATTCAAATATAGTTTCTAATTTTGATTCAAAATTGATGCCAAACAAGTTATGTTTTGCAATATAACAAATATTACTGACTAATTATTATTTCTTTTTATAAATCCAGCATTTTGGTATTCATTGGAATATTTAATTAATAGAGGTATACAATTGATTTACGTTAAACAGTTGTAAATGAACATTTCCTGCATTTATTGTTTGTCCATTTAACCCACTTGATTTAACCCGTCCTTGTAAATGCGTTCAACTAACTGAAATGTGTCGCATTGTCATTCAGAAACATCGTCTTCAACAGTCAGTTTTCCTCATTAAGAACTAGAAAATGTTAGTTTTTTCCTCAATAAAAAACATCTTTTTTCATCAATAAAAAAACCCCACCTCTTGGAAGTCTCTCGCGTGCCATTGAAAATCGCTCTGCGTGCCAATTTTGTCACGCGTGCCCTAGGTTGCCGACCTCTGACTCAGACGATCTTGTCCGATTGAATTAAATAAGACAAAATAAGTTTGCTGAAGGACCGCTCACAGCTTGCAAATGAAACAGCAATTATTTGCAGTGAAATGCGCAGTTTCGGAAATACGTCATCTCCATATAAAACAACAAAACCAAGAAGATCCAAAGTTTCCAGTAGAACTTCAATCCAGGCACTGAGCAGCATATTGCAGTCTCCGATTGCTGTGCACAATTCGTGACAATTGACGTCAGTGTCGTAGACATTTTGCAATTTTGACGAAGTGTATCGACATTTGTCTCAGCGAAAAGAGTTTTGACGTCTAGTAAAAATCAAAATTTGGTGTGAAGCTTTTTTAGACGTAAAAACTGTATTGATATCTTTTGAGTCTATCAATTACGCTGTTCATAACACGTACAATTTCTTCTTCTGCAGAAAGTCCGGCATCTCTTGCTAATTCTCCAGGCATCCTCCTTTGTCGTCTAATCCTTCTGTCAACCTCGATTCCCCAAGTTGTGCATTTTGTTTTCCATTGTCTGATGCAACTTGGCTCAAATTATTACGAATGTTGACAAGTTCTTGCTCTACTGATTCAAGATAAGATGCTTGCTGCTTCCTTGAAATTAATAGTAGGATCCTGCAACCGTTTCTGGACACGATCAATTTTCCCAATTATTATGTTCCAGAAATGTAACAAAACTAGGAAGTTAAAGTTTAATATACCTGCCAGCAAAGTTTCTGCATCACTTCTGGTGTCAGGCATCATAGTTGCATCTTCTGATAATTTTTCCAACAGCTCTACTAGTTCATCTAGTCCAGGGGACGGTAACCTACGGCACGCGTGCCAGACTTGTCACGCGGAGCCCGTTTCATTAGCACGCGGAGGACCCCCGAAAAAATTGTGTTTTTTAATGATTCTGCGTGTCATGTCATTTTTTTTTTCATTAGCTCTCGCTGATCTTTTTCAAATAAATCAAAATAAATCATTCCGTCGTTTGCCTGTTCGAAAGCGTTCAGTTTCAGCGGATAAAAACTAGTCTTTGCGTCTCCTGTGCTTACATCAAAGAATGCTACTTCAAAAGAATGTGCTGACTATTCTACATTTGGTTGGTTTTGTTTGTATATATCGCAAGCCAAAAAATACCGAATACAAGTGGTCACTATCTGCAAACCATTAACTTAATTGTTTGTTCGCGATTCCAATAAAAATATTATTATAAAGTATATCCGTCAATTTAACGTAAAAAAAAAATGTGCTCAGCACATAAATAGTTGGAGAGGCACCTTACACACCGGTATAAATGCGGCAGAGGGCAAACTTCGCCTTATGGCGGAGGCTAAACGAGCAGCGAAGTAAAGTAGGCTGCTCCTAAAAATCTCCAACGGTCCAGCTTTCAAGTGCCAGAGATGCGATAGAGCCTGTCTCTCAAGGATAGGTCTCCACAGACACAATCAATTTTGCAGGGCTGGCCAAATCACAGGAGCGCAAATCTAATCGTCTTTCGAGACTATGGAGCCAATGATATATTATTCAAAATGTTATATTATGCGGCGGTATATATCAAGGTATAAGTGCCCATAAAATGTCCGAAAATGATAAAAACGCTGCTTCGATGTTTGGCAAACAGAACAGATTTTTCAAATTTCTTGTAAACCACAATGGGAGGTTGCTGTTAAGCTTCCATTGCATTATACACCATGAAAGTTTGTGTGCAAGATCTCTTTATTGGACTTGCGCTCCGTAATGGAAACAGTTGTTAAAATAGTCAACTTTACAGTTTCCAACTCTTCGTTGATTTACCGGCAATTCAAATCTTTACTACAAGAAATTTGAATATGGAGATCTGCTGTTGCATAGCATTTTTCGATGGCTTAGTCAAGGTTAAGTGTTCAATAGAATCGTTTCGTGTCTGGAAGCAGTATACGATGTTTCTTGATGAAAAAATATTTTTCGTAATTGAATGATGAAGAATGCCTGATGAAACTGATGTTTTTGACAGACATAACGACTCATTTAAATGTAGAACTTGTGTTTACAAAGACAGGATCAAACAATTCTTGAACTGTTTGGTTACTCATTATTACTGGAAAGAATTTGGATTGAAACTGGACATTAGACATATTTATCCGTGATATTACTAAAACATTATAGTACTTCCCCTATGTTAAAACTCATTCAGATCTATATACATTACACATAGATGAGCTTAAGAAGTATATTGAAGCACTCAAAGCGGAGTTTTCTGGCTGAAGTCTATTTTGAAATGCAGCAAATTGAATTTAAAACATCCGATTTATGGACATCAAAATTTGCCGAATTGCGAACAAATCTAAGAAAAGCTGCTTAGAAAGGTCGTCAGCTATAGCTATACCGTTCATTTGTTTGAAAAACGTTGCATTTGTGTTACTTTCATCTATTGGCTCAACTTACACTTGTTAACAGATTTTCTCATACAATAAAACTTGTTTAATCCCATAAGAAAGTCGCCTAACTCTTGAAGCATTAAGCAAGGCTCACATTAATTGATACAGACAAATAATAATAGCATTCACATGTTTTTTTATCTTCTTTAAATAAGCACACAAAATAATTCGAGATCAAATTTATTTGTTTTAACTTTTAAAAAACAACAACAGCTTAAGTGTATATACGAGCATTATTTTACGTAATTGTTGTTATTATCGCAATATGTGACTAATCTGTGTTGACTTTTGTACGGTTTCTTAGTAAAGCGCATTTTTTTTATCATGATACATACATTTAATAATTATTGTTAAAAATAATAAATATAGCAGAGGTCGACTATTTGGCTGTTGGCACGCCGAGTGAATTAGAAATTCTACTTTGGCACGCCGCTATCAAATAAATGCCGACCCCTGATCTAGTCATTCATAAAATATAGCTTTAACAACTTCTGATCGTGCAGCGTGTTTCAGACTCCCTCTTTACTGTGAATGGCAAAACTCTTTTTAATTCTCCCCAACGAGTTGTTGAACGAGAGAAAAACAAATATATAAATACTTTTAACTGTTCCAAAAAATGTGATAACAACTGGATCCTATTTAGCTGAGTGTACTCATGCTAAGTATATTCGACTCGAAATTATCCAACCTGTATACTTGTTAAAACCAGATGCCACTTTCAGTAAATGAAGAATAATATTTGAACCCGAACTGATCTTTGTTTAAAAAAAAAAAACGCCATCAGCAATCCTACATTGTGGGTGTGTCATTTGTTGTATGAGTAGAATACTCAATGGGGGCGCCAAAATCATGCTTGCCAACTGGTTTGTAATGAAGATATTTGTGGAGCTCCAAAATTCAATCTTGCAAACGTATTTGGGATACATTAGTTTACATCAAAATAAAATTAAATAATTAGTTTTAATACTCATTTTGGCGCCCCCTAACGTGGCGCCCGGGGACATATGTCCCCCATGCCCCTCCCTAGCTACGCCACTGTCCATAGCCTACGACAACAAGCCACCACTACCCCCAATAATCAACAACCCCACTCTCAACAATGAACAATGAACAATGAACAATATTTATTTGCCACATAGTACATAGGTACAATAAAGGCATAGTCAAAAACATAAGAAAATTATAGCATTTGTGAATAATAAATTGAACAATAATAGTAATACCAATATTAGTAATAAAAATGAAGATAATAAAAAAATTATTAATTAAAGGTATCCTAAAAGAAAATTCAGGGGGGATAATTTAGTTTATAATACAATTTTTTGGGGAAAAAACAAACAAAGAAAAAAAAAACACTTAATTTACTAACATAGACATACAGGTACATCACTTTCATTAGACCTGCACAGCATTAACATAGTGAGAACGAACATTTAAGAAATCATTCACAATTTTTCTTGCGGCTTAGTATATTACATTACTTCTACGACTATCTCTCATTAGCATAGTGACAAACCAACATGTTAAAATACTTAAACATTTCTAACCTTTTTTCATTTTTTAAAAGCAGATACTAGTATTTTTGAAAATATGCTTAGTTTTTTAAGTTCTTTTAGAGAGCTAGAATTAAGCAGTTCCGACATTTTTTCTACATTAGGTCTGTTATAGTAATATTTTTTTAGATACATTTTTCGTTGGGCATTGAAGTGCACACATTGAAGAAAATAGTGAAATCCATCTCCTATATCTTTTAAGCAAAGGGGACATAATCTTAAATTATAATCTGTTCTGGAGTGGCGATTCAGTTCAACAGGGAAATTATTGTTACTTGTTCGTATTTTTAGTATATAGATAGCTTCTTTCAGATGTAATTTATTTAAAAAAGATGGAATATTTTCCCAGTCAGATTTATATTTTAGAGCGCTATATAATTTACCTTTATTGCTTATTTGCATACTCTCATAAAGTTCTTGTTTACTTTGATCATTTATACGTAAGTTAATTATTGATTTGGAAAGTTTAGTATCTATTATATCTTGTTCTAACCAAATATATCCTAATCTTAGTTGTTCTAGTTGTAACTTTATATTGGCGGACCATTTGCATTTTTCAACCAGGTGCTCTTTAAGTAAAATGTTATAAATTATTTTAGAAATCCTGCTTTCTTTGCCGGTCGCTATTTTGATCCAGAAGTGTAACATTCTTTTTTTAATAAATGATCTTATATAAAGTTTGCCTGTTTCGCCTAGGACTACATAATTTGGTGTTTTTGTGTTCAATTTTAAAATCATCTTAAAATATCTTAGTCTAATATTTTCTAAAATGTCACAACAGTCCGCCTTATAACATTCGCCATGCAGCATCCATTAATTATGCTGACATAGTTGTTTTCACTTGCATTAAACAATATTCTTGGAGGTCTTTCCACTGAAAAACGTTCTGTGTGCCAAGTCGAGCACGCATATCTTAGGTTGCCAACCCCTGCTATAGAGCATTTGTGTTGATTCTATAAATAATTTTCGATACTAGATGTTCATCCCGAAAATGAGCAGTAGATGCAATCAATTTGTCAAAAATTCCCATCACTATTAACTGCTAGAAAAAAAAAGAATGGTGAATGGTTAAATAAAAACTGCACTATTATACAGTGTGTGTATCCTGAGGCACAGGGTTTTCTTATAACACTTGAAACATACGAATTCTTAGTTATTCTATTAATCTGGAAAAATTGCTAAAAGTGGGTCTTTTTGCCAAAATTTCGCTCCCCCTAGCGTCAAAACCTGGCTACGCCACTGTTCAGACCCCCTCCCCCTATTTTGTTGACGTAATTAATGGACGTCCCCTAATATATTGGCAGTTTTGGGACATTTTTTATGAGTTTGAAAAGTAGAATAGTATTTATAAAATATTTCAAAACCATTAATTTAAATTTATTCAATGCAAGCCAATGTCCACTGGCGTTCCCCTTGGAGAAATTAAATAGGCCTAGGCCTATATAACTGCAGATACGAACATTGAAATACAATGAACAGAAAGCTAGGGCCTATACTAATTTAAAAACATAAAATTATTATTATCGTTGAAAACAATTGAGAAAGTAGTCTAATGTAAAATAACATGTCTTGTTATTTACAAAAAGTTAGGACTATCTCTTTGGATGAGAATCGAGCCAACCGTTACCCGCATGCGTTAAAAAAGTAATTATTAAAGGCTAAGGGGACGTCCATTAATTACGTCAACAAAATAGGGGGGAGGGGGTCTGAAAAAGTTTGACGATTGTTGACATGGGGGAGGGGGGAGGTCAAGAAAAGTTGACGTCAACAATGTTACTTTTAAAAAAATAAATAGTTAATAATACAAATTTATTACAAAATTCTAAATTAGTACTGTGCCACTTACATAGCAGACATGTAAAAACATTCTTTTACATTAATACAAATAGATCTATATTAATTACGGAAGCTACATTCAGAGCCTTTACAAGCTTATGTAGCGCCCCAGGGCAAAAGTTTCAGCGCCGCTCCCTTGCATACTGTAACTGCTTGTTTAGTGCTATATTTGCTATACTTAGACTACATTTGCCGCCTCCCTGGAAGTGTCGCCCCCGGGCATATGCCTTTCTCTGCCCCCCCCCCCCCCAATTGTTAGCAAGGCAAAGTGATCGTAACTTCACCTTCGCTGTCTTGCGAGACATGGTAACTGGAATAACAAAAGAAGACAAAAACATCTGAAAGGAATCCGTGACAGTGCTTTAAACTCCGAGAGTCGACTGCTTTAATTCAACGCCCATGGTTAGGTCTTTTCCAACCCTTGAAACCATGTTTGGATCAGCGTTAGCAGGCCATGCACTCCGACATGGAAAGGTATGAGTGGGCATACTCTGTGCGAGGCTAACCCTACGCTGGCCGCCTATAGGGCGGTCGCGTCGACTTGCTCTGTTCGGATTCCCCTTAAACGAACGTACATATGCTCATTCTCGAGCCATCTAGGGTTTGCCCCGTAATCCTATAATGTGGGCTGATGGTGCGTTGGCCGAGCGGATTTTGTCTGACACTGGCATGTTTCCATCTAAAGTGAACACATCCCCTCAAGGCCACCTTAGAAAGCAGCCGTTTTTACAGAACGTTTTGAATACCTTTCCGTACGTCGGACCAGCACCCACCCCCAGAGGCGACAGAAATCGTACAGTGGGGTACCTACGCTACAAGCCCCTCAAAGGGGCAGAACAAGCTAATTAACCAACAACTGGCAACAACTGAAGAGACCCAACCGAGCCGATCCGGGGTGGAAACTCCGCAGGGGAGAGGCTTCAACAATTGCACAGTTCCGAACGGGGCACTGTCCAGTATGGACCTACTTTAACAGGTTGAGACCCCTAGAAAACTCGCGGTGTAGAAACTGCAGAGAGGCGTTGGAGACGGTCGATCACGTGCTTGCAAGTTGCAGGAGTTCAGAGTGTATGGGGACGGCCAACCGTATGCGCCGACCCTATATGGGAGTTTGTCACAGCTACGTGACACATCAAAATTCGTTCTCCGAGCCCTAAGAGAGTAATCTCGCTCGCATTCTCGTTGAGAAGTGGAGGTCAAACCTGATTAACCTCCAGACCTGCAGCTCGGGATACCACGCCTCTCTCCGTCACCCACAGAGATAGGAATGGAAGTATCTCGGCGACCGCTTGTCCCATACATTAGCCCACTGGTCAGACTCGGGGAACCAGTGTTGTTCACACTTCGCCAGCCCAGCTTTGACGCTCATGGGTACAGAAGTGAAATTAGGCGCCAGAGACCGGCGTTCGTTATATATACCATGTAAGCGATAGATTGGCAATAGAACTTAAAAAAAACAACAGGCCCTCTCTGAGACTAAAATGTTTGAATTGCATTTAATGAAGTGCATTGTGTGAATTCAACATGTTATTTTAAAATATTTTTTTCAGAAAAATAATTCGTGGCCCACCACATGAAGTCGAAATACTAGCCTAGGCGTACCTTTCCTTTGAGCATCCCTATTTCTGATATATAAGTATAGACTAATCTATTTTTGCTGACTACGTTATAATAGGTGAAACATTAAAATTAGGTCGAATAGACTACACATAGTTCAATTTAGTATTTTTTAATTTCTAATTTTCTGTAAAATTGTATCACATAGTCTAAATAATATGTATTAGTATCAGTGGCGTAGGTTGCTAGGTGTAAGTGGCAAATAGTTCAAGGTAGAAGAGCTAGGGAGCATGAAAGCCAACTACCGTGTGTATAATGTGTGTGTGTGGGGGGGGGGGCAATTATGCAAGAAGGAATAGTGAGAATGTGCGGTTAAAAAATAAGGTTAATTTATAACTGGTGCACAATTTCCCCTGAACTTTTAAACAATTAACATTGTACCAAAAGCCCAAATTATTTCTATGAAAAGAACAATAGTAGACAAAACGAAAAGAAATATTGTTAACATCCTCGGATTCGAAATTTTTTTTGGGGTGGGGCAGGTGAGGGGGATAGGAACAATGTTACACCCCCTTCGTGGCTCCGCCTATGAGAGATATATTTAATCTAGTCAATTTGAAAGCTTTAAAACAAGTTTTAAAATATATAGCAATTAATTATAGTATAGACATTTCCGTTTCAAATCTATTTTAAACATAAAAGGCAGAGTTTACAATTTTATTTTCTTAATTGTTTTAATGGGGAAGGGTAACAAATTGTTGACGTAATTATATAGGGGGGGGGGTCTCTGAAAGTTTGACAGGTGTTGACAAGGGGGAGGGGGGAGGTAAAAATCGCATAAAAATTGTTGACGTAATTAATGGACGTCCCCTAACCAAAAGCACTTCCACTATAATATTTAACCAGAAAAAGAAAGAAAAATAATGAAATTATTATTTCAATGTTAATAACTATTAAATAATTCTTTTATTTATTACAATGTACGTCGATTCTATTATGGTTGCCTCTTCGATAACGTAACAGTTAATTGTGTTTGTATAAACATAATTTATATCAACGGGATTTACCTGAAATAGGTAGGCTTATGTGGGATGAAAATTCCAAAATGAATTAAATATATCTTGCTATATATCATTGGAAAGGGCTAAAAGAGAGCATTTCAACAGTATATCATTCATTAAAATCAGATCATAAATAAAAAAAGTCATGAATTTTTTCGTGACGAAATTTTAGTAACAAAGACAAAGAGGAAAAACTGAAGCTCACTTACTAGTAATAATTAAAATTATAAAGATATATACTGCAGTGCACTTGGAAAGATCAACCAATCCGTTTTAAGAAAAAAAGTCATGTGCCTCCCCCCTAAGTGACCCAAATACACTGAGCTCTAATATACCTATCTATATTAACAAGTCCGCAGTTTCTCCCATTTTTGAGCACTCCATGTATATATAGCTCAGTGCCCAAATATGCCAATATGGCGTGAATGATCTAAGATACGACAGTTCATTACAATTTTGGGACGCAAAATTGAATATGTGCGACCGTAATGGTTGTGATGAAATTTGGCAGGTATGGAGGAAACATGTTTTAAAAAGATAATAAAGAGGTTTGATCAAATAAGAAGAATATCTTCAATATTCATTTTAAGTTTGAATTGTAACACAATTTTCAATACAAACAAAATAACATTAAAAAAAAATATAAACAAAAAACACAAACAAAGTTGGTTAAATTAGTAATGTTTATTAAACAATTCAGCTCAATGTAAAATACTGTTAATTAAATTTACATATTCCTTATAAGCATACCCATCATATAGCAAAATTTCAAAATCCCGGAACAGCTTTTCTGACCAAAAAAATAAATTAAAAAGTAGGATTCACACATACCTACCTGAAACAATATTTTATTAAAGCTTTTTTATGTACGCTTTCAAAAAAATAGCGTGTCCTCGTGGAGGTCCTTTTATATCGCTAAGATACGTTTAAATGTCCGCTGTCCTCTTGGACGTTCTGTTAAGCCACATAACCAACAAACGCCTTATATCTTCTTTCTGCCGCGTTCACCATTTAACCGCGGTGACGCCAAAGGAGGCGTTGCAAGGATCAAGTAGCAACGTCCTTGGAAAACTTGAATGCTTTAGTACAAACTAAGGCCAGATTGGATCAACATTTAGGCATACATCAACTGCACACTACTAGGATCACTGAGTAGCCTATATATGGAGTGGTCAATCACTTAATTAAATGCAGACTCTTATATTATATATTTCCGGGTCATATATTCGGCCATTTTACTGGGGGGGGGGGGGGGGGGGGGCAATATTCTATTTACAGTAAGAGTCTGCATTTAATCCGAAAATTTAAGAGATTGAGCAGCCCATGATATAGCATATTGATTAGGGTCAACAACTACAAATACTAACACAGACTGGTACCAACATGTATATAGCACTGAGCTATATATACATGGAGTGCTCAGTCACTTAAAATAAAGCATAAAAATGCGGAGAAAATGCACACTCTCTTATATATAGATAAGGGTCACCAGGGATGAGCGGTAATACGTTCGGCTGGTGAACCGATGGTCCTAGATTCGAATCCTGGTGAAGGCTAGGAGAGTTTACCCAGCTCTGATGGGTACCTGATATTAGTTGGGGTTAAGTAAAGGCGGCTGGGTTTTCTCTGAATCTTGGTGAAGGCTAGGATTTGTTCCCTGTTCAGGAGAGAGTGTCCATAAGTTTACCCAGCTCTGATGAGTACCTGACATTAGTTGGGGTTTAGTAAAGGCGGTTATATGTTCTTTGAATCCTGGTGAAGGCTAGGATTTGTTCCCTATAAGTATTGAAGCCAAGTAAAATAATCGATTTGACCCGGAAAGACAAACATTTTTAACACTTTCCGGAAATGCTTCAATGAAATTCGATGAAAATAAACGTATGTATTTCCGGGTCAAAGCGGCAATTTTACTGGGGTGTAATATGCTATAAGTAAGAGACTGCATTTTCTTCGATTGAGCACTCCATATAGCTCAGTGATTAGAACCAACTACTACTCATTCTACACAGACTGAGACCAACATCTAGATATTCTACATAGCACAACAGGACACTAGGCCATGCGGTGGATTGACTACAGCATCTAAAACTGGCATACCACTGTTTGCTTTACTGAATAAGTAAAGAAATGACAATGGTTGTGGTATGTCAATGGTGCTCGTGTTTGAACCTAGGCCACACCCTTCATGTGGTCTCACAAAGTCGGAATAGAGCTAAGTAAGAAGGGTCTTTTTCCGCGCTGAATCTAACAAGCCTATTGTCTTGGCTGTGGTTTTGCTAAAACGTAGATAAGGACAATGAAAACCTCGCCAATTCTTTCATTTGAGTCACTTATTGAATGACAACGCATTTGGCTACCAAGAAAAAGTTCAGAACTTTATCCCGCATTCTTAAATTTTCTGCTGCGACACAACAACTTAGTTTGAATCATCAAAAATGAAAGTAAATTTACCAGAAAGAAAACTGAATGATCGCTATATAGTCAAAAGAAGGCCGACATTTATACACTCAGAACTGAACATACTAGAATGTTGACCAACAAAGAATCAATCTAGGACACACTTCTGAGTGCCAATCTGGAACTGAACTTGGAAATCTAACAAATCCAATTGTTCGACCAAATCAGACAGGCCTCAAAATGCCTTTTTGAAGGCAACAAATGCCTTTTTGAAGGCAACACATGAAGTACACAGAAAGCGGTCATATATAACTGAATATCGATTCTGGTGGTCTAAGCAAACGAGAAACCAGTCGAGACGAAAACGGATTGAGACTAAGATCAATGTACTGCTTGAAAAGCAAAAATGATCCATTTCAACTAGGATCGGGAAAACTAACAATTTAACCAGGACTCACTTGAAATAGCCAGAAGAATGAACGAACGAAACACTCAACGTCACTATCTACAACCAAGCAGAATCATAAACCACGGGAATGGGCTTCGTAGAGTCAGCGGGGAAAGTAAACCCTGTTGAACTTGGCTCTATTTCTACTTTGTGAAAACGCTTGGAGGCTGTGGCGTAGGGGAGAGCACCAGCGCTATTGAAATGCCACAACGGATATCATTTCTTTGCATATTCACTAGGGCAAGGAGCGGTTTCCAGTTTTAAGAAGCTGGAGTTAAGAAACCGCATGGTCCTAGTTCATATGCAACACAGACTGAGACCAACAATTACATTTACAACACAGGTAGGTATTAACAACTGCATTTACTACACAGACTGAGACCAACAATTACATTTACTACACAGGTAGGTATTAACAATTGCATTTACTACACAGACTGAGACCAACAATTACATTTATAACACAGGTAGGTATTAACAACTGCATTTTCTACACAGACTGAGACCAACAATTACATTTACTACACAGGTAGGTATTAACAACTGCATTTACTACACAGACTGAGACCAACAATTACATTTATAACACAGGTAGGTATTAACAACTGCATTTTCTACACAGACTGAGACCAACAATTACATTTACAACACAGGTAGGTATTAAAAACTGCATTTACTGCACAGATAGGGACCACATAGAAAGGAACCAACAACTACTTAGGAATCAAAGAAGGAACCGATAGGATGCAAAGAAAGGAACCAACAACTACTTAGGAATCAAAGAAAGAACAAATAGGATGCAAAGAAAGGAACCAATAGGATGCAAAGAAAGGAACCAACAACTACTTAGGATTCAAAGAAGGAACCAATTGGTTCCAACACCTACTTAAAATACAAAGAAAGGAACCAACAACTACTAACCATTAGGATGCAAAGACTAGATTATGATGCAAAGACTGGAACCAACAACTACTTAGGATGCAAATAAAGGAACCACAACTACTAAAACTACTTAGGATGCAAAGAAAGGAACCATCAACTACTAACCATTAGGATGCAAAGACTAGATTATAATGCAAAGACTGGAACCAACAACTACTTAGGATGCAAATAAAGGAACCACAACTACTAAAACTACTTAGGATGCAAAGAAAGGAACCATCAACAACTTATAATGCAAAGTATGGAACCAACGGACTAGTTACTTAGGATGCAAAGAAGGAACCAACAACTAAAATAACCAAGAACCGCCCTAAACTCTTTGAAATACTGCCTTTTTCCCTTCCAGTCCTAAACTCTTTGAAATACTGCCTACTTTCCTCCTTTCTAAGCCAGTAGCATAGCCAGGAAGGAGCAGCCGTTCCATTTTCGATCATGTTCGACCTTCCTTTCCCGCTCTTAACTGTTTGAAATACTGCCTCCTTCCCTCCCGCACAATTCGTGACAATTGACGTCAGTGTCGTAGACATTTTGCAATTTTGACGAAGTGTATCGACATTTGTCTCAGCGAAAAGAGTTTTGACGTCTAGTAAAAATCAAAATTTGGTGTTAAGCTTTTTTAGACGTAAAAACTATTGATATCTTTTGAGTCTATCAATTACGCTGTTCATAACACGTACAATTTCTTCTTCTGCAGAAAATCCGGCATCTCTTGCTAATTCTCCAGGCATCCTCCTTTGTCGTCTAATCCTTCTGTCAACCTCGATTCCCCAAGTTGTGCATTTTGTTTTTCCATTGTCTGATGCAACTTGGCTCAAATTATCACGAATGTTGACAAGTTCTTGCTCTAGCGATTCAAGATAAGATGCTTGCTGCTTCCTTGAAATTCATAGTAGGATCCTGCAACCGTTTCTGGACACGATCAATTTTCCCAAGTATTATGTTCCAGAAATGTAACAAAACTAGGAAGTTAAAGTTTAATATATCCGCCAGCAAAGTTTCTGCATCACTTCTGGTGTCAGGCGTCATAGTTGCATCTTCTGATAATTTTCCAACAGCTTTACTAGTTCATCTAGTCCAGGGGACGGTAACCTACGGCACGCGTGCCATAAGTCTGGCACGCGAAGCTCGTTTCATTGGCACGCGGAGGACCCCCGAAAAAATTAATTGTGTTTTTAATGATTCTGCGTGCCATGTCATTTTTTTTTTCATTAGCTCTCGCTGATCTTTTTCAAATAAATCAAAATAAATCATTCTGTCGTTTGTCTGTTCGAAAGCGTTCAGTTTCAGCGGATAAAAACTAGTCTTTGCGTCTCCTGTGCTTACATCAAAGAATGCTACATCAAAAGAATGTGCTGACTATTCTACATTTGGTTGGTTTTGTTTGTATATATCGCAAGCCAAAAAATACCGAATACAAGTGGTCACTATCTGCAAACCATTAACTTAATTGTTTTTTTTCGCGATTCCAATAAAAATATTATTATAAAGTATATCCGTCGATTTAACGTAAAAAAAAATGTGCCACCGAAATGACCCCCCCCCCTCCCCCGAATAATAAAAAATAAATAGGCTAACAACCTTGATCGATTTCAGATTTCCGATTTGATATTTTAAATTTATCTTAACAAGAGGATATCCCTCAAATTAATATAATTTCACCATATCAGTAGGCCTATATATTATTCAAAATGTTATATTATGCCGCGGTATAGATAAAAATGCATTCTCCATATCCTTATAAGGGAAGACAACGTAAATGACTCACTCAGTGTCCTTAAAATGTTTTGGGTGATGGAAGCTGCTATATTCTGTGGCAGTGTCTGACAATGTGCGTGTCAACCAAAAAAAAAAGGAGGGGGGTACCCACGTTGTTGAAAAGGCTAAATGGTAAAATTTTGCAATTGAAAAGGCCTACTACATAACCTACATTTAGGTGTGGGGAGGGTTCATTCACAAACAATTAAAGTAATTTTTTGTTCGTTCTGTTTTAAATACCCCGCCCCTTTCTGTTTTAAGTTTTAAAAATGCAACAATAATTGATACCCTTCGTAAAACGCACATCACTCGATAATAGCCTTAATTGAAAAAATCCAGAATCGAGAAAACTGCGACGCTTAATTGCTTAGGCCTATATATAGATCTCTATTATAGTGAGGGGTTGCTGAACTCCCATCGGGCGCCTCCCCAGGTGGCGGATAGGGAATGCCCATCAGATATGACGGGTACCAGGGAAATAAAATACCCGGGGCGAACCAAAATTAGCAACTGCTGCCTTGCAGTTATTGGAGGGATCCACAAAGGCTAGGGAACTTCACCCGAACAAAGAGGCAGCTATCCCAAGAGCTGTAAGGGGCATTCCCCCCTCCCTCCCAGATGGTTGTGCGCAGGGCTAACAACCCAACCACACAAAAACACACTGTTACGAAAGCTAAATCACTTCTAAACAAACGGACAGATCTTCATGTTTTACGACCCAAGCCTGAACACGGACATGCTTTATGGATTGCGACTTGGAATATACTTAGCCTCTATAGAGCCGGAACACTTGCCCGCCTCGTGGAAGAACTTTCAAAATATTACAATAGGCCTAATGCTATCCTCAAGCATGCTTTATTTTCCAATTGTTGGTCTAAATGCTTTTTCTTTTCCGATTTCGGCATTGAAGTCTCCTAGTACTATTTTCACATCATGACGTGGGGCATCGTCATATAATTTTTATAATTTTTCATAAAAGCTGTCTTTGTCGCTATCTTCTGAGTCTTCTGTTGGGGCGTGTGCATTAATGATGGTTATGTTGAACATCTTGCCTTTTATTCGAATGGAGCAGAGTCTTTCACTTTCCGGTCTGAAACCTATGACCTTATCTACTATCTTCCTACTGACTGCGAAACCAGTCCCCAAGGCGTTTGTAGAGTTTTTCCACCTAGTTTCTTGTAGGGCAGCTATCATTAGGGGCCTAACAATGGAATCAGACTGATAGACTTTGCCACAGGAAAAGGCATGAGCATTAGCAGCACAAAATTTCTTCACAAAAACATCCACAAATAACATGGACATCACCTGATGGTAATACTAAAAACCAGATTGACCATGTGTTTATAGATAGAAGACATGGGTCGGACAGAAGACATGGGTCGGACATCCTGGATGTTAGAAGCTATAGGGGAGCAGATGCTGACTCAGACCACATGCTAGTCAAAATCAGATATAAGCAAAGAATGTCCACTATCTACAACAGCCAGAATAGGAGACAGAAACACTATGACAGCCAAAAACTGATCAAAGATCCACTAATACTAATAGCAGAAAAATTTAAAACTCATTTAAAAGAAAAACAAACTTACAGAAGGAATGACAGAAAATGAGGACATGGACAACAACATTAACAAACATTGGGATATAATTAAAAATGCAGTAAAGAGCTCAACTGAAGAAATAACAGGATACAAACAAAGCTATAAAAGAGGAGGGTGGTTTGACAATGAATGCAGACAAATTCTAGATGACAGGAACAAAACAAGAATGATGATGCTACAAAGAAAAACAAGAAATACCAGACTACTATACACAGAAGCTAGACGGAAAGCCACTAAATTATGCAGTAAGAAAAAAAGGGAGTGGGAGAAAGCTAAACTATTGTAGATTGAAGAACTGGCAAGGAACCGAGATGTGAGAGGAATGTACATGAAAATAAAGGATGAGAAAAATGGTTTTCAAGCAAGACCACACATGTGTGAAAATAAGCAGGGTGAGCTAATAACAGAAAACAGCAGAGTTCTAGAGAGATGGGCAGAATACTTTGAGGAACTACTAAATAAACCAAATACAGGAGAAAATGACACACACCAATATAACCTGCCCTATGGAGGACCAGACCCTCTTGTAAACTCACCAACGCTAGAGGAAACAACAAAGGAAATAATGTCACTCAAGAACCATAAAGCCCCAGGGGAGGTCCTTATCACTATCACAGCAGAGCTTATTAAATATGGCGGGAGAGAGCTACACATAGAAATACACAAGCTAATAGGAAAAATATGGCAAGAAGAAAAAATGCCCACAGACTGGGGAAACTGCATTAGTAACACCAATACACAAGAAAGGATCAAAACTTAATTGCGCAAACTATAGAGGAATCTCCCTTTTAAATGTTACATACAAGGCTATGTCTAAATTAATAGCAAGTAGACTACAACAATATACAGAAAATATACTAGGTGATTACCAATGCGGATTCCGACCTAACAGATCCACAAATGACCAGATCTTTACCATTAGATGTCTGCTTGAAAAATGTTATGAATATAATATACCAGTACATCAGCTCTACATAGACTACAAAATGGCTTTTGATAGTATTAAAAGAAAATATATTTATGAAACAGTGCAATTCTTTGGGATCCCTAAAAAAGCTAACTAGACTAATATACATGACACTATGTAAATCTAGGAGTAAAGTTAAGGCGCAGGGAGAATACTCGCGTGAACTCCCAATTCAACAAGGACTACGACAAGGTTATTCACTATCGTGCATGCGATTTAACCTAGTAGGCCTATTAGAGAGAGTCATTAGAAACATTAATGTAGAGACTAGAGGGACGATAACAGAATATTTCAATAGAGAAGCCCCCAACATACACCCCAGTGGAACTCTATATAGCCAACCTCTGCAGTACCTAGCGTATGCTGATGATATAGCCTTACTTGGAAAGAATAAAAATGCCATTCAACAAGTTCTTAGAGAGCTGGAAGATGCCTCCAAGCTGGCAGGACTTGAGATCAATGACCACAAAACAAAGTACATGGTACTGATGAGGGATGATACAAAGGAAGAAGATAAGGAAGACTTCAAAACCAAGAATCGCACATTTGAAAGAGTAGATACTTTCAAATACTTAGGGTCAAGCCTTAATGAAAGGAATGAGATACTACCTGAAATAAAAGAAAGAATAGCTGCAGGAAACTGTGCCTATTTCAGCCTCCAAAATGTATTCCGCAACAAAAATATCTCAAAAAGAACGAAGAAGGTAATATACAAAACCATAATAAGACCATTGGTGATGTATAGCAGTGAAACATGGACAATGACAAAATCCATTGAAGCCCTGCTTAATACCTGGTAGAGAAAAGTGCTGCGGAAGATATATGGAGCTGTGCAAGACCTAGATGGCTGGAGGTCAAGAACAAACGAAGAACTGTACACCCTGTACAAGGATCCAACGGTGGTAGCTGAAATAAAGAAGGGCAGACTGAGGTGGGCAGGCCACGTGGAAAGAATGACAGAAGGCAGAGCAGCCAGAACAGTACATCACCAGAGACCAAAAGGAAAGAGGCTTAGGGGCAGACCAAAACGAAGATGGCTTGAAGCTGTAGAAGCAGATTTGCAAAAGCTTGGTGTGCGGGCTTGGCGAAGGAAAGCCAGGGATAGGCCCGAATGGAAGGAGGTGGTGAAGCAGGCCAAAGCCCTACATGGGCTGTAGTGCCACAGGGAAGGAAGGTATATATTAAGGTATAAGTGCCCATAAAATGTCCGAAAATGACAAAAACGCTGCTTCGATGTTTGGCAAACAGAACAGATTTTTCAAATTTCTTGTAAACCACATTGGGAGGTTGCTGTTAAGCTTCCATTGCATTATACACCATGAAAGTTTGTGTGCAAAGATCTCTTTATTGGACTTGCGCTCCGTAATGGAAACAGTTGTTAAAAGTCAACTTTACAGTTTCCAACTCTTCGTTGATTTACCGGCAATTCAAATCTTTACTACAAGAAATTTGAATATGGAGATCTGCTGTTGCATAGCATTTTTCGATGGCTTAGTCAAGGTTAAGTGTTCAATAGATTCGTTTCGTGTCTGGAAGCAGTATACGATGTTTCTTGATGAAAAAATATTTTTCGTAATTGAATGATGAAGAATGCCTGATGAAACTGATGTTTTTGACAGACATAACGACTCATTTAAATGTAGAACTTGTGTTTACAAAGACAGGATCAAACAATTCTTGAACTGTTTGGTTACTCATTATTAATGGAAAGAATTTGGATTGAAACTGGACATTAGACATATTTATCCGTGATATTACTAAAACATTATAGTAGGCTACTTCCCCTATGTTAAAACTCATCCTATATACATTACACATAGATGAGCTTAAGAAGTATATTGAAGCACTCAAAGCGGAGTTTTCTGGCTGAAGTCTATTTTGAAATGCAGCAAATTGAATTTAAAACATCCAATTTATGGACATCAAAATTTGCCAAATTGCGAACAAATCTGAGGAAAGCTGTTAGAAAGGTCGTCAGCTATAGCTATACCGTTCATTTGTTTGAAAAACGTTGCATTTGTGTTACTTTCATCTATTGGCTCAACTTACACTTGTTAACAGATTTTCTCATACAATAAAACTTGTTTAATCCCATAAGAAAGTCGCCTAACTCTTGAAGCATTAAGCAAGGCTCACATTAATTGATACAGACAAATAATAATAGCATTCACATGTTTTTTATCTTCTTTAAATAAGCACACAAAATAATTCGAGATCAAATTTATTTGTTTAAACTTTAAAAAATAAAAACAGCTTAAGTGTATATACGAGCATTATATTACGTAATTGTTGTTATTATCGCAATATGTGACTAATCTGTGTTGACTTTTGTACGGTTTCTTAGTAAAGCGCCTTTTTTTTTATCATGATACATACATTTAATAATTATTTATAAAAAAAATAAATATAGCAGAGGTCGACTATTTGGCTGTTGGCACGCCGAGTGAATTAGAAATTCTACTTTGGCACGCCGCTATCAAATAAATGCCGACCCCTGATCTAGTCCTTCATAAAAAATAGCTTTAACAACTTCTGATCGTGCAGCGTGTTTCAGACTCCCTCTTTACTGTGAATGGCAAAACTCTTTTTAATTCTCCCCAACGAGTTGTTGAACGAGAGAAAAACAAATATATATATACTTTTAACTGTTCCAAAAAATGTGATAACAACTGGATCCTATTTAGCTGAGTGTACTCATGCTAAGTATATTCGACTCGAAATTAACCAACCTGTATACTTGTTAAAACCAGATGCCACTTTCAGTAAATGAAGAATAATATTTGAACCCGAACTGATCTTTGTTTTAAAAAAAAACGCCATCAGCAATCCTACATTGTGGGTGTGTCATTTGTTGTATGAGTGGAATGCTCAATGGGGGCGCCAAAATCATGCTTGCCAACTGGTTTGTAATGAAGATATTTGTGGAGCTCCAAAATTCAATCTTGCAAACGTATTTGGGATACATTAGTTTACATCAAAATAAAATAATTACTTTTAATACTCATTTTGGCGCCCCCTAACGTGGCGCCCGGGGACATATGTCCCCCCTGTTCTCCCTAGCTACGCCACTGGTTGAAAGCAATATATCCTGTTGTTAGCGGGAATACAGTGCATTGTTCTTGTGGGGGAGGAACTTTAAATGTTTTAATTGTTGGGCTTGTTCTTTTCTCTGTGGTGAGATGTTGTTAGCAATTGTTTAGAGTGCTGATTGGGAGTATGTGAAGATAAATATATCTGTTGGAGCGAGCTTATGGTTGATATATTTCTGTTCTACTGTCTCTAGAACAATGTTCATGGCATCGACTTCAGCTTGAACAACAGTGTGCAATAATTCCCAATTTTTGTTTGTTTCGGGAATCCTTCCTCCATGGTCTTTTTGTCAGATAATATGCTGCTCCTACGAACTGTGTCTGGATGGTTCTTAATCTCTTGTATCCACTTATACATTTTCCAGCGCATTCCTATCATCCTCATTTTCATGAACAGTAGGCCTATAGGTCTATCCTGTTCGCCATGCCCTATGTCGAACACTTGTTGTTCATTAAGACAATTGTTGTGTGTTTATTGATTCGGAATTTTTCAAATGTTGTCTTGTATGAATCGGTAGTGTTGTTCTTCTTTCCCGTGTTAGGCAAAAATAGCAAGATAAATATGGCATCTGTAAAAATGACAAATTTATAGGGGAGAGGTGGGTAATTCGTACCGCTGGGTAATTCGTACCTATGCCGTTTTACCTAATTTGACTGGTTCTAATTAACATTTAAGCCCGTTAACACATGCCAGCACATTAGTTTTGTCTGCCATAGAACAATGGTGGACATGGACAAGAAAATAAAACGGTAGGCTGACTTTATATGTTTTTACACTACTTGATGTTATTTTTTACTAGTGCCTCTAGTCGTAATACGTAGGTCTGGTTAAACATAGCGTATTTATATTTGTTTAGTGTGCTGACTATCCAGTCTGCTTCATTAATAAATAGATTTAGGTCTGTTTTCTATTGCCGATAAAAACATAGAAGCAATAAACAATGTTACGTCTGAGTCGGCTAAATCGTACCTCGCTATGGAGGGTAATACGTACCGGTGCTAATTACGTTACAATTAGTGCGGAAGTGCCGAGACTGCACCAGAAAAAAAGACAAATGGTCTGGAGGCCAAAAAAAAATAAAGTTTTGGGTACTGGTACGGTTAGAACATCTAGGAATACATTATATAATGTTTTATCTGTAAAGCATAGGTACATCCTGCATGCTCTGAATAAGCCTTCCAAAGTGGGTCACTGAATAATTATACTTGTGAATTAATTATTAAATACAAATGAGATATATATAGAGAGACCTCAACTTATAAATGTCAACCTTACAAACAATATTTTTTCTTCATTTCTTTTGGTACTTATTACCTTCCCTAGTGGTACGAATTGAACGCTGGTGAGGGCAATTCGAACCACCTTGTCTTTTTTTAAATTGTATTAATTGTGCTCTTTGTTTTCTTAATAAAACGTTCAGATCACGTATTTTCATTCTTTTGTCACCAATGATTGTTTTAACGTAAAAATAAACCTTTTTCTACTGTTAGTTTTATTATTGTTATTTTTTTCCCTTAGGGGGTACGAATTACCCACCTCTCCCCTACTTATAATTGTTTTTTTTTCAAATTGAAATTGGTGATAGCCTATAATTACTCTCTTGCCTATTAAATGGAGTTAATTAAGACTTGAAAAAAAAGAAAGTATCTCTGTGGCAGATAGGCCTAAGGTTTGTAAAGAGACCCTAAATAAAGTATTTTGAGACACTTGCAAACAAATTTAAATGATTTATATTTACTTTTATAACCATGTGACATAAAAACGTGTGAATTTTATGGTGGGTGATTAGCTAAGTAGTATACAGTCTTGTCTACCGTGAAGTGAATGGCATGAAATTAGTTAATCTCACTGGAAGATCGAATATATAGAGGTAGGCCTAGATCTCTCATCATTGTGTAGCCGTCCATAAATGCAGTCACGCTCTTAGGCGAGGGAGGAGGTCAAATATTTGTGATTGTGTGGGTCGACTTTGGGGGCATTGTGTAAACAATTTGATGTCACACTAAAAAAAATCTCTAAATTAAATTTCCACTTTAGTAATTTAAGTAGGCCCTATTCATATTGTTTATTATAATTATAATCTTTATATTTTTGGGTTGAAGATCACTGGTGTATCCTCATAGGTTGTGTGTTCTAGTCCTATTTTTTGCACATCCTATCTGTCGTAAGACAGTTTACTAAGGTCTGGTGGGCAATTTGAGAAAATAATAACATGTGGTATTTGGAAGTTATTGGGAACACACGCATAGCAGATTCATATTTGGTAGATAGGTAGACACCATTTTTGATGGATTCAATCACTTCATAGTTAATGTGTTCTTGTTGGGATCTTGATATTGATAGGTCCCAAAGGACTATACGCTGTCCTTGGTAAGCATATTTCACATCTGCTAGACCAGCCATGCAGCCACAATGTGCAGTGACAATTTAATAGTTCCATCCTCCTGAGATATTACCCAAGGCTTCAAGGGTTTTTCACGGTAAGTGACTGGGAATGGTGAACCTTAAAAAAAAATAAACAAATACACTCCTTTTATTACATGATCCTAAACTATATAAGCCTACAATTCAATGTCACAATACAATATATATCTTAGCCTTGAGCCCTAGAGATTATATATATGTGTGTGTTCTTAGTTGTAATACAACTTGTATGTTAAATGCGATCTTAGCTTAAATTATGTTTGTTGGCAGAGCTATACAAATAATATTATATTAGTATAATGGGCCTATATAACAAACTGATATAGTAGGCCTATAGTTTTCTAGGCCTAAAATAATATTAAAGTCTATTTAATATTTACATTACATTTACATGCCTGATCTTTATTCTTATAAAAACTTTAAAAAAATGTTAAATAAAAGTCTAGGCCTATAAAATACTATAAATTCTTTATATAACATAAAGATATATATAAGGTCTATCCTCTATCATGCTTTTATAAATGCATGTCAAGTACATCATGTAGAATTGTAGACCTAATCAGAATTATAATGCACATAAATTATGTCATAAATAATATAATATTATAATTATAGAATTATAGGCCTATGTGACATGTGCATTTCAATAGGTCTTAAGTCTTATAAAATTACTACACACACACAAATCCTCATTTAGAATGAAAATAGTATAATATTTAATAATATATTAAATAGTATTATATTTAAATAAACTTACCTCAGAGATAATGATAATGTTTTCACTGCTTTTGGGTTTGTGGCTCATTATACACCTTTCACCCAGCCTGAGGTTAGTTGATTATGAGCTCCAATCAGGACCAATCTGCTTCGATGCTTTAAATTGCTGATGATGTAATAGCTTACTTTATAGATGTCTTCTTGTTCAATTGTTGGTAAATGGACAACGTCAGTGGACCACACGTTGTTCTCATCATATTCATATGGAATTATGGATCTACTCCATTTATCATTTATATCAAACTAATCGAAGACTCAAAGTCAATTTATCTTCGTTTACTAACTGCATCTAAAGACTCTTTATAAGAAACTTTATTGCAAGTATTACTTGTCCTACATGCCAATTTAAACAAGGTTTTATTAATAGTGTACGAGATTCACCCCACGCGCTATTTTTTTGTATCATATATCAAATTGAAGGTTTGCATGCCCTGATGACGAAACAATAGGTTTCAAAGGTCGCAAACGATTCTAAGGCTCTTGAAAAAATTTTGAATTTGTTACGTTTTTCATTATACAGCAGCCACTTTCACTACACGCGGCCATGTTTACATTATTTTTATGGAAGTGCGCACCACAGAATAGGGTGGTGCGCAGTGTGACTGTCATTATAATACGTGTTCATTTTCTATAATTAGAATATTCCATTTCTATATAAAAAAAATAAGGAGGGGTGTTTATGTTCATGTATTTGTATTTGTTTTTCCTTTTGGTTAGTTCTAAGGGTATGGTTAGTGATGGGTTAGTTCTAAGGGTATGGTTAGTGATGGGTTAGTTCTAAGGGTATGGTTAGTGATGGGTTAGTTCTAAGGGTATGGTTAGTGATGGGTTAGTTCTAAGGGTATGGTTAGTGATGGGTTAGTTCTAAGGGTATGGTTAGTGATGGGTTAGTTCTAAGGGTATGGTTAGTGATGGGTTAGTTCTAAGGGTATGGTTAGTGATGGGTTAGACTTGGACCACGGATGAGCGTAGGACGCAATAATCTTATTTATAGAAGGAGCGTCTGTAATGTATAAGATAAAAAAAAACAACAAAGCTGCCACCCCTTCGCTAGGTTCTAATAGGTTATTCAATTAATTTCTGGTAGTCAATATGGCTGGTTCGCCGGTGACATTTGCTCGTACGGTAATTAACATTTAAAGACATATTTAAAGACGAAGACATGAAAAAAGTAGGTTTTATCTACATATTAGTTTACTAAAAAAATATCCAACATATTTATCCAACGTTACCATGCCTGCAATAAGGCTTTACTGTACTTTACATGACAAAAAGACATGAAAATACGAAACCTAGCAGACATGACGTCACCGGCTAGCAGCCAATCTTCTTCAATGAACTTCAATGCAATGCGGCATTAATAGATTAGTACGATGTTTTTAAAATACGGTAGGAATCATCTTTTTTAATTTAAAAAAAAGCCTTTTTCTTCTTTTTGTATGTCATATCGTGGTTTCTAAAAAATTTCAACTTTTTTTGTTTGCGTGGAGCATATTTAATGATATTTAGGTATTATATAATATAAAAAACTATTAATGATATTACTAGTGACGTCACAGCAGCAAAAAAAAAACATTGACAAAATGGCGGATTTTTACTTTAATAAATAGGAAATTTCGGAAAAAAATTTTTTTTTCAAGTTCAATGCGTATGTTAACCTTAAAAATTAGTTTCCTCCATTCCTTAGACACTAATAATTGTGCTCCACGCAAAAAAAAAAAAGTTGAAATTTTTTAGAACACTAAATTTAGTGGGGGGAGTCTCGTACACTATTACCGAATGTTGTTAAAGTCATGAACGCCTCGAAATTATCGACAATAAGATTTGCCATCCGCCTGAAATTTGTTTACATCACGTGATACACAAGTGAGATTAACCTATAGCCTACGACGACGGTGTCAATGAATGTGAATTGAAACTTGCTAGTTTTGAAATTGGCAGCATGCGGCATTTTTTTTTTTTTATGGAAGGAGTGCAGAGCTTTGTGACTTCAAGTAAGTTCAAGGTGGGGGCATATTTGTTGTGAAGAATAGGGTCGTTAGCCTTGTCTTTTAGTAGTTTTGGCCGTTATTTTTGCGCTTCCTAACAGAAAAGAGAAAGTTAGCAGCGCATAGACGTGATGCACTTTTGAGTTATTATATAGTTTAGTGCTAGTCCTAGTTCTTCAATGTGTTTTTCGTGTATGTTGTTTTTCATAATTTTCTAAGTTGTGCTTTGCTTGATAATTTTAAATCATTATATTATAAACTTTAGTCCGTTGCATTGGAAGCCATCGTTCAAGAATACCATAAGCCGTATAACTCCAATTATTATTATTTTGTTTTTCTTTATTCAAAATATGTAGTCTAAACGTTATGACGATGACCCCTGTCGTATTCGGTAGTACTAGTAGTAGGGATGTGACAATTTTTTTCAAAATCAAAATAATTCATTTTTAATAGCAGCATCTTAAAGCTGATGATCTAAGCTTTCCAACGGTATGTAAAACATCTCTCTATGACAAATAGTAAAAAAGTTACAAATTTTTTAGTGGTCATTTTTTTTACATGGAGTATATTATAGTAGTAGTAGTAGTACTAGTAGGCCTACTATTATACAATACTAGTAGCATAGACTATTAAATATTAGATGATTATAGCAGGGCTGTGGAGTCGAAGAGTCGGAGGAATTTTGGGTACCTGGAGTCGGAGTTGGAGTCGGAAGTACAAAAAACTGAGGAGTCGGAGTTGGAGTCGGAACATTTATCTACCGACTCCACAGCCCTGGATTATAATTAGCCTATAGTCTCTGGTAGTCGTAAATGAGTAGGCCTATACCTATACTATACTATAGGCCAGTATATATTATAGGCCTGATAGTAACAAAGTATAAAGCATACAAATACAATACAAGGACAAGGATTACAATATCAATGATAATGATACTTATATAGTGGATAGTATAATATAGGCTTATAATTGCCTATAATCACTATAATTTAGTATAATCATCATCTTTGGTGCTACAGCCCATGCCCATGGAGGGCTCTGGCCTGCCTCACCACCTCTTTCCACTCAGACCTATCCATTGCCTTCATGTTCCAGGCCTGGACCCCTATCTGTCGCAGATCTCTCTGGACATCGTCCAACCATCTCAGTCTGGGTCTGCCTTAAGCAGGTTTTTTTCCTCTGGGGTTCTGAGTATATATACTTTTGCTCCTCTGCTGTTTGGCATTCGTTCCGGGTGGCCTGTCCAGCGTAGTCTGCCCTTCTTTATCTTGGCCACAATAGTAGGGTCTTCCTATAGGCCTAACTCATAGACCTCTAGGCTATATTGGTTGGACGCTGTCGAGATGGATCTGTCACAGATCAGGGTCCAGGCCTGGAAAAAGAAGACAATTGATAGGTCCGAGTGAAAGGAGGTTGTGAGGCAGGCCAGAGCCCATGTAGCACCAAAGATGATGATGAAAATGGTTATCTACAAAACAGTACTGTTTTGAACACTACTAATGATACCTGTCATTTTTTTAATTTACTGCTAAGCAGAATGGGTAACTTCAATGGCATAAAATCATAAGAAAACAAAAAAGTTGCTATACATAACTAATGTACACAAAGTAGAGAAAATAAGTGTCTTACTTTGTGAAAACTAGAGCTAGTGCCAATTTATAAAATTAAAATTATTCACATTTTCAAATGCACCACAATCAAACAAATGTGCAAAAACTGTGCACAGTTTTTTCCATACAGATTTGTGTCATAAAAATCAGTAATTCACATAATAAATAATTGTAGGCCTATATACTAGAAGCCGGCTGGTCCAGCCGTTAGTTCAACTGTCAACCAAAAACCAACTGACAGGTCGCAGGTTCTATCCCTGCCACCGACGGATCCCTGTTGCCCTGCAGGAGTTTTGGGCCTAGTGGACGTAATAATCTTCTATCTAGAAGTAACGTCTGTAAACTTATAAGAATACTGCCTATAGTTAGCCATACTAAATTACAGAAATCTTGTCAAGTAAAGGCCTTCAATTGCCTTCAAGTAATTTTAAGGGATATCATATAACATATTTTTAATTTTAAGTAAGAATTGAGTTTTCATTATTTGTTTTTTTATTTGCAGGATTAATTTATCAGACCTACACTTACTAAAGCTTGGTGCAGTCTAAATCTAAAGAGATGCTACAGCCACTGAGAAATTTATGTTCCAACTCTGTTAAAAGCATATTGCAGAGGACACAGTTATTACAGAGGACACCATGTTCAGCAATAGTATTTAAAAGATACATTCATCAATTTTATTTCATTGGTCAAAGCCCTAACATTTTATATCATCATCATTTACAGAATGTGAGAAATTTCAGCGTAAAAAATTCACATTTCAGATATTTGTCTGCACCTCATCTTGTACCAATTACTCCCCATGTTCAAGCATCAATTATTCCCCCTATTCAGTTAAGTTTATTCCCCTGTAGCATAGCTCTCTTAGTTCAAACTCGTCTAAAGTCAAACAAGAGAAGTTCAGAATCAGCAGATGTAAGTTGGTTTATTTTCTTGTATTTTACTCAGGCTCTTAAGACTTTGACTTAGATTTCTCATTGATAAGGAATGTTTTAAGAGGTTCAAATTAAGATCAAAGTATACCTAAATTAACTTACCGGTATATCATTTATATTTTAATCTTAAAACTAAATTTACAGTCATTAAAATGGTTAACAAATATTTGAAAAGCAAACAAAAAGTGAGTGCTTTCTAAAAGAAAATGTATTCAACTATACGTAATTGAAGACAAATCCATATATTTTGAAATGATTTGCCAAGCCATCAGGTATTTGTCCCTCTGTATTGTCTGGTTGACATGGCGCTCATTGCTGCATTAGTCTTCTAAATATTCATTCATTTTTTCATAGACGACACCAGCTATCGCATATGTAAATAGAATTCATTTAAAGAAATATTCACAGTCAGTTGCTTTTATAAAATGTATTACAGAAAGATGAGGAAGAAGATGAAAGCATTTATGATGATGCTTTAGACGACAATGATTTTGAAGCTCCAGCTAAGTTCAAAGTTGTGAATATTCAAGTTGCATCTTTGCGATCTGATAACATTATAAGTCACGCTCTTAATATTGCAAGAAAGTAAGTACCCACGCACACACATATCATTGATATAAATATGTGGGGAGATTGAGTATAAATATTCAGTCAGAGCTAAATAAAGCAGTGTGAGATATGCTCCTCATTTTAATATTTTATTATGCATTTACCTTGATAGGGTTCAACCTTATCAAAATGATGCTCAGGATAACCTTATCATGCCCCACACTGTACATACCATTTCACTCAAGACAACCTTATCATGCCCCACACTGTAAATACTATTTCACTCAGGACAACCTTATCATGCCCCACACCGTACATACCATTTCACTCAGGACAACCTTATCATGCCCCACACTGTACATTTCACTCAAGACAACCTTATCATGCCCCACACTGTACATACCATTTCACTCAGGACAACCTTATCATGCCCCACACTGTACATACCATTTCACTCAGGACAACCTTATCATGCCCCACACTGTACATACCATTTTACTCAGGACAACCTTATCATGCCCCACACTGTAAATACCATTTCACTCAGGACAACCTTATCATGCCCCACACCGTACATACCATTTCACTCAGGACAACCTTATCATGCCCCACACTGTACATTTCACTCAGGACAACCTTATCATGCCCCACAATGTACATTTCACTCTTGGCAAAGTATAAGTAACATAAAGTAATCCTGTCTGAATAAATTAATCCACAGTTTCACCAGTTTCTGTGACCACTGCATGTTAATAATAATAATAATAATACTTGTATAGCACATATCCCATGGGGAACAGTTCTAAGCGCTGTCAACAATCACAGACAGACAATGAATAAAAGACGAAAATGTATACATGAAAAATAATAAACTGCTACTTGAATAGGTGGGTCTTCAGCCGGCTCCTGTTAGGGGATTGTGCGTTCAGAACAATGCCCAGCCGCCTAATGGAGGTACCCACCAGAGCTGGGTAGACTCAGGAAAAATCTAGAACCTTCTGTGCACCAGCCAAACGCTCTGCCACTATGCCCCACCACTCTTGTCAATTGAACTATTAAATTAAACACAGATAAAGTGTACACAAACATACAGATAATTAAAGTGTACACAAACACCGGCTGGTCCAGCGGTTAGTTCACCGGACTGTCAACCAAAAACCAACTGACACGTCGCGGGTTCTAGCCCGGCCATCGGCGGATCCCTGTCGCCCTACAGGAGTTTTGGGCCTGTAAAAATATTTGCGCCAGCAGGCAGCATTGTGTTTACAGAGCGCACTGAGCATGCTAAAATAGCATGGATAGAAGCGCTATATAAGTAACCAATTTTACATACAGATAATTAAAGTGTACACAAACATACAGATAATTAAAGTGTACACAAACATACAGATAATTAAAGTGTACACAAACATACAGCATGATACAGATAATTAAAGTGTACACAAACATACAGATAATTAAAGTGTACACAAACATACAGATAATTAAAGTGTACACAAACATACAGATAATTAAAGTGTACACAAACATACAGATGTGTTTACTTTAAGAATGAAATCTTCACTGTATCAATCTATGAGGGTTCTAATTTAATTCTTTATAATGTCAGGGTGAATCAAAAATGTTTTTTCCAAAAGAATAGTGATGTTTACAGGGAAACTGAAAAATGATTGGAGGATTAACTCCTATTGACAGTTAAAAGTTGGGTTATTCCAGGGTTACGCTGGATTACATAGAAATTAAATTTTTAACCTCTGCTTACAAACCATTTAAAAATGAACACAGGAGAGCATAGATATCTTGTTCCATGTGACATAAAGCCACAAATATATAAGTAATATTAAAGGCCTCTATGCATGTATATTTTAAATATATAAGTAATATTAAAGGCCTCTATGCATGTATATTTTAAATATATAAGTAATATTAAAGGCCTCTATGCATGTATATTTTAAATATATAAGTAATATTAAAAGCCTCTATGCATGAATATTTTAAATATATAAGTAATATTAAAAGCCTCTATGCATGTATATTTTAAATATATAAGTAATATTAAAAGCCTCTATGCATGTATATTTTAACATTTTTTAAAACCATTTTCTGACACCTTATGCTTGCTTTAAATAAAATCCTCCTTTTACAATTTTACAGTCGACTTGATGAAATGTTTCTTGGCTCATCCTTGAGGCTCAATGGTGAAAAAATAAAGAAAAAAGCTGGCCAGGTATTCTTTTTTTTTATCAACTAAATAAGTGTGGCTTACATTTTTACAAAGGTAATTTAAATGATATAAAAAGAAAAATTAAAGATCTTTTTCAACCTATTTTTTTTTATTTACAGTAACATAGGCGTTTTATCTTATGCTAAGATCTTTAAAATGCAAGCAAATAAAAAATAATATTTTTATAACGAGTGGAACGAAATTTACGTTTAAAAAATCCTTTTTTAATAAAAAAAAATATAGATCTAAATTAAATCAAATAAATCTGTTTTTTTTTCAACTCTGATGTTGCTATAGTGCTATAGCAATAACAAAGAAAGAGATTGAAATTGTGTTCTCTGTGACTTAAACACCAGACTTTGAGTTTAAAACAGTTGTTTCATTGGTTTTGTTTTATTTAAACTACAAATGGTAGACATTTTTTGTTTTGTGAATACTGATATTTCCTAGTTGAAATTTTTATGAACAAATTACTTATCATATTCATATTTTACTTTCATATCAAAGTTGGGCTATAGCTGGTAGTTTATCAATTTTATCGGAGTAATTTTATTTAAAAAAAGGACTGTGCTATGAAGTCATTTCTAGTAATTGAAATTGTATCTAGGTCTGTCTGTCTGTTTATCCATCCATTTATCTAAGTACTGTATTCATAAAATTTAATTCTTCAGATAGACGAGGGTGACTATATAGATGTTATTGTATATATTATTATAATTTAATTCTTCAGATGGATGAGGGTGACTACATAGATGTTATTGTATATATTATTATAATTTAATTCTTCAGATGGATGAGGGTGACTACGTAGATGTTATTGTATATATTATTATAATTTAATTCTTCAGATAGATGAGGGTGACTACATAGATGTTATTGTATATATTATTATAATTTAATTCTTCAGATGGATGAGGGTGACTACATAGATGTTATTGTATATATTATTATAATTTAATTCTTCAGATGGATGAGGGTGACTACGTAGATGTTATTGTATATATTATTATAATTTAATTCTTCAGATGGATGAGGGTGACTACATAGATGTTATTGTATATATTATTATAATTTAATTCTTCAGATGGATGAGGGTGACTACGTAGATGTTATTGTATATATTATTATAATTTAATTCTTCAGATGGACGAGGGTGACTACGTAGATGTTATTATATATATTATTATAATTTAATTCTTCAGATGGACGAGGGTGACTACGTAGATGTTATTGTATATATTATTATAATTTAATTCTTCAGATGGACGAGGGTGACTACATAGATGTTATTGTATATATTATTATAATTTAATTCTTCAGATGGATGAGGGTGACTACATAGATGTTATTGTATATATTATTATAATTTAATTCTTCAGATGGATGAGGGTGACTACATAGATGTTATTGTATATATTATTATAATTTAATTCTTCAGATGGATGAGGGTGACTACATAGATGTTATTGTATATATTATTATAATTTAATTCTTCAGATGGATGAGGGTGACTACGTAGATGTTATCGTATATATTATTATAATTTAATTCTTCAGATGGATGAGGGTGACTACATAGATGTTATCGTATATATTATTATAATTTAATTCTTCAGATGGATGAGGGTGACTACATAGATGTTATTGTATATATTATTATAATTTAACTCTTCAGATGGATGAGGGTGACTACATAGATGTTATTGTATATATTATTATAATTTAACTCTTTAGATGGATGAGGGTGACTACATAGATGTTATTGTATATATTATTATAATTTAACTCTTCAGATGGATGAGGGTGACTACGTAGATGTTATTGTATATATTATTATAATTTAACTCTTCAGATGGATGAGGGTGACTACATAGATGTTATTGTATATATTATTATAATTTAACTCTTCAGATGGATGAGGGTGACTACATAGATGTTATTGTATATATTATTATAATTTAACTCTTCAGATGGATGAGGTTGACTACGTAGATGTTATTGTATATATTATTATAATTAAACTCTTCAGATGGATGAGGGTGACTACGTAGATGTTATTGTATATATTATTATAATTTAACTCTTCAGATGGATGAGGGTGACTACATAGATGTTATTGTATATATTATTATAATTTAACTCTTCAGATGGATGAGGGTGACTACATAGATGTTATCGTAGATAAAACTGAGAATCAGCTCAAGGTGAAAAGAGTGAAACTTTTGAAAATTCTGCCAGAGAAAACTGCCACTGACAAATTCATTGTCCGAGTTCGCGTCTGGAAGACACCGTTTGTGCTGGAGGAATCTAACAGTTGGAAAACTCAGTCTTAATTCAATCAGAATTCATTGTTTTCTGTGTCTCTTTTGTAGAAGAATAAAATTGTACATTTTAATATTAATTCAACACAAATGTTTGTTTTACGTGAAAGCATGTAAGCATTAAAAAAACAATCTAATGTATGAAATGTGTTTAGTTTCTTGATTATTGACTGTTTTGAAAAATCACATACATTGCAAGTCTTGTAAAGACAGATTGTAAGTAAAGTACCTTTAAGACCAAACTGATCATAGGGCTGGTGAAGCAGCATTCACCAATTTCTGTGGCCACCGCATATGTGGGTAATGTCTGGCCAGCACAATGCCCTTTACTTTACCCCAACAAGTGTCAGGTACCTATCAGAGCTGGGTAGACTTGGGGGCACGGGAAAAATCCTAGCCTGCACCAGGATTCCAACCCAAAACCTTTGGATCGCCAGTCGAATGCGCTGCCACTCGACCACATTGACAGATTGAGGTACCAAATAATTTTTTTTTTAAACTATTTTCTGCCATGTTATTTAGGTCTATCCTGGCCCTTTAACAAAGCTAATCACATATAGAAATGCAGAGAATTCAGATCAGTCTTGTTAGAGTTGCGCAAATAAATAAACGAAGTAAATACGGTAGGCTAAATACCGCAATCTCTTCCATAGCATTAACAAAGAAGGTTTCAAAACAGTTTAGCAGTTTAATACAATTACATTCCTAAATAAACATTAGGGGAGAAATCACCAAACCTATCTGCACTGGCCAATAGAAAATGGTAATCCGCTGTCTCAGAAAAAACACCCTTTTGTAAAACATTCATCAAAAAAAAAATACATATAAAATATATAATGCAATCTATAGTATATCTAGAAAGTACCCTTTGGATCAAATTGATCATATGGCTGGTGAAGCAGCATTCACTGGTTTCTGTGGCCATGGCTTACTAGGTGATTGTGAGGACTGGACAGATGCACAGCCCCATTTACTTTAGGCTACCCCAACTAAAGTCAGGTACCCCATCAGAGCTGTGGAAAAAAAATCCTAGTCTTCACCAGGATTCGAACCCGGGACTTTTGTTATGCCAGTCGAACGCGATGCCGCTCGACCACCGCGCCCCACAGTCTATATCTACACAAAAGGTCACAATAATGAAAAGAACTCATACAGTTACCCCAGCCAAGCCCATATTATGTAAGCTTGGCTTATGTGTAGAAAAAACGTCTGTAACATAATATAAGCTTATATGTAGGCCTAATGTAAGAAGAATGAGCTCTGATTCCAATTAGGCAATAAAGGATGATAGCAAGGGCTAGGACAAACACTTGTCACTGCAGTGTTACTGAACATTTTTTTCTATATCATTTAAATTCTGTTGAAAGGTTGATTTCATTCATTATATATAAATTATAATAATAAAGTGAAAGCAAAATTGTTAGGCTACTAATATACGGTACCATGAAGTAGCCTATAGATCTGTATGTTTATTGTAAGGCTGAATCTTGATATGCCAACTAACCTTAAAATTACGAACTAGAAACTAATATTATATAGAGGTAGAGTCTTGAATATCAAATAGCCGCTTTTTGGGGGTAAAAGGGGGTATCCTTTTTTCTTCTCCGTTCTCAATTCATTGATGTAAGGGGGGGGGGGGGAATTGACTGAGTTTATAAGTGAAAGCAGGTATGGGTTTTTGAATTATAAAACACCATCACCTATCTACATATTATATTACATCTATTTACATTTATATACAAGTGGAGGGGACGGGTATATCTGTGCATACCTATATTGTGGTAGGCAGGTAGGATTAGCTACCTGGATGAACCAATACTAAAGGCTACTAATACTACTATTACTAGCTAACTATACTAAATACTAAATTACTAAGCTAAACACAGAACAGCAAACCAACTACAAATAAACAAACATAAACAACGCACACTACAACAATGTATCTAACTATCAATAGAACAAATAATCTTTTGAAGAGTCAACATAACAAGTTTATTCATATTATAATAAGCCCTAACCATCAATATCAACAACTAAATAAATCCATCACCTACCAACGTCATTTCTCACTAAATAAATCATCATCTCTACCAACTATTAATTCACATAGAGACCGCCAACAAAATCATAACTCAAATCCTCTCATCACTTAACACACTAATATCTAACCAAGAAAATATAACAACAGATCTAGCAATTTCTAACATCTAACTTAAAAATAATATATAACAAAAGACTAAATATATACAAGAGACCTAGCAATTTCTAACATCTAACTTAAAAATAATATATAACAAAAGAATAAATATATACAAGAGACCTAGACTAGCAATTTATAACATCTAACTTAAAAATAATATATAACAAAAGACCAACATAGGCGGTTTTACCCGACCTAATTAATAAGAATATAAAAAGCAAACATTAGGTTAACAATAATAATATAGATATACTAAACACAATGCAACGGACACAGCCCATTAAAACTGGCCGCCTCCTTGTATGTTCGCTGTCCATTTAATGTACTTCGAAAATCCCCATATTATCTTACCAATCACACAAAATAACTAATCATCCTGTCAAATTGTTAACATTAAGATAACAATGAACAGTTTATCGTAAATATTATAACAATGAAAGTAATAGAACTATATAATAACTCAAAACTTACGGGACTAGTATGCCACTTTCAACGACCACCACCAATAGAAGGCCAAACACTGACGACACTGACCCGAAGGGAATTAAATAGCCCTCTAGGGCGAATCAACAACTAGATTACTGACCAATCCGATTCAAATAGGATTAAAATACAGACCAATCCTAATCATTTAACCACGGCCAATCAGATTCAAGCAACTTGACCAGGCGCTCAAAAATAATTAGTTAAAAAAATGTTAAAAGTGTGCTTCATATTATAAGTAAAACGAAGACCTCTAAATATATAAACAATCTACTAAACTAAACTATATATATATACAAACTACAGTACCTTTCCTACTAATTACTAATAACCATCTTCCCCAACAATAATCGTTAATAAAGTTATTTACCCAAAACGGATAAGTTTTGGTACAGAATTTAGTAATTAAGAAAGAAAATATAGCAAAAAAAACACAATCATACACCCTAATAGACTGGTATAGTAAAAAAACAAAAAATACAACGTAAACTGGTCACCAGTTCACATTGATAATCATGTGGCAGTAGGCTATGTTTTTGCGCCATTAAGTTCTGTTAATGGATTATTTTTTAGCCATCAACATTATTATTTTATTATTTAATTTTATGCTACTTCACATTAATTAGTCGTAGCTATTATGGGTATAACTTTGAGATTAACTTTGGTTCTGGACGTTTGGATGCTTCTCCAGTTATTACTTCATTTATTTACACATGTAGGCCTATAGGCTATATCCAACAGAATGATAAAACACCATTGCAGCACATATTTTTTATCTTTTTATTTTTATAAATTCATCACATCAAAAATACAATTCATAAATCCATGAATTAAGAAATTTTTACTAAGTCCAATTTTATTTTAAACACAACTATTCTCATACGTCTTGACTTCTCAAGATACAAAAGTTTACTAAAATATCTAGTAAATCACATGTGATCAATCTCTCGAATCTTTCAATAGCAAGATTCTCGTGGGACACAAGAATAAAATCTAACAGCGCAATTTATTCTGAACTAATTACGCATTACAAAAAATGATTGTTTTTTAAATAAATAGACAATCATTAGACTAGACCATATTATACGTTCTCAACCTTTTTCGGCTCATCGCCCCATTTTAATTTTTTTTTTCCGTTCACCGCCCCCCAACTTTTTTTAGCGCCTATTCCCTCCCCCCACCCCCCAAACTCATCTGGACAATAATTTCCGCAATTTTTATTTTAGGCCGACTAGACTTTTTGTGTGATTTATTGTCTTAAAAAAATGAAAAGGAAACATATTGTAAGAATTAATAGATCAAAAAATAAATAAGAGGCTTAAATAAATCAATTTAATGTGAATCGTTTGCCTGGTGTGTTGCTTGTAGTTTGTCTAAGCTTATATTTGTTTCAAATTTGGTTGCAAAAGCCTTAAATTAAGTCTCCACGCTTCACTATTTGCAGCTTGTTTTCTTTTTTGACAACCAAATGGTATATTAGCATAAAATCCACTTTCCACAAAAGATAATGCAATACAGAACTGTTGCTAAAACATTACAATAACTATCCCATGTTGTATGATTACTACGTATCTATTCCGCTTAACATTAAAATATTAACCCTTACAGTCCCGGACGCGTATATAGCGGAACTGAAGGCAGCACAGATAGAAGCAGGTCGGTACGGGAAGGGTTAAGCTTATACATTTCCTTTATATCCATTTCAAACTAAAGAACATCTCTGGCTTCTTTACACAGCGTGAAAATAATTCGCCCTTTACTAATTATTTCCGTGTAGATCTTCTCCGCCTCGTGCGATTAGATTTTTCACAGGTGTAGGAAGTCTTAGTCACCCCCACCCCCCACCCCCGAGCCTTGCGAGATTAGGAGCTTGCTCTTTTTCTCTTAGTGGCTCTCTTATGGTCGGCCTGGACTACAGCTGGTCTGCACTCGGCTCTCATGCTTGATGTGAGAGTGATTGTGTAGAGAGCGGAACAAACTGATCCAAGGATCAGCGACTTTTGCCGATACCATACAAACTTTACAAGCCGAGAAGGCCCACAGGAGGGGCAAGGAGGTAAAACTCCGATGTGCCTCCTAAAGGAAAAAAAAAAAAAAGAACATCTCGGTAAAACTGATATCAAAATATCATTAATATTAGCAGATGTTAGGGTGATAGTCTGGTGAACCAACCACAGGACCAGCCGGCCGCACACCATAATATTTGCCAAATACTGATCCCTTCTTCATCGAAAAGTCACTGCGATTCCTATTTCTTATTAGTATAATAATATGTAGGCCTACTGTTGGGGGATATAATATATGTAGCGGCACTTTCGTTTACATCACATTTCATCCAAAAACTAATCGATTCAAATAGCTGAGGTGTTCAAATTATATCAGGTACGTTTGTACCGCACACTTGCCCTTCACCGCCCTTAAATCGCTCCCGGGAATGTCAGCGCCCCCCTAAAGCTTCTCACCGCCATCCGGGGGGCGATAACGCCCCCGTTGAGAACCTATGGACTAGACAATCAAGCTGAAATAACTCGTGCTTCTTAATATATAACTTGATTATATTGGTCATTTCCCTTTGAACATTGCTCATTTTATTATTAATTCTATTTTATAATTTTTCAAGTTCCACTGCCTCCGGTTTCAGCCTGTTTTTTTTTCTGGATTTGCTTCCATAGACTTTGTTTACCCACGACCATCTGCAAGGCAGCAGTTGATTTATTTTTGTAGTTTTCTCTCCTAGATGACTGCTATTCATGGCTAACTGCCTCATCTTCCCGGGTTTAGAGTTAGAGCGCTCATTTCCTTTCCTTGGATTTATGAGGCATTTCATAATACCTAGGCTATTCTTAGCGCGGGATACTTTACTTCACCCCCCCCCCCCCCCCCCATGGCAGCACAACACGTTGGTCCGCGGCAGCGTATTCAGTATTTACGGCTAACCCTTATCTCTAATGGTCATTCTCTATCCGCCACATAGAGAGGCACTTAGTAAAAGATGATAGCTTACCCAAAGGGGTGTATCCAATAGGGTAGTAGTGTAGAAGTAGCAGGTAGGCTACGCTGATTCAATCTCTTCCTAGACCTTAGCATAGAGCTCAAAATTTAATACACTTGGACAATCAAAACTAAATAGGCTATGATATGTGTCCCTCCCATCAAAAGGGAGGAAAAGGGAGAAGGACTATATTCCCCTACACGGAATCAACAGTTTACGCCTATGTAACTGACACATTGATTTTTAGTTTTTCATTGCTGAACACAGCCTACCATATCAACCTAAATATCGGGGTGTAGGAAAGAAAAACAGCATACAAATGAGTTCTGTATAAACTTTATTGATTTTGTGTATCGGTAAAATAACTGATTTTGACAGATTTGAATAGTTTCTCTTTCTGCTTATTTATAATATGACAGGTATATCATTGCGAGTCATGTTCACAGTTTGTACATGTTTGTTAATGTCTAATTGAACGGTCGTAAACTTTACATTCAATTGCACTTAGTCGCTTATCTTGTGCCAGCTAAAGTAAGGGGGAAATTTCAAACGGAATAAACGTTCGGCACTGTGACAGCAAGACAGCTTTTTTTTTTTTTTTTGAATGACTAAAACCGACATTACATAATTAGGCTACATGCAGGAACTATAGGTCTATATATATAAGCTTATAATTGATTTCATTGTGCTACAAGAACGCAGGCTTATATAATAGCCTATTATTATTTCATAAAGCGGACGATTGTTTTAGTGAAATGCAGTGCAAAGCAATAGCTCGACAGCTCATTGCCTGGATGTGCAGAACTTAAGAACAAGAATATTTCATGTCTGGTAGCTCCGAAACTAGAACATCGATACTCTGCACATATAGCAAGGGCCTAAGCGTAGACTATAGGCCTATTCGATAAAAATGTCGAGTCCTCGGATATCAAACCAAGAATCGGGGCTCGATACAATAGAAGGATCAGTAGTCGGATTACCTGTGTTGCTGCATCATCGAATTTATTCCCATAACGGCGACACTCTCTTCAACTACAACACATCGGTGAGTGGTTTCGGTTCCGCTCAAGCCCTAAGCAACGAGGTTCGAGCCGGCCTGTTGCAAAGACAAACTAGAACTGCGCTGCTCCGGAGGCGCAGTAGATCTAGCACGAATTTTAAAAGAAGAAACAGTTTCTGGGGACAAGACGATATGAATGATGGACAAGTTCTGGTCTTACCTTTGACACCTCTAAACCATTCCTGCCTTCAGCTACGCGGCCAGGTGAAGCAAATCCATTACAGTAAACCAAACACCGGCCCAACATTAGACTTGCAGGATAAGCACAGGCGCCAAAGCTCGGGTGGTCAGTGTGCACTAAGGAAGCAGGTTGATGGAGATATACAGACACAAAGGAGTTTAAGCTACATGGTAGATGCCTTTAACAGCGTGGCCCAATATCAACCGCCAAGGGTTAGGCCTCGACCTATCCACACTAAAAGTAGGGCCACATCACCGAGTGACAGTGAAAGTCAGAATACAGATTCCACCGTAGGGTTACTACTGGCCCATAAAAACACTTGCAAAGTTGTTCCGTATAGACTTCAATCATTTTACAGTAAGCAATCTAACAAAGCCATGGCGGACATCAAGAAAAGCGAGAGTTCTTCCACACGTCCGGCTTGCCATCACACACACATAGATCTAGGGTTTGATGGCAAAACTGAATACACACACGATGAAGGGACCCTGACACTGAGTGTATTTCTGCCTAGCGAGGGAATTACAAACGACAGCCACATTTCTGCTGAAGACACCAAGCACCATGAACTAATTTAGGATTCTCCCCCATAAGTCCACAGACATGGAGTTAATATGGAATACTGAGTGATTCAGAATGAGGAGCGGAATACATAATGTCCGGTGAAACTAATATTAGCCTATATTAAACCGAAACCATTTTGATAAACAAATAAAAACGTATTGCCGTATAGCGCAAGTAAGTCTTTGGCCTATCTATAACTTGTCTATATAACCACGAATTAATGCCAATTTAATTATATCGGCAAACTATCGAATTAAATCGAATAACATTTATTTGTATAATAAGTTTATTTGTTCTTCCTGGAAGGCCTACTTGCTGTTTATAAAATAAATAACTCACTTTGTCAAAGAGACGAAATGTTTACCGTAGGCTACTATTTATACAATAAATAATTATTTAATGATACTGAGTTTTAACGTCCTCAACTGGATTAAGCTTACACCGAATCCATTAAGTGTCACCATTCTAATCAGGGTCGTATTTAGGATTGTGGGGGCCCTGTTCCCAAATTTATGTGGGGGCTCCTCGTGGTCTCGCCCTTGCCTAGGCTTCCACATAGAATGGCGTTAATTCATGTTACAGTCTGTAAAATCATAAATTTTATGTTGCACTTAGCTTGGTTGGACTGGAGCGCTTAAAATTGTAGGGGAATAAATGAATTTTATTTTACATTTTCAACGAAAGAATGGCGATGTCACTTAAACATTACTTTTTGGAATGTGTGGGGGTCCCCTTTTGTGTAGGGGCCCCTGTTCCAATGGAAAATGTGGAACATGCCTAAATACGCCACTGATTCTAATACATTATGACATCTCTATTTCAATAAATACCACCATGCCACATCGGCCAATCTATTTAACATGCAAACGTATAGGCTGAATGCTTGTAAATAAACAGACTATTCAATACAAGTCATACTATTATAGAAGGAGCGTCTGTAATATCTTATGTATCTTATCTTATACAATATATAAGATATAGTTCCCCGTGAACACACCAGTAACATAATTCAAATAGAATAATTATTCAATAAATCTTGTACACAAGAAAAGGGACTGTTGCAAAATACATCTCTTATAGAAAAGTCCCATAAAAAAGGACACCATACAACCTCCATGCTAGAACAGTCTCTATTCCCTAGTGTCTTGGTTCCAATCCATGGCCGCATATTTTTTACCGGGCTTTGAGAGCATCCAGGAGATTACTCGACTTAGCATTGTGCTGGCCATACATTTCCCTCAACTGCACTAATACACAAATAGGCCTATAAGAAACGTTAAAACTTCACTTCACCGGCCAAAGGGAATTGTTTTTTCTTATTATTTCTTAGTGACACTCTTAGACACATATAGATCTATAGTAGATCTATAGTCAAGTTGTTAGTGATGTAGGCCTATTAGATCTATAGTCAAGTTGCTAGTGATGTAGGCCTATTAGATCTATAGTCAAGTTGTTAGTGATGTAGGCCTATTAGATCTATAGTCAAGTTGTTAGGCCTAATGATGTAGGCCTTAGACACATGTATATCTATAGTTGATCTATAGTCAAGTTGTTAATGATGTAGGCCTATTGATCTATAGTCAAGTTGTTAATGATGTAGGCCTATTAGATCTATAGTCAATTTGTTAATGATGTTGGCCTTAGACACATGCAGATCTATAGTTGATCTATAGTCAAATTGTTAGTGATGTAGGCCTATTATGTTTGTTTGTTTGTTTGTGTGTGTGAAAGGCAAAATCACGATTTTAGCTATAAATAGAAAAGCGAATTTGGTTCATAGGGTATAAAAGTACAATTGCCAACCAGCCACAACTGCTACCACAATAGACATATACACAGTGGCGTAGCTAGGGTGGGGGGAGGGGGACGTCCGAATTTGAAAGTCCCCCCGGGCCCCTATTTGAGGAGGGCCCCCAAAGGAGTGTCCGAATTGTTTTTTTCTCTTGGCATAATGTCGAATGTCAAAATGAAGGGGCCCCTAAAGAGGCCAAGCCCACCGGGCCCACAAATCCCTAGCAACGGCACTGCATATACAGTAGGCCTATACCACATGACACATCTATTTTCCACAACAAATATCGTATGTCAGACACGATTTACCACAATATAGATACTAGAATACATTATTTACGGCAACACATATCATATGAAAGAAAAGTATTGACCACACCCTATATCAAATAACTAGACTATTTAATGATATATCAAATAATCAATTACAAAGAACATAGAATTTGTAATGCAGTATGGACCTTAAACAAAGGTACACGATATACCATTAGGCTACATCTATCACAACTTTTGTCAAATGACATGCACGCCCAAAATAAACTCGTGGTTCTCACTGCATGCAGGAACATCTCAATCCACCAAGCCACCAATGATGTCTTCCACATGATGTTCTCCTCTTGAAATTGGTTTTACTCCTCCTATTGATGTAGTGCACACCATATATTTCTAAAAGTTTTCCTTTAGTGGGAGGTATGGTAAAAATATGATAAAGTTTCCTAATTTAAACCATGTTGATCTATGGTGTACAGGAAGCATCAACTATGAAGCAGCCTTCACTTGCTTTGCGTGATCATGGCATATATAATATTGTAATAGTTGAGTAGACTACAGTTCAGTAAGTCAGTGTAGGTTTGGGTGCAGTTTTTTTTCACAGGCTATTACATTGTACACACTGTTATATTGGAAATCTGTGATGTATTTTTTTATATTTAATAACCTTTATTTAAAATTATATAAACCTATTTGAATGTGGGTTAAAGCTTTCAAAAATGCATGTATATTTTTTTATTATCTATTTCAATACTATTAAATGATGTTGCCCTAGAGATGATAGAACTTGTCATTTTGCAAATGTTGTTTCCTAGAATTTAAAACTTGCACATTATATAGTTAGAATTTAATTATTGATTATAATACAAAGTTAAGTAAACATTAACAAAATGTTATGTCTCCTTGCAAAAATGTGTGATAGTTTTTTTAAAGATTATCTCCCCTTACACTAAAGACTTTTCCATTCAAACATAACTGTACCACATATTTATGTCATAAATGTATATGCTATTACTATACAATAAAATGTAATAACCAACAGTTTTTTTTTCCATATTAAGTTTATTATATGTATATATATATATCTATATACAAGGCTATATATCAAGACAAAATAAAAACTATAACTTATAACTAGTATACAGGCTAGAAACGAAACAAGAAATAATACACAGCGCTTTTCAAAAAATGGAATAAACACAAAAAAAATGTATAGTCAAAGTGCAGGAAATAATTACAGATAATAATGTGGAATCATAAGCAACAAAATATATAGATACATACCAATGTTGCATTAAAAACATACAACAATTGGCATAGAACATATCAAAGTTTTTAAAAACCCTCATAATGAGGTACACATAAAGTTCCACTCCTCACAAAGGAGTAAAATTGATACAAGTTCAACTGTTTCAGTAGAGATACAAATACCTCTAGTTTCACATTATAGTAAAGATTACACGTCTTCAAACTCAGTAGAATATTGTGCTACCACCTTCACTGGTACAATAACTGCAAACATGTTTGCACCAACCATTAAAAAAATTCAGCATTTATTGTTTGCCCATGTACAGATACCGGGTTGAAATATATAATAATACATAATAATATATATATATATAAAGTAATCACAATAATATATAAAAATTGAACACATTGAAAAGAAATCTATTTATAAATGTGTGTGAATAAAGGAAGGAGACTGAACAGAACCAATGAGATGTCTAGGAATAGGAAGTCAATCCTTTTTTTGTCTGACTAGCAGTATGTACCCTAGATTTACCATGGCCCACATGGACTCAATGAAACTTTATTACCATGGCCCACCTGGACTCAATGAGACTATATTACCATGGCCCTCCTGAACTCAATGAGACTATATTACCATAGCCCACCTGGTCTCCATGAGACTATTTTACCATGGCCCACCTGGATTTAATGCAGGCTATATTACCATGGCCCACCTGGATTTAATGCAGGCTATATTACCATGGCCCACCTGGATTTAATGCAGGCTACATTACCATGGCCCACCTGGATTTAATGCAGGCTACATTACCATGGCCCACCTGGATTTAATGCAGGCTACATTACCATGGCCCACCTGGATTTAATGCAGGCTACATTACCATGGCCCACCTGGATTTAATGCAGGCTACATTACCATGGCCCACCTGGATTTAATGCAGGCTACATTACCATGGCCCACCTGGATTTAATGCAGGCTATATTACCATGGCCCACCTGGATTTAATGCAGGCTATATTACCATGGCCCACCTGGATTTAATGCAGGCTATATTACCATGGCCCACCTGGATTTAATGCAGGCTATATTACCATGGCCCACCTGGATTTAATGCAGGCTATATTACCATGGCCCACCTGACATTTATGTAGGCTAAAAAAGAAAAAGGGTTGGTTAAATCAAAGACTATAATCTGAGAAAATCGGAAGTCTTTAGGACCGGGCGCGATAGAAAATTTTGAAACTAAGTATTTCAAGTTATCAAATAGCAGAAATATCAAAGCAAGCGGTCCATCTTATTATAGTCTTTGTTTCAAGTATCAAATAGCAGAAATATCAAAGCAAGCGGTTCATCTTATTATAGTCTTTGTTTCAAGTATCAAATAGCAGAAATATCAAAGCAAGCGGTTCATCTTATTATAGTCTTTGTTTCAAGTATCAAATAGCAGAAATATCAAAGCAAGCGGTCCATCTTATTATAGTCTTTGTTTCAAGTATCAAATAGCAGAAATATCAAAGCAAGCGGTTCATCTTATTATAGTCTTTGTTTCAAGTATCAAATAGCAGAAATATCAAAGCAAGCGGTTCATCTTATTATAGTCTTGGCTTACCCATAATAATTTTCTCTATTTTAACGATTATTCTTTCCGTGCGCAGCCAACAACGATGTCTTAAATGATTCATACGGCTGCCTAAAGGTTTTCGCTATATAAAACTTTTCAAAAATTAAATTTTCCATTGAGGAAATCATAGCAATTAAATAAAACAGAAGTGTGCAATTCAAAAGGGAATCGGAAATTCCGAGAAGAAGTCATTTGAGTCATCAAATAGCTGAATATTAAAGCAAGCGGTCTATCATCTTATTATATTCTTTGACTAAATTTTTTTTAAACATAATTTAAGTTTAAAACAATATAACACAATATGTCATGCAAAACATGTCTGAAACATGCACATGCCAGTGGTGAAATAAAATATATTCTCCATAAGCTTACATTGCCAACGCCTAAAAACAGTGGCCACATAGTTGAACAGATATCACACAAATTATATATGGCAATATATGATCACAAACTGGGAAATAACCGTTGGATAGAATAATTATCCATTAAAAATTAATGAAAATAATACAATTAAATAAGAATACAATCTCAAAACATTTTTTTTTGTTAAGGTTAAGTCAAAAATAATTTAAAATAAAGTTTTTAAATGATTTTGATATAAATTAAACAAGTATACTTGATCTAAAATCAAATGCATTTGGTTTATATATATATATAAGACCAATAAATACAATGGTTGACACAATAACCAATCAGATTACTTTAAGGGACAAGATTTGAAACTTCATGTACCAGCACATTCAGCTTTCAATCAACATATTGTTTTACATTTCATGTCTTTAGTCCTACACCCCGACCTCCACAACCTATCTCAACACTCCCCACCTATTTTTTTTGTGTGCCTAGGCTTTGCTGAATACAAATATTTAGCTGTGTTCTAGTTTCCAATATATTAAAGAAAGGCAGGAGACTTGACTCTGATTTTTCACTAAGCAAAGTGTACAGCTTCTCTGGCACTTTATAAAACTTTGATAAAATAAGACACTGATCACTAACTTGGGCAGTTAGCTCCAAACACAGAGCTATATACTAAACACCATCAAAGTATTCTTAGCTTTTTTTTCCTGTATGAGACACTTTCTTTTATGAGGCAAAACTTGTTTTAAAAATAAATACATTTATCTGGACAACACAAAAATTCTTCAACTTTATTTTTTAAAGTCTAGATTTAGGTTACAAAAAGTTATGTAATACAGAATATATATATATATGTTTCCCAGTATTTTCCCTCTTGAATCTAAAGCCTAAATACAGTATTTCTAGAGCATATATTGTTATCCTTAATTCTGAATAAAATATGTTTCTCTTTTTTCCAGCCATCTTCAATTCCCTTTTTTTTTTACCAAGTCAGCATTAGGGTAGAGTTTTCAAGTAAGTTTCTCCTGTTTGTATTCCAAGATCAAAGCGCAGACATCATCTGGCTTCAGGACATGGGGATTTCTGTTCATAACCTTACGAACCACAGGCTCCCCAAACACATTACTCAGATGGTAGTAGATGGAGTAGCGGGGGTCATCAGGTACTATTGGCTCATCCTCTGGCAGTATTGCCATGGTGACTGTACCATGCTGCTGCAAATAGTTTATCTTATTGGGGGACTGTTGGGCCTGAGTGATGTTGTTGACTGCTGGGTAGTTGGGGTTGTAGTTGTAGTGCTGTGGATTACCTCCTCTCACCGGGGGATGCATTGGGCCAGGATGGGGACCACTGTAAGCTGTTTGCTGGGTGCTGGGTGATAGGTTGTACGCATAGCCCAACATCTGTTGGTTGGGAGCTGAATAAGGTTCTTGAGTGTAGCCTGCTTTCTGCACCTGTTGATTTTCAAAGGTCTGGTAGGGCTGCTGAGCTTGTTGCAGCATATACTGATGACTGCCGTCGAACGATGGAACCAGTGGTGGGGGGTAGGCCTGCTGTGCAAAATGGCCATGTTCTAGCTGTTGCCCTCCGTTGAAGAAGAACTGTGACGCATCAACGTACTTGTTATGAATTTGTGGGTCTGACGTGCTGTTTTGTCTACAAACCCCAAGAGGAGGAGATGGGAACGGGTCTAGGGGCATGCTCTGCTGGGGCTTCAACAGTAAGTGATCCGCTATTGCAGATGATCTCCTGTATGGCTGTTGAGTTGAGCTGAATGATCTCCTCAGGCTGTGGTGCTCCTGAGAACTGTGAATATTTCCACCACTGCCAAAGTGATAATGAATCGGGTACTGCAGTGGATTGGACAATGACCCAGAGAACTGAGAAGAGAACTGACCGCTGTCACTGAATTGTGGAACATATTTTGGAGGAGCACTTGGTGAAGGGAAGTTTTCTTCCCAGTGTCCAGTGGAATATCTCTGGGGTGGTGTATCAAATATACTTAGATTGGGGAGATTTTCTTCATTTCGAAGTACTTGCTTGACATGTGAAAAGCTTCTGTCCATATGGTTGACCTGCTTTTGTTCAGGTTTCAAAGAGGCTAACACAGGGCTTGATGTACGGGTTGAAGATGGACTAGACGTATGCTCGGAGAAAAAGTTGGTCTCATTCCCTTCGTTGGATAACTTCTTTGCCAGAAGAAGATGCCCACTCAAGTACCTTTCAGGCTGATCACCTTTCGGGACAGTCAGGTGTGAGGGAGAATTTATAGTTCTTAAAGGCGAGTTGCCCAAGGAGCTGACAAGTTGTTTGACTCCATCTCTACTAGGAACTGGGGATGATTGGGAACTAGAACTTTTCAAAATTGCCTTAGGCATAAAAGTATTTTCTTCTTCTTCCAACTGTGCAGCCAACATCCTTTTATCACTGTCTAGCATCCTCTCTCTAGCTGCAGTCAGTTCAGCTTTTTCCAGAATTTTCCTGGGTTCATTCAAATAGTCGGAAGTCTTAACAGGGAACACGAGAGATTTGGAATGGGCTAGTTTTGGTTTCTCTTGCTTGGATGAGAAATCTTCAATCCCTTGCGACTCCACCGGGAACAGGGACTTTGTTCTCGACAGTTTTTGCTTAGGCTGTCTACCCTTTTCTAATTTTTCTGTCTGCTTCAGAGTTCTCTCTTGCAGTTTGATTTCTGCCTGTTCCTTTAGAGTATCACTTATAGACTTGATAGGAGCAAATCCCCTTTCAGGGTGGTAGTAGCGGCACCTGTTGCCATAGGTGCACTTCTTACCATAGGGGCAACTGTCTTTGGATTTGGCTATAGGTGTCTTGCGGAGAAAATTTTCCAAGGATGGACCAAATCTTCCCAAAGGATCTTCAGGGGGCATAAATCTGCATAAAAAAAAGTAAAGTGTGTTTCATGATTTTAATATAAAAATACATGACAATGAACTCATTTTAATTTTATTAAAAATAACAATAATATTGTGATTGGGTTTTGTAAACATCAAATTAATAAGTTTGTACTTTGTACAAAGTAAAAAAATCAATTTGAGCTCATGTACTTTAAAAGCTGTATTGTAGTAGGAATAGAACTTTTTAGCCTATGCTCAACCCCCCCCCCCCCACCCCCCATTTGGCAACGCAACTAGTTATATAGCTGTAATTTAATAATGAATAAAGTAGAAGTTATGTACCTGTCATTAACAAATGAATACATAAGAAGTCGTTGCTCTACCAGTTTACGAAACTCATCATTTTCGTTAACCAAATCTCTATACATATCATTGGACACAATTATTCCCTCAGTATCCTTGGCCAAGTTGAGAATGTAGCGATCATCATAACAAACTACCCGCCGACCTTTTACCCTGCGCGAGGGTGTGAAGACAAGAATTTTCTCACGTTCAAGCTCCAAAAGAACATCTTGGTCTGAAATACACACACACACAAATATTTTAAAACTTAATGAGCAACATATACAACTTTAAACAAAAATACCATTATCCTATATACCGATGTATATGTCACAAGCCAAAAGTTTTTAAAACTGAGGGGTGCGCCTATCCACTCAATACAGTTGTTAAAAATAAAAAGTGTGGAAAACAGAACAACTCCTGTCATAAAGCTGTAAGTAACTATCACCCGTATTGATGATTGTAGTGATGCAGATGTACCAGGATAATGTTAGGCCTACATATTATATTAAAAAATACTTTCATGTTTTTTTGCTTTCCAGGCAGTGTAAGCCTTAAAAATTGGTCACTTCCAATAAACATTTTAAGGATGTAAATAAAAATTCTATATGGGCCTAGAATTTTAATAAAATCAGCAAAAATTATGGTATTGCAGACCCCCTACGTTTGGGCTGATTTTATAGTAATGGCAATGGTGCGTTGCTTAAGCCTAGAGACTAAGGGGGCTTTTTCATATTCATTGTAAATTACGATCTGGAAAGAATTGGTAATGTATATATTTTATCTATAATATAGGCCTATGCTTGAATTAGTTTAAGATAAGCTTTTTTTAAGCATATAGCATCATACTAAGACAATGTTTAGCCTCTTGAGAAAACTCCGCCATGACGTGAAATGTAAAAATGTTTTTACACTGCCGATCAGCGAATTTCCAAACATTTCCAAAGAATCTTTATTATAATTTCAAGTTAATAAAAAAATTCATTTAGAAACAATGTTGGAAATGTATATTGACAATATTGTGAGTTTATTTCATTAGGTTCTTGATTCTATACAGGCTTAAGTGTTGAAAAATAAAATTGCAACTTTTAGTTCGTCGCAAAGAGAACGAGAGAAAAGGTCAACAGTCAACACTTACCGTATATACTCACGTATAAGTCGCACCCCTACTTTAGGAATTTTTTTTCTTATATGTTGTCATTGACCCGCATATAAGTCGCACCCTGACTTTCAGGGGTTACACTGCCTTTTAACTTCTCAAAAATGCATACTTTTTAAACATAAAAGTTACTCAATATCCACCCTAATTTGGAAACTTTCCTTAAAAATTATTTCAATCATGCATAAGGCAAACATAATCAAATAAAGGCAGTGCTTCATTTATTTTAAACCACCGATCAATACAGTCATTAGTCATATGGGAAAGTAAGGTAACGTATCTGTTTCTTCATTTAAGTCCATGTCCCTACTATAGTCACACTATAGTGGGTTGACACACAAAAAAATCTTTTGAGGTGGATCATTAGCCTAGACCAGGGGTCGGGAACCTTTTTGTCCTAGAGAGCAATGGATACCACATATTTTGAAAAGTAATTCTATGGGAGCCATATATTATGATTAAAACTAAAAATTCAAGTAAATGTGTGCATTTTGTGTAATTTCAACACTAAAAGTACAATAATTATGTCTCGGAATTCTTCTGATGCTGAGCTGCAGTAGACTTGAGCTCATTAGTAGAGTGAAATATTGATATGCAATTAATATGTAGATCAAAAAGACTAAAAAAAACATTTTTTAAATAATCGAACATTTGTCTGCGAGCCATATGCAGCCATCAAAAGAGCCACATCTGGCTTGAGAGCCTTGGGTTCCCGACCCCTGGCCTAGACTGAACGTCACCTAGACTGAGTGGTGCCGGTATTCATAGTTGCGCTACACAAGTGATGACCTAATTTACCATAAAAAATTTTCGTAATGATTTCAAACGCTACTGCGCGAACAATATTTAGAACGGGGGTAGTGCTGTCTGCTTCGCAGAGGGTGTGCTGGCTTCACGAAGAGTGTGCTGGCTTTGCCCTCGACAATAAGCTGTGTTTTTTCAACTCCGTGCAACTAAGGAAAAATGACACACTCTATTGACATTTCACGCATTATTTTCATATAGAATAGATTTTTAAAAAAAAAAGTTTGAGTGCAGAATGTTTCCAATATGTGTCGATCGGCCGATTGGACATGCGGACATGGCCCATGTCACGCGGTTTTCTCGGAATGCTAAACACTGCCTTAGTAATATAGGCCTAGGCCATAGGTCCTAAATAAATGCATCTTAGCTACTAGTGTACAAGCTTATACCTATAGTATAAGACTAGAGAGGCTTTTACACATTTACGATTCTTTCCATAATATGTAGGCCTAATTTGCGTTCATTAGGCCTACAAAAGTGCGCTATTTCAGACTGAGGGGCGCCGGTATTTATACAAGTGTCCCAATTTCCATTAACATTGTTTGTAATGATTTCAAACGCAACTGCGGGACCGACAATAAGCTGTGTTTTTTTCAACTCATACATGCAACTAATGAAAAATGAAACACACTATTGACATTTCACGCATTATTTCTATATAGATTTAAAGCAGAATTTTTCTAAAATTTAATGAAATGTGTTGATCAGCCAGCCGATTGTAGTTATGGAAACATTGCTTAGACATGGTGCGGTTTTCCAGGAATGCTTAACACTGCCTTATTAGTAGGCTATAAGCCTATAGTCATAGGTAATAGGTCCTAAATAAAACGCATCTTAAGCTACCGGTACTAGTCTACAAGCTTATAAATACATTATAAGTCTAGACAGGCTTTTACACATTTACGATTCTTTCCATACTGTGATTAGCCCTATGAAAAAAAAATGCAGTCTTAAACTTACGCCACGTTTCGGCAATACAAAATTGGTCTGAAAGTTCAAACGGGAAGGTGTGTGTGAGGGAAGGGGGGGTCAGAAAAAAATATGTAGCATTTCAATCATCTATAGGCCTATTGGTTATGATGGAAACTTTATGACAGTAGTGATGTTTTTCTAACTTTTCAAAAACCATGACGGGTACATAAGTCGCCCCTACTTTTCGTTGAAATTTTTGGTTAAAAAGTGTGACTTATACGCGAGTACATACGGTATTCCCAAGCAGTCATGTTTTAAATCATTACAAACAATTAATGATAAAGGTGATCACTTGTTTAGCACTTCTATCCATGCTATTTTATATTTGAAGAAGTAACAGATGCATTTCAAAATGAAAATGAAACATCGTCGTATAAAATTTTGTTTAAGATGCATGATTACAAACTATTAGAAGAAAAGTTTCCTAATTAAGGTAAACATTTAGTAGCTCTATGTTAATAAATATGAATTTTAAAGAACTTTTATACTAAAAAGACAGAATTACTCCCAAAATTACGAGTCTGAACCTGCATGCTTGTCAAGTACAAAATATTATTGGGATAACCCTAAACCAATGGTCTAAACTATATGACTATATGATATATGCAGGTATATATACAGTATTTAAAATCTACAGACTTGTATACCTGTAATCGGAGCATCTGGCCTAGACGTTTCTTTCCTCCACTGTGGGACAAAAGCTGTGATTTCTTTGTGACCTCGCTCACGGAACCAATCAATAGCCAGTTTGATGCCTTTACAGGAAAAAACTTGTTTGCCGTGGCTTAAAAAATGTTAATAAATCGTTTTTAAGGTATAGAACAAACAGCAACCTTTCTATGCTATATTATGATGATTACATTTATCATGCTCAGTGGAATGCTATAGGAATATGGTAATAATTCGAATAAAGTTAAAATATAGAAAACAAAGAAATTGACCATGGATTAAATGTACTTTACAAAGACAAGATTTCAAATGTATGCTTAGCTCATTTACTTAAATACACAATTGAACCATTTAATGTATAGAAGCAAGGACATTTAATGTATAGAAGCAAGGACATTTAATGTATAGAAGCAAGGACATTTAATGTATAGAAGCAAGGACATTTAATGTATAGAAGCAAGGACATTTAATGTATAGAAGCAAGGACATTTAATGTATAGAAGCAAGGACATTTAATGTATAGAAGCAAGGACATTTAATGTATAGAGGCAAGGACATGAGTGATATAGAGAGCTAAACTGGGGGATTATTAGAAAGAATTTAGGCTCAAATCCATTTAATATCCCTTCCCTCTGGTGGCCTGGTGAAAGATAGACCACCATAGCCTTGGGGTGAGGAAAAGGTAATCAGTAACTAATCCCCACTCCCAGGTGACTAATTAAGACTAATTAAGAATGATTAAGAGATCTCATCATCTGGGGTCCTTTAAAAGCCCCACAGCCAGTGTCTGACAGAGGTTGAAGATTGTGCTCATTAAATTTATAACTACTATAAATATACTTTTGATGGCTTTGACATTCCCACAAACCCACTGTGTGAATGAATCAAGTAACAATTATATTAATGTTATCAGTGTATCAATTGAAGCTATTCCCTCAATAAATTCAATTCTAAATTTACTCAGAAATATTTAAGTGCAATACAACATAGCAATTATTAACTTGTCATTTCACAACATGACCTTTAGCATCTTATAGAAATCAAGCTCAATAATCCACTGCTCAGATTTTCTATAAACTATATTCTTCTATTCAATTTAAACTTGCTCTATGTATCCAAATAAATTATTAGTTTTAATTGAGATAAATTTTTCATCGCTGACACTGACCCCAACACTAAATGTGAAATATCTCAAAGTCCATGACAAACCTGGGTGACCTAAGCATACTGTGTATGTTAAAAGCCCACAGGGTGTGAAAACAAAAGTTGTGAAGGTGATGTATCTACTAGTTATGTGTATAATTATTTTGAACATCATATAATAATGCATCTCTGTTGTGACTCTCAGAGGTTTCAGACTCAATTTATTATAAACTCTTCAGGTACATTCAAAAATAATTTATTACAACAGAAAACTTTTCAAAAAAAATTTCAAGGATAAATATTTGCAATGACTAATCACAATGAATACTTACAACAATATACACTAACTGTACCAAGACATCTCTCAAACCCTAATTCAAGCTTGAGCATGGTCATATACTGTTTAAGTGTATGGATTACTTAACAGATGACTAACATATCTCCTAGTGGGAATTTCCTTTGACTTACTGTTTACCAACATGGCTAAAATATTATATTGGATATAAGAAGCCTAATAGGATAGTAAAGTGTAGGCATAGTGTTTTCACACAATTCCAACCCTAGGAGATGACATTGCTCTAGAGCAGGGGTTCGGCAACCTATGGCACTTTGTGCCACACTTGGCACGCAGAGCTGTTTTCAATGGCACGAGGAAGACCACCGAAAAAGGCAATTCAAGTCTCTTCTACATGAAAAGCGCAGGGTGACTTTTAGAATGCTGACACACTGAATGATTTAGAAGTGCTACTTTGGCACACTGAATGATTTAGAAGTGCTACTTTGGCACACTGAATGATTTAGAAGTGCTACTTTGGCACACTGAATGATTTAGAAGTGCTACTTTGGCACACTGAATGATTTAGAAGTGCTACTTTGGCACACTGAATGATTTAGAAGTGCTACTTTGGCACACTGAATGATTTAGAAGTGCTACTTTGGCACACTAAATGATTTAGAAGTGCTACTTTGGCACACTGAATGATTTAGAAGTGCTACTTTGGCACACTGAATGATTTAGAAGTGCTACTTTGGCATACTGAATGATTTAGAAGTGCTACTTTGGCACACTATTATCAAAAGGTTGCCAACCCCTACTCTAGAGAAACATATAAATGTGCATCCCAATATAGCTGTGCTATTTATTTAAATGAAAAGAAATAAAATGGGAAAAGAGAAAAAGAAACAATTTAAATCTTTAGAAGAGTGTACACAAAATGTCACGAACATAGCTGAGAGATGAAACAAGGCTGTAGTATTGAATTACTTACATTAGACTTCAGAGTGTCATAGTTTATTACGCATGAATTAGTATTTAAATAGTATTTCACAGTTACATTTTGAAACTTAATGTTTATTTTAAACTATATTTACATTATAACATAAAATACAAAGATCCTTTGCTTTTATATTATTAAATATGTAAGTAATGTATATAATTTACTAATGTAGTAAATGTTATTAGTGAAATGCTTTATAAAAATGTTAACACTAAATGCTTCACTAATTCACTCCGTATCATTTTAAGGCCTTTGCTGCGGTTAGATTTTCCGATGAAAAAATTAGTCTATGCGGTGTTGGAAATTCTCGAATTGTAATGTTGTAATGATTTAAAGAATTGCTAGTTATATATGAAAATGATCGGGAATAAAATCCCTTCAATTATATTTATAGAAAAATTTTTTTGTTCAATTTTGATTTACTTATATAAAAAATCTTTAGAAAAAATACAACAAAGTTTGCCTCTTGTATAAGGGGACTTGATCTAAGCAATCATGTTCTAAATATCAATTTATAAACAAATGTAGAAAGTTTCATATAAATTTATCAAACGGTTTTTTATTTATACGCTTGGGGGCTCCATCGTGCAACATTTGTTACAAAAATCTTACCCAAAATGAGCTAATATTTATTTAAAAAAAATGATTTAAATCAACATAAAGAAACATAAACAATCACAAAGGAACGGACCTTAAAAACTAGAATCAGGACAAGTGATATTAAAAGTGGGATTATAGAAAAAAAGACACAAAATATACAAAGCCACTGACAGTGGATCGCCGGAGAGAAATACAAATCCACGAGCCACTGTCAGTGTCAGTGGCTCAGCGGAGTGAATGAGTTATAGTTAGAGACTAAAAAAGGAAAAGAAAAAAGATAAGTTTAACTTTACCTCATTGCAACGTTACTCCCATCAATGATGATATGTCTGAGATTACTGCTTTCATTTTCCCACTTAGTCTCCCATATAGTATTTTGAGATAGGGGATCCTCCACAACAATCTGACTACCAGCTTGGAACTGATCCTCAAACTTGGCTCCAGGTGAGAGGTGCAAACTTTTATTGTCCAGGCCTTCAGAGTCCACCTCCAAATATTTCGACTCGTCGGCTGAGATGTTTATGACTTCTCCGAGGAGATCGTTCCAGCCACAGTTTGGCCCCAGCTTGTGCAAGGCCTTGGATATTTGATGTTCTGTGTAGCCCAGCTTCAAGGCCTGCTCAAAGTGCCGGCTGTACAGGGGGTTGTTGGAAATATCCTCCAGGACGCTGGCGCCCTCTTCCTCAGAAGCGCTTAGGTTCATGGTGGACAGATTAGGAATCAAACTTTCATCCACACCCTCGGAGGGAAGCAGCTGCACACTTTCCTCTGTTGCTGTCAAGGAAGTTGCACTTCTGATGCCCAAAACGTGGTTGAATAGGAATAAATCTTTACTAGAGTATGGATATTTAATACTTTCTATGTCTTCCTGTTTCTCTGTTACCGTCTGACTACGGTAGTTGTCTAGCAGCATAACTATTTGGGTCCTAGCAGACATTATACTACTGCTTTCTGGGCCATGCAGGGAAACTTCAAAAGTATCTTGGTCGAAGTCCATAAGGATAAATGTCGACTTCTGAATGCTGTTTGATGCACCAAGAACCATTTGAAATTCATCTAAATTGTCAATTTGAAGGGTAATAGTTTTGTAGTCATCCTCTTGCTCTAGGTGGGTTCTTAAAAAAATCTAGAAATGACAAAAATATATTATTAATTTTTAGGATATAAAAATATAAACAAATTTAAAAGGAAAGATTTTTAAAACTAAAATTGTACCCAGATCCTTATTAAATGTCCTTATGGTTGAAATACTTATAAACAAATAGAATTTATAGAGATTTTCCCCACCATTTTGGTCCAAAGGATTGTGTCTACAGCACAACATCGAGCAGAATCTAGTATGATCTAGCCCAGGGCTGAGGGATCAGCAACCTACCGTAGGCCTATAGCCTATACTATATTTTAAATGCTTGCCAGACTTGGTCAATCAAGTACTATGTAGTAGGCCTACTAAACTTATCCAAGATGGACACAAATTTGTTATTTTACATATATCTAGGTACTAGGTAAACATACTTACTTTCGCCTTTTGAATGTTTTCCGGTGCACTGTCTGCTTTGAGAAGTATCTTAAATGATGATGAAACTGAGGCGCTTGTACCAACATTTCTTTCTTCATTTTTTAGAAGTGAGCTATTTTGAAGTCTATAGATAATAATGTCTGAATCTTCTTTGCAAATTCCAATTCCATTTTCAGAAATGCTGAATCTGTCTTCGCCGTTTGCACTCTTAATCACAGTAATATCCACTAAAAATATTTCTTTTACAGCGTCTATGATACGATCGAGCCTACTATTTAGAACACACTCATCACAGTTGTTGGGGATTTGCAAAGCTAGACAATGGTAGGCCATGGTGTGGCCGACTCACAATAACAAACATGTTTGGGTAAAGGCTACCGATTTAAAATAGTCATTTAGGTTAAATGCAAAATCACTATAAAATACTATATTCATTCAAATAAGCGGATTCTGTTGCATATAAAGTTCAAGTGTTCGCCATGTTTGTTGACAGTCGCAATAAATAATATCTAGGTCTAGGCCCAGAATTCCCGAATTTCCTGTCAGCTGGTAGTGCGTCACTGATATATAAACTAGAAGAAAAAAAAAGGTTTGCCGCCCGGGGTTATCTTAGTCGTCTTAGTTCTTAACAGTTATTTATGGATCATTCACATATAACGCCAATTGGCCTGAATGTGTTTATTGTTTATCACCCTTGGCCAATCTGTGACAGTTTGTTACAGAAAAAAATATCCCGTGCACCTAAATTCCACACACAATCAGCGACACATTTAGATATGTAGGACTAACCTAACTATATATGGCCTAGCCTTTATAGGCCTAGACTGTTCAAATAATAGTGAAATAGTGGCTCATATATTTTATTTTAAGGATTGGTTGCTCCCTAAAAGTACCTGCACTGGTATGTTTGAGTTTGATTATTAGATCCTATACAAATACATTTGTAAAAAAGGGAATATAGGTATATATATATCCCCCTCCCCCAATTGCAATCAAGGCTACACAACTGACTATCTATCTATCCATCTATCTATCTATCTCTCTCTCTCTCTCTCTATCTATCTATCTATCTATCTATCTATCTATCTATCTATCTGTCTGTCTGTCTGTCTATCTATATCTATATAATATCTATCTATCTATATCTATCTATATCTATCTATATCTATCTATATCTATCTATATCTATCTATATCTATCTATATCTATCTATATCTATCTATATCTATCTATATCTATCTATATCTATCTATATCTATCTATCTATATCTATCTATCTATCTTTCTATTTATCTGTCTATATCTCTCTATCTTTCTCTATCTATCGATCGATGATCTAGCTATCCGTCTACCCCCCCACCCTTCTCCCCCCCCTCTTTTCTCATTCTCACTCTCTGACTACGATCTATCAAACAATCTATCAAATCTACCCATCTATCAAAAGTTAATTTAAACTATCAATCCATCAATCATCTAATCTACTAATCAATCCACCAATCAATCAACTAATCTAGGCTACCCGTCTTTTTGCATGTCTTACCGTTTTTCACTACATCTATCTGTCTTATACCTTAAAGTTTTTCTGTCCTGTCTGCTCTTCTGTTTATCACACGCCTGTTGGTATGCCGGGCTGATCTTTGGGTAAATTCTGAATCATACAGAAATGCTTTGTCACCAGCAGTGCCCTACCCATGGGTAAACTATATAAGCTTATAGGCTACACCCATTGATTTTACTATAGGATTTTGTTATTATTGCAATCGTCTCACAACTTACTACTTTGTGTGTAGCCTACTTAATGGCTACAGGATGTAAATATAGGCCTACTACAATTGAGAGAACAATTCAGGGAACCAAAATTATCACACGTTTTCTTCAAGTAGTTTTCATGACAAGCCTTCCATTGATACTTATGCTGATTATATTATAGATTATTATATGTAGACCACTATCTATGATACATAATACATATTATTTAGCTTCATATATGCATGTTAGTTAGCTATATAATAATATATAGTGTGCAATGATCTATACCCACTTATCAATCGGGAAAACCCAGTGATTTATTTGGTATTATATTAAGCCAGATCTCAATCTAGCCATATCACCAACGGGTAAGCTAAGACTAAACATAGTATAAAAATACGTGACTATAATATAATATAGCAGTGGTGTACAAGGTAAAGGGACGGCCGGGTGTGTGGGGGGGGGGGGAGGGTTGGGCGAAGGATCAACTTGTTTTCCTGAACCACGGAGTTATGTTATTTTTTTTTTTGGAGGGGCTGGGGCGGGGAGGGCAGTAATAGCCTAGAAATAATATATTAGGAAGTTATGAAATTAGATAAAGGATATTTATAGCAGCCTTCAGTTTTTAAATAGCGTAGGCATAGAAAAGGTTTTGGATGCAGGCCTACAGCCTTTACAGAATTAGCTTGCTATTTTTCGGGGTTTTATTGTTCGACTACATCTTTATTATAACTGACAAAATGCTCAGTATGAAGTTCACTTATTTTAAATATATTATTATTAAAGTATAGAACATGTTTACAAGTTTCATGTGACTATGGCATAAGCCTATTGGATTGCGCAGCGAGCACAATGCCGATGTCGCTTCATAATTCACTCTCTCAGCCCTCTGCCCGAAAAATTGCCAGTTATACTCACCATGCATGTGGAAACATTATAGTTCAATATATTCATTTCATGTAGTGGAAAAAGTAAGCTAGACTATCAATAGGCAATGTTTCAGAGCAATCGAGTCATCTTATGTTGTTGTTAGCGTGGAACCGTCTGCATCAAGGTCTGACGATGACATTATAATCGATTAAATGCCAGTGTTTTTTGAACGCAGGTGCAACCATGATGTCCTGTTGCGAGTAGGGAGGTTAAAGATGGTGTTTGTTATTAGGCGGCCAAATTCAGCACATGTCTGAAGAAGCAGCAAGCCATATTATTGCTGTTACATTTTCCAACCCCGTGCTTCCCCATCACTCCTTCCCAGGAAGAGTTGTCACTACCGACACGAGCATTGAAGTCTCCAAGAATAATCAGTTTGTCATCTTATGTTACATATGTTCCTTCAACACAGAAGACTGTTGCGGTCTACGCTTATCCGTAGTTTGAATTGAGCATTGGATAAGTATTTTAAATGAATGTTAAGTTGCAGGTTTTCTTCTTCTTGTTTTTATTCTACTTATACGTTTAAAGACGTTCCTTCTAGAAAGAAAAATATTACGTCTAAAAGGCCCAAAACTCCTGCAGGGCGACAGGGATAAGTCGGCGGCCGGGGATAGAACCCTTGTTGTTTTGTTGACAGCCCAGTGAACTAACCACAGTATCAGCCGGCCTCACACCAGGCAACCGTAGTGCCCGTATAAAGGAAACAATGGAACAACCAAAATCTCAACACAAGCTTAGTAACCCTTTTAGAACCACTTAGATCCAGGTACAAAAGGACTATTAGAGCAACGTTCACAAGTTTCAGTAGCCACGATATACAACGGGATCGCGTGACCAGCACAACGACCGGCCACTATGTTTTTCCCCTATTAATAATAATAATAATGGTAGGTGCTCGTCAGAGCTCTGCAGACACGAGGGTGACATCCAGGCCAAGGTAAAACATACTGGCCCGACATGGTAATCTGACGTAATGATGGTAATAATGAACGTAATGATCTATGAGCACCGTTCCCACATAATGAACGTAATGATCTACGGACCACCGATCTCACATAATAAACGTAATGATCTACGGACCACCGATCTCACATAATAAACGTAATGATCTACGGACCACCGATCTCACATAATAAACGTAATGATCTACGGACCACCGATCTCACATAATAAACGTAATGATCTATGGACCACCGATCTCACATAATAAACGTAATGATCTACGGACCACCGATCTCACATAATAAACGTAATGATCTATGGACCACCGATCTCACATAATTAACGTAATGATCTACGGACCACCGATCTCACATAATGAACGTAATGGTCTATGGGCCACCGATCTCACATAATGAACGTAATGGTCTATGGGCCACCGATCTCACATAATGAACGTAATGATCTATGGACCACCGATCTCACATAATGAACGTAATGATCTATGGACTCAGGGCCGGCTCATCAATATAGGCGAACTAGGCGGCTGCCTAGGGCGCAAAATGTTGTTGTTTTTTTTTTTTGGGGGGGGGGGCGCAAAATTGAGGATTTTTTTAAATTTGGGGATTTAAAAATATAAACTTTTTAAAAGTTTAGTGCTTCTGTGCGCTACTAGCATAGGCAGATGAATTACTAGGTAATGAAAGGCGAAGGGTATTTTATTTAAGTTGTCTTAGAAAATAGAAAAGTTAAGGAAAATATGCTCTAACAGTAGCCTTAGTTTGGCAACCTCGCTGTGCGTAGCGGAGTGCAAAAAGTCAGCCTTTCACTTCCCCCGGCCACACCCTGGATGCGATGCGCGGCGGAATATTATAGTGAAGTGACTGAAGTGACGTGACCTTCATGTCAGTTCATGAATCGTAAGTCATGAGGGCGCTGAGTTGCTTGCATTGGCAGTGCAGTTGTTGTTTTTGTGCATTTTCAGACTGTTAATTACGAAAACGAGTACATTAAGTAATTCAATCCCCTAAGTGGTACAAGATGGTCCAGTAAAATTGATGCACTAACACCTCTGCGGTACCAGTTATCTCATGTTTGTGCAGGGCCCTCGAGAGAAAAAAAAAGTGCCGGTACAAAATCTTTTCTGGGCCCCCCCCCCCCGCCCCCTCCCCCCCCCCCCCGACAATTTTTTTTCTAATACTAGTAACATCTAGATGATTTATTTGTATTACATACATTTGAATAAATGAGGAATCTTTTTAAAAAGTCTATGGACCATTTTGTGAAACTGTCGTAAGTGTACCATTTACCATCAGAGTGTAATCATTTCAATCACAGCCTTACAGGTCTATTACAAAAATACATTATTCAAGTAAATAGTTCTTAGTTTAAATTAGTGTAATCGTTCCTTCGCTTCAGTATTGATCTTGCAAATAATATTACAAAGATATGTAAATGGGAAATATGACTCTCACTGATGATTGATGATTAATTTGGTTGAAAAAAACTCCTAGAGAAGTACTGGAAGTTTTTAATGTTGAACAATTAAATTGTCAATTAACTTGTCATTTAATATGGATTAATTTGAATGTGAAAATTTAGAGATTAGATTGAGAATATGATACACATGTTAAGGTAGGCTACTTGGCTACTTGTAGTTGTCACAGCTACATGATTTAATAATTTGGGACATAGTCTATCTATGACAGTTAAAATTCTGTAATAAATAAATAGCAATATTATAACAAATCAATTAAAGACTTTAAGTTCAATGCGTTTTAAATTTTATTTATATAAAGTATAAACGATTAACAACTTCACAACTTTTCAATACGGTACTATAACAAAAAAAGTACATAAATATACATTTTAATCGCATTTTATGCATGTCTATGTCATTAATTATTTACAAATATAAACAAAATCATTTAACTTTTGAATGCTTACTGTTTCGTGAAAAGAAATAGTCAACAGAAAATACATCAATACATGAATGATTTAAAAAAAAACAAGAAAAAGACAAGTTTTATAAAAACAGGGCTGCCTTGCGTGCCTTTTTCTTGGCAAAACTACAAATTACAGAGTCAAAGTTTAATTGTTTTGCAATGCCAGACTCAATACTGAGCCTAGCCAAGTTGTTCAGGCGATCCTGACTCATGGTGGACCTATTTTTAAGGTAATTTTTGATGAGCTTAAGTTTACTGAAGCTCCTCTCTGCTGATGCTACAGTGGCTGGTGCTGTAAGGAACATCCTCAAACTCACACTTATGTTAGGAAAAATATTTTCTAATTTATAATTTGCCAAGGCATTTAACAGGTCCAAAGCACCCAACTGTTCTTTACCAAAATTTGCATTGTGAACCATTGTTAGGTGAATAATCTCCTGAACAAAGTCTTCACAACTTATATCATTAGAATAATTTTTTGCTAACTTAGCAGCTTTGTACTTCAAGTCTTCTTCTGACATTTTTTGGTAGTTCCAAAGAAAACTGAATGTGTCAGAAATAGCTTTGACTGAATTGAAACGAACTGTGAGCCCTCCAATAACACTATCCAATACAACATAAAATATGTGTTTTCAAAAGTGGGCTTCCTCAGGGCATTCGTCTGTTTCGTTCATCTCATTCACATTTTCATCAGGTTTATCCTCATCATAAAATCTTGTTCTTTTTCTGGCAGTTGAATTACTGTTCCTAAACAATTGCACTTTTATCTGCAGGTTGGCTGCAACAAGCTTAGCTTCATTCCACATTGCTTTCCAACTGTTTCGCAAAGCCCCTAGTTGTGCAAGTAAGCTTTCTATGTTCGCAACTTCCATATCTATAGTCGCATCACTAGCTTGAATGACTTTGTTGCAGAAGTCAATAGGGACTAGAATACTGTGCCACACGACTGACATTATGATGCAAGTGAAAGAACCGACATAACATATAGCTCCATGGATTTCGTTTCTGGTTTTCGGAGTAAGATTCAGCTTTAACAGGTCTTCCAAAGCCAACTTAACCCCTGGTAGATGAGCTACAAATGGTTTTACACTTTCAACTCGATCTGACCATCTGGTGCTAGACATGCCATGAAGCGAACAGCCAATACGCGTTGACAGTGTTGTCCACCTCTTAGGGCTGCAACTGAATAATGTGTATATTGTTTGTATAGTTCCAAAGTAGGTGATTGCTTCTGGAATACATTCAGCAGCATCATTACCACATAAGTTAAGTGTGTGGCAACCACAAGGAGAGAATATAGCAGTAGGGCATTGTTCTTTAATTATTGTTTGTGCTCCATTGTATTAGCCTGACATGTTTGCGGCATTGTCATATCCCTGTGCTCTACAATCAGCAAGTGGAATATCATGGCTTTCCAATGTTTCAGTAATTAATTGAGCAATATCTGATCCATTTTTGTCACTACAATCTACAAATTTCAGAAATCGTTCTACAATTTCATAACGTGATTCATGACGAACTAGGTAACGCAAAAGAAATGTAGTTTGCTCAATATGAGATGAATCTGGTGTAGAATCTACTATTATTGCATAGTACTTTGCAGACTTTCTTTCTTCCAAAACGTGCTGTTTAACAAGATCAGAACATTCTGCAATAAATTCATTTTGGGACTCAATAGAGAGGTAATGTACTTGCAGTCTTTCACCCTTTTTTTGAGACTCTTCCACTTTCAAAACATGCTCCTTCAGAATTGGGTCCCAGTGGGAAAGCAGCTCAGTCAGACCTAAAAAATTTCCATTATTTGATTCACCAATGAGTACCGAAGAACCCTGGAAAGCAAGGCCACGTTCTCCTAAGAAAAGGATAACATCCAAGATTAGTTTTAAAATATTGTACCATTTTTCTGATTCCACTTTAATGGATTCTTCTAGAAAATTGTCAATACCTTTTTGCGATGATATGCGTCTTTCTAGTTCACGCCAAGCTAGATAGCAATCCTTATGCCCATTACTTTTTTCATGTTCAGGAACCCTGTTACTTAATTTCCGCCACTTAGCACTGGCTGGCCAGCCTTTAGGTGTAGCTAATGCAGATTTGGATGTAGTACTCAGCCTGCAGCAGAATAGCCGGCACGGAAAACAATATAGTGACTATTTATGCTCACTCCATACAAGCCAGTCTCGAGTATGCAGTTCTGCATTAATGTTTCTGAACTTTAGTATTCCTTCTGGAAATTTATGATTGTTACTATTGTTATGGACCTCTATATGATTGATTATTATTACGACTCGTTAAATCGGATTCAATGAATATAGTTGTATCTTTATTAGAAGTCTCTAGATTCTGCTAATCTGTAGCCCAAGCTAGGGGTTCCTTGACTGACAGGTCTATGCAGTAATGTAGTTATATTCGTGATAATTATCTTCAACACCTTTCTCAACAACGATAGATCAAACAACTCCAGTTGTTGAATAAACAATTTTATTTAAATTGTAGACTCAATATAAACGATCAATAAACTTCATCAACTGGTGGCAACATAAGTATCAATAAAATGGCATTATATGTACATGTATGAATATAGCGACTTCACTCTACAAACGTTTAAACTGAACTAACTTTAAGGAGGTCGGAACTTTACAAAGAAAACTATCATCGAAGATTCTACAGGGTCTTAATACGCATTTTAACCTCTTTCTCTATAATTACTACGATCCAGAATTATCCCCCAATTTCCACGGGATTTGAACGAATTATTTTATTTAAACTGCCCTCAGGGCATAAAGGTCAAACCTTGGTCGCTTTGGACTCTGATACGCACTTGTTAAGAGGTCAATGCCTTACTACGTCATTCATTTATGACCGAGATTCGTAACATCCCCCCCCCCTTCTAAAGCTTTATAATTATTTCCTTTACATTTTAACCATACGAAAAATGTTAATTTTAAGGAACAATTATAAAAGAAAATATTCCGGGAAAAACAATACAGTTCAATTGGCGATCCCAATAATTCAATCGAACTGATAACAATAACATAATAATATATGCAATATAAATTCATCTTATCAAATGGCTTAACTATAGTCATTCAATCATTCAATTTTTAATTCAAAACAATGGACAATTAAATTGTTTATCTAAATCTTGTATACAAGAAAAATACATAATCATTCTTAATAGATATAATATAATACAAGTTAATAATTTCTATTACATTGAACATTCCACTGTAATAAAAACTCTCTCGTCCATTTAATTTATAAACTAATATCTTTTACATTTGTAATCAAACAACAAAAGAAAAATCACTTAATGTCTATTCAGACACGACTTATTTTTTCATAAGCAGAAAAAAACAAACGCTCTTGATGAAAAAAATACTACTAGGCTTGACCTAATTACACAACAACACGATCATTTTCTCGACAGTATTTTTTTTTTCATGTTTGTAGGCTGGACAACATTAGACAACTGTCTGTGACGCGACACAGAAATTGAGGTCAATTCCGCCTTTCTCTCTCTCTCTCTCTCTCTCTCTCTCTCTCTCATTCTCAATTGATTTTAACAATGTTGACATCGCTATGCAAATTTACCTCATCACAGCCTAGGTCAAAAAAAATATTGCTACGCGATTAAATAGTTATCGTAACTAAATGAGCATTATTTAACAACCATTATCTTCTCAAAGTCAAATTCATTTATGTTATTTTAAGAACATTAAACATAGTCTGTTCACGAATTAAAATAGTTTATAGCAAAAATCATTAAAAATATTTCAATCTTTCATTTTACCATGACCTTTCGACGTCATTATTTTCTTTTTTAAAAGAGTTCACATCGTAGCAGGTTAAATTGAAACATTCAGACAATCATGGATTTACTTAAACAAATTTGGTTAATTTACTTAATTAACTATCAATTAAAACAAGTTATATTATCTTCATACAATCTTAGTACTACACAGTAAGTACTTATTTTCTTTAGATTACATTAAATACAATATTATTGAAGTAGAAAAGAGTTAAGCATAGGCTACTATTAATTTTTTTTTTTTCATAGCGAAATCAATGTAACAATTTATGTACAAAACAAACTGCTGGTTTGACTGGTGTGGTAAAACATTTCATTTCCAATCTTTTCAGTGGTGTACATTGCTCTTTTCCATTTTCCATAAAGGTTTTATTCCTTATTCATAGATTCTCCTGTTACTTTCACAGTGTTCAGGTCTACCCAATCTTTTGATTGTCCGTACAATTCATTCAATCTATTTTAACTCATACAGAAAAAAAATAGATTAGTTTTACAATCTTGACATGAAATCCTTAATTAATAATACATTTGTTGAACATTGGTGTGTCAACATTATAAATTCTCAACCATGACATTCTCAACCATTCTGGTTTACAGTGTCAAGTCAGTGGCACATCCTAAATTTATACAAAACAAGGATACAAAGTTTTATTAGTTTCTACTTTTGGTCTGCTTTTCATGTAACAGTATCCTAAAAGTGAAAAATCAAATATAATACAATTCTTGGAATTCTTTTTAGTCATAGTTCTGTCTTGCTGCAACTATTTTTACCCTACATTATCATACATTCAATGATAATAATAATATTACAAATGAATAAATTCACATAGAAGAAATTTGCATACTGACTCAGTGCAATATTTCAACAACAGTACATGATAAAATAAATTTCCATAGTACAATCATAAAACATTTCTCAATACTTTAGTGATAGAAAATTCTCTTTTCTCAAAACCATTTACATCTTTATCAATCAAATTATCCTCTCTGCCAAATGTTTCAATTATCATTTCCAGAGATTCTCAAACATATCTTATAATCAGTCCACATTTATAATGTCCTCTGATTTAGAAACCAATTCTGCGGATAAAACTGATCTTTTTCTCTTATAGCAATTATTTTAAATGCTCAACCTAACAAGTTTGTTTAGAAATATCACACTATAATGATATTTACTCTAACAATACTTTTACTCATTCCTTTTTCTTCACAAGTAAGGGATTTAGTTTTAAAATAGTAAGTTTGGTAACTAACTATCAGTGAATTTGTCATTCAATTCATCCTGTACTCCAGGCATAAATTTTACAAATAAGAGTAACAATGTTAACAACATCAAGCTTATTCCAATTGTTTTCAGAAGGTAAGGCTTTATCATTTTCAAATTAATATTTTTTGCCTTTCTTTCATCACACAACAATGGCATCTGCATGTGAGCAGTGTACAGTTTTTTTCTAACAAACACAGTTATGTCAGACAAAACATTTATGTACTTATCTAGGTACTTGATCAGCCCAAGGAGATCCAATTCGGTCTGCCATTCCTCTTGAAGTAGTTTGAGTGGTCCTTGGACAGTGGGTCCAAAGATTGGTCCATAGGCTCCTCGACTTTCCGGATGGGATTCAGTTGACATCTCCTGCTCCAGGCATAAGTTCTTTAGGACTGGATTGAAGAGTTCCGGGGCGAAGTTGGTCCCTCGATCTGTCGGTATGGATTGTGGTAACCCATAGCTTTTGATAGTTTCGGTCCAGCTCTCCGCACTCGTTTCTTCAGTGATGCTCCTCCAATCTTCATCTGTACCGGCAACTGCAGGTTTGCATTGTTGTTTGTTTATGCTGTGGTCTATCTGTTCATAGACATCAGTAGTAGGATTTTCTTTCTCGTCGACAGCTTTCTCATGCAACTGTAGCAACTCTGGGTCTACTTTCTGTTCAGCAGTCAATTCATTTTGTGATGACTTCTTTGATTGTTCATTTCCTTTTGGACAATCTTCACTCATGGAGAAAATAGTAGTATCACGTTCCACTTCTTCTTCCTCTTTCTTCTCTCATGGGAGAATTTCTTCTTTCTTTTTCTTTTCTTGTGAGATAGTTTCTTCTTTCTTTTTCTGTGGTGTCAGACCATTTATGACATCACCTACAGGACAAAGTTCTTTTTCTTTTCCTGTCTCCACAATAGGACTAGGGTCTGGATTTTCCTTCACAATCAGTTCAGGTCTCACCCTCCCTTTCGCCAAATCATTTGCTAGGATAACGGATATGCCCTCAACAGGAAGTTTTGATATTACTCCAACTGTCACATATCCTGTCACCAAGTCAGATGCGAGGTATATCCTATGTAGAGGTATTTCTTCTTTCCATTCAAAACCTCTCAATAGGACAGTCTGTCCTGTCAATGTATTATCATTCAATGGTAATACATCTTTAAGCAGCAGTGTTAATGATGCTCCTGTGTCTCGTAATATGTTTACGGACTTCAGTGGTCCTTCCTTTTGTAAGGCCACACAACCTTCACTAATGAACGGTTGAAAACTGCACAGGGTCTCTGTGTCAATTTTATTCTTCCCTTGACCATGACTTTCGGGTGTTGTTTCATCTTTCGATGACTTCAGACTCTTGTTCGAGTCAAAAATACTTTGGTCTACTTTTTCGTCTCTGTGGACTTGGACAATTAATCCAATAGTAGCCATTCTGTATTTATAATCAGGATATTTATCCTCATTATCTTCAGTTGTAGATTTCTCTACCTTCTGACTTTTGCTCTCAGGCAAATCCACCCTCAGTTTTTCTGGTTTAGAAGAATCTTTCTTCGAATTCAGTTCGTTTGTATTTTCGCTTTCTTGTACATTCTGTATTGGTTTATGGCTTGCACACATGACCACTTTGTTAGGTCTTTTGTTGCTTCGTATACTCCAACAGTCTTCTATGCTATGTCCTGTCCTTTTACAAAAAGTACATTGGACGTTTTTGTTGATAGGTTTTTTATTAACATCATTTTGTTTCACAAAATGCTCTTTTTCACGATGTTGTTGTTGTGTGTTTTCTGCTGGCCGTTGTGGCCTCTTAACATTCTTTTCACCAGCTGTCCTATGACATAGTGCATACTGTTCAGCTAAATCAGCAGCCTTATGTGGGTCAGTGATATCACGCTCGGATAAATACATTCTTATATCCGGCCTCACTTTGTTAATAAAATCCTCTAAGAGAATGATATCTTTCATTTCTTTTAATGTGGAGATATTTCTGGATTTTATCCACTGATCCATTAGCTTTTCTTCTGCTCGAAGGAAGTCTAAGTGTGTTTGGTAAGGGGACATTGTGTACTGACGGAACCTTTTCCGATAACTTTCCGGTATTTGGTTATAGGCTTTAAGTACAGTATCTTTAATGATTTCATAATCATTTAAATTCTCCTCTTTTAACAATAGAACACAATCTCTTGCCCTTCCCTGAGTAAAAGCTGTTCTGACTAATATTCCCCATTTATCTTCTGGGAACTTAAAATCTCTGCAAGAAATTTCAAAGGTCTGGAAGAAATTAGCTATTTCACTTTCTTTATCAATGTAGGTAGGGACTAGCTTTTTCCATCTGGCCATCTCTACATCATTATGAGATTCTTTTTTAGTAGCTCCTATCTTCGATAGCTCTATTCTTTCCTGACTTTCGCGTTGACTTTTCTTATCTTCCATCTCAAACTCAAGACGTTTTTGTTCTATCTCCATCCGTTTCATTTCTAACTGAAATCTAAACTGTTCGGACATAGATTTCGACGTCTGACCTTCAACTTGATATCCCTCCGCGCTTGATTCTACTTTCAACTTGCCACTCGCAATCAACACATCTTTTATCTGCTGTGTCAACACAGTCCTCGATGGTGTAGTTTCAGTAACTTCTATCTTTAAGATCTCAGCGATCTCTTTTAACTTCTTTATTGATAAAGTTTTCAGAACTTCTTCTTCTGGATTTTCAATAAATTCCATTCTTTAGTTAAGAGATTTATAAAGTGGTAAATTTTTCCAACTTACGTTTTTCCAATCGGAAGAATAATTTCAGCGTTCTTAGGCTTGCTCAGTAGGTCACTGCTCCAACACACAACACAACACAACTTGAATATATGCTTCACTATACAACTATCCCGGACGAGCCCCCAAACTGTTATGGACCTCTATATGATTGATTATTATTACGACTCGTTAAATCGGATTCAATGAATATAGTTGTATCTTTATTAGAAGTCTCTAGATTCTGCTAATCTGTAGCCCAAGCTAGGGGTTCCTTGACTGACAGGTCTATGCAGTAATGTAGTTATATTCGTGATAATTATCTTCAACACCTTTCTCAACAACGATAGATCAAACAACTCCAGTTGTTGAATAAACAATTTTATTTAAATTGTAGACTCAATATAAACGATCAATAAACTTCATCAACTGGTGGCAACATAAGTATCAATAAAATGGCATTATATGTACATGTATGAATATAGCGACTTCACTCTACAAACGTTTAAACTGAACTAACTTTAAGGAGGTCGGAACTTTACAAAGAAAACTATCATCGAAGATTCTACAGGGTCTTAATACGCATTTTAACCTCTTTCTCTATAATTACTACGATCCAGAATTATCCCCCAATTTCCACGGGATTTGAACGAATTATTTTATTTAAACTGCCCTCAGGGCATAAAGGTCAAACCTTGGTCGCTTTGGACTCTGATACGCACTTGTTAAGAGGTCAATGCCTTACTACGTCATTCATTTATGACCGAGATTCGTAACACTATCTTTAGGCAATGTTGACGGAAAGTCAATATGACCTCTGTGAACATAATTCTCTATGTCTGACTGAGAAGGAAATTCTGCTGAGAGAAATCCAATGTCAAGCCTTACTAGCCCAGTACTGATTTTTTCAAAGTCATCTTTAACTACTTTCATCAATTTACTACTTGAATGAGGAATTTCTTTTGCAATGTCTTCTTGATTTTTCGAATATACATTTGTATGTGCTCTGCCAGGTTCAGATTCTGAATTAATATTGAGGTCTATGCCCATTGTATTTCTACATGCCCCTAAATTTGTTTCTTTATTAGCTTCTATTTCATTTTGACATAGACTTTCCTGTTCATGACTGCCACCTTCACATTTCCCTTCTTCCAAATTTGCATCTGTATATGTTTGGATATCATCTTGTTTTTTCTTTATGCCGACTTGAAAGAGTGTCTGTATTCCTTTTCTTTCATTGTCATCATGTTTCTTTTTTTCTTTCCTCTTTTGTGCTCCCGATTTATGCAAAGACATATTATACTAAGATACTGAAAAAGTATAATAACAATTGCAGGCTTTTCCTTTTCAACATAAAAAATTAAATTACTTCTAAAAATTAAATCTATCGCAATATGAACACATGCGCGAATTTCTTCTAAAATTTAAAACAAAATGATAGGTTCTTTATATCACTGGGAAGGGCATGGAGATTCCAATCATTAATTAAAATCGAATTATGAATGTTTAAGGGTTGAAATTTGAGTATCAAAGACAAAGAAGGTAAAAATGAAGCTGAATGTTGTGTGCTTTTATATTCAGATAGACATGGCCATATTCATTGTCTACCAAATTGTACACAATTGATATCAAATTAAAGCGCATACAGATGGCAATAAATGTATAGATAAATTAGTTAACAAGTTGTTATTATTTTTTAAAACACATTTTTGATGAAACTGGATATTAATTCTAACATACATAGGCAAACGTAGTTATTACATCTGCCCCCAATCCTCAACCATATCTCTCAAAATAGTATATAAATGTCCATAAACAATGACGTGTGGAGCATACTGAACTATGGGTAGTAAGCACCTGGGTCAGTTAGAGGTGAGCAGTGAACTGAAGTCCACCATGATTAAATTAACACTTGACATAATAAATCTTGAACATTATACTACTTCAACTAAGCATTTAAAACCAAAAGGGTTTTATAAGATTACACCTATCTACAACGTAGCCCTACTTGTCAGATTCAACCAAACTCGATTTTGATTTCCGCACCCTTTTCCCATCAATCCCATCTTTTTCAAAGACATTTTAATTTTGAGGCGTGGGCAATAATGTAAAGTTTGATAAAGAAATATATATGTTGAGATAGATAAAAATTAGTTTTAAAAGTATTCAATACATACCTTGTATACCTTGTATTTATGTCAAGTACACTCAAAATTCAATTCAATCCAATTCAATAAATTGTTTTTAAAGAAAAGTACAACACAATAGAACAGGCGCTTTTAATCAAGGAAAGTGAAAAATGGCTTCACATGCCATTTGGTACAGGGAGTCTAAACATACATAACACTTCATAACATTAGCAAATTACAATTAATTATAAGGTAGGGACCAAACTAATGTTATCATTGGGGGTTAATACAACATAAGTTGTATTACGAGGAAGTGGCATTAAAGGTTGGGAACCACTGGCTTAAACAAACATAAACCGTCAAGCGACTTAGATAAATGTATCGCAAAAAATTTGATTCCACTCCCAGCCACTGCGACGTCATACTGCTTTGATCTTTCCTCATGTCATCACCCCACTCCCTCGGTGCCTTTACCCCGGCAAAAATAATAAGCGTGTTTATTATAATAACAATGAACCTTTTTAAATCAGTTTTTTTTTTGTAATGCTGATTATTTTGTATTCCCATCACCAATGTTTAGTACAAAAAACGTAGCCTGTGGGTTTCCCCACCGAAAAGAACAAAAATTATATCGACACTGATAGTAGATAATATAGTGTTGAAAGAGTTTATTTATTTATTATGATGCCCCACCCACCTCTTTCAATTAAAAAATACTTGCGTAATTGCCAATACAATTTTCAATTTTAATATTCATGGGCCCCCCTAAACTCTTGTGGGCCCCGGTACGGCGTACCGGCTGTACCCCCCTCTCGTGGGGCCTGTGTTTGTGATGCTTTGGAAGAGATTTCTGAAGACACTAAAAGGATCTAGTGGCAGTATTGCGAAGGTAGAAGCACTTGGGTTACTTTAAGGGAGGCGTTATAGGGTGGATCCGCATATAGGACCAGACAAACAATAATGCACATGCGCCAGTAGCAGTGTGTACAATATAGGTCGCGAGTTCACGCAAAAAATCCGCCGTATCAGCGTTATACGGCGGATCCGCCGTATAATCACTCCGTTTAAAATATCTCAGACTTCAAGTTTATTGTTGCACTTGTCACATAGCACAACATTTTGTTTCAAGTAAACATAACTATTAAGACATTGCAAGAAAAGGACTTAGATCTCCAGAGAGCAGTTAGTCACCTGAAAAAACAACGAAGAGATTTTGGTTACCGCTAGAAGTGATTTAGAGTTCAATAGAGTTCTGGTTCATGCTAATGAAGTAAGCTTAGCATAAAAAGTTGCATGGACTAGAACCAGTATTTGAGAAAGAAAAGGTCCCAATTAAAAAAAAAAGAACATGATTGATTACGAATCAACAGATGAATCAGTAAATATTGCAGGTGACCCCTCAGAAAGTTTCAAGATCCACTTTTATGTTGCTGCTTTAGACACAGCTGCTTATGCAGTAAAAGAAAGATTTTTCCTAGTTAAATAAAGTATCTGGTGTCTTTGGATTTTTGTACAACATTCCTGACCTTAAAAACAAGACTACATCAGAGGTTAAGTCGATGTGCAAAAACTTGGGAAAACATTAACGATTGAAAAAGATGAAGGTTTGAATGCATCTGACATTGCTGCTGTACGACAGTGTTCTGAACTTAGAGCAATTTCTCATCATCTCCATGACTCAGTATCAAACCCTGAAGAAAAACTAAACTACATTTACCAACAGAATCTTGAAAATGGATTTCTCAACACTTGCATAGCCCTTCGTATTTTGCTTATGTAAGGGGTGGTAGGAAGATGGAAGGTCCTAGTCTGTGCAACTTCGGAAAACCCAAAGTGACCGTAAGGTCTAAGGCTAAAGCTAACTAAATTAAGACCTAAACACAAGACAAACAATATACATTAAGCACGACACAAGAACAACACCAGAAACCACACAACTAATATAGACTGTAAATGGTATAAATTCAAAAGATCTTTATTTACATATACGTAATTCTATCAAAACCCCTATTCTATCAACTGCCTGCTAACAACTGCTAATCGAATCTAATCACAAAATATATAGGCCTAAACTGAATCTAAATAAAACAAAATAGATCATCTAAAATCAGACAAAAACAGAGAACTAAAATATCCCAGTTAGAAGACACACTAACAGAGAAAAAGCAAATAAATATATATTAGTAATATTAGCAATGGACATATATATATTCATTATGGTAATGTATTAAACATTATAAAAAAAGGATTATAATTATATCAACCCACATGGTATGGTAAATAAATAAAAAGCTAGCCAAAACAAGTAATAAATAATACTAATTACTACTGACATACCCGGTACAAATTATTACAAATTCAAAGATTATAATAAAACCACTGTATAAAATAAACCATAAATAAACTTAATATTATAGAAACACTAGTTTGAGGCATATAAATATACTCACAAAGCAGCAACGCTCAAGCACATAGCAAGAGGTTATAGCACAAAGCCTGATATTGTACCACTAGTCTTTTTATATCAATTTAAAAAAGGCGGACTATCCATAACCAAAAAACCCACACCCTCATGCTCATACACACAATAAAATAGTACCAAACATGGTAATAAAAAAACAATAACAACAAATTAAACATGTTAAATGAAATTGAAATAAAATATTTATAAAAGTATAAAATCAAAATAGTGAAATAAAGAATTAGAACTATTTAAGTTTTAGGTACAGGTATTTACATAAATAAACATTTTGCCCAAGAATATTTTAGGACTATCTTTCCCCACAGGGAAACAACTCAGAAAAACACTAAAAACCCAGAAGTCTTTGTAAGAATACCACTAGGTTTTCCAAACTCAAAAAGTACAAAAATGTGAATAAAAAACATTTGAAAGAAAATAGAATAAAAAACATAAGAAAAATTAAGTAACATGTAAAATGTAACCCTACAGGTTACACTCATCCCCCGCTTTTTTACGTGTGCAGTCCCATGCACACAGTACCGGTAATGAAACAAATACAACTTAGTAACTAACAACCTTAAGAGGAATAAAACTACTAAAAAAACACCTGCTACTGTAAAGCAGTACTACACACAAAATTATATACAAAAAGTTCAAACAAAAAGCAATAATTTAATTACATTATTATCATCTTTAAAAGGTAAGTTACATAGCAAATATCAAAAATAGAAAGTATAAAATATGAATAATAAGAGCCTCATCTTGTCCGTGGACCTATGTCTCTTATACCGGTATTGTCAATCCTGTTGCCCTTTAGCAAATGAAATAATGTTGCATTTAAATCTTCCAGTTTTGCCTCCAGGTAACACATGTGTTTTGAGATGTGTCCATGCATATGTCCTTCCCAAGACTGTTGCTCAAGGGGTGACAGTCGGGGCCAGCGTTCAGCTTTCGCTGGACAATGCCTAGCCAGATGGCCAGCTCTCCTACAATTGTAGCAGAGTTGTTTGCCTCTGCTCCTTCTGGGTCTGACATATGCAGGTGGTCTCGGATCCCGACCTGTTGGCAAGGATTGCAGATCCCTACTGTAGCAATATGGAACGTCTTTCACAGCTGTAATAGGCTCTACATTGGGAGCCAGGTGTATAGGATTGGGAGACTGAGGTATCGAACTAGGGGCAGGTTGCAATAATGAATTTTCATCCCCAGTCCAACGAATCGCAGCATCCCTGATAGCCAGAAATGAGACAGTAGGATTGCAGAACACCATTTCCTCTAGCTGGCGGCGGACCACTCGCTCTTGAAGATTCTCCAAGAAGCTGTCCCTGAGGTAGCAGTTCTCGGTCACTGTGAGTCCCAGTTCCCGCTGACGCGATGTAAGGGCTCGGTGGGCTGCAAGAACCCTGTGAGAGTATGCCCTGACTGTCTCTCCGGGGGCTTGCATTGACTGTAGCAAGATGCGCATTAACTGCGTGCAGCTCCTTTTCTCGCCATAGATTTGTTTCAACAGGGCCAAAGTGACCTCCGAGTCTGATGACCTGCTACAGTCATGACAGAGTAACTCTGCCTGGACAGAGTCTCCCAGATGTGCCCAAAGAAGAAAATTCTTTTCAGCCTCGTCAGTAAGCCTTCTGCTCCTCCAAGCTGCTCTGACCTCGTACAGAAATTCGTCCACCTCGTCTGCTGGGCCAACACCATGAAAATTGCGGACAACGACGTCCAAAGGTTGGACAATGATAATGCTGCTGTTCATTGTAGTGGTCTCTGGGCCTCCTCCTACAGTCATTCTAACTGGGATTTTTCTCCTAACAACTATAAACACACAAAAAAAGAAACAGAATAGACCTAACCGAAGGAGACAGTTACAAAAACTAAAAGGTACCTTAGAAACAAGCAACCTAAACAAAAGGAAAATATACGACAGAACAGCACTAAACCACTAACTAGGCCTACATAAACACTCTAGTACCAGCCCTAAAACTATAGAACAATCTAAGCTACAGCTAAAGCCTTAAGCACAGACCCCACTCGTGCTACCAAATGTAAGGGGTGGTAGGAAGATGGAAGGTCCTAGTCTGTGCAACTTCGGAAAACCCAAAGTGACCGTAAGGTCTAAGGCTAAAGCTAACTAAATTAAGACCTAAACACAAGACAAACAATATACATTAAGCACGACACAAGAACAACACCAGAAACCACACAACTAATATAGACTGTAAATGGTATAAATTCAAAAGATCTTTATTTACATATACGTAATTCTATCAAAACCCCTATTCTATCAACTGCCTGCTAACAACTGCTAATCGAATCTAATCACAAAATATATAGGCCTAAACTGAATCTAAATAAAACAAAATAGATCATCTAAAATCAGACAAAAACAGAGAACTAAAATATCCCAGTTAGAAGACACACTAACAGAGAAAAAGCAAATAAATATATATTAGTAATATTAGCAATGGACATATATATATTCATTATGGTAATGTATTAAACATTATAAAAAAAGGATTATAATTATATCAACCCACATGGTATGGTAAATAAATAAAAAGCTAGCCAAAACAAGTAATAAATAATACTAATTACTACTGACATACCCGGTACAAATTATTACAAATTCAAAGATTATAATAAAACCACTGTATAAAATAAACCATAAATAAACTTAATATTATAGAAACACTAGTTTGAGGCATATAAATATACTCACAAAGCAGCAACGCTCAAGCACATAGCAAGAGGTTATAGCACAAAGCCTGATATTGTACCACTAGTCTTTTTATATCAATTTAAAAAAGGCGGACTATCCATAACCAAAAAACCCACACCCTCATGCTCATACACACAATAAAATAGTACCAAACATGGTAATAAAAAAACAATAACAACAAATTAAACATGTTAAATGAAATTGAAATAAAATATTTATAAAAGTATAAAATCAAAATAGTGAAATAAAGAATTAGAACTATTTAAGTTTTAGGTACAGGTATTTACATAAATAAACATTTTGCCCAAGAATATTTTAGGACTATCTTTCCCCACAGGGAAACAACTCAGAAAAACACTAAAAACCCAGAAGTCTTTGTAAGAATACCACTAGGTTTTCCAAACTCAAAAAGTACAAAAATGTGAATAAAAAACATTTGAAAGAAAATAGAATAAAAAACATAAGAAAAATTAAGTAACATGTAAAATGTAACCCTACAGGTTACACTTACGTTGCCACATTCCGTAGCTAGTACTGAACAAAGTTTTTCAAAATTTATGCTAATTAAAACCTATATGCGTAGTACAATGTGTCAGGAGAGACTTGCAGTTCTGGTTACAATTTCTATTGAAAGTGAGATAGCAAGATAGTTAGACTCAAAAACCCTCATACAAGAATTTGCTAAGCGGAAAGCAAGAAAAGTACCATTAGGGTTTTAGTCTTGAGTATAAATACTGCTGATCATTATTTCAAAGTGACTTTTGGACCGTAGTTAAGAAACCAATTATCCAATATCCAACAATATCAAGTACTCTTTGTGTATTTTTTTAAGTGTTATAAAAATAGAAAAAAATATCTATAATCTAACTGTTAGTTTCTGTTTGCTATTAAGAGGACTGTACATAATGCAGGTATAAAACCTATAAACCCATATATCGAATTTAAAAGAGTGTGTTATGTACATTTTCTAATAATAACTTAGATTTCTAATAATTAATCTATAATGCAAAGTCATTGTTACTTTTCATTCAACTGTTTTATTTACATTTCACGGTCATCAATCAAAGGTTATAAAATAAAATTCTTTGTTGGACTATAACAATAATTATTTACAAAAACACATTTTCGAAGTTCCATACCCGGCAGACCTCGCCGAAAGCACTTTAATGAGGGCGCAGAATTTGTTTTCGTCTAGGGCGCCAAAAACCCTAGAGCCGGCCCTGTTAATGACCACCGTTCCCACAAAATGATCTATGGACCAACGATCTCACATCATGATATATGGGCCACCGATCCTACATAATGAACGTAGCTGTCAATGGACCATATTGCCCCACAATGACTGCGTTTAGTGGTCAATGGATCATATATTGCCCCATAATGACTGCGTTTAGTGGTCAATGGACCACATTGCCCCACAATGACTGCGGTTAGTAGTCAATGGACCACATCGCCCCATAATGACTGCATTTAGTGGTCAATGGACCACATCGCCCCATAATGACTGCATTTAGTGGTCAATGAACCATATTTCCCCATAATGACTGCGTTTAGTGGTCAATGGACCACATTGCCCCATAATGACTGCGGTTAGTGGTCAATGGACCACATTGCCCCATAATGACTGCATTTAGTGGTCAATGGACCACATCGCCCCATAATGACTGCGGTTAGTGGTCAATGGACCAGAGTATCCTATAAAAAGTGCAGTGGTCTATGGCGACGTAGCGTGGGTTATCGCCATTCCGAATTCGCCGGGTTTAAAGGCCAAATTACCATATATAAAAAAAACGGATTTTCCCTGAATCCGAAAAAGGGGTGGGGCGAACCAACAACGCGTCCTGTTAAATAAACAAATAACGGGAATGGAAAATTAAATGCTGTTGGAGACAGCTCTAGCGCCATAACAATTATGTTATGTGGGGCATGGAAATGCGTGAGAAATTTACGTCCTATATAAATTTATAAATAAATATGCTCCAAACTCCAGGATGCTCTAAGCACCCACTCCCCCCTCTCTCACTCTTTCACCATCACTTAAACATAGTGTAAATATCACTTAAAAAAGCACTTAAAAACATTGAAGTAGCAATAATGCCAAAGGTTGAAATGTGTGTTGATCTTCTGCTCCAGGATACGTTTAACTGAGAGTAATTACCCATGAGCGTGAAATAAAAATCATGTTCACATTGTCTGTTTTATCAGCGTGAAAGGTCTAAGACCACGATTAAACTTTATACGATAGGAGCAAAAAGAAAAGGCCCACTAACAAAACAACCACAGTAAACAATAGAACATTTCATTGATTTAAATTAGGCGCAAACAACCTTCTCCTCGTTGGGGTATACAATTAAGTAATTTGATAAAACTAGCTTAGTAGTAAATCTAGTAACTAGTAGTCGTTTAGTCGGAGCAAGTTGATCTATAGGGCCGGTTAAGCAGTGTCTATCAGTTGATACAACTGACCAAGTTGATCTATAGGGCCGGTTAAGCAGTGTCTATCAGTTGATACAACTGACCAAGTTGATCTATAGGGCCGGTTAAGCAGTGTCTATCAGTTGATACAACTGACCAAGTTGATCTATAGGGCCGGTTAAGCAGTGTCTATCAGTTGATACAACTGACCAAGTTGATCTATAGGGCCGGTTAAGCAGTGTCTATCAGTTGATACAACTGACCAAGTTGATCTATAGGGCCGGTTAAGCAGTGTCTATCAGTTGATACAACTGACCAAGTTGATCTATAGGGCCGGTTAAGCAGTGTCTATCAGTTGATACAACTAGACGGGCAAAATATTTGAGAATATTTTTTAATGAACAGTATAAATACAACTGAAAAAAAAAAAAGAAACGTTAGAAGGCTACAATAAAAGGCTTGCAGGGCCGAGTTGTGTCCCGACTGTTTAACGCCTCTGTGTTCAAATCAATGATTCTTTGTTTTATTAATACAACAGATTTTTTAAAAATATATCCATGATCTATTCTTTAGGATTTAAAATTTATAAATAAGTCGGGGGAGGGGGGGTAAAATCCATTTGCTTTGCTGATTCCCTCCCCTTTTTAGTTTTTGAGTTATGACAAGGTCGTGATTATTGCAATTTCAATACTAAAGGGATACAACTTATGTCAAGTGCTAGAGGCTCATGTCATCCAGGCTCTGAGTTAATATGTGTATCATAACAATATCAATACTATATGTTTGATTAACATAGTGAAATTAAATTAGATATAAATAGTATAAATTAAGGCTTGTCTTTTACTAGAAGGATAAAATAAAGGTGTTTAAATAATAAATTAATGACAATAATTAATATACTGCATTCAAACTTTCATATATGTATTAACATAAAAATTAAATAAAAAGAAAGCCAACACAAACAGGACAAATTATGTTTAATGTCAAAATTCTTTAATAGTTACACAATAGGAAAATGTATGTAACTTTAATAACACTAGCTATAATAAGCATAATAGACCATATTTTTCACTTTGTATTAGCTAAATTCGCCCAAAAAAAAATATTTTCATATTATGGCATTAGCGATGTCTAAAATATTCACTATTTTCATTGTGTTTATTTTAGCTTTGCTCTAAAATGGGCAATATTTTCACTTCACTTTAGCCATATGCCTACTGTATGTTTTAAACATAAATGTGGTGTAGTTTAAAAAACTGACTAAAAATGGTCCTGACATTCAACAATACAGATAACACAATGTAAAAAAAAAATAATTATGCAATCATCACAGTTATTGTTGATGATTTACTTGATTTAAGGTCAAGGGTCATTTTTTTAAAGAATGCAATCAAACATTTAAAAAAAGAAATATCACAATTGAAAAAATGTATGTCTTTTTGTCAATAGCAACATTAAAACAAGAGTCATCTTTCAGTAATTTAGTTCTCATGTCAGTGATTCAAACAAAAATGGCCAACCTAAACAAAAATATTGGATTCTTTCTTGTCTTATACTGACTTATTAAAACCAAATCATTTTACTCATTGTTATTTTTGGTTGTTAGATTCATGCATGTTTACATTGTCATGAATAAATTAACATTATCTCTGCTTATTATATTAAATAATAAGATAATAGTTCTACTTTGAAAATTTACTCAAGATTGAATGAAAAGAAAATGCAATAAAACATATTTGCCGTCAATGTAAATGTACAATGTAAATAAAATCAAACTACGGGTAAATTATCATTAATTATGTATTGAAATAAAATATAATCAACTTGGAATTAAATGAACGAATAACTATTGACCTCTAAGCCTGAGAACATTGTAAGGTTTTTTATGCAAATGAATCACATTACTATTCCATTATTTCAATGAAGTTTACTGACTTTTATTTTGTGAAACATCATAAATTTTCAGTGTATTACTTGAAACAATACAGTAATAATTGTAATTTAATACAGATAAAAAAAAAATAATTAAATAGAGGTTGAGAAATATCCCCTTTATCTGGAAGCAGAAGCTGGTCTGGATTGAGCACTATCTGGTGCGACTTTCTCTGCGGAGGAGGGCAGTCTTCTCTTTGTTGGGCCCCTTTGAACCTGTCTGGCACGCTGGCCGAACCCAAGGCACTGCAGTGATTCAGTAATGTAACGCTGGGCAGGTGACACGCACAGAAGTATCAGCAGCTTAGCATCACCCCCTGGAATCACAAAAAGTGGATGGAGAAAATAATAAAAAAAACTCTACTGTCTATAAAACCTCTTCAGAAGAAGGATGTTTACTTTCCCAAGTAACTCATATTGTACCAGAGCTGGCATTAGCCAATCCTTAGAGTCCTGGTTTATAATTCTGTTGTAATGCAGCTACATCATTGTCATAAAGTCATTCTGTCAGATCAAATTGATCCATAGTGCTAGTGCCGATGAAGCAGCCTTGACCAGTTTTTGAGATCATGACATACTAGAGATTGTGTGGCCAGCACAATATCCAGCCGCATTTACTTTGCTCCAACTACATGTCCGGTACCCATCAGAGCTTGGTAGACTCAGGGACACGCTCCAGACACGGAATAAATCCAAGCAATCACCAGAAATTGAATCCTGGACCCACAGCATTGCTTAAGTTCAAATTTTGCTTTTCAAACTAAGATAAACAGACTTTGTACTCACCAATAGAGTCCTGCAAGAAATGTGTCAAACGGCTGTTCCTGTACGGTACATGGGTTCTATGCTCTGCCAGTGCCCCTAGAACATCAGCCAATGCAGATAAACTTTTGTTGATGTTTGAGGCTTCCCTTAAGGCAGCACCCTTCACACCTGACATACCTGAAGGAAGTGTCAATGAAATAGATGCCAATTATATAATACTAATACTAAATACCATCAATTTGATTCAATAAAAATGTCATGTTATAGTTTCAAATGTTTTTGACTGTTGTGAATGGTTGGAACAAAATTACAAGTCTAAAAAAGGAGTTTGAAATGAGAGCCTGTAATGATTCATTACTACTCTTGTATACATTAAAGAATTTATTTCTCTACAGAAGGATTTCTGTTGTACTTATTTGAAGATATATAAATTTAAAACAAGAGAACTGTCTATCTTATAGACACAAAGTAGAATATAACAAATGCTTTCTTACCAACACATTCACTGCCTGCCAGATCTACAAGCTGTAGCTTTGTTCTAACCACTGGTTGCTGATTAGCTGATTGTACATTACCCACAAGTCCTTTTTTAACTAGGTTTCCTGAAGGAAATGATCAATGGAATGACTAAACATTAAATGACTATTAAATTCAATGCAACACATTTAAAAAAATGTAGTAAATTTTTAGAATTAATGAAAAAATAATGAGGAACTAAAATTGTACCATCAGTGTCCGCAGGGAAGGCCTTGGCAAAGAAACTTGGGGCTTTTGTGGTGACAGTCAGCGTGACTATAAGGTGGGAACGGCTTGAGTGCTCATGCACCAGTGTGGCAGACTCCTTGCGGGTCTTCAGCCCAAGCTGGACCAAGGTCATCACAGAGTCCACACTGTCCACAGGTCTGAAAACATATTCCTGGGTTTTTAGAGACATGGAGCATCATGGCATTGAAAGAATGAGTTAAGCTGGTTTTACAGAGTACTTTGATACTTAATTTCTGTTTTAGATTGAATTGGTGTTTTTTTTTAGGACCGTGACACGAGATAAGCACATTCAACAGCCATCTTTAGTTTCCTCAGATGACATTATGTGTGTATCAGAGCCAAGTGCAAGGGACAACCAAACTTGCTTGAGGTACTTGGCTCACAATTTACTGGAGGCTTTCAAACAAACTAAATAATGTTTTCTTTCCTTTTATTTAAACCCTAGTCTGGATTGGGGTCAGAGTGGATCTAAGTAGAGTAATCCTGTCTGACCAAATTGATCCATAGGGCCGGTGAAGCAGTGTTCACTAGTTTCTGTGGCCACCAGTGGCGTTGCTAGGGTCATCTGAGCCCGGGGACATGACACAAAGTCTGCGCCCATTCTTGGACCGACAGAGTCTGGGGGCTCATTGAGCCCACAAGAAAATTTTGAAATTGTACGGTTTTTATGGCACATTATTGGTATTTTAATGAAATAGAATACAGACTAATAAGTCTCTATACGATTGTAAAGAATTTATTTGAAAACAAAATACACTCTACTAATTATACATGACTGGAATAGACATAGTCCACAACAAATTGATTCTCCGTGATTTGACTGTCGCAAACTCGTCAATCACTTTGTCAAAATTAATATTCTCAAGTTTTCTCTTTGGATGGTAAGGAGTGCAAGATCACTCAGACCAGGGGTCTGCAACCTTTTGCCAATTGTAAGCCAAACTAGGATTTTTAAATCGTTCAGCGTGCCAATAGTCAACCTGCTTTATTATACTTCGTTTTTTTTTTATAGACAATTTAACTCCGTAGCAAGACCAAGGCCAAAAGCAAAGGAAATTTATGAAAAAAAAACACGGTAAAGCATTTTTATATTTAAAAACAATAATTAACGCGTTTGTGATTATCAACCTTTTTGTCTGCATTTATACCAAAAAAAAATATATGACAAAACTTTCAATTTTTGATAATGATTATGTAAACATAATCATTTGGTTGTCCAGATAAGGGTCTAGCAACTGATAATATTGATGATAGTTTATTCTCAGTTTAACTGATATTGTCTTTAATTTGCTCAATGCTCAAGAAAATCTCGAGAGAGAAGAATAATAAATATTAGAGCGGAATTCATGTGTAGTAATCATACGTACTGGGTAGGAGGTTGGTGTAATGTTTAAAAAATGTGCATAAAATGTTTTAGTCATATAGATCTAATATTTATATAATTTTCAACTACATTTTACAGTTTGGTCATTATAACATTATACGTTGTAGGCCAATTAGTCTATTATAAAAGAAAAATAAGAAACACAATATTAGAAATAATAGCATAAATAAAACGGGCTAATTATCTCCCTTTAATTCAATATTGATGCCAAACACGTTATGTTTTGTAATATAACAAATATTACTGACTAATTATTATTTCTTTTTATAAATCTAGCATTATGGTAATCATCACAATATTTAATTATTAGAGGTATACAATTGATTTACGTTAAACAGTTGTAAATAAACATTTCCTGAATTAATTGTTTGTCCATTTAACCCACTTGATTTAACCCATCCTTGTAAATGTGTTTAACTAACTGAAATGTGTCGCTCTGTCATTCAGAAACATCGTCTTCAACAGTCAGTTTTCCTCATTAAGAACTGGAAAATGTTTGTTTTATCATCAATAAAAAAAGCATCTTTTTTCATCATTAAAAAAAACCGGTACGTGACGTTTTGGCGCAGCCGTTTTGGCGCGAGCCGTTTTGGCGCGAGGAAATAATTGAGTAAAACATTTATTTTTGTTGTTGTATAATAAATGAAACTAATAATAGGCCTAAATAATAATAATTTAAAACGATTTTCAATGCATTTATAGGACTATTAAACTTTAAAAAATTTGTTTTTTTTATATATGCATAAAAACTTAAGTATCTATTTATGGGCATAAAATACTTATCTATCTATTTAGGCCTATCTATTTATATATATGTCGGCTTAATAAGGAAGTTGTTTTTTTTTTTTTTTTTTATTCAACCCCTAGATTGTTAGGCCTAAGCTTATATGCGAAAGTTACACGTGCTAGTCGTTCAACAAAATTCTAATAACACCTGTATGTATATAAGCCACTAAGAAAGGTTTAGTCCTCATATCAATAAACATATTGTGAGTTGCCAAGCACACATAAAGTGATTTTGCAAGTTCATTGGATTACTGTTATCCTTTCAATATTTATTCAAGTGTTACTGTGCATTTATTATACAAAACATATTGTTTTCCTCAAATAAAGTTATTAAGTTTATTTGATTAAATGATGTGATGTATTTTTAGTCCGTCGCGCCAAAACGTCCTGCGCCAAAACGGCTGCGCCAAAACGGTCGCGCCCAAACGTCCTGCTTCGAAAAAAAAACACCTCTTGGAAGTCTCTCGCGTGCCATTGAAAATCGCTCTGCGTGCCAAGTTTGGCACCCCTCCCTAAGTTACCGACCCCCTGACTCAAACGATCTTGTCCCATTGAATTAAATAACACAAAATAAGCTTCAGTTTGCTGAAGGACCGCTCACAGTTTGCAATTGAAACAGCAATCGTTAGAGGTATTTGCAGTGAAATGCGCAGATTCGGAAATACGTCATCTCCATTTGAAACAACAAAACCAAGAAGATCCAAAGGAGTTTCCGGTAGAACTTCAGTCTGGGCACTGTGCAGCATTTAGCAGTCTCCGATTGCTGTGCACAATTCGTGACTATTGACGTCAGTGTCGTAGAAATTTTGCAATTTTGACAAAGTGTACTAACATTTGTCTCAGGAGTTTTGATGTCTAGTAAAAATCCAAATTTAGTAATTAGCTTTTTTAGACGTAAAAACCGTATTGATATCTCCTGAGTCTATCAATTACACTGTTCATAACACGTGCAATTTCTTCTTCTGCAGAAAGTCCTGCAACTCTTGCTAATTCTCCAGGCATCCTCCTTTGTCGTCTAATCCTTCTGTCAACCTCGATTCCCCAAGTTGTGCATCTTGTTTTTCCATTGTCTACCGCAACCTGGCTCAAATTATCACAAATGTTGACAAGTTCTTGCTCCAGCGATTCAAGATCAGATGCTTGCTGCTTCCTTGAAATTCATAGTGGGATCCTGCAATTGTTTCTGGACACGATCAATTTTCCCAAGTATGATGTTCCAGAAATGTAACAAAACTAGGAAGTTAAAGTTTAATATACCTGCCAGCAAAGTTTCTGCATCACTTCTGGTGTCAAGCGTCATAGTTGCATCTTCTGATAATTTTTCCAACAGCCCTACTAGTTCATCTAGTAATTCATAAATAGCTTTAACAGCTTCTGATCGTGCACTCCAGCGTGTTTCAGACTCCCTCTTCACATTCACTGTGAATGGCACAACTCTTTTTAATTCTTCCCAACGAGTTGTTGAATGAGAAAAAACAACAAAATATATACTTTCAACTGTTCCAAAAAATGTGATAACAACTGGATCCTGTTTAGCTGAGTGTAGCCTACTCATGCTAAGTATATTCGAGTCGAAATTATCCAACCTGTATAATTGTTAAAACCAGATGCCACTTTCAGTATAAGAATAATAATATTTGAACCCGAACTGATCTTTGTTAAAAAAAACGCCATCAGCAATCCTACATTGTGGATGTGTCATTTGTTGTATGAGTAGAAGGGCGCCCCTTAACGCTCAATGGGGGCGCCAAAATCATGCTTGTCAACTTATTTGTAATGAAGATATTTGTGGAGCTCCAAAATTCAATCTTGCAAACGTATTTGGGATACATTAGTTTACATCAAAATAAAATTTAATAATTAGTTTTAATACTCATTTTTGCGCCCCAGAACGTGGCGCCCGGGGACATATGTCCCCCCCCCTGCCCCTCCCTAGCTACGCCACTGGTGGCCACTGCATACCAGTGCCCCTACTACTAGCACAAATGACCAGCTGCCTTTACTTTGCCCCAACTAATGTCAGGTACCCATCAGAGCTGGGTAGACTCAGGGACACCCTCAGGACCCGAGAACAAATCCTAGCCTTCACCAGGATTCTAACTCAGGTCCACTTGGCCACAGAGCTCCAAGTAAAACAAAAATTTTAATTTGCTTTGCATTAGAATACCATCCCTTTACTATCAAACCAATACACAAAAATTTTAATTTGCTTTGCATTAGAATACCATCCCTTTACTATCAAACCAATACACAAAAATTTTAATTTGCTTTGCATTAGAATACCATCCCTTTACTATCAAACCAATACACAAAAATTTTAATTTGCTTTGCATTAGAATACCATCCCTTTACTATCAAACCAATACACAAAAATTTTAATTTGCTTTGCATTAGAATACCATCCCTTTACTATCAAACCAATACAGTCGAATCCGGTTATGTCTCCGGCCAATTTTGCAGCCAAAAAGCGTCGAGATAACCGATGATCGAGATAAACAAAAACCAATATGGCGGCAAAATTTTAACATGTTGCCGACTAACAGCAGATATTTACTAATATAAAATGAAAACCATAGACGATTCTCGGTACAAAGTTTTATTTGAGTTATCGAGATAACCAGCCTTAATAAATGAGAATGTACATGCACGTGTTTTTGGAAGTTTTCCTAACTAGATATAATAATTATAGGCCTACATTCAACAATTTATCGGCCAGCATCGAAGCCCGACAAGATAATAGGCATAGTCTAGCCTAAGTCTAGGCCTAGCTACTTTGCAATATTGAGTTTATTGAAATTTCCTTTTTTTGTTAGGTACGACCGTTGCTTGCAATTTTTTTACGAACAGTGTCAAGTGTCAAGTCTAGTATTTTTATTATCTAATGTCTAGTCTACAATTAAGTTTTTTAAAATCATCAACTGCTGTTTATTTACAAATAGGCCTAACACAGAGAACTCGAGAAATCGTTTTGTAACGCATAGGTCTACTTTGGTTCCAACCACAACGCTGGCTGACAAAGCGAAGAGAGAGGAGAGAGACTTGCGGAGTTTAAGTCGATAACTAACATTTTCAAAAGCTGGCGATTGGTCATGGGGATCGGGATAACCAACGTTAAGTGGCAAATTTGGCCCTCTTATGTGCTCTTTTGTGCTCGAGATATTAGGGTTCGGCGACATAAAAGAATCGACATAACCGATGAGAAAATGCTAAGACAAAGAGAGAATTTGGCGGTTCTACTAAAAAACTTCGACTTAATAGAGTTGGCGAGATAACCGAGGTCGAGATAAGTGGATTCGACTGTACATAAATATGTTTTTTTTGTAAATAACTTCCAAACGGAAGATTAACTGACAAAAAGTTTTATTTAAAGAAACTAATTATTCTATTACTTTGGGAAACAATATGAAATTTGCAAGATAATTATTTACTTGGAAGTAACTGTTGGGATACTCAGCTGACCATCACCCCCGGTTACCACATCATGCTTGGCATTAGGGTCACGACTCAACAAGTCCTTAATGTCATTATTGTAAACTTCTACAACAGAAACTTCCAAGGAGTGGCTTCCCACTGGCTTTTCTTCAATCAACCTTTAAAAAAAAACAACTTTTAATTTTAATAAGAAGCATATACAATGAAAATATTTTATAAACATAATGAATGAATGACTAAAAAGCATACAATTAGCCTTTAATGTATTAAGATTAATAATTACCATACAATTAGAGATGTATAAACTTTCATGAAATATACAATATACAATGCAGGTAATATAAAATTTAAAATGGACCAATAAATTAGAAATAATAACAAAAAACTTGTGTATCTGACTCGATAAGTTTAAGCTGACGATATGATTATCTGAAATTATTATGAAAGTTTAAATTCACCGAAAGAGCTCTCGTGTTGCCCTGGGTATAACTCCTTCATCAGGGTGTGGGTCATGGCTTGGGTTGTAGTCGTCGTTCCTATGACTGCCAAGCATTGTATGAGTCTTGCCACTTCCTGTCTGTCCATAAGCCATAATGCTGACATTGTAACTGATGGGGAGACACACAAAAACTACAACATGCCGATCATTTAAATAAAAGCAATGATGCATTACAAACAGTGATAAAATTAGCATTAAAATCTAAATATTCGGCAGAGGTGTTTTAGTAGTTAGCCTCTGAAAATTAATGTTCAATTATGGAGCAGGCTAAGCTGTTATACATGAGGTATTAGAATGGTGAGGGCTAGGATTTGTTCCCTGGTCTGATAGCAGTCCCTGAGTGTACCCAGTTTTTTATGGGTTTCTTACATTAGTTGGTGGTAACTAAAGTTTGCTGGGCATTCTGTGGCCATGGAAACTTGTGAGCGCTGCTTCAAAGGCCATATAAATAAATTTGTCTGAGGAGGATATTTTACTTATTAGAGTACATGGTGGACGACTGCTTGTCTGAGGGGGATATTTTACTTATTAGAGTACATGGTGGACGACTACTTGTCAGAGGGAGATATTTTACTTATTAGAGTACATGGTGGACGACTGCTTGTCTGAGGGGGATTTTTTACTTATTAGAGTACATGGTGGACGACTGCTTGTCTGAGGGGGATATTTTAATTATTAGAGTACATGGTGGACGACTGCTTGTCTGAGGGGGATATTTTACTTATTAGAGTACATGGTGGACGACTGCTTGTCTGAGGGGGATATTTTACTTATTAGAGTACATGGTGGACGACTGCCTTTCAAGTATTTTCTTACTTATTCCTTAACTTTTGTTTTCTGGTTATTTAGTCTCTCTTAGTCTTTATCGCTCCCCGTGGAGCATAAGGCAGCAACAAAGTTCCGCCAGGCCTCCCTATCCTGGGCGAGCCATCGGATTTCGTGCCATGTTTTATTTGTGGCCTTTGCTTCCTCGTCCATTGTCCTCCTCCACGTTCCCATTGGCCTTCCCCTTCATCGTTTTCCTGGTGGTGTCCATTTCAATGCGCTGCTTGGGAGCCTCATTTTGTCCATGCGGAGGATGTGACCCAGCCATCTCCATCTTCTTTTCATTATTTCATCGATAATGAAGCTTATTCCAGTTCTTGGGTGGACTTCGATGTTGGAGATGTGGTCCTGCCAGCTGATCCTTAGTATACGTCGGAGACATCTACCTTCAAACCCTCTAAGGCGGCCTTCAATTTTGGTATTGGTCTTCCAGGTCTCTGCAGCATAGAGAAGGACTGAGCGTACATTTGACTTGTATAGTTTCAGTTTTGTTCTTAGTTGCAGAGAGGATGACTTCCATATTTTCCCCAGTTTGTTGAAGGCCTGAGCTGCCATAGCTAGTCTGGTGGAGATTTCCATGTCTATGCTTCCATTAGCAGAGATGTAGCTGCCAAGGTATTTGAAGTTTTCAATCTCTTCCACCTCCACACCATTGGCACTTGTCTTCTTAGAGCTCTTTGTCTTAACTTTCATGATTTTTGTTTTCCCTGAGTTGATCTTTAAGCCAACACTTTTGGCTATTTGTTCTACTCTTGTTGTCTTCTCCTGGATATCTGGTTGAGAATGAGAGAGCAGAGCAATGTCATCTGCAAAATCGCAGTCTTCTAGATAGGAAGTTAGTCCCCATACTAGGCCTCGAGGTTTATCTGCAGTAGCTCTCCTCATGACCCAGTCCATTACTATTAAGAAGATAACAGGTGATATCACACATCCTTGTCGGACACCTGTTTTCACCTGGAACCATTCACTCTGTTGGTTTTCATGGCGTACACAGCACTGGTTTCCAGTATAGATGTTAATGACTTTGCCTGGGAATCCATATGATTCCAGAATTGTCCAAAGTGTTGGGTGGTGGATGCTATCGAAAGCCTTTTCAAAATCTATGTAGTTGATGTACAAAGAGGAGTTCCATTCCAATGACTGTTCCACTATGGTACGCAGGACAAAAATTTGATCATTGCATGATCTTCCAGCTCTGAAACCAGCTTGTTCTTCACGTAGGACTCTCTCTATTCCTGTTCTCATTCTCATCAGTAAGATTCTACAAAAGATTTTTCCTGTAACAGACAATAGGTTTATGCCTCTCCAATTCTCACAGAGGGTTAGGTCGCCTTTCTTGGGAACTTTGACAATAATCCCTCGTTTCCATGAGGTAGGTACATGTTCTTTGTCCCATATTTTATTAAAGAGTCCTATAAGTGTTCTTGCACACAGGGTTGGGCTGGACTTGAGCATGTCTGCCGTAACTCTATCCTCTCCTGGCGCCTTATTTCCTTTTGTCTGTTTAATGGCTTCTATTATTTCTTGTTCCATAATGGGCCCTTTAGACACTTCAATCTCAAAACCCGTGTCTGTGATGACAGCCTCTGTTTCTGGGTCCGGTCTATTCAGGATATCTTCAAAATGTTCTGCCCACCTCTGGAGCTGGTCTTTCTCTGTCGTCAGATTATTTCCATTTTTATCTTTAACAGTCGTCGATTTGCTCCTTAGACCTCCCATAAGGGACTTAATAATTTTGTAGACTGTTTGGTTGTCGCCTTTATCAGCTGCTACTTGTGCCTCTAGTGCCATGTTGTCTATATAATCTCTTTTGTCTTGTCTTGCACTTCGCTTTACTCTAATGTTGAGTCTTTTGTAATCCTGTCTAGCTTCTGAAGTTCTTTCTCCATTTTTGGTGAGCATTTTTCGCTTTGCCTCTTTTTTAGTCTACTGCTAGAAAATTGTCTATTTAATTACAGTGTTTTCAAAACTAATTTCCATATGAAGTTATCTAGTTTATTCTTAATAGTAATAATCCCTACCAACACAAGTGCGGGCAGACTTACCCATCAAGTAATGAAGTAAGCATCGGCTGAACTTCATCAAATATAGCAGACTTACCCATCAAGTAATGAAGCAAGCATCGGCTGAACCTCATCAAATATAGCAGACTTACCCATCAAGTAATGAAGTAAGCATCGGCTGAACTTCATCAAATATAGCAGACTTACCCATCAAGTAATGAAGTAAGCATTGGCTGAACCTCATCAAATATAGCAGACTTACCCATCAAGTAATGAAGTAAGCATCGGCTGAACATTATCAAATAATAGCAGACTTACCCATCAAGTAATGAACTAAGCATCGGCTGAACTTCATCAAATATAGCAGACTTACCCATCAAGTAATGAAGTAAGCATTGGCTGAACCTCATCAAATATAGCAGACTTACCCATCAAGTAATGAAGTAAGCATCGGCTGAACCTCATCAAATATAGATTCCTGCTTCTCAGTGGAATTATACACTCTGAAGAATATAAATATTTAAGTAAAAAAATAAAACAAGATAGCTTTTAAGCCCAATACATCAGCTAATGTAATCTTACCTCCTGATTTAGATACTTAGATAGTAACTTAGCTTACACTTTAGTATCCACGGGTCAGAAGGCCTAGGCTTACAACCTTATTTAATGTCACTTTCATTTACGGTATATCTTTAGTGGGTCAATAAGTCATATGGTAGCTTATTAAATATTATTTTTTTATTGACCATAATAATTCAGTAAACTTTAAATAAAAAGGAGCAAGAAAACAAAAGTTAGTGTAAGGAAATTCAATTCTTTTGTTTTACTTTAAATTAAAGTAGTTAATATAGTGAGGAAAAATATATGAAGTCACTTTTATTTTAGAAAAAAAAGGAGATATCCCCACTGTCTTAAACAATATGTTTTTATCTTTATGCTGATCTTTAGCTCAAACTTCAAAAAGTACTCTACATTCTAATATATTTGATAGAAAATATGACACACTTATCAAAAGATGCTAAATTGCAACATAAAAAGTTAATTTTTGTAAAATCAGTTTCTGGTGATATAACTCCTTTTGCAAATAGACAAAAGAAATATAATTAAGTTGGAATAAATCTAAATAAGTCAAATTTATATTTTATAAAATGGTGTGCATTATGTCAAATTTACCTTTCATATTCAAAAACTTTATTGTGCTTATTTGTACGGACACATATATTTTCCTGTAGATAAAATTAAAAATTATAAATCTGTATAAAGTCCTTGTTTATTTATAACTTGAAAAAAAAGCTACTATATCCGTGGTGGAAACTCCGCAGGAGAGAACAGGCTACGATAGCCCAGTTCAGTACAGGTGACTGCCCCATTGGCACCATTTTGATTCGCGGGGTAGACATTGCTTTGAAGCAGAAGAGACGGGCAAGCATTAGCTTTTAGACTGCCCTGCCTTGCAGGAGGAAAGAGTGGATGGGAACGGTCAACTGTTTGCACCGAACCTATATGGTGATTTAGCTGTACTACGTAGTTCAAGTGTGTTTGTCCTCCGAACCCTAGGAGATTAGTCTCGGTTCGTATCACTCAAGTGAAGTGAGGTTAAAAGTCTGTATTGCAATATAGTTTATATTAGTCTATAAAACAGAAACAATTAATTTGTTTCATTTATCATTGACAAGAAATTATTTCCAATGTGTTAATCCTAAGAGGAGTTTGAACAAGGGAAATTAACTGAAATGCTAGCAGGCATACTTACATCATCAACATAGTGCACAACTACTTCTGACCTTGAACCTGGTCTTTAAAATAACCAATAGAAAAAGATCAATGATCAAAATAGGGATAGAGTAGAATATAAAGGTGGACTTTTTATCACAGAAAGGATTGAAGTAAATCACAAGCTAAAATGTATTTACCAATCAACGAATCTATGTCATTTTACCACAGAAAGCTATGTTTCATGTTTTGCTCAATTGTATCTTTAAGCCAAGTATACACATCTGACCAATTAGATTTATAGGGCCTGTGAAGAAGAGTTCACAAGTTTCCAATGCCAGGACATACTAGGGGATTGTGTGAGCAACACAATGCCCAGCCACATCTACTTTTCCCCAACTAATGTTAGGCAGCTGGGTAGACTCTGGGATATTCTCTAAAACCAAGAAAACTCTGGCCGGCACCAAGATTCAAACCTTTGGCATTCCGAATGCACTTCTGCTAGACCAGCTTCAGAGCGTAAGATTAAAGATGTTTTCTTTAAAAAAATTTCATTAAAATCTCCAATACCCTCCAAAGATAAAATGAAAACTTACTTTCCTAGTGAAGTTATATCTTCGTTCTCTGCATCAAACTCCATAAGTGGACGTAATCTTCCATGCACCCTAATATTACCCCTGAGTTCCTGTTGAATGTAATACAATGACATTTTTATTCGTTTAAATCTTTAGTAGGAGTTCAAAAATTGAAAATGAACCATAACTTTGCTCGCATGTAAAGTGGCCAAGTCTTACCATCAATGTGTTATGAAGCTCTTGGCGTCTCTTTTTCTCGAGAGAATGTCGTTCTGTGATTTCTGTGAGGCTTCTCTTTAACTGTGACAACTCAGCTGATAATGCTGCGATGAAAGAAAGTTGAAAGTAAATTTAGTTAGCTTAGGTTTATTTTCTGTATAAATCAAAGAATGACTAAGTAATTTTTTTTATCCGGACAAATGTATATCTTAGTTTTGGGGGGAAGAAATTCCGGATATCCCTCGAGATTTGGACAAATTATTTTAAATAATTAAAACATTATACATGACTTAAATGTACATAATGAGGCTAAATCCATTATATATGAAAAAAAAATTATAATCTTGCTGACAAAAGAAATATTTTTTCTAAATACCTGTAATGTCACTTGACCTAGATTCAAAGGCAGCAGTTTGATGTTGAAAGACTGTACAGGCATGATTAAAATACTGTGCAAACTGTTTTGGCATTTCTTGCACAAATGATTTTAACTTGGTCAGCTCCTGCCTGAGACTCTTATGTTATGAGTAAAAATATCAAAATGAGCTAATTATGGGCTACTAGCTCATAATGTTGGAAAAACATAAGATAAAAATAAAGGCCATCTAATTCAAGAGAAAAAAATATCATTAATTCAAAACAATAAACCATATACTACAAATGAACTATTTTAAATTAAAATGAAGCAAACAAAGTTTTTCAATACCTGTGCATCTTTTCTAAGCTTATTTGTTTTATCAATAACATGAGTTTTAAACCTGTCACTAATCTCAAGATCTGTATAGAACTCTGATGTTTCTTTCCTAGCAATGGTTACTTCCCCTCGTAGCTGTGCAAGTTTTAAATGCAGCATTGCATTCTCTGTTTGAAGCATTGTTATTCTTTCATCTTTTCTCTAAGGAAGAGAAGTATATAGTGAAACACATTTTTGTAAACAAAAGTCTAACGGCATCCTTTTATAAAACTTAAAAATTGTCACTATCAAATAAAAAATGCTATTTTTTCTTATAGGCCTACATTATAACTTTTAAATGTAATAGATCTGTTCTTTTTTAATACACAAAAAATTAATATCAAGACTCATAAGAAAAATTTGTAACAACCATCTGGCATGCTGTTACTATTACCGCTATGGAACAATTGCATTTTTTAATTGCCTCATTACATATTGTCACAAAACTATGACAGGATTAAAGCTGTGTAATACCAATTGTTCCAAAAGCCATTGAAACATGGAGGGTAATTTAGATGATCACACATAGATTTAATGCATCTGTACAATTTCATCAAGGGCACCTAAGGAAGATACTGGGCAAAGGTTACTCCCACCCAAAATGAGATAGTTTTCAAACGGAGTAACATACCAACAATGGCAGACCTGATTTAAAAAATGGCCTTTGATCTGATACTGCTTTGATAGACATTATGTTCATTTTGATACAAAATTAAAAACAGAACTGTTTGAATAAATTATGTACCTACTTATCTTGAAATATCCAATGTGTTATCTTTTTCATATATTTTAAAAATTCTTACCCATTTTGGACACGATGTTTCAAAGAAAATAAACATGCCAAGAGGCTATTGAACTAGGAGAAAATTATCTCCACCTCAACCTTTTGTTACTACCCCTGAAAAATTGGGATGTTCCAGGCAGGCCCTCTAGTCTAGTGGTCGGCAACCTTTTGCTAATTGTGTGCCAAACTAGGATTTCTTTTATCGCTTTTTTGGACCTCCGCGAGCTCGCTGACCGTTTTTAAGCTCGCCATAGAAGAGCCTCTTTGGAAGACGGCAGTCAGGCATGCGTATAACATGCCCAGCCCAGCGAAGTTGAGACTGCATCAGACTTGTGTGGATGCTTGGGAGTCCTGCCCTGGCGAGTACCTCAAAGTCTGGAATTTTGTCCTGCCATTTGATATTTAGGATTTTTCTCAGGCTTTTTGTGTGGAAGTGATTTAGGAGCTTAGCATGTCGTTGATAAACAGTCCAAGTCTCACATGCATATAGTAAAGTAGGGAGCACAACTGCTCTGTAGACTTTTATTTCGGTTTGGGTGCTAATGCCCCTTCTGTTCCAAACCTCAAGGCATCACTCAAAGCGTTCTCCATTAAAGAGGACTCCTGGGAGGTGACAGCCAAAGACCGTGCCTCATGGCACTCAGCGGTCCATGAAGGAGCAGCTCTTTGCGAAGAGCAAAAACAGAGAGCAGCTGAGTCCAAGAGACAAGCCAGGAAAGATCGTGCCCTAGAGCCCATTGTCGACGCTCTGACCTTCCCCTGTACGGTTTGCAGTCGCACCTTCCGCGCAAGGATAGGCCTCTTTAGCCACATGAAAACCCACCGCACAGCCACACCCCATACTTCATAGGACGACAAAAATGGTCATCGTCGATCACGACGGACGAACAACAACAACAACAGGATTTCTTAATCATTCAATGTGCCAACAGTCTAAAAGACAACCTGCTCTATTACTCTATGTCTATTAAACTTGTTTTATTATTTTTTATCAGACAATTATTTTAACTCACTAGTACACTAGCAAGACAATTTATAAGGCCAAAAGTGGCCAAAACCAAAGGAAATCTATAGAGAAAATCATTAAAGAGTTTTATATTTAATGAAAAAAAAAACGTGTTTTGTGATTATCATCCTTTTTATTTGCATTTATACCAAATACAAAATTTTATTACCATACTTTCACATTTATAGGGTCAGGGAATTCCATTCGGAGTCTTTTAACTTTTAACCTTTTAACTTCTTTTAACTTACGAAAATGCTTAGGGCTTCGGCTTAGGCCTATTCAGGCCTATTCTTAATCGAAGTGGCTATTCGGACCCGGTAGACTTAGTGATAAATATTAGTATCGGTTAGTTTATATAGGTTAGGGATGGATTTGTAGTATTTTTGGTAATAGTTAGTATCGGTTAGGTTATAAAGGATAGGAATAGATTTGGTGTTTTCTGTACTACTTCTTATAATATATATGGTAAAACAAACATTTTTTGTGTTTGTTTCCCTCTTTTTTTATGTTTTCTATGAGTTTTAAGGAATTCTGACTGAAGCCGGGTCCGAATAGCCATTTCATGCTAAAGGGACCCGGGTCCGAATAGCGGCAGCCATTCTTAATCTTAATTATCAAATTTGAAAACGTAAGAACCAACCCTTGCTTGAACTTCTAGTTCACGTGATTTGTTTGCTAAAAATTTCGTTTTGTCAAGTCCAAGAGGCATTCTCTGCCAGTATGAAGGAAAATGTGCATTAATGTTTTATGTCAGAATACATTTTCAGAGTAGGACTTTATCTAATTGTTTATCAAATCCGCCATATTAATCAACAGCAACAGGAACGACAACTCTAAACAAGTTCTAGATGAACTTTAACGTTGCCACTCTAGATATTTTTAGGATAAACCGGCCCATTAAGAGTCTAGTTATTTATATATTTTTAGGAAGTATTTTACTATTTCTTTTTTTTTCTGTAAGCTGCACATGAACAATTATTGTAAACGTTTGATTTCCGAACAAACCTTTAAAAATAGATGTTGGGCATGAAAAACATACTAATACGTGTACAGGCCTACCTTTCTAAACATTTTGTTTGTTTAAATTTAAAAAACCTTTAGTTTGTTATTAGAAAAGCGCGTTCTATATTGTCAGGCCTGAATAGTCTAAGGAGGCCTACGTTACACTATATTGGTATTGGCTAAATTTTAGTCGTCGAATGTTTTCCACGAGAAATTTATTCGCTCTGCTGGCTGTTTCTTTGGCAATTAGATTTGATTTTGACTGATTATTTTTTAAAATTTAAATATATTTTTTTTTCAAATTTAAAATAGGCTATGTTATGTAGTTATGTTATATTATAGACGATCCTTCTATAAAGAAGATTATTGCGTGTCCTACGCGCTCATCCGTGAGCTCAACTTCTAGGCCTACTTCTAGTTGTTTAATCGACCGCCGTTTAAAAAAAAGCGTTAAATGGAATAAGAGCATCGCTTAATTAAGACTAAATTGCGAGATAAAAAAAAAATCTAAGGAATTTTCCCCACAAAGACAATTGCACAAAAATACTAGATAACATTATTTTGTGTGATTATTGGTTATGAGTTAATTCCCCTCACCCAATCAGTGATACCGCTCTAAAATATCAGAAAAGCCAAGTTGAGCTCCTAAAAAAAAAGCCCAGAAAAGCCAAGTTATAATAAAAATGGTCTCGTTGACCTATTTCCCCCCCCCCCTTATTTTTTTTCAACTTCGCCCATGTGCACATCTCCGCCTTCAACCCCCCCCCCCCCCTTCCTTTTTTGACCCCAAAACTAAAAACTTAAACTGTAATGGTTTATGAAAAAAAAAAAATTTTTGTTCTTTCGAAATTTAAGTTATAATAAAATCAATGATCTGTTAACGTTTCAATTTTTGATGATTTAAAAAATAGTTTTCGAAATCATGCACAAGTGCTGCAAAAGCCTGATTTATAATTGCCCCCTACCACAAACAGTGCACTATTTTTCCGATGCAAAATGTTGCCCCCCACCCCTTTATACTAGTATTTGCCTACCCTTTGCCCCTTCATTTTACTTATTTACACTATTTGTCTCTCCTCCCTCCTCGCATTGTTTTTTGTCTCAACCTCTTCCAGTTAATAAACTACATATAGTTATATGATGTGGAATATTTCTTCTATACACTCGCAATAAGCGTCTGTAGTGGGTGTTTACTATGATGTCTGATATTATCTTGTGTTGTCAATTGTGAGGTTGCCACCTTATACATTCACTCAATTTCCAGCCACCTCTGCACTGTTTTTATACAAATTAACCAAGCCGTCACCGTCACACAGTGACAATATGAGTCTAGCCAAATCTGCTGTAGCAGTAAAGATCTTATCTTATACATTACAGACGCTCCGTCTATAAAAAAGATTCTTGCGTCCTACGCTCATCCGTGGTCCGAGTCTAGTCTTGCAATTTTTATTAATGTTTTAAATGATGTTAAGTTACTGGTTTTCTGGTTTGTTCAGGCAACCCATTCCATGCCCGAATGCCACTCAGGAAAAAAATAGTACTTATATGTGGCCTATTTGTTCTCGCATAAGGGACAAGGAAAGTGTTTTTGTCTTTATGTTTATCTGAGCGGATGACATAGACTATGCATTTATACTTTTAATCGCTTCCCAAAATACATTTCGGACACTAAAATACATAAAATAATGCTAATATTTTCTTAATAGAAAAAGCCAAGTTAAAAAGCCAAGGTCCGTGAAAAAAAAGCCAGTATCCCAAGTTGGGATCGAAAAATCCAAGATCTTGGAAAAAAAGCCAAGGAGTGGTTTCACTGCACCCAATATCGCTACCCTCTCCTACCACCACCCCGCCCCCCCCCCCCAAATAAAGACAACAACACAAACACCTTTTACCCTCTCCCCCCCCCCCCCTTTTTTCTTACCCATTTATTCAAAAAAAAGGAAAGAACAGACATTTTGGTCTAGCGATTTAAAAACAATGGAGATTTGATATCATATTAAAACTTAAAATGTAATTTTAATGAAAATAAATTGATTTTTTTTACAATGGCTTCAAAAGTGTGATTAGGGAAAACAAGGTGGAAGGGGGAATCACTCCTTAAATTTGTAAAACTTTTAAATTCTTTTTCTAGAACTCCAGACTGTTGCCAACTCCGAATGCTGCAAATTAAAAACAAACACATAAGAAAACTCGTCAACGATAATTTTCGCTGTTTCCGATCATGGTGCACATCAGTGGCGTACGGAGGGCTGGTGTCACCCGGTGCGGTAAACTTTGGGTGTCACCCCCCCCCCCCCCTCACCACTTTCACCATAGTTTTCATCTCCTTAAAACAAGCCTACAGATCCAATATGACAGTAACAATATTAATTTAAAATTAGAAAGTAAAAGCAATAAACAACTGAAACAACCGTAAAAGTAGGCCTACTTTATTTAAATTTTTCCTTTCCTGCTCTTCAAAAATGCAAACTTGTCAATCACCTCATCAAAATCTATATCATTCACAGTATCCATTTCAATCGATAACATAGCAAGATCAGAAAGTTTTGATAGTCCCATGGCGGAGCGTAAATAGATTTTTATAAGCTTTATTTTTGAAAAGCTCCGTTCACATGAAGCCACAGACACACATACCGATAGAAATAATGGAAGGCCTAGCGAGAGTGTTGGAAGAGATTCTATCTATGAAGTCCCATCTAGCTATGAATTTCAAAATATATAATACTGACCAGTCCATGGCTTTTTTGAGGTCAATATCAGCTGCTTTTAGGTGTCGTCTAAGCCGTGGTATTTTTTTTAAGAGCTCATCTTCGGATAGCTCATCGTAGAAAGAGGTTGATTTGGGAACGGACACTAATAACTCTTCTTCACTTGATGACAGTAGAATCTTGGGCTGAACAGCCTCAAACATACCTGCAACTTCTTTAACGCTGATGATCTGATCTGGAGTTCAGAATGAAAGCGATCTATACACTCTAGCATCTCCCTAATGCTTTCTTCTCGCATAGAAATTCCAGCATCTCTTAATTTTTCCCCTGCCATTCTCTTTTTGAATCTTAATCTTCTCTCTACCGAAATCCTATGTTGGTCTGATTTTATAAGTGTTTTTTTAATAGCATTGAGCATGCTCAACTAATTGACTCCGCTTTTCGTACAAAAACAATCTTAAGGCGTCTTACTTCGTCACCACTTTATCAAGAGTTAAGTCTTTAGTCAGCAGGTACTGCTATTGTAAGATGAACTTCTTCAAGTATATTAGCCCGAAGGTTAAAGCAGCAGTTAAACGTGAAAAGTTCTTGTGCTGTACCTCGTGTCCAAATGTTCACGAGGATCACATAAAACTTCCATCGCCGTAATACATAGATCAAACTTATCGTTCACTGGTTAACAGCAGCATGATGAGCGCTCCAACGTGTTGTAGATAAACTTTTCAACGACACCCCAGTGTGTTCAATTAAAACATCCCATCGATGAGTGGAAGCAGCAAAGAAGGAAAACATCCACTCAGGGGTACTAAAAAATGTTATACATGAAGCATTTTTGTCAAAAGAGTGTTGACCACACAAGTTAAGGGAATGGCCCACACATCCATTAAAAATAGATTTCTTGTTCTTTCTTTTCTAAATGGCTTGAACACTGGCATAGATTCTAGACATTGTGGCAGCATTGTCGTAACCTTGAGCTCTACACATCATTATATTAAGTCCCGTGACTTTTTAGAGTTTTAAGAATGTCAGAACTGAGGTCGTCAGCTTTTTTTTCCCATTAGAGGAAAAAATCCAAGTTACACCTTTTTCACTTCAACTTTCCCACTGTGGATTTTTCACATATCTGATCACTTCAGACATTTGGTCAGTGTGTGATATATCAAGTGTTCTGTCAGACATAATTCCAAAATACCTTGCGGCCAATCTATCCATAACAAGATTTTTCTTTGCATGGTTGGCCAGTACACTGTACATTTATAAATTAATTTTGAATTTTTGGTTAAAGATAAGATCCAGATGCTTTCCATGTACATGTACTTATCTTTAGTCTTATTAGATGCTCTTTAAGCACTGGGTCAGATTTGGAAAGCATCTGAACCATCTCAAGAAAGTTTCCTTTATTCAACGAGGATTCATCTTCGTTGTGGCCACGAAATGCCACATTTTGCTTCACAAGAAACAATGTAATATCTAGCAATCTATGTAGGATACCCCTCCACTTTTTCTTCTCCCTATCCATTAAAGCAATACTTTCGGCATCAATTGTTTTATGTAGTGGTAAGTCCTACTGCCAATTTTCCTTTTTTCAATGCAACATAGGTGCCCTTCAGATGTCTCATGATAATGTAGTTTTGGACTCTGTTTCCACCACTTATCAAACCCAGTAACAAATGTAGATGTTGTTTCGGTAACATCAACAGCAAACAACTGCAGCAAAAACAGTATAATTTCTCACTGACAAGTGCGTAAACCATCCATGAACGCACTATTTTATCGCCATTGGCTATTGCCTTGTAGAACCATTGTTTTGTTAGCAGGTGCTTCTTGTCTTGTCTGCGTGCTGTATGGTGATGACACACCGTGCAGCTAGTCATTTTCATTTATTTGATTATGATCTGTCATCCCGTTCTGTTATCGGACTAGACCAACAGTGCGTGCTATGTAAAATTATCATTTTTTTTAATATTGTTTTTTTCATTCGGATGTCACCCCCTGAGAGGGTGCTTAACCTGCTGGTTAGGGACTGTTGAGTTTGTTTATTCATTTATTGATGACCTCAACATTTTAGAGCACATTGGCAGTGCACTGTGTGTGGGCAGATATACAAGCTTATATTCCATGGCAAGTAATATTTCACAATGACAATGCACTGTGAGTGGACAGATATACAAGCTTATATTCCATGGCAAGTAATATTTCACAATGACAATGCACTGTGAGTGGACAGATATACAAGCTTATATTCCATGGCAAGTAATATTTCACAATGACAATGCACTGTGAGTGGACAGATATACAAGTTTATATTCCATGGCAAGTAATATTTCACAATGAAAATGCACTGTGTGTGGGCAGATATACAAGTTTATATTCCATGGCAAGTAATATTTCACAATGACAGTGCACTATGTGTGGCAAGAAATACAAGTTTTTATATTCCATGGCAAGCCATATCTCACAATGAATGTTACAGGTCTGAAGTTACATATAGTATCGTTGAATGGTATTGAATCCAACACTTCTTGTCTCATTTAAACTTGACTCTACACCTCTAATAAACATAACGAAATCTACGGTGTTTGACTGATCTATGCATTCAAGGAGAGAACAACTTCACAATTTTCTAAGTAGTTTCAAAAAGTTATTTCTTAGCATTAGATCTAGACTAGCTGTTAAATCTGGAATCCAGTTGGCAACTGTATTGGGTGACAACCTTATTATTTGAAACAGTTTATTTTTTTGTGAACAATTTTTTTTATTAACCTGACTAATTAGAATCTACATTTAAAATTGTACTTAATTACAAAGGCGTATTCTGCGATAACGTTAGGATTAGCAAAGGGATCGTTTTTTCACGTTCACATCAGCTAGTAAATTAAGTTTTCATCAATAAAAAAAAAGGAGAAATGTAAAACTTTGTTTTTTAGTAAATTAAAATGAGAGTGACGGTGCAACCATCGACTATAATAAGATGGACCGCTTGCTCTATTTTTATAGCTTATATCAACTTTTTTTCCGTGCGCAACCAATAAGGCTGTCTTAAATTACTTCTACGCTCCTCGTTGTTTCTTAAATGTTTCCGCTTTATACAACTTTCGATTTTAATTTTAATTTTTCATTGAGAAAATCGAAGCGATTTCAATAAAACGGAAGTGCAAAGGAAACAACGAATCAGAAATTGAGAAAATCAGTGTTTCGAGTCATCATATATCAGAAATACTAAAGCAAGCGGTCCATGTAGCCTATAGCCTATTATAGTATATGAATTTACAATCAATATTCGGAATTTGAAAAAAAAAAAAACAACTATAATTATCCTCTTTGACAAACGAGTGTTTGCAAGGAATATAATGTCAAGGAATTGTTTTGTGCTAATCAAACAGGGTTTACAAATATTTCTTCAGATAAAAAGATGAATAAATCGTAAGACACAGTTATGAATGATTTCCTTCCGAAATCCGGTTTTCGTTTAACATCCCTACTTCACACAGATTGATTCATAACAGTTTAACTAAATGAAATGTATCAATAAGCAGAGTAATAGATGCAGCAATAGCGTAGCATTATGAATTTTGAAAGTTAAAATAGATATTCGGCTGCTGACCGAAAGTCAATATCAGTTTCGGTCGAAACCGTAAACAAACCGAAAAAAAACATTTTGGCTTCGGCCGAAACCGAAAAAAAGCCGAAAAAGGGGTTTTGCCTATTTTCGGCGCCGAAAACGAAGCCGAAACCGAATATCGGTCGGTTTCTAGACTGTATTAAGGTGCAGATACAATTTTTATAAGCTACAATCAAAAAAAGCTATAAGCTTAAATCTAATAATAAAAATTGTTTATTTTTTTACTGAAGACTTTTAGGAATGTAATTTAAAATAAATATTGTAATCTGGTAAAACAAGAAAACCGTAAAAACGAAGTTTTTATTATACTCCCTTTATTTGCAAACTAAGTTTACCATCATGTAATTAAATAATTGATTGACTACTGGAAATGAAACGTACAGAAAAAATATCTGTGTCGCAGATCTCAAAAATATCTCCTTACTCCGTATGAATTGTTCTAAAAATAATCGTAGCGCTATAATTTTTTTTTCTAGCTTTGCGCCGAAAAAGTATAAAAAGTTGCACAGGCAATTTTAACGCGAAATCAAAATATTTCTTATACTTTCCTTTTAAGCAATGAATATTGTCATAAGTGTAGTATTATTAAGTTGTTTTAACTGAAAATTTGATAGGATGTATTGTTAGGCGCCACAAATTTGCTGTCCAAATTTCAGCTCGATCGGACCACGGGAAGTGGTCGAAAAATCGAAGCCAATTTTTGCACCACGATTGACGATTGCAGACATTGCAACTTAAAATAAAGGGAGTAACAAGAAAACCATAAAAACACAGTTTTTATCATACTCCCTTTATTTGCAAACTAAATTTACCATCATGTAATTAAATAATTGATTGACTACTGCAAATGAAACGTACAGAAAAAATATCTGTGTCGCAAATCTAAAAAATATCTCCTTACTCCGTATGAATTGTTCTAAAAATAATCGTAGCGCATAATTTTTTTTTTCTCTACCTTTGCGCCGAAAAAGTATAAAAAGTTTCACAGGCATTTTTAACGCGAAATCAAAATATTTCTTATACTTTCCTTTTAAGAAATGAATATTGTCATAAGTGTAGTATTATTAAGTTGTTTTAACTGAAAATTTGATAGGATGTATTGTTAGGCGCCACAAATTTGCTGTCCAAATTTCAGCTCGATCGGACCACGGGAAGTGGTCGAAAAATCGAAGCCAATTTTTGCACCACGATTGACGATTGCAGACATTGCAACTTAAAATAAAGGGAGTAACAAGAAAACCATAAAAACACAGTTTTTATCATACTCCCTTTATTTGCAAACTAAATTTACCATCATGTAATTAAATAATTGATTGACTACTGCAAATGAAACGTACAGAAAAAATATCTGTGTCGCAAATCTAAAAAATATCTCCTTACTTCGTATGAATTGTTCTAAAAATAATCGTAGCGCATAATTTTTTTTTTCTCTACCTTTGCGCCGAAAAAGTATAAAAAGTTTCACAGGCATTTTTAACGCGAAATCAAAATATTTCTTATACTTTCCTTTTAAGAAATGAATATTGTCATAAGTGTAGTATTATTAAGTCGTTTTAACTGAAAATTTGATAGGATGTATTGTTAGTCGGGGCAAGTCTGCTGTCCAAATTTCAGCTCGATCGGACCACGGGAAGTGGTCGAAAAATCGAAGCAAAGTTTTGCACCACGCACGATTGACGGACGATTGCAGACATTGCAACTTAAAATAAAGGGAGTAAAAAAAGTATTTATATTTAACAAAAATCTAAATTACACGTAGATTTACAATGTCTTTTGTTTTTAAAAGTAATATTAATTGAAAAAGAAAATGAAGAAAAAAAAGGTATAGAATAACTGGAGAATCGAACCCTGGTCGATACACAAAACTCACGTGTTTTCAAATTGACCAATGGGGATCGGTTTACCCACAAACAGGGACTTATATATATATAGATCAGATAATAATTTATTAACGATGAAAAGAAAAAAGGTTTTTGGGGAGGTGGGGTTAATACTAAGTCTTATACTTAAATGTAGTTCTTGTACCGAATTTGCCGCGCCATTGTACGCCGCGGAATTGAAAAAAGAGTGCTTAGGAATCTACGATTTCTAAACGCGGTATTGATAGTGGGCCCTCCTGATAGCGCGATCAAAGCAGACAGGGTGATACAGTAGGCCTATTATTGCGTAAGTCAAGGCTGCAAACAAAACTTGGAAAGCAGGAGAGCTTGATAGGCGGAGACAGTAAACAGATACCTTATTATCTGCCCCACTGATCTATAAAAAGAATGGATTGCGCCTTCTTAATAAATTGGTTTGAGCAAAGTGAAGAAAAGCACTGATCTATAGAAAAAAGGAAAAACTAAAAAATGTCCACTGCACTTATCGATGCAAACAAAATTGTGTCTAAATCTTGCTGTGCCACTGATTTATAAATAGATCAGAACGGAATCTATGTTGCTGCCATTTTACACAATATGCAAATGGATTGTTGCTGTCAAGCTTCTGGCTTCTTATTAATAATATAAAACTAACAATAATACGATCAAAAGAAAACAAATACCAAACAATAAAAAAAGTTAATTATAAAAAAGTAGACAGCAATATTTCGCAGTAAGGAAAAACCCGGTCCCGAACACACACTAAATTTGAAAGCATTTCAAAGGGAGATCATTTGGAAACTGCGCCCATTGTATAACCTTAACATACGGTGATTAGTAATAGGTCTAAGTTTATTTAAAAAAATAAATTAACGAATTAAGCAATATTGTTAAAAAAAACAAAACTTTATTTTGGAGGACGTTTCCAATTTATACATTTAACTTTTAACCCGATTAGTCAAACGGCTTAGGAGAATATAGAGCAGAAACAAACATCTATATAAATAAACAAACTCACGGTAATTATATATATTGATGATCAGTAACAGTAGAAACAAAATGGCGGAAATTTCCTCAAGAATGTTACTTCCGAGCCTACTCCATTCTTAATGTTACTTCCGAGCCTAATCCATTCTTTTTAGAGATCAGTGATCTGCCCCCAAGGAACCAAAAGGAGAAACGGTGATGATGTTTTGTTTCATTTGTGTGTGTGTGTGTAAAATCATAGCTAATTAGACAATGAAGACAGTGAATTTAAAAGTCTCTTTAAAACCGGACGAACCTCCCGGTTCAAAAGTATAGGGCCAAACGTGAAAGAGTTGGGTCCAAGATCTTTTAGGAACAAGTCGCACGTTAAGTATCCTGTAGAAACATGTACTACACGATTTCTCACCCCCCCCCCTTTTCCCATCCGGCAGTGGTGTAGCTAGAGGAGGGGGGTCCAGTGGCGTAGCTAGGGTCATCTGCGCCCGGGGACATGACACAAAGTCTGCGCCCCTTTTCGGACCGACAGAGTCTGGGGGTTCATTGAGCCCCCAAGAAAATTTTGAAATTTTACTGTTTAGGCTATATGGTTTATTTTCGAAGCATCTGGTATTTTAATGAAATAGAATGCCATTGTAAACAATTTATTTGAAGAAAAAAAATTCTACTAATTATACATGACTGGAATAGACATAGTCTACAACAAATTGATCCTCCTTGATTTGACTGTCGCAAACTCGTCAATCACGTTGTCAAAATTAATATTCTCAAATGTTTCTCTTTGGACTATAAGGAGTGCAAGATCACCCAGACCAGGGGTCGGCAAGGTTTTGCTAATTGTGCCAAACTAGGATTTCTAAACCGTTCAGCGTGCCAACAGCCAACAAAAGTCAACCTGCTTTATTATACTTTTTAATATTTTTTTATGAGACAATTTAACTCCGTAGCAAGACCAAGACCAAAAGCAAAGAAAAGTTATGGAAAAAAAACGGTAAAGCGTTTTATATTTAATAACAATAATTAACGCTTTTGTGATTATCAACCTTTTATTTGCATTTAAACCAAAAAAATAATATTACCAAACTTTCACATTTTTGGTAATGATTTTGTAAACATTATCAATTGGTTGTCCAGATAATGGTCTAGCAACTGATAACATTGATGGTAGTTTATTCTCAGTTTAACGGAGATTGTCTTTAATTTGCTTTATGCAAGATATAATATTATCTGCATTATAGTAGAGCGGAATTCATATGTAGTAATCATACAAACTGGGTAGTTAATGTAATGTTTAAAAAATGTGCATGAAATGTTTTAGTCATATAGATCTAATATTTATAAAATTTTCAACTACATTTTACAATTTGATCATTATAACGTTATAAATTGTAGGCCATTTAGTCTATTATAAAAGAAAAAAAAGAAACACAATATTTTATTCAAATATAGTTTCTATTTTTGATTTAAAATTGATGCCAAACAAATTATGTTTTGCAATATAACTAATATTACTGACTAATTATTATTTTTTTTATAAATCCAGCATTTTGGTATTCATTGGAATATTTAATTATTAGAGGTATACAATTGATTTACGTTAAACAGTTGTAAATAAACATTTCCTGCATTTATTGTTTGTCCATTTAACCCACTTGTTTTAATCGTCCTTGTAAATGCGTTCAACTAACTGAAATGTGTCGCATTGTCATTCAGAAACATCGTCTTCAACAGTCAGTTTTCCTCATTAAGAACTAGAAAATGTTAGTTTTTTTCATAAATAAAAAACATCTTTTTTCATCAATAAAAAAAACCACCTCTTGGAAGTATCTCGCGTGCCATTGAAAATCGCACTGCGTGCCAATTTTGTCACGCGTGCCCTAGGTTGCCGACCCCTGTCCGATCTTATCCGATTGAATTAAATAAGACAAAATAAGTTTGCTGAAGGACCGCTCACAGCTTGCAAATGAAACAGCAATTATTTGCAGTGAAATGCGCAGATTCGGAAATACGTCATCTCCATATGAAACAACAGAACCAAGAAGATCCAAAGTTTCCGGTAGAACTTCAATCCAGGCACTGAGCAGCATATTGCAGTCTCCGATTGCTGTGCACAATTCGTGACAATTGACGTCAGTGTCGTAGACATTTTGCAATTTTGACGAAGTGTATCGACATTTGTCTCAGCGAAAAGAGTTTTGACGTCTAATAAAAATCCAAATTTGGTGTTAAGCTTTTTTAGACGTAAAAACTGTATTGATATCTTTTGAGTCTATCAATTACGCTGTTCATAACACGTACAATTTCTTCTTCTGCAGAAAGTCCTGCATCTCTTGCTAATTCTCCAGGCATCCTCCTTTGTCGTCTAATCCTTCTGTCAACCTCGATTCCCCAAGTTGTGCATTTAGTTTTTCCATTGTCTGATGCAACTTGGCTCAAATTATCACGAATGTTGACAAGCTAAGTTCTTGCTCTAGCGATTCAAGATAAGATGCTTGCAGCTTTCTTGAAATTAATAGTAGGATTCTGTAACCGTTTCTGGACACGATCAATTTTCCCAAGTATTATGTTCCAGAAATGTAACAAAACTAGGAAGTTAAAGTTTAATATACCTGCCAGCAAAGTTTCTGCATCACTTCTGGTGTCAGGCGTCATAGTTGCATCTTCTGATAATTTTTCCAACAGCTCTACTAGTTCATCTAGTCCAGGGGACGGTAACCTACGGCACGCGTGCCAGACTTGGCACGCGGAGCCCGTTTCATTGGCACGCGGAGGACCCCCCGAAAAAAATTGTTTTTTAATGATTCTGCGTGTCATGTCATTTTTTTTTTCATTAGCTCTCGCTGATCTTTTTCAAATAAATCAAAATAAATCATTCCGTCGTTTGCCTGTTCGAAAGCGTTCAGTTTCAGCGGATAAACACTAGTTTTGCGTCTCCTGTGCTTACATCAAAGAATGCTACATCAAAAGAATGTGCTGACTATTCTACATTTGGTTGGTTTTGTTTGTATATATCGCAAGCCAAAAAATACCGAATACAAGTGGTCAGTATCTGCAAACCATTAACTTAATTGTTTTTTCGCGATTCCAATAAAAATATTATTATAAAGTATTATCCGTCAATTTAACGTAAAAAAAAATGTGCCACCGAAATGACCCCCCCCCCCCCTCCCCCGAATAATAAAAAATAAATAGGCTAACAACCTTGATCGATTTCAGATTTCGATTTGATATTTTAAATTTATCTTAACAAGAGGATATCCCTCAAATTAATATAATTTCACCATATCAGTAGGCCTATATATTATTCAAAATGTTATATTATGCGGCGGTATATATCAAGGTATAAGTGCCCATAAAATGTCCGAAAATGACAAAAACGCTGCTTCGATGTTTGGCAAACAGAACAGATTTTTCAAATTTCTTGTTAACCACGTTGGGAGGTTGCTGTTAAGCTTCCATTGCATTATACACCATGAAAGTTTGTGTGCAAAGATCTCTTTATTGGACTTGCGCTCCGTAGCCTAATGGAAACAGTTGTTAAAATAGTCAACTTTACAGTTTCCAACTCTTCGTTGATTTACCGGCAATTCAAATCTTTACTACAAGAAATTTGAATATGGAGATCTGCTGTTGCATAGCAATTTTCGATGGCTTAGTCAAGGTTAAGTGTTCAATAGATTCGTTTCGTGTCTGGAAGCAGTATACGATGTTTCTTGATGAAACAATTTTTTTCGTAATTGAATGATAAAGAATGCCTGATGAAACTGATGTTTTTGACAGACATAACGACTCATTTAAATGTAGAACTTGTGTTTACAAAGACAGGATCAAACAATTCTTGAACTGTTTGGTTACTCATTATTACTGGAAAGAATTTGGACTGAAACTGGACATTAGACATATTTATCCGTGATATTACTAAAACATTATAGTACTTCCCCTATGTTAAAACTCATTCAGATCTATATAGGCCTACATTACACATAGATGAGCTTAAGAAGTACATTGAAGCACTCAAAGCGGAGTTTTCTGGCTGAAGTCTATTTGAAAATGCAGCAAATTGAATTTAAAACATCCGATTTATGGACATCAAAATTTGCCGAATTGCGAACAAATCTGAGGAAAGCTGCTTAGAAAGGTCGTCAGCTATAGCTATACCGTTCATTTGTTTGAAAAACGTTGCATTTGTGTTACTTTCATCTATTGGCTCAACTTACACTTGTTAACAGATTTTCTCATACAATAAAACTTGATTAATCCCATAAGAAAGTCGCCTAACTCTTGAAGCATTAAGCAAGGCTCACATTAATTGATACAGACAAATAATAATAGCATTCACATGTTTTTTATCTTCTTTAAATAAGCACACAAAATAATTCGAGATCAAATTTATTTGTTTTAACTTTTAAAAAACAACAACAGCTTAAGCGTAGGGGAGAGGTGGGTAATTCGTTCCGGTGTGTAATTCGTACCTCTGCCGTTTTACATACTTTGACTGGTTGTAATTACGATTTAAGCCTGTCAAAACATGCGAGCACACTAATTAGGACTTCCATAGAAAAATGGCGGACATTGACAAGAATGAAAAGCGGTAAGCACGATTTATATGTTTTTACACTAGTTGATGTTATTTTGACCATTGTCTCTATTCGTAGGCCTACTATGTAGGTCTGGTGAAACATAGCTTGTTTATACTTGTTATGTGTACTGACTATCCAGTCTTCTTAATTAATTAGTATAATTTGATCTATTTTGTATTGTCAAGAAAAAAATAGAAGTGGAAAACAATGATACATCTGAGTCGGCTAAATCGTACCACTCTATGGAGGGCAATACGTACCGGTACTAATTACCCGCAGTGGTACGTTTTAGCCGCAATAGACTTTGTGAATTGATTATATCATAACTCATAATAAAACCTATTTATAAATTCGGAGTTTCTGGAACTGTTGAGTTATATCTGAACTCAGGAGTCTTAAGAAGTGTGTAAACCACCGATACGCTCCCCTTAAGAGTACACATGGGGAACAGCTGGTGTTACGCCTCTGAGGATCATTGCACTGCCGAGAGGCTCCGAGACTCGGTGGTAGGAAGAAGTGAGTGCCTTATCAACGTGCCGAGAGGTGGCTAGTTTTGGACAGGTTATCGATGTTCACCCCCCTCCCCCCTTTCACCTTCCCACTTGTCCATCCCTTAATATAGAACATAAAAGCTGACGTTTCGAGACACTTATATTTAGGAACTGGTGAGTTCGTACCCTTTTTTTTTTTACCTGTTTATAATATTTTAGAACTTTAAGTTACTTTAACGTGCTAGCTATACAAATGTATTTCACTATGTTACAGCGGATTCTTACATTTTCTTTTCATAAAACAGGCAAATGCATGGTCAGAATATGTTATGAAAAAGGCTCTTCTCTTATTAAAAGAGGGAATCTGTGGTATAAATGAATGCTCTAAGATGTATGGGATATCCCAACCCACTTTAACTCGTCATCTTTTGAGTAAATACAAATACGCAAAATATTGTGTAAAGATCATAAGGAGATCAACAAGTCTGCCACCTGAAGTCGAGGAAGATTTTGTCAAGCATATACAAATGCTTGAGGGAATGATGTTTGGAATCACAAGAAAGGACCTGATGCAATTAGGGTATCAGTTCGTTGAGGCTAATAATTTGCTACATGCTTTCAGCAAGACCAAAAGAATGGCGGGTAAAGATTTGTATAATGCATTCATGAAGCGCCACCCAAATTTAAGTTTACGCCAGACTGAGCCGATATCTATTGCTAGAGCGCCTGGCTTTAATATAACAGATCTGAATGGATTTTATGACAAGCTTCAGAATATCTTGGACCTACATTCCCTATAGGCTATGAAATTGACAATATGGACAAGACAAACTTGTCAACAGTGCACAAGACATAGAATAATATCAGCAAAAGGAAAGCGCCAGGTCAGGTCTCTCTCTAGTGCCGAGAAATTAGGTGTCACAACCACTGACGTTTTTTGTATGAATTCTGCAAGATATTTTCTTCCACCAATCGTGATTTTAAACGCAAAAGAATGAAAGATGGGCTGAAAGACGGGGCACCTTATGGAACACTTTTTGCATGCAACGAAAGTGGATGAATTCAGAACTATTTGAAACTGTGGATGGACCACTTTATATCTTTTGTAAAACCATCAAAAACTCACCCTATCCTTTTGATTTTAGATGGACATGCTACCCACACATAAAAACATAAACGCCACCATGAAAGCACGTGAGTCGGGTGTAATTATGCTAAGTCTTCTCTCATATACAACACATCGCATGCAGCCTCTTGACATCTCTGTTTTTTTAGCCGTTTCAAACGTATTATCAAGGTCGGTTCGTCCATGTAACAACCTAGGTGGCCGCATAGGGCGCAAAATTTCGGGAGTTTATGGGGGGCGGCATAATTGAGGATTTCTTTAAAATTTGGGCATTAAAAAATATAAACTAAATTAAAGCTTAGTACTTTTGCGAGATACTAGCATAGGCAGACGAATTTTTAGGTAATGAAAGGCGAAGGGTATTTTATTTAAGTTGTCTTAGAAAAATGAAAGTATGCCTTAACACTTCAGTTTCTCCCCGCCGAAGGCAGTAAAATGAGGGACATAATTTTTTTTAAACGCTCTAGCTGATTCACTAAGTTATAAATAATATGTGCCAACATTTTAGTGAATATGAGGGGCTTGACAAACCATTCTTTGCTTTGATATGCCACCTCACACAAGATACAACACCTTTTCAGAGAGACTCGAGTACATGTTAGGCCAATCACTATGCATGGAGAGATGGAACAAATTGCGAAGAGCAAATGTTAAATAGTTCATAACAAAACAAACAGTTCTGTATTAAAGTATGGTATGGAAGAATATTCATCTTTAATTTCACTTGTTCTCTTGTTCACAAAGATTGGAAAGGTTGTAGGTCACTAAGACTGCTTAGTTCTATCCGGGCCTCAAGCTAAAGACGCGCCAGATCATTACATTCCTAACATTCCACCAATACCAGTGCCAGTTACTAGACATGGACAAAGACAAAGGAAATAAGAAATCTCTCAAATATTGACATCAATCCATTATAAACGACAGCTAAAGCTAAAAATACAAATAGTCGTTTTGAAAAAAAAAAAAAACCACTAAATATCAAAAATAAAATACCAATAAGCCTACTAGTAGTGCAAAAGTGCAAAAAATGCTCCAGAAAAAAAAAAGGTCTATCGGCCAAAAAAAAAAGATCTCCTATGGTACTGCTTTATGTGCGATGAGAACTTTGAGGACGACATGATACAATGTTTAATCTGTAGAGAATGGGTACATGTTGCATGCTGTGCATTAGCCTCACAAAATGCATCAATGGATAATTATATTTGTGAATTATGCCAGTGAGTTTATTTTATACAATTGAGATAAAGATTATTACTTCAGCTTCAAAATTCCAAAAAAAAAAATTGTCTTCATTCCTTTTGGTACTTATTACCCTCCCTAGTGGTACGAATTGAACGCTGGTGAGGTCCATTCGTACCACTTGGTCTTTTTTTAATTTTATTAATTGTGCTCTTTGTTTTCATAATAACGCGTTGAAATCATGTATATTCATTATTTTGTCAACAATAATTGTTTTAACGTTAAAATCAACTTTTTTCTACAGTTAGTTTTTTCATTGTTAATTTTTTCCCTTAGGGGGTACGAATTACCCACCTTTCCCCTATATACGAGCATTATTTTACGTAATTGTTGTTATTATCGCAATATGTGACTAATATGTGTTGACTTTTGTACGGTTTCTTAGTAAAGCGCCTTTTTTTTATCATGATACATACATTTAATAAATATTGTTAAAAATAATAAATATAGCAGAGGTCGACTATTTGGCTGTTGGCACGCCGAGTGAATTAGAAATTCTACTTCGGCACGCCGCTATCAAATAAATGCCGACCCCTGATCTAGTCCTTCATAAATAGCTTTAACAACTTCTGATCGTGCAGCGTGTTTCAGACTCCCTCTTTACTGTGAATGGCAAAACTCTTTTTAATTCTCCCCAACGGGTTGTTGAACGAGAGAAAAACAAATCTATACTTTTAACTGTTCCAAAAAATGTGATAACAACTGGATCCTATTTAGCTGAGTGTACTCATGCTAAGTATATTCGACTCGAAATTATCCAACCTGTATACTTGTTAAAACCAGATGCCACTTTCAGTAAATGAAGAATAATATTTGAACCCGAACTGATCTTTGTTTAAAAAAAAAACGCCATCAGCAATCCTACATTGTGGGTGTGTCATTTGTTGTATGAGTAGAATGCTCAATGGGGGCGCCAAATTCATGCTTGCCAACTGGTTTGTAATGAAGATATTTGTGGAGCTCCAAAATTCAATCTTGCAAACGTATTTGGGATACATTAGTTTACATCAAAATAAAATTTAATAATTAGTTTTAATACTCGTTTTGGCGCCCCCTAACGTGGCGCCCGGAGACATATGTCCCCCCCTGCCCCTCCCTAGCTACGCCACTGGGGGGGGGTCCAAATTGGAAAATCCCCCGGGCCTCTACTTGAGGGGGGCCCCCGAAGGAGTGTCCGAGAAATTTTGTTTGCAGGGGCTCCCAAAGGAGTGTCCGAAAAAAAAATCTTTTTTGCAGGGGCATCTAAAGAGGTTAAGCCCCCCGCGCCCCCAAATCCCTAGCTATGCCACTGCGGCATCCGGTAGCAAAAATAATAAACTAAAGATTTGATCATCAAGACACCCGGCTTGTGTCGCCCATTCCTTCCTCCACAGCAAGTCTCGGTGTGCTCTCGCCCGTGCAGTGATCATAGGATGTCCAACGGGTGACTTCCCACATGCGTTAGCCCACCGATGGAAGCGTTTCGGGGGTTTACACACTTCGCCAGCTTTAAGGCCCATGCGTACAGAAGCGAATGAAGACACCAGTTTCCCAGCACACTAAATTGTTTCAATATATAATAAATCTTGGCTAAATGTAGGACCAAATATTGGGTCAATAATGTGTGCTGTTCGTGTGCATATTTTCTCATGCACTATAACAAGAGAACTAGAAAGAAAAATACAGGATATGGAAATTAGAAGCGTCAGTAGCTTACTCGTCACCTGACGCATACACTACAATACAAAACAAGTTAGAAAAGAGAAAGAATTCGTCAGACCATCAGGTGATATGACGACCTCTTGGAAAGAGTAAAAATTCAACTGCAAATTGGAATGGTATGGTCATGTTGCAAGAACGCAAGACAATTCTAAAAAAAAACGAAAACACAGGAAAGGGGAGAGATAGAGACGAGAGATCAACATCTCGGATTGAACGAGAATTAAACTTGGTGAAATCTTGAGAAAGGCAGAGAAGCATGAGGATTGGAGGAAGATCAATTTACCCGTGGCGCCGCCATGGCCCAAAAGACTAAGGGGCATATTATTATTATAGGATTTAGGCCTACTACAAGAACTGTTCCCACCTCAACCCCGCCACCAACTAAAACACTGTCCGTGTAAAGCTATGCTATACTACCTTAAAATTTAGGCTAAGTAAATGGCTTCGATGTGTGAAGGATCAACAAAAGGTCATTAAAGGTTTATTATAAACATGTCTATAAATTAGCCGATGTCATACTTGTCCTGCAAAAGGTCATAGAGTCTCGACTAAACACTATTAAAGCTTTTATTCCATCAACTTTAATAAGTAACTTCCATCACAAAAGGCCCAATTGAAGAAGAAAAAAAAAACTCAATTCAAAAGTAAATAAAATGTATAAACTATTATTTTTATTTTCTTTATCAAACATGGTATGTACATAGTAATATTCATACAAACTGATTATATAGAATAGTCGTTCTATGTACAAATAAACCTTTCCTTCTCTAACAGTTGACTATTAATTAATATAAAAAAATATAACATATTTTTTTTCAATAGTCCCTTGTTGATCTTTGAGCGTAATAATGTTTTTATAGTAGTACATATCAATAATGTCATTAAAAAAAAACAACAAATGACTTCAAATTTGTTTTTGTAAAGAAAATCGTTCAAAACCCAAAAGTGTTCAGTCCATTAAAATCTAAGTTTTTTTAACATGTGTACAACGTTAATGCATCAATGATATGATACAGGAAGAGCTTTATTATGAAGGGAGTGAGGGTGGGTGGGCTACACAAACACTACTATCCAATAATTTTTACCTAATAATTGCAGTATGTAAAAGGAGGGGGGGGGAGAAGCGATGAGTTGCGGCCCTTGCATTAATTGTGTATGTTAGGCACAGATAGTGTAATTAAAATAGGCAAAAATTGCCCAGTTCATGAAACTATCTGTGCGTAACATGTACAACAAACATATCACGATAAATACTTACAATTTTTCAAAAGCTTAATTGGATACAAAGGGCATAACTGGAGGGTACGTTTATAAAAAGCGTTGTTAACAAGTTAAAATCTTCAGTTTTACATTTTCTATGTCGATAGGTATGGGTCTATATAGGTTATGACACATGCGACCGTGTCTAATTTTAACATACATGGCCTATATAAATATTCATGTACTCGTTTAAAGTGTACATGACTTTTCATAACAATTTCAAATATTAGAAGGAGATATATGATTTATACATCGACATATTATTCTCTAGTATCTTTCAAATAGGTTTGTATAGATCTGCGCACAGTGCAGTTGGCATAATGTGTTTTAGGAAATATATGAGGGCGATATGCCAATTTCTTTTGCATTGCCAGTGCAATCCTCTCAACTGCTATGTGCAGTGTAAAATTGTTTTGTTTGTTACAGAAAGTGATATCTCAGAGATTGTTTGAAGTTAAACATAATTGAAATATTCCACCACAAACAGAATGGAAATATTCCATCAAAACAATACCGTTAAATTAACATATGGATATTCACATTTTATTTGTATAGCCCTACACAAAATATACTTGATACAACGCCAAATTTAAAACAGAAGGTGAAAGCCCTAATGTGTTTGGCGTTTTTATTTATTTATATCAACTGGTTTTAACATAAACGCTGAACGCTCTATATTACACAAATCAGTGACTCAGCGATCTCACTATGGATTTAACGAACTAAAATAGACTAGAGTTAGTCAAATCTCTTAATAATGTTGTGCTTTATATGTATGCCTATAAATAAGCGTATAATTTATTCATCAAAACGTGTCTTTTAATTTGAAGGGTAGCATTAATATTGCCATGATTGTTGTTTCAGTCGCTACAAGGTGAATGGGTAAAAAAAATCTAAAGTTGCTACAACACACTTCCTTTCACCACCGTTGAACCGTTGAACCCCATGACGCACATTTCCACGGAGGCAATAACATTACATCTCTGTAACGTCAAAATATGTCAGTATATTATATTTTCTTTTAAATTTTACAGTGGTATGACAGTACATGGCAACACTGTGAGGTCGTATGTAGGTAATAGCTTAGCTAGTTTATATATGTATATATATAGGCCTGTTGATGAGTCAATCGAGATAAAACTGGAAACTCTTCCAGAAAAAAGCACTGGACGCCTTTTTTAGATTACAGTTACAGGTTCCCAAACAATGTTGTTGAACACCATCATCTCCCGTTTGTTTAAAAGTTATTCTCGCTAACCTCCCTTGGGGTAAAATGTTACAGAAACATTATTTACTGTACTAATACATCTCTCTATATATTATAGTTCATTTGATGTTCAGTCTAAATATATATAAAAAAAAACAGAGAAGATGGCTTGTTTATTATTTGACCTTTGTATACAAGATGTGTGAGGCTGAAGTTTTGGCTTCTGAGTGTATTTTGTTTGCTTTGAGAAAAGAAAACCATTACCATAATTACACAGCATTTCAAAACTGAGCTATTATAAAGCTTTTGAAGAATGCAGTAGCACACTCACAACGTGTTGCCATCAAACTAACTCACACAATCTTGGAAACTAGTCTAAAGAAATAATTATTTCAGTTTTTTTAAAGCACAATGTAAGGAAAATGCTACACGGGCTTAGAACAATATTTATGTAAAAGAATAGTTGATAATTTTCGTTGTTCGAATTGGTTTTCCTTCATAATGGGTTAGCACTTTGAAAAACAAATGCTAATAAGAAAACTGCATAGGCGACAATTTTTCCTAACTAGTAGTAGTAGCTTAATGTTCTTGTCATCCAAAGTCCCCCCCCCCCCGGGCCTTTACCGCCCCATGCCTACAATAACGTCCCCCGCCCCTGTTGGGAACTTTTTATCTAGATCCAATATTTCAACAAAGACAGACGCAAAAAGAGGTGGGGGCGGAGATATCATCAATGGTTCGGGCTATCTACAGTCGGCACTTGTTGGGATCTCTGTAGTCCCTTCCCACAACAGTGTGTAAAGATGAGAAATAAGAAGATGAGCTCGAACGATTGTGGAGACAAGGAGGGTACTAAGTCGGACCCTCAAGACAATAAAATCTTGTAAGAGCTAACAGTGGACCGAATTTGGTGCCTACGCCCCACCTCCCACTTTTTTCTCCAAATGCCAGCTAAATAGTGAGAGAGTGTCTTTGTACCAGCCAAATAAAATTACTTATTGCATATTTTTACCACAGTGTAATACATTAAAAAAAATTAGCAATGTCACACACCCTTTTGTTGTTGTTGACGCTATAGCAACAAACTTTAACCTTGATGACAACAAAAATGTACACACCACATATATCTAATGTATAAATGACCCTTAATGTATAGGCTACTATATATTACTTATATACACATATTTATCAACTAAACGTTTTGCTGTTGTCTTTGATTATCACATAGAATGGGCACTTAAAGCAAAATACAATATTTATAAACAAAATGAGCTTATACCTGATATGGGAGATAATGAATAGAAAAAAATATATTATCACAAAATGACAAAACAAAAATTCTATCACTAAAATGACTTTGTTATTTGGAGTATCACAATGACGTGCAAATAAGCCCTTGGCAAACAAACAAAAAAACAACAACAGAAATATACGTTTACAGTGAAAACAGCTAACTGATCTATACATAGGCCTATATAATACACACACTTAGAATGGCCACGTTGATATGAAACTAGATCTTTTTAACATTGACACACAATTTTGTTTAGTTAGTTGCGATTCTCTTTATTTCCGCTTAGCTAAGTATTTAGCGTGTTTGTTTTTTCCCCAAATGAAATCAGTTTCATTTAATAATCACATACATATAAACCTTATAACCTTTATAGATGTACGTATTATATAAGCAGTATTAAAGAGATTTCTTACAATAGTCACATCATCTCCACCCCTGAGCTATAATTTATATATATCTATCTCAGTGATCTCCACCATGCAAAACGCATAGTTTCATTGTATATAGATCAGTGATAATTAACCGAAAAAGCTTGTTATTTGCCAGTTAAGACACACTGTAGTTTTTATTTCCCGTGTTTCACGTGACAGCCCCTCTATGTATATATAGATCAGTGAGGTTAGTGGGTAAAAAAAGGTTGGGTACAATAACAAAACGGCCCTAAAGTTTTTTTTAAAATATTTTGTAAATATTCTCAAATCGCTGATGACGTGGGTAAAAAGGTGAAAGTGACATTATTTGGTGACTTCTGTGTAAGTAGGTCAAAGGTCAGCATCTTCCAATGCCTTCTGTCTTTTCTTAGCCTTGGCGGTCACTTTTTGCCGCCTGGAAGCCATGTTCGGAGATGGGATGGGGGACGTGGCACCTTCGCTCCCGGGCGTCCCGCCAGGCACGAGTGACGTGGGCGACGTTGGCGTCACCGGCGTCGAGGGTGATCTCGGTGCTGCCACTGCCAGGGAGGCTGCTCCCGCCGTGGGCGGTAATGAAGTGTCAACAAGTCTCAACGGACGCGGATCCGCCATAGGCTGCGGCGTGACGGGCTCCGTTTCCGACTTCTCCGGGATGCAGTCCGGATGCCGCTGAAACTTTCTGGAGCCCGTTCGAGTGAAGTGATGTTGTGGGGGGCTCTGATCAGCAGACACGCCCTTCGGGAGAAGGCCGTCCATGGAGCGCGAGAAGGCCTGAAGCTGGCCTTTGATCTGCTCCGGCGTGGAGCCAGACTGCTCCGGAGAGACCGGAGTCACAGGCTCCTCGTCCACCTCTTGGATCTCGTCGAACGTAACGGGCTGGGTTTTGTACCTTGCTCCGGAGCGCTGGGCCCTGATCTTCTTCTTCCGGAACGAGCCGGAGGCGTTGAAGTCCCCGTGGAGGTGGAGTCTGGAGAGGCGCTCCGGAAAGTGGGTGTCGAAGTTGTACATAGGGTCGTGCACTTTGGCTGTCTGGGATGTGGCCATGGTTTGTTGCTCACTGTACGATCTCTGTACCCAGCCTTCTGTTGATAAATGGACAAAGTGCACATTTTCATTAGTTTGTGTGTATACATTAGTTTGTATGTAGTTTTGTTTTAAAATATAAAAAAAGTAAGAAATCCCACTAAGACAATGACAGTTTGTGGGACTAGGGAAGCAACTCCAGTTTCCGTGGCCATTGTATACACGATGATTGTGTGCACAGCCACCTTACCCTTTATAATGCATTTAGAGCCAAAGCAGAATGTCGTTTTGTAGGAACACATCGGTACTTTCAAAAGCATTGCAGACACCACACACACACACACACCACAAACGTAAACACACATACACCTAACGCTCAAACAGTGGCGTAGCCAGGATTACAAGGTTGGAGAGGGGGGGGGGGCAGATAGTGCAAAGTGGGTGTGGGGGGCGGGGGAAGGGTACAGTGCACAACAGGAGGGAAATAGAAGATTTTTTCTAAACTAGTACACTATTTTCTCTAAACTAATTGAAAAATGAATGTTTGTTTTGTTCAACAATAAATACATATTATCTTTAGGAACAAGTAATGATAGTTTGTTGAAAACAATATTAGGCTAACGCATCGTTTGTCTAAAGCAGGGGTCGGGAACCTTTTTGTCCGAGAGAGCCATGGACACCACATATTTAGAAAAGTAATTCTGTGAGAGCCATACATTATGTTTAAAACTAAACAGTCAAGTAAATTTTCCTTTAATTATAATGTATGCAGGGTTGCTATTTTTCTGTCTTTTAGGTCAGCAGAGTCTATCTCCTTTACCACATCTGGTGCTTAGCTGCAGTAGACTTTCGCTCATTTGTAGAATGAAATATTGATATGCAATTAATATGTAGATCAAATGAGTCTAACATTTTTTTGTATAATCGAGCATTTGTCTTCGAGCCAGATGAAGGCATCAATAGAGCCACATCTAACTCGCGAGCCATAAGTTCCCGACCCCTGGTCTAAAGAAAACCTGAGGATTATAATTTGCGAATATAGCCTACACAACGCGTTAATATATCTGCATGTGTTATAATGAAAAACGATTGATTAACGATAAAGAAGGTAAAAATTGCATTTATTTTGTTTGAGCAAAGACTATAATATGATAGAAAGCTTGTATTGATATTTCTGCTATTTGATAAATTGAAATAATTTGTTTTATGAATGTTCGATCTCACCCTGTTCTCTGGACTTCCGATTTAATAATTCGCTATTATTTTCTCAATCCAAAATTAAGATTTAAATCTAAATTTGTATACATCAGAAAATTAAGGTACGTTTAGAAGTCACTTAGGACAGCGTTCTTGGCTGCGCACAGAAAAACAACAACACACTTATGCTCTAAAAATAGAACAAACGGTCCACCTTATTATAATCTTTGGTTTGAGTTAAGAACAAGTCCTATAGGCCTACCTATGAAGTCATGTTACTGCATTAGCCAAGCCGCTGTAATCCGCGGAATTTGAAAACGTGTACCGCGGAATTTACGATTTCTTGCCGAGGTAAATCTTGGGCCATAATGATGGTGGCCGAGCGCCAGCGCGTTCGACTGGCGAACCAAAGGTCCTGGGTTCCTGGATTTTAAAGATTTCCGGCTAAAGGCTTTAATTTTTCTTCCGTCTGGAGGGTGTACCCGAGTCTACCCTGAAACGCCTTTACGTAAAGGCGGCTAGGGATTGCGCTGGTCACACAATCCTCTAGTATGCCATGTTCATGGAAACTCGTGAACGCTGCTTCAGCGGTCGTATACATCCACCTAGTCCATAGGTTCTCAACCTCTTTCGGCTCACCGCCCCATTTTACAATTTTGTTCCGTTCACCGCCCCCCCCCCCCAACTGTATTTTATCGCCCCCCCCCCCCTTTTCCGCCCATCTGGACCATAGTTTCCACAATTTTTGTAGGCGGACTAGACTTTTTGTGTGATTAATTATCTTTAAAAAAAAAACTGAAAAGGAAATATATTGTAAGAATTAATAGATCAAAAAATTGCCTAAACAAACGGTTTAAATAAATCAATATTAATGTGAATCGTTTGCCTGGTGTGTTGCTAGCAGTTTGTCTATGTTTGTTTCAATTTTGGTTGCAAAAGCCTTAGGTCTAATAATCAGTAATATTTGTTACATTACAAAACAGAACTTGTTCGGCATCACTATTGAAATAAATGTGGGAAAATTTTTTAATTAAATTGAGATAATTAGCCCGTTTTATTTGAGCTAATATTTTTTTTTCTTTTATAAAAAATAAATGGCTTACAATTTATAACTTTGAAATGATCAAACTGTAAAAAGTATTTGAAAATTTTATAAATATTATATGACTAAATAATTTATATGTATATTTTCAAGCATTACAATAACTACCCAGTTTGTATGATTACCACTTATCTATACCGCTTAACAATGATGCCTGGTTTTCATTGGAATCTTAAAAGACATTAAAGACATCTCGATTAAACTGAGATCAAAATATCATTAATGTTAGCAGATGTTAGGGCGACAGTCCGGTGAACCAATCACAGGACCAGCCGGCCGCACACTATATTTGCCAAATACTTCATCGAAAAGTCACTGCGATTCCTATTTCTTATTAATATAATAATATGTAGTCATACTGTTGGGGGATATCAGATATTTAGCAGCACTTGCGTTTACATCACATTTCATCCAAAAACTAATCGATTCAAATAGCTGAGGTGTTAAAATATATCAGGTACGTTTGTATCGCCCATTTGCCCTTCACCGCCCCCCAATCGCCCCCGGGAATGTCAGCGCCCCTCTAAAGCTTCTCACCGCCCCCGGGGGGGGGGGGGGCGATATCGCCCCCGTTGAGAACGTTTGATCGAGTCGGACATAATTAACTTTCTTTTCTATTATTTGTATCCTGATAATAAAATGTAATATGCAATTTAGACCAAGCCAGAAAGTTTCGTTTAACAACATTTTATCCTTCAATAATAATACATACAAACCTTCCAGTTTTCAGTCAATCAGAAACACGGCTTTTCCTATGTATAGTAGAGTATTATAGAGTATCGCCTTCAATAATGGGCACACACCTGACCAATAATGTACCACACACGTGTACCTGCAAAAGTAAATATTACACACATAAAAAAAAAACGAACTGTACATCTTATATGTATTATTTGCATATTAAAAAGGTTCAGAAGTTAAAAAAGAGAAAACATTTCATGTCAATTGTACAAAACGTTTAACCTCCTTTTGTAAATGGACCGGAAACTAGTTTGTTTTCATACAAAACAAAGTGTCCTAATAGGTTATGATTACAATTTGTATCGATTGTGAAGTGATGATTGTGTAAGTTTCATTTTTGAAATGATCAATAAGCATTTAAAAGACTTTAAAATTACAAAAAAGTAAAGTTTTACAAAGCAGGACAAATGCACCTTAAATGCATTGTATATTTATTTTACGGAATGATTTTTTTTCGGGACGAATTCTATGACGACACTGTAACATTTCTAACTCTCCGCTACATTAAGATAAACAGAAAAAAAAAAAATCAATAGTTAATTTTACGACGTCAAGGATAGAAAAATGAAAACACAGTCTAGGAGGCTACGAACTAGGTAACCCACTGATGTAGACTCTCTATTTATATTGAGTCCCTCTCTCCCTATCTATAGGCTATATATATCAGTTGATCTGTGTGTTGACCCACAAAGGTTGTTCCACCTAATGTTACATGACACTCAAAGGCGATCAGTGGTGTAAAGTAAATTAAAAAAATAAACATCAGCAGCTAAATTTTAAACATTTTTAAATACACATTTACTCCAATATTATTATCCTTTTAGTCATGAGGAACACAATTATCGACGAGACTTTGTGAATGCTGCATAATTACATCAAAATTGTCTAAAACAAAACGTACATTACACAAAAAAATCCGTATTTCAAGGCGAACAATAATGGCTCGTGAACTCAGTATGAACACAGTGATAGAAGCATTTTGTTTGTGTTGTTATAAATTCAGTAGGCTACTAATGGTTAAAGAACAAAACACACCACGATGCACTCTAGATAAATTTAGTCTTTACCAAATTACCATGAGTCATATTCAACCAAATGCAAAGATTGTATTTCTCCAATTATGAATAATTCATATCTACCATAAAAAATGAACTGTGGTTTAAAGTTTGATGAAGATCGTAGATACATGTAATTTGTGTAGGCTATGTGTTTGCATGTGTAAATACGTTGGTTTGTTTGTTTATTATAATAAAAATACTTTAAGCGTTTCTCAATAATTTTTCTCACCGTACCTATTGATGACACTGTTCGTTTCTTTTATTTTTTTCTAAATCCTACACGTAACGTTGTCTAGGTAACCCTCACATAGCTTATACACCCACACATTAGCAATAGGTTTTGTTTTTAACCACTTTAATTTTTGTCTCTAGGGAAGAGGCGGGAGGGTGTTGTCAACAATTAGGTAGGCCTATTCATGTATTTTTTCCTTACACAAACGTGACCCCCCCCCCCACACACACAAACCACTGAACAGGGTCGAGCCTACACACCACATGTTTAGAACCAATGCTCTATGTCAGTTGTTTTTCTACTTCTGATTCTTGACCCACTAGTATCTATCTCGTATAATAGCCTATATAAGTTACATAGAACAGATACACATTTTCGAGACTTGTGGCGTCTATACATGAAGGCTGTGGTTAAAATAAGATTCTACTATGACATAACATCCCGATTCGAGAGAAATATACAAGCCTACGTGGCTACGAAGCAACCAATTATATATTTACAACTTTTATTATCTTCGCAAATGTATTTTTCATAATTTTAGCAAACGGACAAAGTAGAAAAATAAAATTAACAAAAGGACAAGGTAGAAAAAATAAAATTAACAAAAGGACAAGGTAGAAAAAATAAAATTAACAAAAGGACAAGGTAGAAAAAATAAAATTAACAAAAGGACAAGGTAGAAAAAATAAAATTTTAACAAACGGACAAAGTAGACAAATCAAATTTTAACAAACGGACAAATTAGAAAAATCAAATTTTAACAAACGGACAAAGTAGACAAATAAAATTAACAAAAGGACAAGGTAGAAAAAATAAAATTTTAACAAACGGACAAAGTAGACAAATCAAATTTTAACAAACGGACAAAGTAGACAAATCAAATTTTAACAAACGGACAAAGTAGACAAATCAAATTTTAACAAACGGACAAAGTAGACAAATCAAATTTTAACAAACGGACAAAGTAGACAAATCAAATTTTAACAAACGGACAAATTAGAAAAATCAAATTTTAACAAACGGACAAAGTAGACAAATAAAATTAACAAAAGGACAAGGTAGAAAAAATAAAATTTTAACAAACGGACAAAGTAGACAAATCAAATTTTAACAAACGGACAAAGTAGACAAATCAAATTTTAACAAACGGACAAAGTAGAAAAATCAAATTTTAACAAACGGACAAATTAGAAAAATCAAATTTTAACAAACGGACAAAGTAGACAAATAAAATTAACAAAAGGACAAGGTAGAAAAAATAAAATTTTAACAAACGGACAAAGTAGACAAATCAAATTTTAACAAACGGACAAAGTAGACAAATCAAATTTTAACAAACGGACAAATTAGAAAAATCAAATTTTAACAAACGGACAAAGTAGACAAATAAAATTAACAAAAGGACAAGGTAGACAAATCAAATTTTAACAAACGGACAAAGTAGACAAATCAAATTTTAACAAACGGACAAAGTAGACAAATCAAATTTTAACAAACGGACAAAGTAGACAAATCAAATTTTAACAAACGGACAAAGTAGACAAATCAAATTTTAACAAACGGACAAATTAGAAAAATCAAATTTTAACAAACGGACAAAGTAGACAAATAAAATTAACAAAAGGACAAGGTAGAAAAAATAAAATTTTAACAAACGGACAAAGTAGACAAATCAAATTTTAACAAACGGACAAAGTAGACAAATCAAATTTTAACAAACGGACAAAGTAGAAAAATCAAATTTTAACAAACGGACAAATTAGAAAAATCAAATTTTAACAAACGGACAAAGTAGACAAATAAAATTAACAAAAGGACAAGGTAGAAAAAATAAAATTTTAACAAACGGACAAAGTAGACAAATCAAATTTTAACAAACGGACAAAGTAGACAAATCAAATTTTAACAAACGGACAAATTAGAAAAATCAAATTTTAACAAACGGACAAAGTAGACAAATAAAATTAACAAAAGGACAAGGTAGACAAATCAAATTTTAACAAACGGACAAAGTAGACAAATCAAATTTTAACAAACGGACAAAGTAGACAAATCAAATTTTAACAAACGGACAAAGTAGACAAATCAAATTTTAACAAACGGACAAAGTAGACAAATCAAATTTTAACAAACGGACAAATTAGAAAAATCAAATTTTAACAAACGGACAAAGTAGACAAATAAAATTAACAAAAGGACAAGGTAGAAAAAATAAAATTTTAACAAACGGACAAAGTAGACAAATCAAATTTTAACAAACGGACAAAGTAGACAAATCAAATTTTAACAAACGGACAAAGTAGACAAATCAAATTTTAACAAACGGACAAAGTAGACAAATCAAATTTTAACAAACGGACAAAGTAGACAAATCAAATTTTAACAAACGGACAAAGTAGACAAATCAAATTTTAACAAACGGACAAATTAGAAAAATCAAATTTTAACAAACGGACAAAGTAGACAAATAAAATTAACAAAAGGACAAGGTAGAAAAATCAAATTTTAACAAACGGACAAATTAGAAAAATCAAATTTTAACAAACGGACAAAGTAGACAAATCAAATTTTAACAAACGGACAAAGTAGAAAAATAAAATTTGAAGAAACGGACAAAGTATAAAACAAATATTAACAAAAGAACAAAGTAGAAAAAAAATACAATTTTAACAAACTGATTAATGTTAATAAGATTACAGTATAGCCAAAACTTTACTTAGATTATAACTGTGCTTGGGAAAATTTGACATTATTAGACAATGACAAATACGAAAAGTGATCATGTCACCCAAATGGTAGTTGGGGGAAAAAAAGCCTAGTCACAAAACTATTCGTCATTCAAATCTCTTGATAATTACATTATTAGACATTGAGGAATGAAATTATGATCAAAAGCGCATCTGTAAAACATCAATTGATTTTTTAATTATTTTACATTAACATCCGATTTTTTCTTTGTTGTTCCATGCATAAAATATAAAATTATTCAAATATATTCATTATTTTGCGAATTTTTCCGGTTTTTTGTGTGTGTGTTTATTCCTTTAACCCCAGGCTTGCCAATTACAAAGTAATAATAACACAGTAAACAATCACAACAAATATGTACATAGGAGGACCCATAGCACAGGGCCGCTTTGTATTCTAGACAAAGCTCTAACCTGATTTCCAAGCCATCTGTTCTGGTGCGATGGTCCACAAAGATTAACTTGAATTGAAAGCATTCATTTCTTTCTCTGTGATGTAAACACGGACATGGGACACAAGCGTCCATTTTGTTGTGAAGGTAACAGCGCGCCGTATTTTAAAATATTGTTTCTGCGATAAGGCAGCAAATGTGTGTGTGTGGGGGGGGGGGGGAGCTGGTAATCCATTTCAACTTGTAGATACACAGTTTTCGTGTTTATAGAGTTCTACCTTGTGTCTCTGTGGTGTGTGTGTGGTTTGGGGGGGGGGGGGGGTGGAGGGGGGGGGGGAAGATCGTCAGGGATGGAAGGGAGGCTAGCGACTGGTTTAGGAAACGTAGCACATAGGTAGATCACGGTAGATGCATTTTTAAAAGTCTAGATAGCGAGATATCTGATTTACATCTTCAGCACAAAATATTGGTGATATCATAGACTATAATGAGATGGACCGCTTGCTCTATTTTTAGAGCTTATATCAACTTTTTTCCGTGCGCAACCAATAAAACTGTCTTAAATTACTTCTACGCTCCTCGTTGTTTATTAAATGTTTCCGCTTTATACAACTTTCGATTTTAATTTTAATTTTTCATTGAGAAAATCGAAGAGATTCAATAAAACGGAAGTGCAAAGGAAACAACGAATCGGAAATTCGGAAAATCAGTGTTTCGAGTCATCATATATCAGAAATACTAAAGCAAGCGGTCCATGCAGGCTATATTATAGTCTATGGTGATATATTATACTAACGGGATTAGCGCGCCAAATAAATCCGGAAGTGCATATAATTACGTATGTAAATAAATCTCCTCCGCTAAATATTCTAAATGTAGGCTACATTATCTCTGCATTCTAGGAGTCTTTACTAATTAATCACGCAGTTTTTAACATACTTTTAAATTGTTTGAAAATTTATTTTAAGACTACATAATAGATAACAAAATTATATTTTTTTTTTACACATATATTTTCTTTCATATGAAAACACGACTATTTCTGGCGCCATTTCAGACCGAGGCTGCGCGTACTGTGCGTGACCTTTACTTTCTTTTAGGGGTGTTTAGTTCTGGTATATAGGCTACAGTATTCCACACATTTTTAGGTTTTGGGGATATTCATGAATTCTATGTCGGAATGCATTTTTACAGTCCGGTGTTGTTTAACACAAACATACACACCATAACTAGCACATACCCTCCCTCTCTCTCCCACACACACTCACAGAGAGAGAAAGAGAGAGAGAGAGAGAGAGAGCTCTCATATGCATCCAGATTATTACGTTACATGATACGACACCTTGATAACGATGTCTAAAGAGGTTTATTATAAACCTGAAACTCCTGGCTATGATACATTCTTTCCAGAAAGATCTTAGTATGCAAGGGAGGAATCTCAGTAGGAAGTGATTCCAGTGATGCATGCTAGTAGCATTTGCAATATCTTTGCATCTTTGCCGATGGCTTTTAAGGCCATTTTTTAAAGTTTAAATGAATAATACTTGAAATAAATTAAATCAATTATATTCGAAAAACGTTATAATACTATAATTTTATTACTAAAAAAAATAAATTAACGCTTGTTTGAAATATGTTTCTAACTTTACTCAATGTTTGGAAATTCTATACCGGTCATAACTCTGGCTAATTAGTTTGTAAACAATTTTCTCGGACATTGTGGACTCAATTTCCCCAATTTCTCCTGCTGCCCATTTGGTGGCGTAGAAGAAAAAAAAATTATGTAGCCATGTTTTTTTTCGGACATAAAACTAATAAACAAATAATGCACATACAGTAGGCATATTTCCTGTGCGTAAACGAATGATCTAAACTTCTAGACTAGATGCTGACAATAATATGATGTTTTTTTAACTTTGTTTAGATACTAGATTAAAAAAACTCATAAGTCTGGAAATGTTTAGCCTGGGACCAATCAAAGCCTAGCCCAGCGTCACCTTCGTCGTTCTGATTGGTTAATTGTGCTGATCCGTGGTTGCAAATAAGTTTAGTGGATACAGACCTTTCCCTTAGCTTAAACCATGTGTGTGTTTGTGAGAGAGATTAAATACGAGTATAGAAAATAGGCTTTCCCACATGAGTATCTACACAGTAGACTTTCCTACATGAGTATCTACACACTAGACTTTCCCACATGAGTATCTACACACTAGACTTTCCCACATGAGTATCTACACACTAGACTTTCCTACATGAGTATCTACACACTAGACTTTCCCACATGAGTATCTACACACTAGACTTTCCCCACATGAGTATCTACACACTAGACTTTCCCACATGAGTATCTACACACTAGACATTCCCACATTAGTATCTACACACTAGACAATCCCACATTAGTTTCTACACACTAGACAATCCCACATTAGTATCTACACACTAGACATTCCCACATGAGTATATACTCCCTAGACTTTCCCCACATGAGTATCTACACACTAGACTTTCCCACATGAGTATCTACACACTAGACAATCCCACATTAGTATCTACACACTAGACTTTCCCACATGTGTATCTACACACTAAACACTAGTTTGCAGCATCTAGCCTAAAACAAAAAAAAATTCGCTGAAGATGTTATTGCAAACGGTGGTGAATTCCAACTTTTTTTTTTGTTGTTCAAGTGACCAGGTTAAACTAATAACCGTAATGTAGCTGTAAGCTGCGAGATGCTTATTTCGCTTCCAAGTGTTTAGTGTAATGAACGTCACAACGTGGTTTTTCTTTTCTTCGTTTATTTAGTTTGTTTCTTCTTGGCCCCCAGGAACATCTTTTGAAGTGAGATTCTAGGAAGCAAAGTTAGTTAAGAGTGTGTACCTCTGGCATTCATTACACAGTCCAAACTAACAGAATGATACACTCATTGACTTGAGTCTTGATAGTTTAAAGCGATTACATTGACTGCTCTTTGTTTGTGATTAAACAGTTCATTATGTCACATATATGGATTCATCATCCCCAAAACATATTTAAAAACAACTTAGAACACGAAGGTAACAAAAACTGTAAGAAAACAAGAGGGTGGGTTTCAATTAAAACACTAATCAAAACTCACTAAACAAGACTCAGACCACGGATGAGCTTAGGACGCAATAAACTCTTTATAGAAAGAGCGTCATGTAACATGTAGGATAAGTTTAGATAAGACATTGTTGGGCCATAGTGCCAGTGAAGCAAGAAGTCGCTAGTTTCCGTGTGGCCTACACAATGTTCAGTAAAGATTTACGTTTTCCCACAATTAATAAAGAACAGGGTAGACTTTCAGCCTACATTGAAATTTAAACCCATTTATTTAAGGCAGTTTGTTGGTCGGTTTACCAATAGAATTTATTGGCAGTTTGTTGGTCGGTTTACCAATATAATTTATTGGCAGTTTGTTGGTCGGTTTACCAATAGAATTTATTGGCAGTTTGTTGGTCGGTTTACCAATATAATTTGTTGGCAGTTTGTTGGTCGGTTTACCAATAGAATTTATTTGTAGTTTGTTGGTCGGTTTACCAATATAATTTATTGGTAACAGTTTTGTACTAAAACTGTACTAATTGCGGGTTTAAACCTGGAAAATTCAAATTAAACTATCAAACGTCCTCCCTTGTCCTCCTTTTTGTCTCTCTATGTGTCCTCCTTTATGAATCATCCTCAATGTATGACTCCTTCTCTTTATTCTATACTTGTACATTGCTAGACTTTATATTCCCCTTATTACAGCCACAAAAACCCTTTTCTTTCCACAACAAACTATTTAGCTTGAATATTACAAAAATAAATATCACAAAAAACAAATTTTTAATTTATATGCTTCTATAGTCTACATTTGTGCATTGGTGTATAAAATGTAAAAGCGTCTCATCACTATGGCAACTTTGTTTGATTGCTTTACTTTTTGAGGTTGTTTCAAGTATATTATTTTGTAACGAATTTATTAGGTATGTAGCTACTAATTCACACATATGCGCCCATGCACTCACATAAACATACAAATCTAAACATATAACACCAACAAACAAAAAGCAACACATTTGAAGAGACACCTGCTTTCCCTATGCACAGATTCACATGCAAACATGTCTAAACGTATTCAGTTCTGCATGCGTGTGGCAATAGTGGTGTGTGTGAGCTTTGTGTGAGTGGTATGTAGTGTAAATGATGTGTAGTGTGATTGGTGTGTAGTATGAGTGGTGTGTAGTGTGAGTGGTGTGTAGTGTGAGAGCTATGTAGTGTGAGTGGTGTGTAGTGTGAGAGCAATGTAGTGTGCGTGGTGTGTAGTGTGAGTGATGTGTAGTGTGAGTGGTGTGTAGTGTGAGTGATGTGTAGTGTGAGTGGTGTGTAGTGTGAGTGGTGTGTAGTGTGAGTGGTGTGAAATGTGAGTGGTGTGAAATGTGAGTGGTGTGAAATGTGAGTGGTGTATAATATGAGTGGTGTGTAATGTGAGTGGTGTATAGTGTGAGTGATGTGTAGTAAGAGTTGTGTGTAATGTGAATAGTGTCTATTGTGAGTGTTGAATAGTGTGAGTGTTGTGTAGTGTGAGTGGTGTGTAGTGTAAGTGGTGTGTAATGTTAGTTGTGTGTAGTGTGAGTGGTGTGTAGTGTGAGGTGTGTAGTGTGAGTGGTGTGTAGTGTGAGGTGTGTAGTGTGAGTGGTGAGTAGTGTGAGTGGTGTGTAGTGTGAGTGGTGTGTAGTGTGAGTGATGTGTAGTGTGAGTTGTGTGTAGTGTGAGTCGTGTGTAATGTGAGTGGTGTGAAATGTGAGTGGTGTGAAATGTGAGTGGTGTATAGTGTGAGTGATGTGTAGTAAGAGTTGTGTGTAATGTGAATAGTGTCTATTGTGAGTGTTGAATAGTGTGAGTGTTGTGTAGTGTGAGTGGTGTGTAGTGTGAGTGGTGAGTAGTGTGAGTGGTGTGTAGTGTGAGTGGTTTGTAGTGTGAGTGGTGTGTAGTGTGAGTGGTGTGTAGTGTGAGTGATGTGTAGTGTGAGTGGTGTGTAGTGTGAGTCGTGTGTAATGTGAGTGGTGTGAAATATGAGTGGTGTGTAATATGAGTGGTGTGTAATGTGAGTGGTGTATAGTGTGAGTGATGTGTAGTAAGAGTTGTGTGTAATGTGAATAGTGTCTATTGTGAGTGTTGAATAGTGTGAGTGTTGTGTAGTGTGAGTGGTGTGTAGTGTAAGTGGTGTGTAATGTTAGTGGTGTGTAGTGTGAGTGGTGTGTAGTGTGAGGTGTGTAGTGTGAGTGGTGTGTAGTGTGAGGTGTGTAGTGTGAGTGGTGAGTAGTGTGAGTGGTGTGTAGTGTGAGTGGTGTGTAGTGTGAGTGATGTGTAGTGTGAGTGGTGTGTAGTGTGAGTCGTGTGTAATGTGATTTGTGTGAAATGTGAGTGGTGTGTAATATGAGTGGTGTGTAATGTGAGTGGTGTATAGTGTGAGTGGTGTGTAGTAAGAGTTGTGTGTAATGTGATTAGTGTCTATTGTGAGTGTTGAATAGTGTGAGTGTTGTGTAGTGTGAGTGGTGTGTAGTGTAAGTGGTGTGTAATGTTAGTGGTGTGTAGTGTGAGTGGTGTGTAGTGTGAGGTGTGTAGTGTGAGTGGTGTGTAGTGTGAGGTGTGTAGTGTGAGGTGTGTAGTGTGAGTGATGTGTAATGTGAGTGATGTGTATTGTGAGTGTTGAATAGTGTGAGTGATGTGTACTGTGAGTGGTGTGTAGTGTGAGTGGTGTGTATTGTGAGTGGTCTGTAGTGTGAGTGGTGTGTAGTGTAAGTGGTGTGTAGTGTGAGGTGTGTAGTGTGAGTGGTGTGTAGTGTGAGTGATGTGTAGTGTGAGTGGTGTGTAGTGTGAGTGATGTGTAGTGTGAGTGGTGTGTAGTGTGAGTGGTGTGTAGTGTGAGTGGTGTGTAGTGTGAGGTGTGTAGTGTGAGTGGTGTGTAGTGTGAGGTGTGTAGTGTGAGTGATGTGTAGTGTGAGTGATGTGTATTGTGAGTGTTGAATAGTGTGTAGTGTGAGTGGTGTTTAGTGTGAGTGGTGTGTAGTGTGAGAGCTATGTAGTGTGAGTGGTGTGTAGTGTGAGTGATGTGTAGTGTGAGTGATGTGTAGTGTGAGTGGTGTGTAGTGTGAGTGGTGTGTAGTGTGAGTGGTGTGTAGTGTGAGTGGTGTGTAGTGTGAGTGAGGTGTAGTGTGAGTGGTGTGTAGTGTGAGTGGTGTGTAGTGTGAGTGATGTGTAGTGTGAGTGATGTGTAGTGTGAGTGGTGTGTAGTGTGAGTGGTGTGTAGTGTGAGTGGTGTGTAGTGTGAGTGAGGTGTAGTGTGAGTAATGTGTAGTGTGAGTTGTGTGTAGTGTGAGTGGTGTGTAGTGTGAGTGATGTGTAGTGTGAGTGGTGTGTAGTGTGAGGTGTGTAGTGTGAGTGATGTGTAGTGTGAGTGGTGTGTAGTGTGAGATGTGTAGTGTGAGTGATGTGTAGTGTGATTGATGTGTACTGTGAGTGGTGTGTAGTGTGAGTGGTGTGTAGTGTGAGTGATGTGTAGTGTGAGTGGTGTGTAGTGTGAGTTGTGTGTAGTGTGAGAGCTATGTAGTGTGAGTGGTGTGTAGTGTGAGTGATGTGTAGTGTGAGTGATGTGTAGTGTGAGTGGTGTGTAGTGTGAGTGGTGTGTAGTGTGAGTGGTGTGTAGTGTGAGTGGTGTGTAGTGTGAGTGAGGTGTAGTGTGAGTGGTGTGTAGTGTGAGAGGTGTGTAGTGTGAGTGATGTGTAGTGTGAGTGATGTGTAGTGTGAGTTGTGTGTAGTGTGATTGGTGTGTAGTGTGAGTGATGTGTAGTGTGAGTGGTGTGTAGTGTGAGTGATGTGTAGTGTGAGTTGTGTGTAGTGTGATTGGTGTGTAGTGTGATTGATGTGTAGTGTGAGTGGTGTGTAGTGTGAGGTGTGTAGTGTGAGTGATGTGTAGTGTGAGTGGTGTGTAGTGTGAGTGGTGACTAGTGTGAGTGGTGTGTAGTGTGAGGTGTGTAGTGTATATATATATATATATATAATATACAGTGCTTTATTTCTAAAAAAAAAAAGGTACTGAAACTCCTACTTATGTCCGTCGTGTCATAAAGAGAAATAACACTGAAATTAGTAGTCGATGTAAAAAAGGTGCCGGAACGCCGTTCCGGTGCGTTACATTAGAAAAAAAGCACTGTATATATATATCATCGAACCAGGGTCGACGTCGTGGCAGTCTGATAATTTATGGACACAGCTAGCAAGTACATGTGTGCTAAGTAATATTGCATAGGTGAAATATATGAGGCAATAAAGTCACGTGTCTTTAAATAAACCAATTCGATTGGTTAAACACAAACAGAGCTTTAATATATACAATGGTGTCGCCTGGTTTTGACGCTAGGGGGAGCGAAATTTTAGGAAAAAAGGCCCCACTTTTAGTCATTTGTCCAGATTAATAGAATAACTAAGAATTCGTACGTATCAAGTGTTATAAGAAAACCCTGTGCCTCAGGATACACACACTGTATAATAGTGCTGTTTTTATTTAACCATTCACGATTCTTTTTCTAGCAGCTAATAGTGATGGGGATCTCTGCAAAATTGATTTCATCTACTGCTCATTTTCGGGATGAACATCTAGTATCGAATGTTTATAGAATCAACGCGAATGCTCTATAGCAGGGGTCGGCAACCTAAGACGCACGTGCCAGACTTGGCACGCAGAACGATTTTCAGTGGCACGCGAAAGACCTCCAAGAATATTGTTTAATGCAAGTGAAAACAACGTTATGTCAGCATAATTAGTAGGTGCTGCATGGCAAACTACATGGGAATCGCACTGGACGTCGATTGTTTTAGTTCAGGAATTTTTGTATGCAAAGCTCCTATCATTGGGTTTGCAATCTGTGATTGAATCTATTGTTAAGATAGTCAATTGTATAGTTTCTCACGTCTCTTCTAAAAGAAAGTCCTACGGAGTATAGGTAAAGTATTGGATAGACTCATTTCTTGTCTGGAAGCAATTAAGATGTATCTTAATGGAAAAAATCCGTTATTGAAGGAGGAGAACTGTCTGTTGAAGCCAATGTTTTTGTATGCCTTGGCGACACATTTCAGTGAGTTAAACTTCCATTTACAAGACTGGGTCCAAAAGCACTTGAAGTGTTGGGCAACTGGAATGGATTTGCATTAAAACTGGGCATATCTTTCCGTGAAATCAATTTCCAAACATTTAACTCTTTCCCTATTTTAAGGCACATTAAGATAGATGAGCATTTTCAGAAGTACACTAGTTGTATTAAAACAATTAACACGTTTAGTATCACTAGAAGCAACTTTGGATAATTTAATTGAAGGGAAATAATTAACCCATTTTCTTTACATTAATATTTCTAATATGTTTCTTTTTTACTTCCTTGAAAAATAATTAATGGCTTACTATTTATAACTCTAAAATGATCAAATTACACAAGATAGTTGAAAATTATATAAATATTTTATGACTAAAGAATGTACATGTACATTTTTAAACATAAAACGCTTTAATGATTTTCTCTATAACGCTCTTTTTCTTTTGGTCTTGGTCTTGCTACGGCACTAAATAAATTGTCTTATAAAAATAATAATATTATTATAGTTGATCAGTTTGACTTTCACGCAGTTGGCACGATGAATGATTCAAAATGATTGTAATAAATTAAATTGTTGAAATGCAATTTAAAGAAAAATAATTAGAAACAGCATAAATTGTGCTTCGTGGCTTGTCAAAATTATTAATTAAATAATTGTTTCCCGAAAAGGCCCTTTTTAAAAAAAAAAATGGTCGTAGGGTAGCGGCCGCTCCCCTGCTCCCTCCCCTCCCTTGGCTACGCAACTGAACATATATAGGCCTATATAGTATATATATTCACAATAATGAATATATTTAAAAAGAATAACACCTAAAATAAAAAAAATCCATTAGGTCCTATATGAATTTTTAGTGGCTGTTTTTTTTCGGTCCAAACGTTTTAAAAAACTATTTTCTTTTTTATTCCATTTGAAAACGCACAAAAGCAAGATAATGCAAATGATTAAAAAACAATAAATCAATTTACGTCAGACCTCGCAATATTAAAAGTAATCTTTCAAAAACTTTATTATGTATTGTAATCAAGGTAAAGACCTACATACTAGCGACATGTTTCAATTCAGTTTTATGAGAAAATAAAAATTAACAAATTAGAAACCATTTATTGGTGTCACAAAAAAAAACGGAGTACAAATTTAATTATCACCAATTACAAAACAACAACAAAGTTACGCGAATTGAAAACAGCCTTAACGGCGCTGAATTAATACATTTAATAACCACACCAATATTAAGAAAGGGAGCGGTCTTACCCCCCCTCCCTCCCCCTTACCTTTACGTAATCTTTCTTTTTTTAAAAAGACAAACCATTAGTAGAGATAACGTAATGACAAGCTCATTGCTTCTATATTCACACAAGATGTGGCGCTAATAGCAAACAGTTCAGGTGCGGAAATAATAATACTATAGGCATATATATAGAGAGAGAAAGAGACCAGTTCCCATAATTTCAAGCCTTGCCGTCTGCTTCTTTACAACCAGAAAGAAAATAAAACCACCAGCCCACTTCCACTCCTCCTAGAAACCACCAAATATTTTTAAAGAGTGACCTAAGGTGCAAAGGGGAGGGGGAATCAGCAGCGATCTTTAAATGTCATTGCGCAATAATTTATCGTCTGCTACATCTAACGAAAGACACAACTACTGGTGTTAAAAATAGTCCAGCATTTTTTTCCGATCTGCTGTTTTATAAATAGTTAGTATAGTTGTTGTTTTTTTTTTTGTGTTTTTTGGCAACAGGTAAGTGTAAATGTATAGTTTGATTATGCCATACGGTGAATCGAATTTTTCTCTTTCCGGCACTATTTATCTTTGATCTACTACAGCTTGTATACACAATACACAATACGTGGCTAGGTAGAGAATATACCGCTCACAGGGGCATGCTTATATTTAGGGGAAATAAGTTACGACACACATCCCTTGTGGTTTGACGCCATACTTTGTGGAATATTCTACCTTATGCACGGCGTTGGGATAACACCATTGTTTTCTTTATGTGACGTCACAACATAGAACAAAACATGCTAGAAGTTTTGAAAATAAAAAACACATATAAATAAGGCGATATAATACTTAGTAGAGTGTTGAAGGATGTATTATTCTATGCAGCATGAATTTAACTTACTTATTCACACCTCAACACGTATGTCTCAACATTTGTCACATTGTACATTTGGATTTTCCTTCAAAGTTTACTTTATTCTCTTTTTTTTTCAGATTGTGTATGTAATTGGTAAATATTTTGAAACACTTTATCCTAAAGTATTGATGCCAGTGATACACTTCTACAGGGGCTTTATTGGTGTGCACATTCACGACAATACACACTATCGCATATTTTTACATATTAAAATTAACCCTCACATACAGATGTAATACTAATCAGCTTTAATACATTCATAAATATAAAAAAAAATCGTACAGACAGACATACCTAGATAGAGACCTAAATACACACACACAAATACAAAAATAGATAAACACACATTAACTCCCATATAAATATCACTCAAATCTTCTCTCTTATTCAACAATGTCGACTTCAATCACAATCCAGGCATAAAACTGGTCGATGTTATATTTCTACAGTTCAGCCTATTCTATTTCTCCACCTCTGGATATCATCTGCCACCACCTAGAATTATGATAGCCAGTCTGAGAGGCTCGGCCTGAAATCCGGTGCTAAGGAAATTATGTTCTAATTATTTCCCTACAGATTATATCATGCGATTAAGTTGGCGTCGACTATCTGAAACATTACCGTCAACCTTATCGTAGCAAGAGTTATTTACCCTTTTTTTTTTAATTCTCGCCCCTTTTTTAAAACTAGAAAATTTGTTATAGGTAAAAGTAATGAAAGTTAATTCGGTAGAAATTGGGAAAATTGAAATGTCTAGACAGCTGTTACCGCTTCTTCTCATTTTATATTCTGTAAAACAGCATCCTGGAAAAAATATTTGTTAAAATTAAAGTTACACAAGTGTGGATTCAAATATATTAATTTAATATTAATTTCATTAACATGTCTAAAAAAACTGCATTGGCTATCTATAACACTTAGGATGAAATTCAAAGTTGTGACTATACTCTATAAAAGCTTTCATGGTCAATCTCCCCAGTACATGAGATCCATGGTCAATCTCCCCAGTACATGAGATCCATGGTCAATCTCCCCAGTACATGAGATCCATGGTCAATCTCCCCAGTACATGAGATCCATGGTCAATCTCCCCAGTACATGAGATCCATGGTCAATCTCCCTAGTACATGAGATCCATGGTCAATCTCCCCAGTACATGAGATCCATGGTTAATCTCCCCAGTACATGAGATCCATGGTCAATCTCCCCAGTACATGAGATCCATGGTCAATCTCCCCAGTACATGAGATCCATGATCGAGCTACACACATCAAAGAAAAGAGGACTGCTTTCAAACAAAATCCATCTTCAACTCAAGGTAGCAAGCGTAAAAAGAGCAACATTTGCAGCTCGCTTCTACAGAGTCGTAGCACCTCTGTGTGGAATGAACACAATTAGGCTAAACAAGCCGACAATATAGACATTTTTAAACCAACATTTAAAACACACATTTTTTATTTATTTGAATAACATAATATGTTAAATGTAAAGCGCATTCGAAGACTTTGTTATGAATAGCGCTATATAAATTTGTAATTTGTTATACGTATTAAGGGAGTAAAGATCTTTAATTTATGTAACGGCTATTTTACTGAAATATGGGGGTTTATTTATCACTTATAGTGTTTGTTTATTTAAGCAACAGTAGAGTGGATCGGTACATTAGTTAAATATGGCCCCAATGCTTCCCCCCCTCCCACCTTATATTTATGAAAAAGTCATTCGACTATTTCAATTTGAGCAACATTTTCAAGCATAAGTACTCAATGCTTACAGATAAAAAGCGATTCTTGAGATAATGAAAGAAAAAAAAACCTATAAGAACACACAATTAATGTGTACAGCAACAATATGACCAGTGGTGAGGCAAGATAATGAAATCATAACTCATAAACAGCAGAGACGATTTGTGAAAGAAAAATAGGCTATGAAGACATAGACTTTTGGTCAATACACGATGATTAGGGCAAGCAAATGAGAAATTGCATGAATTTTAATATAAATAATTGTATAAATATTATTCAGAAGATTTCGTAGTGCCAATGTTAGGCCCTAGTGATCTAGTTGCAGGAATCTGAAGACAATCTATCCATTATATTAGCCAGGATCAAAGAGCTGAATTAGTTCGTTCTGGTTCGGTTTAGTGTTTAGCGGTGGTCTTTCAGCGCTGTCCCATATTCTTAAAGGAGGAGCGGCTGGCGTATCGAAGGTCCTGGGTTCGAATCCTGGTGAAGGCTGTTATTTATTCCCGGGTATAGGTGGTGTCCCTAAGTCTACCCAGCTCTGATGGGTGCCTGACTTAAGCTGGGGTAAAGTAAAGGCGGCTGGGCATTGTGCTGGCCACACAATCTCCTAGTATGCCGTGGCCACAGAAACGGGTGAATGTAGCTTCACCGGCCCGATGGATCAAATTGATCCAACGGGATAGATTCCTAAAGGGCCATAAGAACAGTAATCTAGAGAAAATTGCCAAATGACAGACGAGTGAATGTCATATGTCATCACAACTGTATCAGTCAAAAGTAGTCAGAAGCAGACCCAATCATGGAGAGATGGATAAATCAGAAGCAGGCCCAATCATTAAGAGATGGATAAATCAGAAGCAGACCCAATCATGGAGAGATGGATAAATCAGAAGCAGACCCAATCATGGAGAGATGGATAAATCAGAAGCAGACCCAATCATGGAGAGATGGATAAATCAGAAGCAGACCCAATCATGGAGAGATGGATAAATCAGAAGCAGACCCAATCATGGAGAGATGGATAAATCAGAAGCAGACCCAATCATGGAGAGATGGATAAATCAGAAGCAGACCCAATCATGGAGAGATGGATAAATCATGCGAAAACAGTTCAACGCCTGGCTGGTGGCCCCACAAATGAAACAAGAAAACGGCCTGATCTGAATGGAAGAATGTTGATCAAGTTGATGATACAGTCCATCCTATTTTCAAACTTCTCCCAAAAGAAAAATACACAAGACGAAACATTTTGTAATACCGTACAATGCGTGTTAATTTAATGTTTTGTTCATATTCTGATTTTCATTGATGATTAAAACTAAAAGCTAGTTGTTGTTGTTGTTTTTTTAAATATATGTATGCATCCTAATGGAATTGATGTTGCAATGTAGATTTATTCTGAAACCAGATGTTTGCATATTATGTTATTAATACATTTATGATATAGTTTTAAAGTTTTCGTGGTAAATTTGGAACCAATAAAAAGAAGACCAAGTGAAATTAAAAGATTTTTTTTTAAATCTTACTTTTAGAAGACATTTAGTTTTACACGAAATCGCGACTGTTCGGGCCTTTTCGGTTCCATTTTTTTTTACATTGTAAACTGTCTTTGTTCTATAGTCTGAGAATGACTCCCTCTCTCTCCCTCCCTCTCTCTCTGTTTTCTCCCTCATTTCTCTATACTTTTTAGTCTGTCTTTTTTTTTTACTTCCTCTCTTTAACTCTCTATCTGTCTCTTATTCCCAAACATACTCACTCTGGTTATGCCTCTCTTGTTCACTCACACACTAATTCACTCTCCATTTATTCTACTCTTTCCACTCATTGACTCATTCTCTACATACACTCTCTTGTTCACTCACGCACACCCCCCCCCCACCTCTCTCCTCTCTCGCTGACACCGAGATTTCATACCTATACAACACAAGATATAAAAAAACAACAGAAAAACACAATAAGGCAGGTGCACTGACATAGATATGTTTTGAATTATCCCAATGTGGTTTATTTCAAACTACCAAGCTTCGCCATTGTCCCGAGTTGATTAACAACAGGACGATTGTATAGGTAAGTGACGTCATAGGGCTTCTGTCACAAAGTGAACATAGTATAGAACTCTATGACATTTGTAGTCATAAAAATGATATGATTAGAAAAATCATTATAACATGAGATTTTTCACGCATCCGTTGTCAATAAATTTATTCAAGAGCTCAAACTCAGTAAAATCTCATATAAATCTCATATTAGCTCATTTAAAGGCCATAAAACATTATTTTATATCAGCCCTTTATATATATGATGAATCTTGAAAGAAGAATTTAATGCTTGAACTTGTGTACAAACATTACCATCTTCACTGGTAGCAAAGCAGAAATTTACAAAACACAAAACGCACTCAGACGTGCTTTTATAGATTTTGCTGCAGAAAGTACTAGAAATGGGTTTCCCCCTCAACTTTTCCTAATGCAAAAACAAAAAGGCGTACTAGATATTCGTAGAAACGACGAGAAAGCATAATTGTATTACGTCATAATAAATATCTCTCAATTAAAGCACACCTACTCTCTGTGCCAAAATAAAATAAAAATAAAAATATCTACCTGAACTAGCGAGACAAACTAAAATACAATATTAAAAAAAAAACATTATTACATGCCATAGACATATATTAACATATATTTATAAAGGGCGAAATGAGGGTCAGTAGGCCTACTTTGTCTGGGGGCCCATGAAGTTTATAGGGGGAGGGGGGAGTGGACACATGAACGTGTCATGTTTTTAAAGGGTGTATTAGAATATCAAAGACGTGAACCAACAAGGAATCGAGGCTAGATTTAAAAAGGGTCAATGTCCAGCAAATTATAATCCTTTCGGATTAATAGGCCTAGATTACCCTGAATATAATATAACATATAATAATTATAATAACTGGTCATTTATATAGCACCTCACAATATGCTAATGCGAGCCTGCTCAGCAAGCTCATAAAAACGAAACGACAATAAAGTTTTTTAAATAGTTTTAAGCTAAGTTTGTTGCCTATGAATGTGTACTTGATATATATATATATATATATATATATATATATATATATATATATATATATATATATATATATATATATATATATATATATAGAGAGAGAGAGAGAGAGAGAGAGAGAGATCAGTCTCTAATCTATATCTAGGAATGACTATGCTTAGGGGACTATTATATAAGAGTAAATATTTTTTTTAACTGGGGTGTAAAACACAGATCTAATTAAATGTTGTTTTCTTTTATTTTTCGTGTGAAGACTTCCTGTTATAAAATACTCAGTTGATAAGATAATGACCCCATATTAATCAAATTTATAGTTATAAAAAAAGGCAACTACAAACAAAAAAAATTCACAAATGTATTATTATTTATATCTGAGCTTGTTTATTATATTTTGTAGGCCTATATATTTTGTGTAATTACAAATATATCCTTTGTCAGGGCATTACAATCTTATATCTACGTATATAAACTTTGTGTCAGCGCAAACAAAGAGTCTTCAAGACACATATTAACCATCATATATATATATACACCATCACATAATATATTAGTCTAACAATATACGTTGTAAATCATCAAATTAAACGGAAACCGTCACATATATAGGCCTAAGACATCACAATTATTAACCATCACATGGTTAAACCATCACATATAGGCCTATAAAACCATCGCTTATACTAACCATCACATATAGGCCTATAAAACCATCGCTTATACTAACCATCACATATAAAAAAAAAACATCGCTTATATAAACCATCATACATATATATATATATATACCCCACGTTGGCTCTTTATCCGTTCCAATAAACACGCTATGTCATTCTGCCAACTTCTATTGGCTAAGGATATTTCTCGCAAATGCACTTGTCAGCTTGCTTCTTGTATAATTATGTGTGTGTGTTTATGAATGTGAGTTAACGCATACGTAGGCCTATTTACATTCGCGCTCGCGTGTATGTTAATGCGTAAAGTTATTATTTTCCCCCAAATTTCGAATCAACAACAGACATGCCTCATGGTTCAAGCGATCATAATACAATTAAATGAAAAAATATATAATTAAAAAAAGCGAATTGTTTATTTAACGCAAATCATATACACTACCTGTTATCCACTGGCGCTTAATATCTCTACTTTCGTGTTCAGGGTGGGGTGGGGAGAATGCTGAGATCGGAGGCAAGAAATATGTGGCACTAGTTATGTATACACAGAGACCATTGAGTGAAACCTAAGATACGTTTTGATCTTCATTATGACAGTACATAGGCTAGTTAGAAATATGTTGCACTAGTTCTGTATACACAGAGACCATTGAGTGAAACCTAAGATACGTTTTGATCTTCATTATGACAGTACATAGGCTAGTTAGAAATATGTTGCACTAGTTCTGTATACACAGAGACCATTGAGTGAAACCTAAGATACGTTTTGATCTTCATTATGACAGTACATAGGCTAGTTAGAAATATGTTGCACTAGTTCTGTATACACAGAGACCATTGAGTGAAACCTAAGATACGTTTTGATCTTCATTATGACAGTACATAGGCTAGTTAGAAATATGTTGCACTAGTTCTGTATACACAGAGACCATTGAGTGAAACCTAAGACACGTTTTGATCTTCATTATGACAGTACATAGGCTAGTTAGTTCAAGATTTCGGAAACAAACAAGAGACAGATAGCAATATAGTTTAAACATTGAACTACTTGACAATGAGGGGGAGAGAGAAGGAGAGGGAGAGAGCGCGAAAGGGATAGTGAGTGGGTGAGTCAGAGTGAGTGAGAGAGAGAGAGAAAGAGAGAAAGAGGGAGAGGCTGTTATTTTTTTTATTTCATCCTTTATTGTTTGTTTTTTTCTGTTTTGTTTTTTTTACCATTTTGATTGTGTGTATTTTTTTGTTGTTGTTAAATGTGAAAGCAACAATGTAACGGGAGTGAAAAATTGCAGAATATGTCGATAAAACATATGTCAAACTCAAATGCAAAAGGAGAGAAAGGGGGGGGGGCAATACATAAATTACACTTAAGGTTGTGGGCCGAACTGGATAAATATATATTGTTCAGTGGAGAATTCAACATTTAAAAAAAAAAGCAACAATAATATGAATTCTTTCGCGGGGCAAATATAATAGTGCGCCGGGTCGAATGTGGCCCGCGGGCATTGTGATAGACGCATATGATCATAGTACGATGTAGACAAACGAAACAAATCTTCTGAGTTGTCCAACGTTTTTTCAAACTACACAATCGTTATAGTATCAAAGCACTGAGAACTAAATCTCACCAAGGCCATGACGTAGGAAGGGATGCCAAATGGTTTAGTTAGGCTATAATAATTGGTGTACAGTGTTGCCAATTAGTAGGTTTAGAAGGAATGGGAAGGGTAGCAATGACCCTCGTCCACCATGTTATCTTTCTTACGGCTAGCCCTAAAACTATTTACCTATAACACACGCCCATGGAGACACACACGGTAGATTATTTCATGGTTGGCAGCTGTTACTAGTCTAGTAGATCGCTGAGTGTTATGCTTTCCTTTTATAGTTGTATAGTTGGTGGTATCTTCCGTGTAGGTTATTGTTATTGTTATTGATTCTGCGAGATAAGGTCTCTGTCTCGTGACCTAATTAGATTATACGTGGGACACTGATTTAAGGAGAAGAAGGTCTTTGTGATCAGGGGCATGCATCGGTTGAAAAAGGGGTTCTGACATCTGACATGCGTATTTGGAAAGGGAGTGTGTGTGTGTGGGGGGGGGGGGATGGAGGTCCACACTCCACCACAAACTAAAGCATTAATGTGTAGACATGATGTGGCATGCAAACCCTAATTTAAGGTTGGGGGACCCAATTTTAAATGTGGGGGCCCGAAAAATGTGATTTAAATCATCTCATTACCGTCGAAATAAGAGCCAATGGAATTCAAAATAATGGCTAGGTTAGAGGGTCCCAATATCCCAGTGTGTTTGTAAATACAATACACATGTGTAAGGTGCTCCTTTATACCCAGTCTGCTTGTGTGTACCGCGTGTTTCTGGTTATAACATGTGTATGATTGCGTAATCAATAAACGAATGTGCACATACATATTCACTCATGTGATAGTATTAAACTATTCTTGAGCCAACAAGAAAAAAACAACCTTTTTTTAGAGTAGGATGTCAACAAAGGATCACTACTCTCAACTGCATGCAAGTCAATACAAGAGGGTTCATGGGCCTTTTCTCCAGATTATATAGTGCCCCTGGCTGTTTTTTTTTAATCGTAGACTACCTTATTATTATTATCATACTAGTTGACCAGTGAACAAATTGTGTCCATTCAAAAAATATGCAAATTATATTGTTACGACTCCACGTTGTCTGTCTAGGTTCTTGTTCACAATAATAACTCAAGCCACGCTATGTATGTTTAAATGAAGACGTTAAATTTTGAACGTATGTACAAAATAAACAACTTAACTGGTAGCTAAGCAGAAATCAACAAACACAAAGTACACTAATATGTGTTTATATAGATTTTGGTACAGAAAGTTCTAGAAATGGATTTTACCGAAGCTTTCCGAATGCAGAAGAAATTGCAGACTAAAAAGTAGAAGAAACTACGAGCAAGCATAATTGTATTAAGTCATAATAAATGTATCTACTTACTCTCTACACCAAAATCAAATGTAAATAAACAACTCTAAGCTTACATGTACTAGCCAGACAATGTCAAATACATTATAAAAGAAACTATTATTTATTACATAATATACAACAATATAAAACGTTGCTCTATCAACAATATACAAAAACAAACAGTGTACATGTACAGTATACACCTACAATATAAACAAGACAACAAGTTGCATGGTGATGGTAAGAAGGTTGGATGATCAGAAAGCAAGTTCTTTGAGTGGATGAAAATCAAAGGGCGAAACATTTCACAATTTTAAAGTCGCCATTTAACGACTGTTTAACAGTTCATATATATATATATATATGCGAATAATTTGTCGTATGTTTATTATTGAAAAAATCAACCAATTCAACAACTTGCACAATATAATAGAAACAACTTTTGTGGAGAATTGAGATATAATTTGCTTAGCCTTTGTTCTAGGGGTCTGTAATGAACAGACAAACCGAAGAAAATTATAAGACTAAATGTTAGTTAAGAGATTCAATAAACATTTGACTAAAACACAGTTACATTATTAAGATATTTTTATAAGCCTTCATTTTAATCTAATTATCTTAAACACCTTCCAGATAACCCACCAGATAACCGAAACTTCCCATCAACCCAAGCTTTTCCTTTTTCACCTTACATATATATATATTTTTCATTTCCACTTATTTTCTGTGGGCAAGAGATAAAGAAAGAGAGAAGAGATAAAGAAAGAGAGAAGAGATAAAGAAAGAGAGAAGAGATAAAGAAAGAGAGAAGAGATAAAGAAAGAGAGAAGAGATAAAGAAAGAGAGAAGAGATAAAGAAAGAGAGAAGAGATAAAGAAAGAGAGAAGAGATAAAGAAAGAGAGAAGAGATAAAGAAAGAGAGAAGAGATAAAGAAAGAGAGAAGAGATAAAGAAAGAGAGAAGAGATAAAGAAAGAGAGAAGAGATAAAGAAAGAGAGAAGAGATAAAGAAAGAGAGAAGAGATAAAGAAAGAGAGAAGAGATAAAGAAAGAGAGAAGAGATAAAGAAAGAGAGAAGAGATAAAGAAAGAGAGAAGAGATAAAGAAAGAGAGAAGAGATAAAGAAAGAGAGAAGAGATAAAGAAAGAAAGAAGAGATAAAGAAAGAGAGAAGAGATAAAGAAAGAGAGAAGAGATAAAGAAAGAGAGAAGAGATAAAGAAAGAGAGAAGAGATAAAGAAAGAGAGAAGATATTTATATTTAAAGTATTTATAATAGTTGCCAAGACTTATGAAAAGTACATCAGCAAATTTGATTTTTTTTTTCGTTTCTGGCGTCACAGTTTTTAGATACAAAACGATACTCGCCCCCAGACCAGATTTATATTCTTGGCATTTGTATCATGAGTCATAGGTTCTGGCAGATTATATAGCCCGGGGGTAGGGGGTCTTTCTGATGCACACGTAAAGTTACGTAAGACATATTATTTAGGCTATTAAAATGAGAGATACTGGTACGGATGGATCACACACATTTCATATTTCAGTGGCTATTAAATGTGTACAAAATTTTGTCCTAACTAATGTCAAGTAGCCATCAGAAATGAACGAAATACCAAGTGAAAAAAACAAAAGGTAGATCTAACAGTGTTATAGAAATAAATAGCAAACTTAACAGAGAACAACGGCTTTAGAGTCTAAGTGCTTCCAAACATTTCCTTTCAACACTATAGTTTTATTCACATCAATTAGACTACCCCTGTCGATTCTTCTTTTATTTTAACCGATTTATTTTATAGATAGTTAATTACGTGAAGAAAATATTTCAGCCTCCATTTTTCAGAATGAACATTTGTATATAGACTATAGTCGAGGCCTCCCCCCCCCCCCCCTCCTTCCCCACAGCCTCTGTTGATATATCCGTAATCCATAATATGGGAGCCACTGACCTATAAAACATTTTCTTTAGGGATGTGGGCAGCAGTGTAGACACTGACCTATAAAATATCCCCCATGGGATGGCGCCGTACTGTATGAATAATGGACCCTGCCGCGATGACAGCACATCGACTTGGGTAACATTGCGTTGTTTTGTATGCACTGACCTGTATATTGATCAGGGCCTTGACCTGAATTGTTGTTTTTTCGGCTATACACGTAGACCTATACGGTTACACGGATAGTAGCTATAAGCTTAGTGTATCCAATAACGATGTGGCTACAAAAACCTATCACTATAATGTTTATTAAAAAACAAATCCTGATTGTAAATATCAGCATTTTATTTACATTCACAACGCTATGAAGGTGAGACACGATCGCGTGGCCAATACAACGCCCCGCGTTATACCGCGTAGATTTTTGTTGTCTTTAATATTAGACTTTCACAAACATCTCAATTTTGTTGAATAGAAGTATTTCCGCTTGAACTGGGATTGTAATATGAAACGACACCCCAATAGTCGATTTCAGTGTATTAAAGACTATGTTTTTTGTTTTTACTCAACTCGTGCGAACAACACCAGTCCTACTTTTTAAAAGTCAACAAAATTGATTAGTTCCTGTGGCGGAAAAATAATTAAAAAATAAATAAACACTTTCGCCATAAATCAAATTTAAGGAATATTTAATTGAAATATTTTCCGTTTAAAAGGATATGCAGCGTAACTATCGATTGGCCTGTGAATTTAGCCGAGAAATTTAGCTTGTTTAAGATAAGATTAGACAAAGACTATAGATGGACCACTTGCTTTAATATTTCTGCTATTTGATGACTTCTTTTCGGAATTCCCGATTCCCTTTTGCATTGTACACTTCCGTTTTATTTAACCGCAATGCTTTTCTCAATGAAACATTTAAATTAAAATCGAAAGATGTATACAGCGGAAACCTTTAGTCAGAAGTAGAAGTCATTTAAGACTGCTGTATTGGATGAGCACGGAAAAAAGAACATATAGTCTAGGCATAAGCTCTAAAAAAAAGAGCAAGCGGTCCATCTTATTATAGTCTTTGGATAAGATAAGACAACGTGAAACTTCAATACAGCAGTATAGTTTAGTAGAGTGAAACCTGGGTAATAACAGTAAAATATCAACTGCCGCAGCCACCACCTGTTAACACATCACACAGTGCCAACAGGATAGGCTTGGAGCATACCCGTTTGTTTTGTTTTGAAGAGAAAAAAATCGACGTCACAAAAACTTTAAAAAAAAAACAAAGAGGTGTGAGTAGCAGTAAATACTTAAGACTATTTTTTTTTGGCATGGATGGCTTTTGAGAATGCCGCTCCCTGTGACCCTGACCGTATTTTTTTCTTCAATAAGCTCAAGGCCGTAAACAACTCACACTGTCATCCGGGTTCTTTTGCAGGTGATGTCATCAGGGAAACGGCTATCAAATGGAGGTGTTTCGGTACAACTTTTTTTTTTTTGAAATAATCGGTGAGTTTGTGTTGGTTTCCTTTTTTTTTTCGTTAAGTATTTAAAAAAATAAATAGTATAATACAAGCATAACTATAAAGGTAGTGACAGAAGCCTTGACATGCCGTGTATTTAATTTGTGCCTAGAATTTGATTTTCAACTCATTGTAACATAATTTAGAAATGTGATTTCAATCGAATAATTTGTAAGCCCATGATTGTTTAATGTGGTATACAAGCGATTGTGTGATGTGATGCATAAGTGATTGTTAAATATTGTATATAAGTGATAGTTTAAAGTGGTATACAAGTGATTGTTTAATGTGGGGTATAAGTAATTGTTTAATGTGGGGTATAAGTGATTGTTTAATGTGGTATTCAAGTGATTGTTTAATGTGGTATATAAGTGATTGTTTTATGTGGTATATAAGTGATTTTTTAATGTGGTATACAAGTGATTGTTTAATGTGGTATATAAGTGATTGTTTAATTTGGTATACAAGTGATTGTTTCATGTGGTATATAAGTTATTGTTTAAAGTGGTACATACGTGATTGTTTAATGTGGTATATAAGTGATTGTTTAATGTGGTATACATGTGATTGTTTAATGTGGTACATACGTGATTGTTTAATGTGGTATACAAATGATTGTTTAATGTGGTATATAAGTTATTGTTTAAAGGGGTATATAAATGATTGTTTAATGTTATATATAAGTGATTGTTTAATGCGGTATATAAGTGATTGTTTAATGTAGTGTATAAGTGATTGTTTAATGCGGTATATAAGTGATTGTTTAATGCGGTATATAAGTGGTTGTTTAATGTGGTATACAAATGATTGTTTAATGTGGTATATAAGTTATTGTAGGTTTCAATGGCTGGCATAGCCGGGGTGGATGCGGGGATAAGCTACCTCATCTCATGAAATGCTCCAATGGCTTGCGTCTCAAATTGCCTCTGACAGCCGAATCCAGCTCCTGGCCTTCACGAGCGACTTGCAAATAAGTCCGGCGAAGCCCGTTCCTAACTAACAGGAGAAGGGGTGAAAGGCGGACCACTGGCGCCTAAAAACCAGTTGCTTCGGGCAGATGGGGCTCGTCAGCCGTGGTTGGCTGCTCATCTAGGAGAAGGAAAACTCTGACTACAAACCTCCGCTGCCTTGCGGCTATACTCATTCCTGAGAAAGGCTAGGGGAGTAAACCTCGATAACAAATCAGGAGCCGGAATCCCTAAGGCAGACTGGCGTTGCCTGCAACGTCCTTCTGGCAATTCCTGCGACGCAGCTGATGTCAAGTCGTACTGGCTCCGCCTTTCCCTTGCACCCATCAGATGAGTTGAGAGAGGGAGTATGCTGCATGGGCAACAGCTTATTCCCTACATCACCTGCCCAGGCTTGTGCCCTGGAGAGGACACTCCAGCTTCGCTTCACAGCGTCGACACAACACGGGAAGTAGTAGTCACCGGTTATAAGCCACCCGCTCAATTGGCGTAGAGCTGGCGCCAGGGACTGCTTCCGACGGTGGGAGAGATGACAATGTCTCATTGGACAGCTACCGCCCGCCTCAAGCTGGGCAGCCCCCAGCCAATTAGGTGTTGTCCCGCCACAGTTTGCCTGCCCTACTGGGTGCGTAGGGCTTAGGGCACGCACATGCCCGACAAGTGGACTGCAACTCATGCACCAAGCAATAAAATAAAAACAAAAAGGAAAACCCCAATCCTTAAACTGGGGAGCTGGAATGTACGGACACTGACTACCGGTCTGTCAGACAACCTTCAAGACATCAGCGATGCTCGGAAAACATCAGTCATCAACAACGAACTCGTAAGGTTACGGGTCGACATAGCCACTTTACAAGAGACACGGCTGTCAGGTTCTGGGTCCATAAGAGAAAAAGAATTCACGTTTTTCTGGCAAGGTAAAAGTGTAGAAGAAGTCAGAGAATACGGCGTCGGATTTGCTGTCCGGAACTCCCTACTGGGGATGATAGTACCATGCCAAGAGGGAACTGAAAGACTACTTTCACTCCGCCTCCATACCTCAACAGGGCCCGCCAACCTAATCAGTGCATACGCACCAACTCTCAGCGCCACCGCACACACCAAAGATGAGTTCTATGACCAGCTGGACTCACTGCTAGGCACAATCCCCAAAGATGAGCATTTGATTTTACTGGGTGACTTCAATGCTAGGGTGGGTGCTGACTACGTTTCATGGCCCTCCTGTTTGGGAAGATTTGGCACAGGAAAAATGAACGAAAACGGACAGAGACTCTTGGAACTGTGTTCCTACCACGATCTATGCATCACCAACACTTTCTTTCAGACAAAGCCCCAGCATAGGGTGTCATGGAGACATCCCCGCTCTAAACACTGGCACTAGCTGGACCTAATCATCACCAGGCGTTCCGCATTGAAGCAGGTGTTTCTCACTCGCACCTTCCATAGTGCAGACTGTGACACTGACCAATCACTAGTGTGTTGCAATATGAGATTGCTGCCAAAGAAAATCCACCGATCCAGGCCAGAAGGCAGACCCCGCATCGGTGTGAGCATGACATATCATCCAGACAGGAAAATAGAGTTCACGCAAGCTCTCTCGAACTCACTAGACACTGATCTCCCTGGCAACAGCGCCAAAGAAAAGTGGGACTACCTCAGAGAAACAATACACAGCACAGCCATGCAGGTCTTTGGAAGAAAAAAGACAAAAAACAATGACTGGTTCGAGGCCAACTCTGTCAAGCTCACCCCCGCCATAGAAGAAAGACGAAGTGCTCACCAAAAATACAAGAACTCTCCCAATCAACAGACACTGCAGGCATATAGATCAGCCAGGACCAGGGTTCAGAGGCTAGCAAGGCAGTGCGCAAATGACTACTGGCTTCAACTATGCCAGAGCATTCAACTATCGGCTGAAACTGGAAACATCAGAGGCATGTACGATGGCATAAAAAAGGCCATGGGTCCTACAAAGAAGGTCACAGCCCCACTGAAGTCTTCAACAGGCGTGATAATTCATGATAAGAGCAAACAGATGGACAGATGGGTGGAACACTACTCAGAGTTGTACTCCAGGCAAAACCACATCACACAAGAGGCCATCGATGCTGTCCAAAGTCTCCCCCTCATGGCAGAACTGGACGACATACCTACCCTGGCAGAACTAAAAGAAGCTATCGAGCGATTACCAATAGCAAAGGCTCCAGGTCAAGATGGTATCCCACCAGAGGTTATCAAGTGTGGCAGCAGCGTATTAGTGGAGCACCTGCATGGCCTCCTCTGCCAGTGCTGGGAAGAAGGAGCAGTACCCGAGGACATGAGAAATGCCAACATAATTACCCTGTATAAAAATAAGGGAGATAGAAGTGACTGTAATAATTACAGGGGTATTTCCCTCCTCAGCATTGTGGGAAAGGTCTTTGCACGGGTTGTTCTAAAGAAACTGCAAAGGCTTGCTGAGAGGGTGTACCCCGAATCACAGTGCGGGTTCCGAGCAGAAAGATCCACAATCGATATGATCTTCTCACTAAGACAACTCCAAGAAAAGTGTCGCGAGCAACACATGCCCCTCTATCTGGCTTTCATTGATCTGACAAAGGCCTTCGACCTGGTCAGCAGAGATGGACTCTTTACAGTCCTGGCAAAAGTTGGCTGCCCACCGAAACTACTGAAGATAATACAGTCATTCCATGACGGAATGAAAGGCACAGTGCAGTATGACGGGTCAACTTCAGCCGCATTTGACATAATCAGTGGTGTCAAGCAGGGCTGTGTCCTTGCCCCAACACTCTTTGGCATCTTTTTTGCCAGCCTGTTGAGACATGACTTTGGAACTTCTACCGAGGGGGTCTATCTACACACCCGTTCTGATGGTAAACTATTCAACTTGGCCAGGCTTAAGTCTAAGAGGAAGATACGGGAGACCGTCATTAGGGACATGCTTTTCGCAGATGACGCTGCCTTAGCCACACACACAGAGGCAGAACTGCAAAACCTAATGGACCGCTTCGCCAAGGCCGCTAGCGACTTCGGTCTCACTATCAGCTTAAAAAAAGACAAATGTGATGTCCCAGGAAGCTGCTTCTCCCAAAATCAACATCAATGACTGCGAACTTGAGGCTGTGGAGCATTACACATACCTTGGCTCCACTATCAGCAACAACCTTTCTCTAGATGCAGAGCTGCGCAACTCTTCTTCACTTTAAACAAACTAACATGCGCAAATCATTAGTCATCCATCATTCCAAGCCCTGTGGCGATGGGTAAGCGGCGAAGCGATAGGTGTGGTGCACTGGCAGTCGTAGCCGCAAGCCTGCACACAGGCGACTCAGGTTATAGGGTCGTTTCCCCACTGAATTGGAGCAGAAGTGGAATCCGGCAGACACCTGAGTGACTGAGCAGCCCTTTTCAGGACAGCACTGCTCACCTCCTAGCATGAGGAAGGGGCTAGAAAAGGTGCCCTAAAAATTGCCTGCTCCTTATACCCTGGCCGGCAAACCGCGGTCGGCGGGGACCCAATTTATGCGGTCGAAATTCAAAGAAAACAAAGTCAAAGACAACTCCTATAATACTTGGAGCTTGGAATATCCGCACACTTCTCGACAGAGATACCACAGATAGACCTCAGCGACGCTCAGCGCTCATAGCTCATGAACTTGCTAGATACAACATAGACATTGCTGCCCTTAGTGAAACAAGACTGGCTGGTGTAGGCGAACTCACAGAAAGGCTTGCTGGCTACTCATTTTTCTGGAGCGGACGCGACCCAACCGCAAAACGCGAGGCTGGAGTTGGTTTTGCTATCAAATCCTCTCTTGCGTGCAAGCTCACCAGTTCCCCCAGAGGAATAAATGATCGCCTCATGACAATGAGACTGCCTCTCTGCCATGGTAAGAAGTTTGCAACTATTGTCAGCGCATATGCACCCACAATGACAAACTCGGAAGAGACCATTGCTAAATTCTATGAAGATCTCAACACTGTCGTCTCCGCCACACCTTCTTCTGACAAACTCATTATTCTCGGAGACTTCAATGCTCGTGTCGGTAGTGACAACTCCTCCTGGGAAGGAGTGATGGGGAAGCACGGGGTCGGAAAATGCAACAGCAATGGCTTGCTTCTTCTTCAGACATGTGCTGAATTTGGTCTCCTAATAACAAACACCATCTTTAGCCTCCCTACTCGCAACAGGACATCATGGATGCACCCGCGTTCTAAACACTGGCATCTAATCGACTATGTCATTGTCAGAAACAGGGACCGACAGGACGTGAGAGTGACCAAGGCCATGTGTGGTGCCGACTGTTGGACCGACCACCGCCTGATTGTCTCCAAGTTGAATATCCATTTCAAACCAAAGAGAAGACCTCAAGCCTCCAAAACTCCAAAACGCCTAAACACAGACAGGCTTAAGATTCCTGATGCTAGACAAACATTTGTCCACACGCTAAATGGACGCCTTGCCTCTATCACATTTGACAACATGAACGCAGAAGCAGCATGGACTACACTTCGCGACACGGTACATAGCACAGCCACTGAGTGCCTCGGACCCTCTACCAGGAAACACAAGGACTGGTTTGACGAAAACAATGCAGCGATTCAACTTCTACTTGAGCAAAGACGTAAAGCACACAAGGCACTTCTTGATGACCCTATGTCAACAGCAAAGAAAACCGCCCTGGGAAACATCAGCAGAATCATTCAGAAGCAACTGCGACAAATGCGGGACTCTTGGCTATGTGCGAAAGCTGACGAAATTCAGGGCTATGCAGACACAAAAGACATGAAGAACTTTTACAGGGGTCTAAGAGAAATGTATGGCTGTATATAAGTGATTGTTTAATGTGATATATAAGTGATTGTTTAATGCGGTATATAAGTGATTGTTTAATGCGGTATACAAGTGATTGTTTAATGCGGTATATAAGTTATTGTTTAATGTGGTATACAAGTGATTGTTTAATGTGGTATATAAGTGATTTTTTAATGTGGTATATAAATGATTGTTTAATGTGGTATATAAATGATTGTTTAATGTGGTATATAAGTGATTGTTTAATGCGGTATATAAATGATTGTTTAATGTGGTATATAAATGATTGTTTAATGCGGTATATAAGTGATTGTTTAATGTGGTACATAAGTAATTGTTTAATGTGGTATATAAGTGATTGTTTAATGTGGTATATAAGTGATTGTTTAATGTGGTATATAAGTGATTGTTTAATGTGGTATATAAGTGATTGTTTAATGTGGTATATAAGTGATTGTTTAATGTGGTATATAAATGATTGTTTAATGTGGTATATAAATGATTGTTTAATGTGGTATATAAGTGATTGTTTAATGTGGTATATAAGTGATTGTTTAATGTGGTATATTAGTGATTGTTTAATGTGTTATATAAGTGATTGTTTAATGTGGTATATAAATGATTGTTTCATCAAATGTGTGTGTAGTGTTCTAATGTGGTAGGCACTTATCTGTGATGATCATTTTTTATTGCGGTCCAACGTGTTCTTGCTCGGGGTAAAATGTATGAGCTGGTGAATTTAAGAAAATTGTAGGGTCTTAAATTATCTCTCGTGTACATGACATTAAAGTAAATGGGCGCTTAGTATCCCATCCCCTTTCTCCAACTTTCCAGCAGGCAATATCATTTACATGTGATCTAGAAACAGACTATCTGAGATCGAATTCATCACTACAAGTTCGTTTAATTTACCCACTGAAGCTCATTCGAGAGTATCTTAAGTTTAGAACTCGACAACAGCCTCACACAATATGCGTCTATACCAGTGATGGCGAACCTTTTTGAGGCCGCGTGCCCAAAGTGCAATACAAGACCAACTTATTTCTTTCAATGTGCCAACACAGCAATTAAAACAAAATACTAAGGTTTTAGTTTAGAAAAAAAAAAACAGCTCATACAATAATAATTGTCCGAACTAGTTAACATCTTTTGTCAAAAAAGAATGACAAATTAACAGATCTTTGAATGATACGAACTGTCTTTTATATTTAAAAAAAAAACACGAACTGTAGTAAATGAACAAATTATTAATATATTACAATTACACAATTACATTTATTTCAGTTAACTGTATGCATTTGGCATGATTTTGCATAGTTAATGTGAGTTTTGCTGTTGTGTGCTTGCTGATAATTTGTCAAGCCTTGCTCATACTCGGTAACTTTTAGAGCGACAGGTCATCTGTCAGTCTTTTTCAGGTATCAGATTTGATATAATTAAAGTTGTAAACGGCTGCTCATAATCATAAGATGACCCAAACAAAGTATGAAGTGCAATCTCAAGTGCTTTCATTGACTTGAAATTATTTGGCAGAGAATTCAACACTTCAAGGATTTCATCATCAGAGTTACCAACTGTGCTGTCCTTTGACATCCTTTCACACTCTATCTTCTCAAGTGTTTCACGCTGATAATAGAATTTATATTTTTACATAGAGCTTATGATACTCCCTGCCCCTTTTGAATCATAAACAACCTAATCTCATCCAAGCATGCAACAAATCTCCCCAAAACTCGTCCTCAGCTCAGCCACCTGACATTATTGTACATGAGTAAAGTATTATACTGGGCCTTGACTTCATCAAAAAGTGCGTGAAACTGTTGACAATTAAGAACACGAGCCATGATGTAATTGACAATTTTTGTGACACTTTTAAGGATATCATCTAATTTCTTTCTGCCATCCCTGGCACAAAGAGCTTCTTGGTGTATAATACCATAATAATACAGTGAAACTAAACGACTGGGTGTTTTGCTTCTTTAACAAAGAACTGTATGCACAATGCAAGGTGCCCCGTCACTAGTAACTGAAACAACTTTTTCTGGTCCCATCCCATCCCTAGCGGTGTGGCTATAACTAAGCTGTTCCTTTTTTGGAAAATGCTCGCGTGCCCATAGAAATGGCTCCACGTGCCATCTGTGGCACGCGTGCCATAGGTTCACCATCGCTGTCTATACTGTCGATATCAAATACATTTTCTTTTGTTTTGATTGGCCGACCAGAGCGTGTTTACAACCACTAGACGGAATCAGCCAATCAACACAGTGTAATACGTGGATGTACTTTTTGTTAAAGGACGCTCAGGGACAATTGTTGTGTACGCAGTATAACGGAGTGTGGTGTTGGGCTGTGAGACACACAGAATAGGTATAGAACACTATAACGGAGTGTGGTGTTGGGCTGTGAGACACACAGAATAGGTATAGAACACTATAACTGAGTGTGGTGTTGGGCTGTGAGACACACAGAATAGGTATAGAACACTATAACGGAGTGTGGTGTTGGGCTGTGAGACACACAGAATAGGTATAGAACACTATAACGGAGTGTGGTGTTGGGCTGTGAGACACCTCTTCAGCACTAGACAGTTTCAGGAATTTGTGGACACCTTCCCACCCTTCCCCACCTCTGTATCCCGGCCATGGGAACATTGGGTATATATTGTATTTACATTTTCGGTAATTTAAAAAACAATAAAAAACCAAATTTTATAACGGAAAGTCTGCTGAATTACCGGACTGTCTGGCACAAATCCGGAGAGCTTGCAACCCTAATGTTGGGGTTGGGCTATACTTATGACGTAATGAGGGTGTAATGTTGCCATTACGAAAGTCTGGATTTCAAAACCCGTTAATTGATACGATTATGTCTTACATTTGTAATAAAAGGGCGCAAAATGACGTCAGTTTATATGAGGAGAAGAACCACATGTGAACATCGTGCTTGCCCACACAGCTCCCTAGCTAGCCGTGTTCACTAAACAGATCCGTTCTGCTTGACCAGAGAAATGTGCATTAACCTACTGTAACAAGCCGTAACACAACCAATGAAACTACCAACTGAACTGCTACAACACTAACAAATTAGAGACAACTTCTTGTCCTATTACTTCATCTCACCAGTGGCCAATATCAGATTTGTTTATCAATGCTACGTCCAGTTGACGGACAGCGCCAGATATGCGTGTGACACGATAGATCGGATTACGGAACCGGAAATTCAGAATACCGGCACGTCTGAGAAATACTAGAGCTTAACGTTAGGCTTTAAAAAAATGAGCAAATATTAATAAATATTATTACAGGCGAATATTCCAAGCTCTATTTTACACCAGTATGTATATGTCCAGTATATTGTAATCTGAGATTTCCAACCTAAACTCAACTATCATTCATACCAAAGTTTACATTCTCCCAATAACTATTCTTCTTATACGCTTTCAAATACCCATACTTTTTTTTCATATTAGTCAAACATTGTTTCCTTCTAATTTTGTCAGCATAATATTTTTAATTTCTCTCACTAGCTGACCCGTGGACACATTCTGTCCATACAAAAGTAAGTAGCCTATATTAAGAAAAAAAATAGCGGGGTCAACAAAGTAAAAAAAAATAATGTATGGCATATACTAAAAAAGAAAACAAGAAATCACGAATTCGGGATAACTAGAACTCATTTTCTTTAACCCCATTATATTTCAGTCCGTCCCTCTAGTCATTGATTGTTCGTATGTTCATTACAGTTTATATATGTATGTGCATCCTTTCGGCACACTTTTATTAATTTCAAATCAACAAATTCAGCATTATAGACCTAATAAAACATCATTTGTAAAGAAATTTAGAGTACATCTGGTATATTTTGGTCTCAATATGTCCAACGGACAAGGTATTTGCAACGAACAAACTGACCAGGTAAACTTACAAACTCACGGAAATTATTTATGTGGTTAAATGTATCATGTTTTTCAACTGCAGTTTGTTTTCGTTTGTATGAATGTGTGGGTGTGTGTGTGTGTAGTTTTTGTTGTTTTGTTTTCTAGCGATATCCGAACGAGCACGTGCATAAAACTGGATTACACAGAAAATCGAGTCTGCGGCTGGGAGAACCTAGTGAGTTAGTGATAAGATACCAGCATGCATTCTTTTTTACATTAGTGAAATGAGCAAAGTGAGATAGTAAGGGGATGGTGAAATCTTGGATTTATCTTTTTTAATGATTTTATGTAGCCACGAAGAAGTATTCTGCTACTTCATTCAAGAAGCGAAAATGTAGCCAAATTAAGACTCAAACTACCTCCGCATGAAAGTGTAGAGAGATGGACTTGTAGAAAGATGGCCTAGTAACTAGCTGGGCTTGTATGGTAATGGTAATGGTAATTTATATAGCGCTTCTATCCATGCTATTTTAGCATGCTCAGTGCGCTCTAGAAGACTATTAATCTGTGAGAGGTTTCACTGCTGCCGGTTAAGCGCATGTGATAACAACTCAATATTAACGTCATCTAGTCCCAAAACTCCTGTAGGGCGACAGGGATCTGCCGGTGGCGGGGCTCGAACCCGCGACGTGTCAAGTGGTTTTTTGGTTGACAGTCTGGTGAGCTAACCGCTAGGCCAGCCGGCTTCACAAGAGAGAGAGGGCCTTGTAGAGAGAGGGTCTTATAGAAAAATGGTCTTGTAGAAAGATTCTGAAAGATGGCCTTGTAGCAAGATGGCCTTGTAGCAAGATGGCCTTGTAGCAAAGTGGCCTTGTAACAAGATGGCCGTGTATCGATGTGGCCTTGTGTCGAGATGACCTTGTAGCATTAAGGCCTTTTAACTAGATCATGGGTTCTGAACGGGGTCGATATCGTCTCCCGGGGGCGGTGAGAAGCTTTAGGGGGGCGCTGACATTCCCGGGGGTGATTTGGGGGCGGTGAAGAGCAAGTGGGCGGTACAAACGTACCTGATATAATTTTAACACCTCAGCTATTTTAATTGATTAGTTTTTGGATCAAATGTGATGTAAATGCAAGTAATGCTAAATATCTGATATCCCCCAACAGTAGGCTAGGCTATTATTATGCTAATAAGAGATATGAATCGCATGTACTTTTTCAACAACTAGGGGTCACTATTAGACGAGTAGGCCTATAATGTGCAGCCGGCTCGTTATATGGTTGGTTCACCGCACTGTCAAGCGACACGACACGCGATCCATCCCTTCCGCCGACCGGTCCCTGTCACCCAAACATTTGCTATTATTAATGATATTTTGATCTCAGTTTTACTGTGATGTCCTTAAATGCGTTAAAGAGCCTCGCCAAAGTACACGTAATCATCGTTGAGCGGAATGGATACGTAGTAATTGTACATACTGGGTAGTAAATTGAATGTTTGAAAATATACGTATAAATTATTTAGTCATATAATATTTATGTAATTTTCAAATACTTTTTACAGTTTTATCATTTCGAAGTTATAAATTGCAAGCCATTTTTTCTTTTATAAAAGAAAAAAAAAGGAAACATTAGAAATAATAGCTCAAATGAAACGGGTTAATTATCTCCCTTTAATTAAAGAATCGTTCCACATTTATTTGATTCAATAGTGATACCAAACAAATTCTGTTTTGTAATATAACACAAATTACTGACTAATTGCCTCTTGCTTAGATAATTTGTTGATCTATACATTCTTACAATATGTTTCCTTTTCAGTTCTTTTAATGATAATGAATAAGCACACAAATCTAGTCGGCCTAAAAAAAAAAATTGCAGAAACTATATTGACCCTTTAAATTCCAGAGGTGTGGGGGGAGTGGGCGCTAAAGTTTGGGGGGGGAGGGGGGCGATGAGCGGAAAATAAAATTAAAAGGGGGCGGTGAACCGAAAAAGGTTGAGAACCTATGAACTAGATGGTCTTTTAGGGAGACGGTCTTGTAGGGAGATGACCGTGTGTCTGAGTGAGATTAGTTATTAAGTTTGTAGCCTATATTACATTTCAATTATGGTCATAGAATGTAATAACTTCACATATACAAGAGTTTGGAAAAAAAATTAACACTAAGCAGCATCTTAAAGATATATTTAGAACCAAATGTATTATGCAGGCTGTTATGGAAACACCATTACAGAGATATTGAGCGAGATGCAAACGTTAAATTGATATTCAAGAGTTAGAGAAACTCACGGAAGATAAATGGACGAGATTTTTTTAAAGATATAAGATGTTAAAAAGAAGGAGAAAACATAATAAATTTCTTGCATGTAATTTTCTTTTCACATGGAAACTTTAGGCCAGAGAAGTACAGACTTTGTCAATACAGTTGCCAGTAAGGATTACTGAGCCTTGTATCAGTTTTTTCTATAGATTAGTCACTTAGTATTCAAATTCTATAATGCTATATAAGAATTCTGATATACGCTGTTTTTTATTGTTTCTTTCCTTACAAATTTCAAACATTTCTCAGAACCAAAAACTCTTTTTTTTTCCGCCGAAATCCCCCCGTTCCCCAAGCCTTAGTTGCCAGATATTTTTTCAGACAGTTCAAGAAACTATCCCACCCCTCCCCTCCCTGGTATCCGCCAATGTGAGAATTTGGTATGTTGTTTATACCTTACCGGAAAATCTGTGATATACCCGACTGTTCGAACAACTGGCAACTTTATACGTTAATACAAGTTTCTAATACTTCAGCTGTAGCCAATTTATTTTATTGAAAAACTGTCGACTCAGCAGTTAAAAAAAAACACGCCATTAAAAAAAAATCACAAGTCGCATTTTATCATTGATCTAATGTCTACATCGTGTAGTCTTTATTTGAGGCAACACTATAGCCTAAGGACACAATGTATATATTATAATTAGTATCATTCTTCGTCTACATATGTCACAAAATAGCCATTGAAAATTGTATGCACCACCTTTGACCCAGTAGACCAAATACGCAGGTATCTACAACATTCATAAACACATCCCTCCTGTGTTTACCTGTAAAAGGTTTTAGTATAGCATGGGGTATATTTTATAAACGTCAATCACTAAAGTCCTTCACGGAGTCACGCTGAAAACGAAATGTTTCGCAAGTTTTAGACACTCACGTAACATAGTTAATGAACACAGGCATAATTACACCCCCTCCCCTTTTCTATTTTCTTTATAATAGTGGTGCGTGTTATCCAAGAAACGTTGTACTGCGAAAGGGAAAGCCAAGAAAAATATATCCTAACAAGTAAATAAACAAGAAGAATATAATGGACTCGAGAAATAATTATGTCGAGTGTTCACAACACACAGTTAAAAAAAACTGGACAAGTTTGTTTTTTTCTTCTCAACTTAATTTCATTTAAATTTTAAAAAAAAAAAAAGCTTTGAATCATCATTTTTTTAAAGGCTGACAATCTAATAGCATTTGAAAAACACCTACAATATCAATAGCGTACGTAGCGCAAATGTTTGAAAACAGTCTCTTCTATAAACAAAAAAACTTGCTAAAGACATAGGTATATAGGCCTAGATTATATTATATAAATGTAAACTTACCTATAGATACTGAAACACTAAATTTGATCAATTGACGAGCCCTAGGGCGAGGGCTGTATACATGAAGTAGTACCGCAATAAACTCTGAGATGTGTACATGCTTTCGTTGTCTTCTTTCCGCACCACAAGTAAATGTGTACTGTGCGTAGTACACACACTGTCCTACCTTCTTTTTCTCTCCTTCTCTCCTCTTTCTGCCTCTACGGTCACGTGAAGCGCTCAAAACTACCTTCAACTATCTCCTCTACTTCTGCTCTTGCGCCTTCCAAATTGACGCGTTGGCTCACCTAGGAAAAAACGCATGTATGTGTGTGTGTTGCCCCCTTCCCTCCTCCCGTGTGTTCAGCCTACATTTCGTTATATTACTGGCAAGAGGCTCGGTGGTATACACTTTGCCAATGGGGGGAAAGATAAAAGAAAAGTTCACAACCCACATTCACCCTCCTTCATCCCTTCCCACGCCATCTTTTCTTTTCACCTCAGTTATCCATGCACTTTGATGCTAACTGGACTTACTGAATACAGGGGGAGGAAACTCGAAGCAAACAGCAACACAGAAAGAAAAAAAAGTTGTGTTTTGTTGTTTTTCTCAAAACATCTGCGCATGTTTAATGTTTATCTGTGTTATATCGCATAAATGGATTCTGGTATATCTGATGTGGAATCGTGGCCAACAAAAAAAAATGGAGAGGGCACTAGATATTTGCATATATTTTCAAACTTGAAAGAAAGCAACAACACACCATTGAAACTTTAAACAACCCCTAAAATGAAAGGGTTTTTCTTATAAATCTTTTTATGATTTTTGTTATGCCTAACCCTTCAAAAAATTTTGTCTTTTGCTACCAACAAAAAATAAAAAAATTAAAGAAAAAAAAAGTAAATTTAATTGATCTATACATTATTTAATCTATTAAGTATTAGATTTGCCACAGTTTGGACCCAAACTCACAATGAATACAAAGTATTTCTAAATGCGCACCAGAAAGAAATAAAATTTTAAACCTAATCTTAACGAGTTTGGGAGTGGGGGTAAGTAGCTCAAATGTGAAAGTTTAATACAATTTTTTTGTTGGTTGTTTAACGTCTAGATCTCTGTGCCAAGTTTCAACTTGATAGGATGTCGGAACAGGGAAGTCATTTTGCCTTTCAAACATCAGGTCGGTCGCTAGAAACAAGGTTTTGCAAAGTTACTAAAAAGGATTTAAAAAAGTAAAACGTGGCTGTCAGCTAGAAGTAAGTAGTGGTAGTTTCCCTTTCAATGTTGGTTTATGGGACACGTAAAGCAGCGTTCACCCGTTTTTTTGAGGCCACGGCATAAGCTTACAAAAGGATTGTGTGGCCACAGCTATTCTTAGCCGCCTTTTTTTTTTTTACACCCAACTAATGTCAGAGCTGGATCGAAACCCTCCAGACCCGGGGAAAAAATCTTAACCTTCAACAGGAATAGAATCGCTGGACCACCATGCCTTTGCCGGTGAATACTTTAGTTGCTATTGTTGTTGTTTTCGTTTAGATTTTAACGACTGAATCCACAGAAAAATATTGTTTCTTCTTAGTCTTAGGGTTGTATGCTTTAAACTGACCACAGAATTTAAAATGTTCAACAAACAAGACCAATAGCCCTTAACTGTAGCCTATATTAAAAAAACAACAACTAATATATTATGCTATATTCCATTCATAATATTCATTCATTTAATGCACTTATCCGTCTACAACATGCAATGAATGAACTATTTGTACAACATTCATTTAATGCACTAATAAGTGTACAACAATTTAACTATTGCACAGTTATGTACATAACAATAAATTAAGACCCGAATACAATATATTATAACAATCACTGAGTAGGTCATATGCGTACAAGCCATGGCCAATATAATAGCCATTGAATCGGCTTGTAACTATCGATTGCCTTTGGTAAGGGACAATATACCCGTATAACAATCAATTATCTTTTCAAAAATGAATAAATGTGTGTCAAGCATTGCAGTAATCAATTGCTCTTTTTTAAAAATCAATAATATTTATGTACAGTATAAACAATATAAAAATTGACGAGACTCAACTAAAAAGAAATAGGTAAGCGATTCTTTTTAAATATAGAAAATCCTTCAAAATCGTTCATGCTTTGATTGGCTGACTTGGGGGTCTGATAAAGGCGATCGTCTTCATTAGATTTATGGCTTTGAGCTTTTCTCGAGTGGTGGGACCGTTAACACCAAACCTTGTTTCGGGCATCTCTGTGGAGTGGACAGTGTTGTAGGATGTGCTCTGAATTTTTCGAGTCCAGTTCCAATGGGCACTTAGTTGTGTGGCTTAGACCAGTTCCGGGCTGGTTATCTATCGACTTATAAAGCTTTAAATTACATAACAAATGTTAGAAATTTATTCTGTAAAAATATACTAAAGCAGTATTTCATCTATGTGTGCCTATATACTCTATAATAGGGGTCGGAAACCTACGACAAGCGTGCCAGGAGGTATTTTCAATGGCACACGAGAGAGGCCTTAAAAGTCTATTCCAAGTCTCTTTTACAGCAGGATGACTTTTACTTTTAGGCTGTTTGTTGGCACGATGAGTGAATTAGAAATCATACTTTAGAACACTGTTATCTAAAGGTTACCGACCCCTGCTCTATATTTCTATAACATGGCATTAAAACTAATAGTCCAAGTCTCTCTATATATATCTTTTCAGGGTCGCATTCAACATAAGGCTAAAGCCTGAAGCAAAGGAGCCCACCAAAAGCAGGATTTATTAGTTGATAAATTATATAACCGTGGCGACGGGCCAACAGAAGCTCGAAGTCTATAATGCCCCATGATGCGTTAATAAGGTTCTGTATTAACGTATGTTCCAATACACAATAGAGCAAAGTACCTGCAGTTAAGTGACCTGATGCTAAATAATTGTTTTACTTGTTTCAACAGTATAATGGTGTGTCCAGTTTTAATTTTGGCGTTTTCTTTTTGTATGTGAATTGCTTTTCATTATGTTTAGATATTTATAATGCTGCAATGCCCACTTTCTTATATAAAGCAAATTTGCATTTTGTTTAAGAGCTATAAACCAAATCTTTTCTTTATATATATATATATATATATATATATATATATATATATATATATATATATATATATATATATATATATATATATATATATTGTTAAATTGTAGCTTTCACTCCAATTCTTTTGGCGGTTGACTAGGGTTTGATTTTTAAGGCCAGCGGGAACTCACTTCGTTCTGAGAGTGATAAACAGTCTGCAGCAATTTTTCCAAGTTTGGTTAACCTTGTCCTAATACTATTCAATTGTTCTCAATAATAATATGAATTCAAAAACCAACTCCTTGACTGTTTAATTTAATAAATGAAGAAACTTTATTATAACTTGCAAATCAAACGATGTTAGTGAAACAAATGCATATGGCGATAATCGGTAAGCAAGGCGTAGTGTCCTACTGTCAGTGGTGCCTAGCGGAAAGAGAGAGAAATAGTCCGCGTCTCTATCTTTTATAGTACCCAAGAAGCCCGCGAAATTGAATATCCCTCCGCGTTAGCTCTAACTGGTTTACGCTGGTTTCAAGAGTGATGCGTTTATAGCCTAATTAGATTTTAGTCAACGAAGAAAAATAAACAGTCGTGTCCCGACAATTAAAGTATTTTAAAATATAAACTCTGTCGAGGGATTAATAAAAGGGTGTTTTAAACTATGTATGCACTGTAACCTAACACCTCCCTTCCACAAAAAGAAAAGAAAATTTGTCATCTGTGATGGGGAATTTTCTTTTAGCCATCACGTTTCCTAACAATAATAGTACGACTGTCAGTATAGTCCAAGAAAACAGTTTAAGTAATAGAACAATTTAAGTGCGCATTAGGCACATTTTCACAATAAAAATGTAGTGCTCATTGGGCACGAACAGTACAATTGTTTATAAGGAACAAAATAGGTGCTCATTAGGCACATTTAACAATAAAAGATTAGTGCACATTAGGCACATTTAACAATAAAAAAAATTAGTGCACATTAGGCACAAACAATACAAGTATTTATATAACAACAAGGAACAAAGTAAGTCATTATGCACACAATAAAGTAAAAACAATCGAGAACAAGAACACATATACGTCAGTCCACGAAAGAGTGATGTCTTCTTTCGTATAACGAGTATATACTGATGTGTTGTTAACTAGGATGTTGTATGTTACCTTATCCATAAGTTACTTATATCAACCTTAGTTACTACCTAAGTTCATACGTGTTTCCTTATAGTTTGTTTTACCATTGATCTATTCCTTAATAACCATGTTATTTAGTAATCCTTTGCTACAGATATCAGACAATAACTGGTCATAGATTCTTACCCAGCCTAAGTATTAACTTTACCTACATGAGGTTACTCAGGTTTTAATAATCTTAATGACAACCAAATATTTTAATAATATTCCAAATACTTTAATAATATTTTAGTTCCTAGTTCTTTTTATCTTATCTATCTTATTTATAGACAATTTAAAGAATGAATGATGTAGTGTGAGAGTTTATCTCTAATATTAAAGTATTATTTTAACACATAGATTTATTGATCATTAAAAATGATTGTAACCGTAATATTACTACTGAATCAGTTTACGTCAATAATCATTTATTTAATAACATTAATAGTTATTTTTTACCAAGTAAGACGTTAGCTATTCGCTCTTTATAGTGCAAGTTTTAGTGGTTTTATTTACAACGGAATTAGTTATTTCTAAAATAGTAAAATACCAGTGTCCGTAGAGACATTTATTCAACAACTTTAGTTACATGTACAGCTCATTTAACCTTAAATTTTTCAAGAAAAAACCACAGTGACCGTAGTTAGTTAAATGTTATTTTAACTTAACCTTTACCTTTTAAGAGTATAATTTCTTAAGAGTATAACCTTTGAGTTGATGCTTTCAGAGTATTTACCTCTGTAACTAAATCTTAGCTTTCATTTCATGTTTAAAAATCCAGTTATTCATAAGTCTTTCCATTGCTTACAAGACTTATTTAATTCAATGTTTAACTTTTATTTAAAAGTTTAGTCATAGCATTTATCTCTTTAATAGAAAACATTTGACTTAATTCTTAATTACCTTTTTACAAGAAAATAGTATTTTCCATTTATTTTAGTAAGTGCAACCAATTTAAACCTTAAGCTACCCGTTTAAAGTTCAACTTTAGAGTTCTAACCAGGTTTGTTAGATATTACTCCTCAAGCACATTACCATTATCACTCTCTTTTTAAAATTTTATGTTAAAATTTCAAGTTCTTTTGATTTAAAGGTTTTCAAGTTTAAGGATGCTCTATTATTTTTCTAAGGATGTGTACGCATTGACCTTTTTTAGTGCAAGTTACCTCTTTTTAATTTGTAAGTGTATACATTGAACCTTTCTAGTGCAAGACGTTTCTTTACTATTTATATTAGTATAAGTGCCATTGTGTAAACGTTGACCTTTTTGGAGTTTTTACCGAACAAAATATAAACCTATCAAGTTTTAGTATTGTTGATTAACTCACCATGTTTTTTTTTTATCACTTACCGAAAGAAAACACCTCACAGTAGTCATAGTTGTCAGTTGTCATAAGTACAGACAATACAGACAAACATATAAACGCCATAAGGGAAAAAAATCATAATACCAATAATCAAATGCAATTAAAAATGTAAATTACTCATTGAATTAATGCGTGTTAGTTTTTGTGTTGCAAATTGTTATGATACTTTTCTCTTGTACATTAGCAAAGTATAATTGTGCAGTGTATAAAAGTACATCTCAATAAATTGCATTATATACATGGGGTTTTGGGGAAAACACAATTGTTTTTAAGATACATTTTCTTTTTAATACAACATGCAAAATATAATAAAAATCATATCAAGAAGGCATCTACAGTCGGCTGAGGGTGTCGGCAAGAACATTTTCAACCCCTTTTACGTGTTGGATTGTCAAATTGTATGACTGTAAGAATAATTGCCACCTAAGCAGTCGTTGGTTCTGCTTTACCCTGGCCAGGAAAGTTAGCGGGTTATGATCAGTATTGACTATTATGGGAAAACTGGACCCATTCAAGTAAAAGTCAAAGTGTTTCAATGAGATCAAAATTCCTAAAAGTTCCTTTTCAACCGTACTATAGACCCGTTCATGCTTATTAAACTTCTGTGAGTGATAACAGATGGGGTGTTCTAAATTATCTTCACCTATCTGACAGATAACAGATCCCATACCTGTGTCACACGCGTCTACGTATATTCGGAATTGCTTATTAAAGTCAGGGGTCACTAACACTGGTGCGCTAGCCAAGACAGTTTTTAGTGCCTCAAATGCCGAATTACACTGTTCGGACCATACATATTTTGTGTTCTTTTTAAGAAGTTCAGTTAGCGGAGCCGCGATTACCGAAAAATTTTCAATGAACTTCCTATAGAACCCTGCCATTCTTAAAAACCTCCTAATCTGTTTCTAATTCTGGGGTATCGGTACCTACAGGATAGCCTTAACCTTTGCGTCAATAGGCTTCACCTGCCCTCCTCCCACTATATGACCCAAAAACTCAATGGTAGCATGGCCAAACGGACATTTTGCAAGATTAATGGTTAGGTTCGCATTATCTAGCCTTGTAAAAAGTTCTCTCAACTGTGCAATGTGGCTAACAAAATCCCTACTATATACTATGATGTCATCTAGATATGCGTCGCAGTCCTTGACCTCCCTAGTAATAGTATTAATCAACTTCTGGAAAGCTGCTGGAGCAGTTTTCAAGCCGAATGGCATAACCTTGTATTTGTATAGGCCATCGGGTGTTATAAAAGATGAGATATCCTGTGCCCTGGCAGTTAAAGGAATCTGGAAATATGCGGATAACAGATCAATCTTAGTGACAAACTTTGAGTTACCCACCCTGTCGATCAAATCATCTATACGCGGTATTGGGTACGAGTCTGATCTGACAATGGAATTTAACTTTCTATAGTCCGTGCAGAAACGGAGGGTACCGTCTGCTTTGGGAACTAACAGAACAGGGGACGCCCATTCACTGTCGCTATGTTCGATCATGTGATTATCTAGCATATACTTAACCTCCTCGCGAATTACCTTTAGTTGTTGCGGGTTTACTCGATATGGATGTTGCTTTATTGCTTCTTCAGAACCTACATTAATGTCATGCTTAAATAAGTGTGTCCTGCGTGGTACATCACTTAAGAGAGTAGAGAAGTCATTCATTAAAGCGCGTATTTCATTAGCTTGATCAACTGACAAGTGATCTACTTTACTCGCGAAGTCCCGTAGAGTGTTACTGTTCTTTAACTTACTCTCGGCGAAGTCTTCGTTAAACGCGGGTTTTTTCTCCCGTTATTTGCATCACCGGCGCCATGGGTGAAATTTCATTGCATTTTTGCTTTTCATTTTCTCTACTATGGTACTGTTTTAACATGTTTACATGTACCAATCGCTTGGTTTTCCGGCGGTCAGGTGTTCTAATCATATAGTTCACCTCCCCAATTCTCGAGTCTATGGCATATAGACCAGTGAATTTAGCACAAAGGGGTTGACCGGAATAGGTAAGAAAACCAAAACTTTTTCCACTGGTTGAAAAATTCTGTCCCTAGATTTCCTATCATACCAGGTTTTCATTTGGCTCTGTGCCTTTTGTAAATGCCTTTTTGATACCTCATAGGCATCATATAATCTATTCTTAAAATTTAAGACATAGGTGAGCAGGTCAGTTTGCTCATTTTGTTTCAACAAAGATTCCTGCAACATTTTGAGTGGACCCCTTACCGTGTGTCCGAATATGAGTTCAAATGGACTAAAGCCTAATGAATCCTGTACGGCTTCCCGTGCAGCGAATAACAAAAGAGGCACACCGGTATTCCAGTCTTTCTCATTCTCCGTGCAGTACGTACGCAGCATTGTTTTTAGCGTTTGGTGGAACCTTTCGAGAGCGCCTTGCGACTCTGGGTGGTAGGCGGTTGCTTTCCGATGCTCAACACCAAGATTACTGATAATTTGCTCAAACAGTTTCGACGTGAAGTTCGTTCCCTGGTCTGACTGAATAGACCGAGGTAGCCCGTATCTTGTAAAGAACTCGACGAGTGCGTCAGTGACCTTTCTCGCGGTGATGTTCCGTAGAGGAATTGCTTCAGGGAATCTTGTGGAGGCACACATTATGGTCAGTAGGTACTGATGTCCAGATCTGGTTTTCGGTAGTGGACCAACACAGTCAATTAGGATTTCACTGAAGGGTTCCCCGAATGCGGGTATAGGGTGTAATGGAGCGACTGGTATCTTCTGATTAGGCTTGCCTATCAGCTGACAAAAATGACAGCTTCTGCAGTATGTCTTTATGTAATCCTGGCCAGAAAAAGTAGGGGAGAACCCGACGATAGGTCTTTGAGACTCCCATGTGTCCAGAATAAGGCAAATCATGAGCGATACGCAGGATATCATTTCGATAACGGTTTGGAACGATGATTTGGTGTGTTTCGGACCAACCTTCGTTAATCTGGTCGTCGCTTGGTGTCCATTTACGCATTAGCAGGCCATCTTTTATGTAGTAGCACACTGCTAATTTCTCTGCCTCAGGTTCGGTGACAGCTTGCTCACGGAGCCTGGCAATGTTCACGTCGTCTTTTTGTTCCTGGATGAGTTGATGTCTAGAAGACATGTTGATATTGGTCTCAGAGGTGGTGCCGTGGAGTAGGTTGGCGAACTGAGTCGTGCCAATATCTGACTCTCGCAAGCTGGAGTTCTGTTCCGCTTGGGCTTCTCTGGACTCTGCTTTCTTCTGCTGCTTTCTTTGTTTCATGCCCCCTAGTGACGGCACAAGTGGGGTGTGCAGTGTTAATTTTGCCCACACCGATGTCACTGGACGAGTTGGGGTCTTGTACCTTTGCTGAGCCTAAGGATGATAAGACTGAATCTTTCTTTATGCTATTCAATATCACCTTACCTCCAGCTAGGTCATTTCCAATGAGGAGTGCTATACCGTCAATTGAAAGGGCTGGCTGTACTCCGACAACCACAGTACCAGATATCAGTTCCGTTTCTAGCTGTATCGTGTGTAGTGGCACGCTTGTCTCGCCCATCTCCACACCTCTCAGGAGTACCTTTCTACCTGTGAATGAATCACTGGAAAGTGGTAATATACCTTCTAGAAGAAGCGACTGGGATGCACCCGTGTCTCTCAACATTAGAACTTTTCTCCGACAGCTTCCATCTCCTGGCATGGATACATAGCCTTCATGGATGAACGGTCTGAATTCTCTCAGAGTGTTGTTCTCTGGTGGACTTTTACTGGTCTGTTCTGCCTTATCTTCGAACTTCCATCAGCTAGCTTGTTTTTCTGTGGACTTAGGTTAGAGTTTGTAAATATAGTTGATGTAAGTTTACAATCATTCTCATTATTACGTTTTACAGTTTTATGCACTAACTCGACCTTTTCTTTGGCTTCACCACCGGATCTCTTGTCTCTTATGTGGTTTGCTCTCGTGCGTCGCTTGGGCTTACGTGACCCATCAGCACATGAGTGAGGAGAACTCTCTCTCACTACCTGACTACTTTTCATATGATCTTCCTTCTGTTTGGCTTTGCAGATTGGAATAGACCCATCTTTCATTGTCACACAATTAGCTTTTAGCTTGATGTTAGAGGTTTCGTCATTTCCTCTTAAATTTTGTCTTCCGCTTTTTGCCTTCCTATTGCCATTTGTTTCACATACTGGTTTGGGTGTAAATATGTCCTCTCTACTTAGAGTAACACAAGTAGCCGCAAATACCTGTTTTGGTTTTGCTGGCTTCCCATTCAGTACAAAACAGTTCTGTTTAGTATGTCCCTCTTTCTTGCAGTGGGCACATACAAGTTTCATAGGTTTCACATTTCTATCATTTGCATTATTTACAGTCCTAAAGTTATTGGAGTTGTCCGTTTTATTTCGCCTGTCAGAGTTAAATTTCTGGTTATGGAATTGCTCTGGTTTATTTCTAGATTGTTGTGATTGTTGTGAGTTTTCTCGGGGATCTCTTGTAGGATATGGATGTAAAAGTACAAAGTCATCCGCCAATCTGGCTGCTTCTGTAGCTTTAGCCACCTCCCTGTCTGCAATGTGCAGCTTAATATCAGTTCTTGTGCAGTTTAGGAACTCTTCAAACAAAATAACCTCTTTAAATTCTTCATAGTTATTATTTACTCTCTTGGAGCGTAGCCACCTGTCCAGATATTTTTCCTTTTGCCTAAGAAAATCTGCATAGGTCTGTTGACTACTTTTTCTTAGTTCTCTAAACTCTCTTCGGTATTTTTCCGGTCTACCTTCGTAAACACGTAAGACCTTTTGTTTAATACACTCATAGTCATTGCTTTCTTGTTCACTCAGTGCCAAAACAACGTCCTTTTCCCTTCCTTCAGTTAATGCCGATCTAAGAATTAATGCCATTTTATCCTTTGGAAATTCATAGTCTTTGGCATTTTTTTCCAGCAATAAAAAAAAATCTTCAGGGTCGAGGATAGAAAATTTTGGAACATATTGTAAATACTTGGCCAGCTCAATGTTTGAGATTTCTTTATTTGGCGGGCGAGCATTAAGTGTTCTGCCCTCAAGTTCCATTCTAGCCATTTCGATTCTTTCATGTTTGGCTGCTTCTAATTCAGCTCTAGCCAATTCAATTTTAGCCAATTCTATTTCTTTTTGCTGAGCAGCTAATTGTATTCTTTCTTGCTTAGCAGCTTCAATTTTTGCTAGTTCTATTTGTAATCTTAATTGCTCATTCAGTTGCAATGCTTGATCATTATCTTCATCTACACGTACATTTTCAGTGTCATTCTCGCTCAATATCTGATCAGTTTCAACATCATCAACTATTAGTTGGTTGTTATCCGCTAGGCACTCCCTGATCTGCTGTTGTAATTTAGTACGAGTAGGGGTAACCTGCGTAACAGTTATCTCTAAGCCATGAGCCAATTCTTTGAGTTGAGTCAGCGTTAGCCTATCTAACTCATCAGTAGTAAACATTCTATTAGCATCCATTGTGCTTGATCAATTAGAAATGTTACTTAAAAAGAAATCAAGATCCAACTTACGTGTGTTAGAATGTCCAAATTCACTACACAACACAGTCCTAATTATTAGACAATAGTATGAGTTAAAATTATTTCAGGAATTTACTTGAGTACGAATGCTGAAAAACCTTGTAACGGTAGTATGATGAAATCCTCGTGATTGCAGAACGATAATTTGTAAATAAAATAGACTCTGATGCAACATGTAAATAAAATCTTCCAGCTGAATATTCGATTGTAGCAATGATGAGTTGTAAAACTGTAGTCTTGAAAAATTAACCTCGTAGTTGTGTAAAGCAACTTGTGTAAAAATATTTAGCTCGACGAAGCCCCCTTTATGTATATTCTGTATAGTAAATAGAGTATCTCCTTCCTCACAAACAATAAACTTCTCCGTGGCGATTCCTCAGTATTAACAATGATTCATTATTGAAGTGCTTGTAAAAATTTGCGCGGCAGACATCGTTATATAGTTGTGACGTGTCGCCTTGATTTTTCCAATAATAATCTTGCTACTTGAAAAAATTATAAAACGTTATTACCTTGAGTATTTGAATATAATATACTTCCAGACGTTAGACCTCTTGTAATGCTGATAAACTATTTGCCGGACAGAGACCACATGTTAAATTGTAGCTTTCACTCCAATTCTTTTGGCGGTTGACTAGGGTTTGATTTTTAAGGCCAGCGGGAACTCACTTCGTTCTGAGAGTGATAAACAGTCTGCAGCAATTTTTCCAAGTTTGGTTAACCTTGTCCTAATACTATTCAATTGTTCTCAATAATAATATGAATTTAAAAACCAACTCCTTGACTGTTTAATTTAATAAATGAAGAAACTTTATTATAACTTGCAAATCAAACGATGTTAGTGAAACAAATGCATATGGCGATAATCGGTAAGCAAGGCGTAGTGTCCTACTGTCAGTGGTGCCTAGCGGAAAGAGAGAGAAATAGTCCGCGTCTCTATCTTTTATAGTACCCAAGAAGCCCGCGAAATTGAATATCCCTCCGCGTTAGCTCTAACTGGTTTACGCTGGTTTCAAGAGTGATGCGTTTATAGCCTAATTAGATTTTAGTCAACGAAGAAAAATAAACAGTCGTGTCCCGACAATTAAAGTATTTTAAAATATAAACTCTGTCGAGGGATTAATAAAAGGGTGTTTTAAACTATGTATGCACTGTAACCTAACAATATATATATATATATATATATAGAGAGAGAGAGAGATATATATAGATATATAGATATATATAACATATATATAATATATAATATATATATATATATATATATATATATATATATATATATATATATATGTATATATATAAAATATACATAGCTTACATTCACGCAATAACCCTCTGTATATAAGAGCGACTGTAATATATATAGCCTAATATATAGTTATCAATATTGCAATCTTAGCATGGAACATTTTTTCCCCTGAATCTTTTAAACTGTTTTCCCTAAATCTAAAAACGTTCATGACTTAATCTTCTATCCTTCCCATGGCCGTACAAAGCCAACGTTTTTATTTGTTATTGTTTTTGTTTGTTATGTTTTTCTACCTGAAAATTTCTTGTGTTGGACAGTACAAAATAATGTTTAATATACAGTGCCGTAAAGGTTAAATGGGTTTCCCCACTACCTCTCTCTTCCCCCCAGTGGCGTAGCCAGGTTTTGACGCTAGGGGGAGCGAACTTTTAGGAAAAAGACAAAAAGGCCCCACTTTTAGAAATTTTTCCAGATTAATCAAAGAACTTAGAATTCGTACATAACAAGTGTTATGAGCAAATCCTGTGCCTCAGGATACACACACACTGTATAATAGTGCAGTATTTTTTTTTAACCATTCACGATTTTTACATGCAACTATTAGTGATGGGAATTTCTTCAAAATTGATTGCATCTAGGCTTACTGCTCATTTTTGGGATGAGTATCTAGTGTCGAAAAATATTTATAGAACCAATGCGAATGCTTCTATAGGACTGAATTCTTCTTCGTTTTAATTTTGAAAGACAAGATAAATCGCCAATATAGACATTTTTAAAGAGATTTAAAAAAATAGAGTTTCAACATTTTTATTTACTGTATCTATGTGTCAATTACAAACTATGATAGGCCTACGTTACAGGGACGTTCTAATAGAGCTCTATTCTTTTCTAATTTTTTCCTCTCAGCTATTAAAACACCACGCCCGATGGTTAGCAAACGGAATTTCTTTATAACAAGTTATTTCTCTTCTTTGCTTCTTTCTTTTAAATTTTGTGGGTGTCTTTTTCTTTATTTTTTTTTTATTTTTTATTTTGCGAAGTTCATGTAACCATGTTTTCGATCACTACATGCAGTGCTTTTTTGTGACGGTACGCACCGGTACGGCGTACCGGCACCTTTTTCTTTGTGGGTAAAAATTATTACTTTTCTTGTATTTTGACGTTTATTATTAATTTATTTTATTATTTATTTGTTAAAATTGAATTATTTTAAAATTGCGCGCAATAAGAATTAAAATATAAAATGCGAAACTGCTTTAAAAGTTAGGCAATCCATCACTGAGTACCGGCACCTATTTTTTTTTTACAAAAAAAAGCACTGACTACATGTATACGGCCGAGAAGGAGAAAGCCAGCGCTCTTTAAGTCACATTATTACTTTTCGGTGAGTACACCAGACTTGAACCCCACCTTTTTTTGAGAATGCAAGCGAGCGTACTCTTTTGGGGCTCGGAGAACTAAGTCTGCTGTATCCACGCAACACTGATACATCACTGTAAAAGTTAGTCACGAACCGTTGGCCGTTGCTGTCCACTCTAAGTTCCTGATTATGACCTGGTATCCACTAGAAAAGGGGTCGGCAAACCTAAACCACGCGTGCCAAACTTGGCACGCAGAGCGATTTTCAATGGCACGCGAGAGACCTCCAAGAGGTGTTTTATTATTGATTAAAACAAAAACAACTATATTTTTCAGTAATATTTATATTGAGTTAAATCAATTTCACAACATTTAACTATATGTACTTCCCTGTACAAAGGCATAATATATTAAGATATATTGTTGGACTTTTTCAGAAGCACATCGAAGCACTCAAAGCGGAGTTTCAAGACTTTCAAATTGATTTTTTCATACCTAATCAAGCATAACTGGCTTAATCTTACTACGACCTTCTTAGATGTCGATACTTTTCTTTAATTAAGAATAGGGATATTGGCAATTTGAAAACGTAGCCAGTTAAATTTTAAACCTTTGATGAAATGGGCATCAAAGTGTGTCAAATTGTTTTTAAGAGATAAACTCCTCAAGCTTGAATGGACTTATAATTAATGCAGGAAAGTTACTTACAACTATTTAACGTAAATTAATTTTATACCTCTAAAAATTAACTCTTGAAATGAATACCACAGCGCTAGTTTATGTAAATAAATAAATAATAATTAGTCAGTAATATTTGTTATATTACAAAACATTACTTGTTTGGCATCACTATTGAATCAAATTTAGAATCTTTATTTTAATTAAAGGGAGATAATTAGCTACTTTTATTTCACTAATATTTCTAATAATTTTTTTTTAAATAAAGCACTAAATAGTCTACAAATGATAACTTTATAATGACCAAACTGTCAAAACGTAGTTGAAAAATTTTATAAATATTATATAACTAATATAATATATGCACATTTTCTAAACATTACGTTAACTACTCAGTTTGTATGATTACTTTGTATCAATTCCGCTAAACGCTGTTCAATAAAAAAAACGCATATAGGATAAATGAAAGAACACCTCAGTTTAACTGAGAACGGAAAATTATAATCAAAATTATCAGATGATAGATGTGTATCTTGACAACTAAATGATAAACTTTTCAAAATAGTTACCATAAATGTGAAAGTTTGGTAATATAATTTTGTATTTGGTATAAATGCTAATAATAAACTAACTCATAAAAACATAGTTTTTATTATACTCGCTTTCTTTGTAAACTAAGTTTATATTTAATTTATTTATTGATAGATTCAAATAAATATAAGTGATATCATACCTAATGAATTTCTAAAATTTTGCGCATCCTTTTGTTTTTGTCTAGCTTTGGCCAGCAAAAACCATAAAAAGAAAACTCACTTTGTTTCGGCTACATTGTGTCGTTTTCAATCTATTTATTTCGTACAAACGAACGTGAAATATACTCTTCGATTCGCAATTTGTTCGAAGGAATTCGTGTCTATTCCAAAGGCTATGATGCTGAAAATTTGATAGACTGTATTGTTAGTCGGGACAAGTCTGCTGCCCAATTTTCAGCTCGATTGGACGACGGGAAGTGGTCGAAAAATCGATGCAAAGTGTTGCTAACAACCAAGCAAGCAGCCAGACAGACAGTACGAGTTTAAAGAAAGGGAGTAAAAAGGATGATAATCACATACACATTATATTATTAAATTAAACATAAAACGCTTTAACGATTTTTTCGATCGAGTTCCTTTGCTTTTTGGCTTTTGTCTAGCTACGGATTGAAATTACCTACTTCTCTTATAAGACAACAAGTATAATAGAGCAGGTTGACTTTTAGGCTGTTGGCACGCTGAACGATTTAGAAATCCTAGCTTGGCACACCATTAACAAAAGGTTGCCGACCCTTGCTAGAGTGTGACCTTCATTTCGTATAAAATTAAAACTAAAATTAAAGGTTCATTAATCATATTGTAACAAATTAAATTGTTGAAATGCAATCTTTTTTTTTAAATATTAGAAACAGCATAAATTGTGCTACATGGCTTGTTAAAATTATTAAATTATTTTTTCCCGAAAAGGCCTTTTTTCGAAAATGGTCGTGCCGCTCCCCCTGCTCTCCCCCCCCCCCCTGGCTACGCTACTGCTTCCCCCTCCATTCTCTCCATAATAACATGACACTTTCCTACAGAGCTCAACTTTATCCTAAAACTTTCAGTGGGTCTCTCTCTCGGGCCGCACCTCTCCACCTCCTTCCCCTCTCTGCCTTCACCTGCTGTCTCTGTATGAACAGTATGTATGTATTGTGGCTTAGCCAAAGGTAGCTGTGCTCAGTGCTCACCCTTTGCCCCTTCCCACCCCTCCGCCCCATAAATGTGGCCTGACTTACCTGTACCCCCCTCCCCCCCCCCCCCCACACACACGTACATTGTCTATAATAACAAATATTATACCCGATGTACTGCGGGCATAGGCATTCTGTTCTCTGATTAAATTTATTTACAATTTAAAAAAAAAGATTTATTTATGTTTGCATAATGCTTACATAGAAAGTGCTATGACAAGTTAACACCAAAATATGTGCTTAAATTTAACTTGATTGACTGGTTGACAAGGTGCTTTACATAAATATGTATGCTTACATTATAATTGTAGACCGCTCTGAGAAGTTTTCTACCGAAATGTGTGCTTACATAATAGTAATAGTAATAGGCCTATTTTTAGACTTCGGGCAAGTCAATTTACACCGAAATGTATAATTGCATAATAGCTTAAAAGTCTTCGGATTTTTTGCCACAATGACAATGTTTCATAACATATTATAGTACTTTTAGACCTATGAGACAATTTAAACTACACCCAAATGTATAATTACATAATACTTATAGACTGTTGGACAAGTTAGTTTACAACAAATGTTTGCTTACATCATGGTTCCTGCACAAAAGCTAGAAAAATTCCAAGGAGAATTCCATGAGAAAAACTAAAATTCTGGGAGGATAGGGGCCTACGACACAAAAACACTAACCCATAAAAACCAAGTTTTTATTATACTCCCTTTCTTTGTAAAATAAGTTTACCATCATGCAATTAAATAATCTATAAGAAATAACTTTTGTTTTAAAAAATTCCGGTTTCTAATTTCCGTGAACATTTGCACGGCTTTAACAGAAACATGACCCGAATGTAAACATGAATTAATTTTTGTCCTTCATTCAGAAAGCGCATCCTTTTTTTTTCTCTAGCTTTGTGACGAAAAATTATATTAAGTTGGACCGGCATTTTCAACGTGAAACCAAATCATAGACCATTTATCTATGAAGTGTTTGTTAAATTTAAAAACAAATAATCATAATTATAGTATAATTAAGTTTTTTAAACTGCAAATTTGATAGAATGTATTGTTAGTTGCCATAAGTCTGCTACCCAAGTTTCAGCTCGATTGGACAACGGGAAGGGGTCGACAAATCGATGCAAAGTTTTACAAGCAAGCAAGCAGACAGACAGTACGAGTTAATAGACTGGGAGTAAAAATTTACAAGAATATACATGACCACTAAAGACATCAATCCCTTCAGGAAATAACCAGTGCCGGATTTCTGCCTCGGCCTACAAGGCCCCGGCCAAGTGGCCTAGCCAGCCAGGGGGCCCCGGTGGCGGAATCTTTACATAAGCTCAAAAGCCTGGCTTACCTTATCAAAAAGACAAGATGTTCTGCTCGAGCTGACCACTGTCGAAGTCTATAATGTTCCTGGGATGAGATCATGGCAGCTCTTCAGATAATGGCCAATGATTCAAATGAAAAACCATCTACGCGCTCTGGGGCTTCAGGTCTTCTGAATTCATTAGACTCGATGGAAACTTCTCGGGAATGACATCTTGGAAAAGTTCAACAAAGGAAGCAAATCTCTCCAATCTGTTAACATCGACCTGGGTACGATCATTTAACTGTATCAGTCTTTGGTAACATACATAGAACAAAACCCGGTACCTTTGATCATTATAAGTCGAAAGTTATTTGTAAAAATCCGGGTGAAAATAGCTATGCATATGACATGCAGAGGAAACGTAAGGAAAGGGCTTTAAAAAACGAGTGTCTACTCCTGCAAGCTCATTTGTCGTCGAATGATGAAGTTATGGCGTTATCGTCACTGAAGCTATACAAATACTTATCGGAAAAAGGCTTTTTGGACATTTATCCAAACGTAGGAATTGCGCTCCGATTGCTGTTGTGTACACCAGCGTCAAACTGGCTGAACGGTCGTTTTTAGCACTAAAAAGAGTATAGAATTACTTAAGATCTAACATAGGAGAGAACAGGCTCAATTCACTCTCTGTAATGTACATAGTGTCAGAAATAATTCAGTCAATTGACTATGACGACGTCATTCGTTCCTTTGCACAGAGGTCAGTCGGTCGTATGATTCTATAAATTGTATAGAATAACGTATCTATAGTAACATAGACCAGGGGTCGGCAACCTTATGCTAATGGTGTGCCAAACGAGAATGCCTAAATCTTTCTTTTCTCAGTTTCACTGAGATTTATTTAATTTGTTTCAAATTGTCATATTAAGCCACTCAGACTATAGACATTAAGCAGAATTGATACAAAGTGATCATACAAACTGGGTAGATAACCCCCTTAAACATGCCGGCATTGGCCCCATTCGGAATCAATTAGAGTTTTCCCCCCTTGCCGTATTCCGTACCTATTAGGTTGCCAGCAGTTGCCCGCATGGCGCCCCAATGAAAAGCGATATCGCTATGCTAGGAGGCCTTAGTAGGCCAAAATGGCCGCCATTTTGGCGTCGATACCCGCGCTGATACCTGGGTCGATTATGGGCCAATGCGGGCATTAGACATGCGGGCGCGATTAGGGTTTGCCGGCATTGGGGCCTAATGGATATCCCCCTCCCTTCTCCGGCTTTTCATTTCGTTTCCATATCGGGCCAATGACGGTAGTTTATTACCAGCGCAATGCGGTTTTTGCCTTCATTGACCCGTATATTTAGTCCTTATCAAACCAACATTGGGTGGATTCGGATTTTACCTTTATTTACCCACTTTTTCGTAATTATAATACAATATACAAAAAGAATTATTATATAAACACATTAATATAGTAAAAACAAGTAAAACAAAACAAAGAAAGTGATTTCGTTTATATTTTATTATATTTGTATTCAAAATATTTTTTTGCAACATACAATAAAAAGTATATATTCAATCAATAAAGCAAAACGGTGGCAGTAAATAAAGTGCAAAAACATGGAAATGGTAGAGTATTGAAGTTAATAACATTTTTTTTTACATAACTACATCAAAAAATTTTGGTAAAGTTAGTGTAATAGTACAAAATAGTTGGACATAATTTAATATATAGATATGCCTAAACAATAAATATGATATAATATAGATAAAATATTTTATTTTTACTTGATATACAACTTAATGTATTAATTTAACAATAGCCATGCAGCAGAGTAATGGAAAAAATTTTTTTATGGGAAAATATATATAGGCCTACATCATTACTACAAGCCTATATAGAAATATATATTGATAAAATACAGCACTATGTAAACAGACATTATAAGTAAACATTGTGCAATCAAAATAAAAAACAAAATATGTAGGCCTTTGCAAGCCAAGTAGGCTAAGCTATTTTAAAATATAGGTATGCATTCAAAATACCAGTTTTTACAAATTTTGTGGAGGAAAAAAATGTTATTGTCTAACAATAAAATAGCATTAGTGCAAAATGGAAGATTAATGGGACAATATCATTTAACCCTGAATAATGGGCAGACCGATAATGTATTCCAATAATTAATCAATTTAACACACTTGCTAGGCCTACAACAGTGAAGATAAATTTTACACAATAGGCCTACAACTAAAATTGCTTTATTTATTAAAAAAAAAGGACTCAAAATATCTTTAACACAAAAACATGTAATATATTGAGGAAAAAAAACATTAACATGCACAGCAATGGATTCAAATGGAACACAAGATATTTTAGGGCTGTAATTTTTGTTTATACTACACACACACACACACTTATATTATTTTAGTATGCTAACTCAAGTCTTTTTCACAAAACATTAAATAATGCAATAAAGTATCATCTTTATTATACTTCTCCTATAGGCATATCATAATAATAATAAATAACATTTTGAACCAATTGTGATATTGTAAAAAGCACAGTAATGGAAATGGAACATAAGATATTTCTTTAAAAAAAATATACAGTTGAATACATTTGAATATTATAGACAATCAGACACACATACGGTTAACCAAAAAAGAGGGTCTACATTCATTAAAATATTATGTAATGATTACCGTTAAAAGTACTACAATTATTAAACAAAATTAATAAAACTTTTGACACAACTTGTGATATGGTTAAAAAGCACAGTAATAGGCCTACAGCAATGGGTACAGAACATAAGACATTTTTTTTTAAAAATATATACATGATTATAAGTTGCTTGAAGTTAACCAATATGAAAAAGTAAGCTCTACACAGAATTATAAGTTGTATGTTTACCAAAAAAAACCAACACATTCATTATAATGTTATATATTATTATTATATATTTAAAATTCATTATATTATAACCAGATCAGTTACGGTAAGTCTTTTCAGAAAAACGTATAGTACATATATATCACTTTAAATTATACAGATAACTTTTAATTTTTCAAAGTGAAATTATTTTAACAAAAATAACACCCACCACTAAATGCCACAATTGACAATGAGTACTGGTACTTAGTTTAACCAAAAGATTTATTATTTTCAAAAGCAACTTTTATAATTAATAAATATGAGCCATTTAGAATACTGGGTACATTTTTTTGCATACAAAGAATAAATCCATGAATATTCAACCACACACTGCTTCCACAGGAAAAATTAAACTGATCTGCTCATACTATGGGCTATAAATAAGTCAAGGCAAGCACACATGTGAAAGTTTTCTAAGTATATCATGGTCCATTCATCAGCCATTATGTAATCCTACAGAAATCTTTAATTAGCACTGTCTGGTGGATAACACATCTTAATATCCTAGTAGAGAACGTTTGTATATACTGCCAAATGCACACAGGTTCTTCTATTAAATCCAGCCATAGAATTGTCCATGCTCAAATGAATTGTGAATAAAGTACACTATATGGTTGTGGAAGGACCTGTCTTGTCAGGCAACTTAGCAAATGCATTATTTGCGAATTGTTTAAGTCAAAATCAACTGGATGTGGTCTTGGTTATAGTGTTTGTACAATTGTCCATATTTCATAAAATCTCCAGATACATAAAAATGTCAGATGCTGATCTATGGGGCCCTCTTGGGCTTTTTGTAACTGTTGTTTGGTTAATTGATGAGTACTGCTTTCCCTAAATGTTCACACCTGGCACTGGCTCATCAATAACTAATTGCCTGGATGATATACTAATCATAGCCCACAAATCAGTCTCCATTCATCATATGTAGACTGCAGTTCAAGCTTCATCTGAAAATAGAAGTGAAATTTGAATTATAACAAGTTTTTCAAGTAAAAAAAACAATGTTAACAAGGATAAACAGATCCAATTATCAGTTTTAAAAACAACAACTGTTTGCAAGCAATTTCTTTTAAATTCAAATACGAGTTATCACTGTTGCAGAATAAACAGCACAATTTCGGCTTTCATAGCATGTGACATTACATTAATAAATTGAATTTTTCTTTTGGTTGTTATGAATAAAAGGCATGAATATGATAATCAGTTTTAAAAGAAAAGTATGACACAAATCAATACCTAGATGCCTAGTTTCAACTGACTAGAGACTTATTTAGCTTTGAAAATAAAGTATAACACAAGTCAATATGCACATTTTAGTGAGGTTTAGTAGCTTACAGATTGAAATAAATTTCTCCTTGGCCTTACCTTCCCCTAAGTTTTATTAAATTAGGTTTTCAAGCATTATATTATTAAAATTGTTAGAACTACACTATGGTTGAAACCTATGGTTAAACAAGTCTAACAAGTATATGCACCTAGATGCCTAGTTTTAACTCGACTTATTATTTTACAAATAATTTACTCACCCGCTTATTATATCATCTATTTCCATATCATCTGCATAGAGTGGCATAGACTAAGACCTTCTAGCGTGAGATTCTGAAAAAAAAAATTTAACATTGAATCCTTAATGATGCCTTGACTGATGAAATAATAAAGCATGGGCTTTAACTATAATCAAAACATATTTATGAAATTTAAAAAAGATGAATAGGCTAAACTTGGATTACACAAATTCCTCAGTTCAAGTCAATCAAGTCCAATAAGTTAATATAAATTCACTATTTAAATATCATGATATGAGCCTATGTATAATATATATATTGTATTTATTTTTACACTAGGCCTATATCTATTTAAATTTTATTTAAGTAGGCATATTAGTCCTTTAGTTAGTTATTGTTTAGACTAAGTTTAAGGTTAATAGACGTAACAATTAATCAATCTATACTACTAATATTTAGTAATACTATACACTATATTAATCTTTTCTTTACATGGTACTTACTCACCTGTTTATTAAAAAATCAACTCTATCAGATGACTGCATGAATGTTATCTAATAGTTGTAGGCCAGGGTGCAGCCTAAAAGAAGACTGTTGAACTTTTGACTCGACTCTACTCCAAACTAGCACTCCACAGCTTCCAACTTCAGACTGAAAAAAAATATTCATGTTAACTTTTAATTAAAATACAAATAAAAAAAAGCCTACATTACAATAGTCATAGTGTCACATTATAATTAGTAGGGCCTATAATCCTATAAACATAAACTAAGACTATAGGTATAGGCTATTACAAAGCAGTATAGGGTCTAATCATATTGACCTTGTCATATAACTATATAACTATCAACAAATAGTAGGATAGTTCAATATTAATGGACATGTTGATTAATATATATAGGCCTATTGTATAGTAAGCTATAGCATATAATATAAGTTTGCACATATATAATTATCATATTGACAATTATTGCATAGTCATAGTAGCCTATTGATTAAACAAAGTGGCTATTTGGACCCGATAGACTTAGTAATAGTAATAGAAGATAGTATCGGTTAGTTTATATATATATAGGCATAGGTTTGGGATGGCTTTATAGAACTGTTTTGTAATAGTAATAGTTAGTATTGGTTAGGTTATATTGGATATGGATATATTTGTTGTTTTAGTAATTATTTTGCTATTTACTATAAAATATAGTTAGAATTACAATATATTTTGAGTTTTCCCCATCTTTTTTTAATATATTTTTATGGGTTCTAAAGAATTTTGTCAGATGCTGGGTCTGAATAGCCATTTAATTTTAAAGGAACCCGGGTCTGAAGAGCCGCAGCCTTGATTAAAAAATGATAATCATCTGTCATCTATTTAAATTCATTTTATATAGGCTATTTATAATGATATCTGCGTAGACTAGAAGGCATACTATTTGGCTAATGTGACTTACTCCACTTCTTGTGTTTAAGTGGTCATCTGCTGTCTGGAATCTTCACACCATAGTCAAACCGATAACTGAGCATAAGACTGAAAAAATTGTTAAAATAAAAATAAAGGATTATTAATTTAATTAGTTCTTACCTAGTCTAGTTATAAAGGCCTACTACTACTAGTATTATAAATAATTATAAGCAGGCCTTAGGTCTATGCAATTCATGATTCAGCTTTATAAACCTGTTCTTATTTTCCTGTAATGATTCGAGTTTAATAGACTATCCTATAGTCTATAGGTATATGATTATTTATGATATAGGATTATAGGCCTAGATCTATAGTACTATAGTAGGCTATATAATTATATATAGTTATATAGTATAGAGGTTATATAAAAAAGAAAAATATTAATACATTATATTATAGTTAATAATTATAGATAATAGTCATAGTAGGCCTATCCTATTTTTTTATATTACTAAATTATAGAATTATAGGCTAGCCTATCAATATCCTAGATCTATATATTTAATATATTATAAATTATAATATATATAATATATAATTATATATATTCCTATACTATAAACTAGGCCTATACTGTATACTATATAATAGGCCTACCGTAATCCTAATATAATTATTAAGTATTAACTTATTAACATATAAGTCTTATATAGGTCTATTCGACAATTCGGTTGGTCTCGTGGCATATGAGCTTACCTAGTATATAATAGAATTTATAGAAAAAAATGTAATCCCTCTGCTCGTTACAAGAGTAACAAGAGAATTAGAACAATTGTGAATCAAGAAACAGAGCCTTTAACTTTATCGACAAAATGGCGCGCTACGCACCATCGAGTTCTTTCATTGGCTGTACTGTAAGAGAAAAAAAAAAACACACTAAAAACTTAGACTACAAATGCAAGAAACTAATCTCTTACTGACAGATCTACTGACCAAAGGTCATAAAACTCTTTTTTATCGCTTCAACGTGTGTCCAAACCACATTGCCACTTAACATTTAAATTCACACATTCTATTGAAGTCTGTCATCTCAAGAGCAATTAGGTTTCTAGTCAGACATTTTACAAAAAAAAAAAGGGAGCCTATTCCATGCAGGGAAACGCGGGCTGAAACCATTATAATTATAACAATTATAAGGCTCGATTAGGGGAAAACCCAATCGAGTCCATTTATGCGTTTTGAAGGCCATATTAAGACCTAATCTCAATTGGGTTATTCCATATATACAATAAAATCTGGAAAAAAATGTAAAATTAATAATAAAAAATTGAAGACTATTAGATGTTTAAATCAACCTACCTGGTATTGAATTTTTTTTAAAATTATTTTAATATTTTTAATGAAACTCAAATGAAAGTACAAAAAAATATATTTGTATTCATTTTACTCGGTAGATCTAGATCTAGATCTATTCATAATAAAGAATTTTTTTTTTTTAACTTAAATATACAATTTATTTTTTTATAAATGTCTAGGTCTAGATTAGATTTAGTCTATCCTATTTAAATTCTACACAAAAAAAAATAATTTAAAAAATGAGCTTAAACTTTATTAATTATATTTCAATTCCTAAAAAAAAACATTTAAAAAATGATATTGAAATTTCTAACATCTACGGTACTAAAACTAACTCGATTTATAACTTTAAAAACAGAACTAATTAAAAACGTTTATTCCATCAAACAGTTAAAAATACATGAAAATGTTATAAACAACAATATACAGATCGTTTATTACTAGATATCTATATAATTTAGGTTGCAATACTAGTGTAATGTATTTCAAAACTAACAACACAAATAACTAGATCTAAATCTATTGAAAAACACGAAGACGGCAGAAATATAGCCTAGAGCTATTATAAACTATTGACATGGTATCATGAAAGAAACCTCGCACTCTTAGACTCCCACTGAGTCGGTCATAAAACTTTTTTTTTCTCTTACCACTTCACGGGATGACCTGGGGCTATTCAATGATATGGGCAACATCACAAGAAGAAAGAAAAAAATCTTTTAGATCTTCTAACCACAGTCGCCATAAAACTGGTCTCTATTAGCACTTCAATACGTGTAACTCCAAAACACATGGCCACTTAACGTTTAAATTCACACATTCTAATTAGGTTAAGGGTATTAGGTTTCTATTCGGGCATTTCAGAAGTCGGCCTTAAGAAAAAATCCTAAAAGAAAACAATTCGGCATTCATTTGAGAATCTTCATTAGAACGCCGAATATGGATTTCCCACATCGGTACAATGCGGTTTAAACCTAATGACTAATGGGGCCCCCAGTTGCCATCACAAACGGCAGCAGTCGGCAAATGATTTTCATTTGGGTGTGTTTAAGGGGACGTAATGTTCAGAACAGAAAATGTGCAAATAATTTTCGGTCATAAAATATTTATTATAATTTTCAACTATTTTTTACAATTTGGTCATTATAAAGTTAAAAGTTGTTGGGTGTTCTTGGCCATTTAGTCTTTTATAAAATAAAAAAAACATTATAATAAGCGCAAATAAAACGGGCTAATTATCTCCCTTTAATTAAAATAAAGATTGTAAAATTATATTTATATTCAATAGTGATGCCAAAAAAGTTATGTTTTGTAATATAACAAATTAATATTACTGACAAATTATTTCTTTATATAAATCCAGCATTACTGTATTCATTACACGATTTAATTATTAGAGGTATAAAATAAATTTATGTTAAACGGTTGTAAATAAACATTTTCTGCATTGATTGTTTGTCCATTTAACCTTAAAGAGTATCTTTTAAACATTAATTATTACAACAATTGCACAATATAATGCTATAAAAACGTGTCTTATATTTATTAAATAAAGATAACAAAATTTGTTTTAGATTTTACTTTTTTTTATGTTTAATTATATTAGATGAGCATAAAATCTCTTTTATGTAAATGTAATTAGCCAGTATCCAATAAATAGCACCTTGTCTTAAATTAAAAGTTAAATGCTCTTCGCCAGTTTATTATGGCAGATACACATTTGGTCATTTCTTATTAGTGGAGTGTAAGTGACCTATTTGAATGCTTAACACAGCTTTCATATGCAATAAATACTGTTCACAAGTGTAAGTTGAACTAAAAGCTGAAAGTAAAAGCGCTCATCCTGGCAGTTGAGAATAGCAGATGACTTTCCTAAACAGCTTACATCCAGATTTTCCCGCTTATGGGCACAATTCGATGCCCATTTCTTTAAATGTTTATAATTAAACTGTCTGCGTTTTAAAATCGCCAATATGCCTATCCCTCCATTTAAAAAAAAAAAATCTACATCTAAGATGGTTGTAGTAAGATAGATCAAGCCAGTTAGGCTTGATGAAATATGAAAAAAAAAATCCATGAGTTTGAAAGTCTTGAAACTCGATTTGAGTGCTTTGTTTATATTGAATATCACAAAACAAAAGAAATGATTGTAGACTTCCGGAAGGAGAAACGCAAGATGGCTGATTTACAAATAAACAAACAAATAATAGATCAAGTCTCGCAATATAAATATCTTGGCGTCACAATTACTGACAAGCTGACTTGTTCTGACCACTGCCAAAGCCTGTGTAAGAAAATGCACCAAAGACTTTTCTGTCTTAGTAAACTAAAAGCATTTCATATAGAGAAAACCATTATGAATCTCTTTTACTCGGCGACTGTTGGTAGCAATAGTAGCATCATTATTTTCACAATCACCTGCTGGTATGGTAATTCCACCACATTGAACAAACACCAGATAGACCGCCTAATAATAATAAACAAAGCCTCTCGTACTACACAGACAGAATTACCATCTCTTGCAGATCTATTCAGTTCAAGGTGCCTGTCTAAAATCCTCCAAGATCATGGACACCCGCTTCATGGTAGTTACATGTGGTCGAAGTGGTCGGCTTCTTTCAATAAGAGCAAGAACAGAGAGATTTAGGAACTTTTTGTTCCACTATCAGTGAGAATCTCTCAAAGAATCTTCAGTCAGCCAGGAAATACAATTACAATGGCTTACTCCTAAATGATAGTTTTTTCTTGTATCATAAATGGTATGATAGTGTGCGCGAATGTCTATTGTGTTTCAGTACAAATGGTTCTTTAATATTGTTTTAATTAGCGGTATGCTGAATTTATGTAATCAAGTCAAATTTCCATTTATTTGGATCAATAAAGCAATCTTATCTTGTTTTGCTTCTGAAAAAGCCCAACTATTTATCTTTTGAAATTGATTTCCCTCAAGGTATATGCAAATGCATTCCAGTGGTCTAACAGTTCAAGTGCTGTTTCACATAGTCCTTGTAAATGCGTTCAACTCACTGAAATGTGCTGCTCTGTTATTCAGAAACATCGGTTTCAACAGTCAGTTTTTCTCATTCAGAACCAAAAATGTTTTTTTCATCAATAAAAAACAGCTCTTGTAGGTCTCTCGCGTGTCATTGAAAATTGCTCTGCGTGCCAAGTTTGTCATGCGTGCCCTAGGTTGCCGACCCCTTACATAGACTGTATTCTTCTGATATTTATTTACCGCAAGTCATTAAAGTTGATTAAACATTATATGTTCTGAACTAGTGCATTTAAGTTACTAAATTTCCAAAAAAGCTTCAAGATGGTGGGGGGGGGGGGAGGAGGGGACAAATGTCAAGTGTCTAGGGGCCCTGAGTCTCTAAGTCCGGGTCTGGAAATAACCCAGTATACTACCCATAAGAAAATATGACATTTAATTCAAGTTAAAGGTTGGGTATTTCATATTGATGAACATTTGTCATCACTAAATAATACATTTAATTTGAAATTCTAATCAATTTCCACAGAATTTTTAGAAAATTTTTGACAAGAAATAGAAATTTGTGCAGTTTTTGTTGAATGGCTAAACAATATTTATCGTCCATTAAAACAATTATTTCACACAGTAAACATCAAATAACTAAATCAATAATCAATAATAAAATCAACTCAACAAATATCTCTTTATTATTCTGAAAATTAATATGAAATATACATTTTAAAAAATAACATAACGACAATGCTGATGTTTTTAGCTTCACTGGATGAATACCAAAACACTTTCATTTCATTAGTGGGATCACAGACAAAAGACTCAGCAAAGAAATGTATTGTTTTAAACATTTGACAAACACTGAAGATGGACTATGAGCTGTATTAATTCTTAGCTTGTCTTCAGCGTGTGGTATGGAACAGAAGAAGTTCTTTTCTACATCCAATGAACTATCTAATCAAGTGCGAACATTCTAAAGCAATCATTCTACAGAAAAGCAATCATTTGATAATAATATGACATTCTTTCAACATACTTTCAAACACTATTCACACACAGGTTTAAAAACAAAATAATTTGAGTCATAGAATGACAAACTTGACCTGGAGTTTCTGTGAAACTTTCAACAGCACCAACTTATCAGGGTGAGAAGAGACACGGGTTGATATTTGAAATGTTCTCATGGCCGTGAAATCACTAATGAAATTGAATCAAAAATGGTGTTGTTATAATAGTATTGGAGCAGCAGGTGGTGTGTAGTTGTCTCTACACCTTTCATAGAAAATCTGAAACAAACAAGGAAAGTAAACTGAATAAATAACTCTTTACATGTGATCAGTGAAATAAGATCAACTAAACAGCATCAACATGGGAGTTAATCATGTAAACTTAAAGATATCAGTAATTTAAAAGCTTTACATTCAGGGTATTTAAATACCACAAGCAAATTCCAACCTTGCATAATAGCTTAAATTATTTTCTAATGAATCAATAATTATCAAAGGGCTTATATTTAAAGAAAAAAAGAAACAAGTTTGACTTTTTGTTATATTAAAAATTAAATTACATTCTCTTTTCATCTAATTCCAACCCAATATTACAATGTGATTACATACTCTAACTCTAGAAAAAGTATATTTATTACATGACGCTGTAGTGGTACTAGTATACACTGTAGCGGCATTAGTATACACACACTATTTTTATATGCATCTAATCAATGGGTCAATGGAAAAAGTAATCCAAGCATAAATATTTCAAACAGTGGTCACACAGATATTTTTTCTTCCACTTTCACACAAGAAATTATACAAGCATTCCAAATAGACTACAAGTAAAAGTGAACTTCAATTTTACTTGCACTTTGTCTTCCGATTTATAATTGCAGCTCTGCAGCTTATACACAAGGTGTGGCTTATACTTGAGATTTTACAGTAGTTATAAACTTTTTAAACATTTAAACTAAATATTTTTCATGCGGCTTTGTCCATTTTAGCCAAATTTACTAACTTTTACAAACCATGGTCAATTTTCCTAGACTAAAAAAACAAAATCAATTTTCCCAAATTTCCCCAACATTAATGAAGTTCATTATGAACCCAGTAACAGTAAATTACTTTTTTTTTGCTTGAATGTTTATAAAAAATTTTTTTTTACAATTAAAATGGTTTTGTTTTCATATAATAATTTATTTAATATCAAAATATAAACTAGGCCTAAGTTTAAATACATAAAGTGAAAGAATGCATTCCTTACAAAATAAACAGCAATTTAACTTTCCTTTTTTATGTGGCTGATATGTTATTCTTAGCAATCAGTATATAACATCTTACAAAAGTGAATAATGACATCACAAACTAACAAGAATGAAATGTTCACTAGTTGATATTAAATCTTTGTCCAATATAGACATAAAATATTTTTCTTTAGAAAATATTTTCAGAAGTAACCCAATAAAAGACATTTCTTTTTATACTCATTATACTGAAAAGTAGGGTTGTAAAATTTGCTTTTTTTTTTTTTCCCAGACCCGTTCCAAATAAATTGTGTGATCAGGAAATTAAATTATAAATAGTTGTTCAAATTCTATACTATGGCCAAGTCACAGGATATTTAAGAGAAACATGTTCAATCCATGAGATTTCCAGTAGATCCTGACACCTTGAGGAGGCCATGGGAACTGTAAAGATTTAATAGAAATACAGTTTTGCCTACATATGAAAGTAGTAGGTAGTATTCTGGACTACTGTTTACTCCATTACACTGCTTCCTTAAAAGGAAGCTCTAGAGTGTCAGACAATGGACTTATAGTAGTTATAGCAGCATTTACTTAACATTAATAAGAGTAGCCATAGAGAAGCCTACCTTTAATGTTCTATCTTTGATAACTTCCTCTATACTCATCTCTTGTTGCATCAACCTCAGCTGAAAATAAAATAGATGTTCTGTATTGCAGCATATGGATTAGGTTTAAAAACCCAGACCTAGGTAATAGCCTTTATGCATTTTACATCAAAAAGCAAGGGGGATACTTTAAAACAATATGATCCAGGCATATGAATTTGATCAGCTTTGGTTTACAAAACTTTAGCATGACTCAAACATAACTCCCTCTTCCATTTTCTATTATTTGCTTCTTCTTATGCCTTGGGAGATAGATGATGCCACTTTGTTATATTTCTTGTATTGTGGCATCGCATGCTGTGAAAAACTGTCCACGTGTTCCAGTTCCAAGTGACCAATCTCATTAGACTAAGAGATGTTAAATCAACTTTATTTTCAGTCTATTGCTTTTTATACACTACCCCAAGCTAAAAACTTTACGACCGAAGCATAGAACCAGAGCACAACGAGCATGCTAAAAAGTTAGCCTAAACATAATGATAGACGCGCTATACAAGAGCCCTAATTACTATTAGGCCTACTGTTGTTTGTAATCTTATCTTATACATTACAGACGCTCCTTCTATAAAGAAGATTATTGCGCCCTATGCTCATCCGTGGTCCGAGTCTAGTCTTGCATTTTTATTAATGTTTTAAATGATGTTAAGTTACTGGTTTTCCTGGTTTGTTCAGGCAACCCATTCCATGCCTGAATGCCACTCTGGAAGAAAGAGTACTTATATGCATTAGTTCTCGCATGATTTCAACTCAACTGCATGCAAAAAATAAATAAGCGATGGGTGCTGGCTTTTTATCTCAATCTCTTTGTGACTGGCAAAAAGTTGTGATTTTTTTCAACTCTTACATACAACTACCGAAAAATGAAACAGACCATTGAAATTTCAAGAATTATTTCTATATAAATTTGACTAAAAAGTTTGAGTGCAGATTTTTTCAGAAATTGTCCTGAAATTTGTTGATCAGCTGATTGTAGTCGTGAAAACATTGCACAGTTTTCTCAGAAAGCTAAACATTGCCTTAATAGGCTATAGGCCTGTAACTTAAATGAAAAAGAATTTTAAGCTACTAGTCCTCAAGCGAAGCATATAATTGTAGGTCTAGATAAGCTTTTACACATTTACAATTCTTCCAATATTATATTTGCAATCAATATAAAAAATGCCACCTTAGGGTTATGTTATTCTTCGGCAATGCAAAATTGTTCCAAAAGAAAAGGTTATGCGGTTCTGCAAACCTAAAATATTTGTCCATTTCAATTATATTAAAAATAATATATTTACATGCTATAAATGCTAATTGAAAAAGACCAATTTTTTGCTCCATAACCTACAAAAATTTCCTTAATGTGAAATGTTGGCCTACGCAAATTCCTAGTAATTCTACATCATCACAGCTACAGATGAGGGGATAGTTGCAACATGATGACAGAGTAGTATTGTTTTTTTCAAACTATTTTAAAAACTGCGTCGGGTGGAAATGATGCACCCCTGATTTTTTTACAAAATTGTCTGTACAAAAAATGTGATTTATAAGTGAGTATATAAGGTAAAAAGTAAAGTACCCTTTTGACCAAACTCAAACTGATCATAGGGCTGGTGAAGTAGCATTCAGCAGTTTCTGTGGCCAGGACAATGCCCAGCCGCCATTACTTTACCCCAACTAGTGTCAGGTACCCATCAGAACTGGGTAGACTCGGGGGCACTCTTAAGTCCCGGGAAAAAATCCTAGCCTGCACCAGGATTCGAAACCAGAACCTTCGGATCGCCAGTCGAATGCGCTGCCGCTTGGCATGAGTATAAAAGGTATTAGGGAAAAACTTTGTTTAGGTCATAGTGTTGAACATAAATAATTTTCTCCAATCCATTTTCAAACCTTTGTTTGTTCCTTTCTTAAAGCTCTAAGAATGTCTACATCATCTGGGGCATCAAGTTTCTTCTGCCGCAGGGTCTTCACATCGTCATTGACAAGTTGAATGCAGTGTCGTATTGATTTATCTCTCTGGTCATAGGATATTTGCATCTGTTGAAAACATATGGATATTATCCACAATTATCTATCCTCATTGAATTCTACTTGTAACAACACGTACTTGAACAACATTTTTTTAAAGTAAAGCATTTAAATCAGTTACATCATAAAACTCTTTAAAAAAATGTAAAAGCAACTAACTTCTTCATATAAACGTTTACATTCTGTACCAACATTCACTTTGTCCCTGAAAGACTGTGTGGGAATTGATGTATTTAATGCATGGACTATTCTATCATCAATCAGACGTAACTTCTTTAAGGCATCCTGTACGATAAAATTGTAAAGGCAAATTTAATATAACAGGAATTACATGATGAAATTTATTTTTTTTAAGTATAAGTATGGACTAATTTTTAAATAAATGAAAAAACCTTCTCAAAGACTTAGATTTGTTCACATTAAAAAAAAAACTTATGATTGATACTGGTACTATGAAATTATATGACAAAAAATAGACACCTTGATTTCAACTAGGGATGTTAACCCTTACAGCCCCGGTAGCGTATATTTTCATCAAACTATATCTTTACCACAGACCCAGCCGCGTATATTTCCCTCAAGGAAGGGTGTCTATTTAAAGATCAAAATAAAGGATTTGACCTTTCACCATAGTCTCAGGCAGAATATTTATTTGATAGCTGAAAAGTTGAATTTTATTTCGCTTTTTAAATTATGAAAATTGACCATTTATTGAGGTTTTTTTTGTGAAATTGAAAGTGCGGTCCTAATGGATGCTATGGAATTACCTTCCGTTATTATGGCGGTACATGTTGATGAGACTTTTGCTTATGGATTATTATTACAAATGAATACTATTACTTTATGAATAAGATTATTCTAATAAGGTAAGTTAATTTGTTTCTAGCCATTTACTCTCTTCGTGTTATCATCAATTTTTACCAACATAAAAGTAAAAAAATAATTTCGGAACTCTATCGATGTCTCAGCCATTCTGAAAAAATGTCTGGGATGGTGGGAATAATGGCCAGGACTTAAGGTATACATTGCAAATAAGTAGGTTGGTACGGGAAGGGTAAAAAAATTTTTTTTCTTAAACCGATTTTGGGTTTTAGAAATCCAATTTTAAACGGATGTTAATAAAATAACAAGATGGTAAACATATTAGGGAAGGTACATAAAAATAATTTGCCATGAAAATAACAGGCAAGGCAAGTAACTCAATTTTTTTTAACCCTCAGTTTTCCTTCTTTGTCTTTGTTACTCAAAATTCATAACTTTTTTATTTTTTTATCCAATTTTAATAAATGATATAATACTAATGGAATCATCTCTTCAATGCCTTTCCATTGGTGTATAGCAAAGTCTTATTTATTTATTTTGTAATTTTCATGTCACACACCCACTTATTATAGTGAGTCCTTTACTTTTAACTTTATTTAATTTAGTCTTTAACTTTAGTAAAGTCTCAAGCACTTTATCTAACTAATGACTAATACTACTTAAAGTGAGATAAGAATACAGAGTGGTTATATGCAAACTGCTGTGACTATGAGTATAACGCTAAGCATTATGCACAGAATGCGTGGCTGGTCACTTGATCTAACAATTATAATATCTTTTGCTTCTGCAGGTCATTAAGGTTTTATTTAAATTGTGTATAGACATTGTTGTCTTATAACTTTGGTTTTGCAACATGTTTGTGCCGTGTTTATTAAAGATAAATATATTCAACACTTGCCGACTTGTTTAAAGGTCATTATTGTGGTGTGTCAGATTTTGCTAGTGACATGTGACGTCACAATTTTACATGCAGCCTATTGATCTGACTTCTTGTAGGCTACCCAGTGACCACCCAGCGGGCACACCATGCTGATAGGCCTACCGCGGAGTGTGCCCACTGGGCAGTTAATCTTTTTATAAGAGAATGGGAGAAAACAAACAAAAGTCAGACACCACAATTATTGGGCTATGGGCTTGGTGTTGTATGCAAATATATTTGGATAGCTTTATGAATGTACAGTAGGCTACATAAAAAATAGCAAGAAGCAATTAACTGACCCTATATCTATTTTAATACATAGACATAAGGCTTAGGGACATAGGATAGTACATAGACATAACCTTGCATAGGCCTAGGCCCTAGGCTTTAGGATTAGGACTGTTTCATCCATCATTTATTATAATGAATAATTATATTATGTCTAGTCTTTGCGAATAATTATAAAAAGGCCTTAAAGGCCAGCGTTATTCGAAGAACTGTGCATATAACGCCAAGAGTTATCGGAAGACCCAAATTTTCTAATAATGTTGAGCGTTAACGGCAGACCCAAATTTTTGAAAGTTGGGCTATACTTTTATGACTTATGTAGCCTAGTAGTTTTGTTAGGGCACAGTTAGGGTCAATACTTCAAGTCAAATAGGATAGGGGCCGTCGGTTATACCCTGTTAACTGTTAGGGCTTTTTTTTAAATCATTAAATACCTCCTCTTAGCGTCTTAGGTCTTAGCTAGGAATATGATCCTAAATAATAGACTATAATATAGATTAGTAGGCCTATACTATTTATAAATTTATATAGGCAAAGTTAATATAAAATACTAACATCTAGTTCTAGGCCGCATTCTAGGCCAATATTCCAATAATCATAATAATTATTTTATTATATAATGTATTTAATAATGTCTAGAGTCTAGATAAACTCTACAGTAGTCTACAGTTACTATACTATACTTATTTATAGTGAACTATAGTGACTATACTATAGTATAAATAATATACTATAATATAGTAATATAGTAGGCCTATATATAGACTAGGCCTATAGTATAGTTTTGTCTATATTGTCTATATACTATATCAATTATCAACTATATGATTGATATTATTATATGCCAATGGCCAATGGGCCATTGAATGGCCAATGCCTATGCCGCTATTACTATTTTGTGAATGAGACTGAATGACCTTTTCATTTTTATTAGAATGATAAAAAAAATTCTATAGGATTAAAAATAATTTTCTCTACCTCCTTAAGACAATCGTTTATTGAATTTAAGTTTATGTTGCATATGATAGTCACGTGTTTTATAACTTATAACCAAAATCTGATTCGGTCGAAATTATTCAAGTTTAGCTAAATACCTACTTGAAATTTCATAAAATCATCGCATGGTAGGTAGCTTTGATTACTGGGCGCAGCCATTTTCAAGTATACCTTGACCCCAAAAGTGCAAATGACTTTGGCTTTGTAACAGTGTTTCTCAAACTTGGTTACTAAGCCTATCCAAATATATATTTTTGCACAACTAAAGTTAACTAAAGTAATAAAGCGATAGACCAACTAAAATGTTCTTTTGTGTAATCAATTCAATAGGCTATATCTTTCATTTTATTCTTTTTTGTCTAATCAAAACTTTTGTATTATTAAATGACCTTTTCCATGTTTGTAGGCCTATGAACTATGAGTATGAGGCCTATCCATGGCGTCTAAGTCTAATTTGCGTACATTTATAACAAAACAGTCATTAGAGCAGTAAAAGTAAAAGCTTGTAGGCCTACTGTACAAAAACTTATTTATAACACAGATTGAGAAAGGTTATTATTCACATTATCAATTTAATGTGTGTAAATCGGGTATCTTATGTAACAATTTTTAGACCCACTCTTTTTATTGTCAGTGTGTAGGCTACTGCCAACTTTACATTTTATATTCTAAGGACCATTATTATTTAAAAGTCACGAATGGAATTTCTAAATATTATGTTGAGATGATTTAATATATTTTGAACGTTGGAAATATTATTGTGATGACTTAATATATTTTGAACGTTTGTCTATGATTACGCACATTTCATATATTTTATCTGATAAGGCCAGCATGTTTAAAAATTAAAATGATTTATTTCCCTATATGTAGGCCTAGTACTAGATTACTAGAATTTAGAATTTAGAATGACCCCGAGTTGACCGTTAGCTAGATGGCTATAGGGTATAGGGATGTTAAAACCGGTTGTTTTCCAAAACCGGTTTTCGGTTGTACAAAACCGGTTTAAAACCGGATTTCGATTCTCCCCCCCCCCCCCCCCCGCGCGCAATATCACAAGTTACAGGCCGGAAAAGCCAAAATGTGCGTACTTTTGTAGGTGTAGACTATTTGAACAATTGTTCAAATTTAATTAGTATTTGCAGGGCATTCAAGGGGTTGATTTGTGTGAATACAATATGATTTTGTACTCTTTACCATAAAATTCTTTAGAACTAAAAAAAAATCTGGTCTAATTTATTAAAACGGTTAATAGCTTTCAATTATTCAATAGTGATAATCAAATTACCGATTATCGTTGACCATATATAAAAAAAATTAAGAAGCATTTGAAGAGGCATTTATGGTAACTTGTAAAAGAATGTATTGAAAGGTTTCGCGTAGCACAAATCAAAAGAATGTGTATTTAATAGTGCCGTTAATAATAAAGCACAGACACGGTGTCTAGCCGAATAGTTCAGGGTCACAGGGAAGGGCAAGTTTGCGACTCCATTGCGTATATCAAAGAGCAGCGGACATCTAAAAGATGAGCCGACAAGTAAAAAGATTCATGTTAATTGTAACTGTAACTTAACAATTGGTTTGATGTTGTTTTTATCGCAAGCCATAGTTGGCATTGGGAAACACAAGAAACACAATATCGACTAAATAGTGTTAGCAAGGCATTTCAGGAATTGTTTTGTGCGAATCCAACTTTATTTATTAAAAATAATTCCATTAGAACAAAAAAAAAAGGGTCTTCTACTTGAAGTAAAGATTACCTTCCAACTGCCAACCAACAAACCGAAATCCGGTTTTGAAAATCAAAACCGGTTTTCGGATTCAAAACCGGAATCCGGTATTCCGGTTTTCGTTTAACATCCCTACTATAGGGCCTGTAGCTGTATCACGGTTCTCTCTATTTTTCTTTTGGGAACTACTTTGACGACCAGAATATATTTTCTTTTTCTTTTTACTAAACAAGTTGTAGCCTATTTGGAGATTTTTTTATAGAACTTTTTACATCTCAAAAAGTGTATTAGTTGTAAGACCACTGATTTATCGAAAGTTAATCGCACATTCAGTAGGAGTAGGTATTTGAATCAGTCATCCTCAAATTCAAATTTGCACCCGTTTGTTTTGTAGGCCTAAGTAATGAGTGTACGTGTAATTTATAGGCTAATTTGGTCTTTTACGGATTACACTTAAAATTAGCCTATGACTTATGCAATAGATCTAGTCTAGAGATTTTCTTTGCGTTTTAAAATCACCATGTTATTGTTTGGGTAAAAGACTATCTTCTCTATATAACCCACCTATTCTCGAATATTAGTAGACTATAATAGAACTATACAGTGCTTTTTTTATATTTTTTTGTGTAAATAAATAGGTGCCGAGTGCCGGTACTCAGTGATGGATTGCCTAACTTTTAAAGCAGTTTCGCATTATATATTTGAACTCTTAAGGCGCGCAATTTTAAAATAATAACAAATTAATAATATAATAAATTAATAATGTAAGGGGTGGAAAGAAAATGGAAGGTCCTAGTCTGTGCAACTTCGGAAAACCCAAAGTGACCCTAAGGTCTAAGGCTAAAGCTAACTAAATTAAGACCTAAAAAGCTAAACACAACACAAACAATATACATTAAGCACGACACAAGAACAACACCAGAAACCACACAACTAAAAGAGTACTATAGATCAATTCATACGAGCTTTATTACATTATATCATATATATATATCATCCTATCAAAACATCTACCTAGACTATTCACTATTCTATCAACTGCCTGCTAACAACTGCTAATCGAATCTAACCACAAAATATATAAAACTAAATCTAAATCAAACAAAAGAGATCATCTAAAATCCCAGTTAGAAGACACACTAACAGAGAAAAAAAGTAAATAAATATAATTAGTAATAGACATATAAAACATATTCATTAAGGCATTAAGGTATTGTACGTGTACTATAATTATAGAAAATAGCACAGTGCCAGCCTTAGAAAGCTGGCCAAAACAAATAATTATGGTAATACTGGCACACAAAGTTTATAACACAACTGTATAAAATAAGCAAATATTAAACTTAATATTATACAACAATCATTTTAAGCTGAGACATATACTCACAAAGTTTACAAAGCAGCAACGCCCCAAGCACATAGCAAGAGGTTTAGCACAAAGCCTGATACAGTCCCACTAGTTTTTAAATATCAATTCAAAAAAAGGCGGACTCCATCCCTGACCAAAACACTCACATCCTCATACACACATAAAAATAGTACCAAACATGGTAATAAAAAAACAATAACAACCAATTAAACATGTTAAATGAAATTGAAATAAAATATTTATAAAAGTATAAAATAAAAATAGTGAAATAAAGAATTAGGACTATTTAAGTTTTAGGTACGAGTATTTACATAAATAAACATTTTGCCCAAGAATATTTTAGGACTATCTTTCCCCACAGGGAAACAACTCATAAAAAACACTAAAAACCCAGAAGTCTTTGTAAGAATACCACTAGGTTTTCCAAACCCAAAAAGTACAAAAATGCGAATAAAAACATTGAAAGAAAATATAATATAACAACATAACAAAAATTAGATAACATAAAAAATGTAACCCTCCAGGTTACACTCATCCCCCGCTTTTTACGTGTGCAGTCCCATGCACACAGTAATGAAAAAAATACAACTTAGTAACGTACAACCTTAAGAGGAATAAAACTACTAAAAAAACACATGCTACTGTAAAGCAGCACTACACACAAAATTATATACAAAAAGTTCAAACAAAAAGCAATAATTTAATTACATTATTATCATCTTTAAAAGACAAGTTACATAGCAAATATCAAAAATAGAAAGTATAAAATATGAATAATAAGAGCCTCATCTTGTCCGTGGACCTATGTCTCTTATACCGGTACTGTCAATCCTGTTGTCCTTTAGCAAATGAAATAATGTTGCACTTAAATCTTCCAGTTTGGCCTCCAGGTAACACAGGCGTTTTGTGTGGTGTCCATGCATATGTCCTTCCCAAGACTGTTGCTCAAGGGGTGACAGTCGGGGCCAGCGTTCAGCTGTCGCTGGGCAATGCCTAGCCAGATGGCCAGCTCTCCTACAATTATAGCAGAGTTGTTTGCCTCTGCTCCTTCTGGGTCTGACATATGCAGGTGGTCTCCGAACCCGACCTGTTGGCAAGGATGGCCGATCCCTACTGTCGCAATATGGAACTTCTTTCACAGTTGTAAAAGGCTCTCCATTGGGAGCCAGGTGTATAGGATTGGGAGACTGAGGTATCGAACTAGGGGCAGGTTGCAACAATGAATTTTCATCCCCAGTCCAACGAATCGCAGCATCCCTGATATCCAGAAAAGAGACAGCAGGGTTACGAAACACCATTTCCTCTAGATGGCGACGGACTAACATATCTTGAAGGTTCTCCAAGAAGCTGTCCCGGAGGTAGCAGTTCTCGGTCACTGTGAGTCCCAGTTCCCGCTGACGCGATGTAAGGGCTCGGTAGGCGGCAAGAACCCTGTGAGAATATGCCCTGACTGTCTCTCCGGGGGCTTGCGTTGACTGCAGCAAGATGCGCATTAACTGCGTGCAGCTTCTTTTCTCGCCATAGATTTGTTTCAACAGGGCCAAAGTGACCTTCGAGTCTGATGACCTGCTACAGTCATGACAGAGTAACTCTGCCTGGACAGAGTCTCCCAGATGTGCCCAAAGAAGAAAATTCTTTTCAGCCTCGTCAGTAAGCCTTCTGCTCCTCCAAGCTGCTCTGACCTCGTACAGAAATTCGCCCACCTCGTCTGCTGGGCCACCACCATGAAAATTGCGGACAACGACATCCAAAGGTTGGACAATGATAATGCTGCTGTTCATGGTAGTGGTCTCTGGGCCTCCTCCTACAGTCATTCTAACTGGGATTTTTCTCCTAACAACTATAAACACACAAAAAAGAAACAGAATAGACCTAACCGAAGGAGACAGTTACAAAAACTAAAAGGTACCTTAGAAACAAGCAACCTAAACAAAAGGAAAATATACGACAGAACAGCACTAAACCACTAACTAGGCCTACATAAACACTCTAGTACCAGCCCTAAAACTATAGAACAATCTAAGCTACCGCTAAAGCCTTAAGCACAGACCCCACTCGTGCTACCAAATGTAAGGGGTGGAAAGAAAATGGAAGGTCCTAGTCTGTGCAACTTCGGAAAACCCAAAGTGACCCTAAGGTCTAAGGCTAAAGCTAACTAAATTAAGACCTAAAAAGCTAAACACAACACAAACAATATACATTAAGCACGACACAAGAACAACACCAGAAACCACACAACTAAAAGAGTACTATAGATCAATTCATACGAGCTTTATTACATTATATCATATATATATATCATCCTATCAAAACATCTACCTAGACTATTCACTATTCTAGCAACTGCCTGCTAACAACTGCTAATCGAATCTAACCACAAAATATATAAAACTAAATCTAAATCAAACAAAAGAGATCATCTAAAATCCCAGTTAGAAGACACACTAACAGAGAAAAAAAGTAAATAAATATAATTAGTAATAGACATATAAAACATATTCATTAAGGCATTAAGGTATTGTACGTGTACTATAATTATAGAAAATAGCACAGTGCCAGCCTTAGAAAGCTGGCCAAAACAAATAATTATGGTAATACTGGCACACAAAGTTTATAACACAACTGTATAAAATAAGCAAATATTAAACTTAATATTATACAACAATCATTTTAAGCTGAGACATATACTCACAAAGTTTACAAAGCAGCAACGCCCCAAGCACATAGCAAGAGGTTTAGCACAAAGCCTGATACAGTCCCACTAGTTTTTAAATATCAATTCAAAAAAAGGCGGACTCCATCCCTGACCAAAACACTCACATCCTCATACACACATAAAAATAGTACCAAACATGGTAATAAAAAAACAATAACAACCAATTAAACATGTTAAATGAAATTGAAATAAAATATTTATAAAAGTATAAAATAAAAATAGTGAAATAAAGAATTAGGACTATTTAAGTTTTAGGTACGAGTATTTACATAAATAAACATTTTGCCCAAGAATATTTTAGGACTATCTTTCCCCACAGGGAAACAACTCATAAAAAACACTAAAAACCCAGAAGTCTTTGTAAGAATACCACTAGGTTTTCCAAACCCAAAAAGTACAAAAATGCGAATAAAAACATTGAAAGAAAATATAATATAACAACATAACAAAAATTAGATAACATAAAAAATGTAACCCTCCAGGTTACAATAATAAACGTTAAAATATAAGAAAAGTAATATTTTTTCCCCACATTGAAAAAGATGCCGGTACGCCGTACCGGTGCGTACCGTCACAAAAAAAAGCACTGGAACTATAGAAATTACAATTTCAATGAGCTATTACCCGTGTGTTTTGACGTCATATCTTTTTCGTTGGCCAACAAGCCACGCACCCGTGCTCCCAATGCAACCGACACTTCCAGGCAAGAATTGGCCTTATCTAGGGTTGCCAAACACCCGGCAGGCAAAGCTAAAAGCCCTTGATGCCAATGTTAAGTGGCTGGATCTATTAAAACAAAACACCGGAGTATTTAGCAGGAAATGTAATAAATTAGATTGTGTTATCTAATCAGTGGCGTATTTAGGCATGTTCCACATGTTCCTATGGAACAGGGGCCCCCACACAAAAGGGGCCACCACACATTCCCTCCCCCCACCCCCCCCCAAAAGTTTTTTTCTTTTCTTTTGTCAATTAGAATAGTTTTGTAATATTTATGGCCAACAGTGGTCAAAAGGCTGCAGAAATGTTCCAATTAAGAGATCCTGCAAGTTCACATGCTTGATATTAATAATTTTCGTGTACAGTCATATGATAACATTTCTTCAATGAGTGATAAATACAATGGGCTTCGTGCCTTGGTTCTGAACAGCAACCCGTTTGTAGTTTTGGTGCCAGGCATCGCACACTCCCTTGACTTACTTGGTAAAACAGCAGTTGAAAACCGTTCATCAGCTGGGTCATTTTGTTACCTGCATCATTTTTTACTTTTTATTACAGCATCTACCCACCATTATGACATTTTTACACAGAAATCGAAATCTTTTGATGTACCACTGTGTGTAGGCTACCGATGAAACTTTTAGAAACACGCTATTCTTACCGGTATGGATGCGAGCAGAGCATTGGCAGTAAGTAATCACTTGATACAAGATGCTTTGGAGTCTATTGCCGCTGATGATGAAGAAAACGCCATCATCCGTTTACAGGCTGATGCCCTTTTCAACTCAATGTCATTTTTGGAGGTGGAGGGATAAGCTGTATTTTAGCATGATTTTTAGAACGTTACACCGCCTCATGTAAAGTCTTTCAAGACCCACATATTATAAGCCTCAATATGGCCGTTGCCTGTCTCAAGTCTCTCAAAACCTTTGTTGAATTCAAGCGAAACAGCTTTGATGAGTATTTAGTTCAAGGAAAAGTGAAGTCTGGGACAGCCGAATATGTTAAAAAGAATACCAGATAACGTCGTCGTGTTTATGTGAAACTACTGGACTACGGACAGGCACAAGAAGCAGAGTTGTCACGCAGAGAGAAGTTCCGTGTGGACAGTTTTCTTCCAGTTATAGACCAGTTGAAGAAATCACTTGATCAGCGTGGTAATGTATAAATTATTGTTTGTGAACGATTTTGGATTTCTTGGTCAACTTAACAATATGTCAGCTGATGAAATTCAACATGCAGCTATGAAATTAGTCCAAATTTATGACAAAGATCTGGACGATGACCTCGGTAATGAACTGGTTCAATTTGCTGAATTAATAAGGGATAAACAAAATATGGCATTGGATATGAACATATAATTCACAAATACTTATCCGAACATTGTAGTTGTCCTAAGAATGTATCTGGTACTTATGGTTGCCAATGCGTCTAGTGAACGATCATTCTCAAAATTGAATTAATAAAAAAACAGGTTGCGAACAACCATGACTCAGGAGAAGCGTCTGCACTAAGTCTTCTGAGTATTTAATAGTTTAAGGACTAAAAAAAAAATATTCTTTTTTTATATAATTTAAAGAAAATATTTCATTTTTGAACATTTTAATTTTTTAGAACTTTTCAAATAATTGATGCCGTTAAATAAATTGCCACTTTGGCAAAACATTATCATTAAATGTATATAAAGTGGCTCAAACATATTATGAGTTTTATGTGGCTTTTGTGCTAAAATTTTCATCTGAAAATAAACAAGCATTGTTGAACCACTAATATGGTGGAATGGAATATGCAATGCATGTCTCGACGTTATCGAAAACTATAACTATTTATATTTTATTGTGGCCAGCCCCTACCACAGCTTTAGCACCGTATGCTAATGATTATACCTTCAAAAGAATCAAGTTAAAAGTAAACATTAATTTATATATTTCAAAATTTAAAGTTCACACTAAATTCCGATGAAATACACTTCTTCTATAATTTCTTCTTTTTATGTAAAGGCTTATAAACTATTTTTTTTTTAATATATTGTATTGATTATGTTATGTTAATGCAATTTTTAAAAGAAATCAGAATATTTTTTGAAATAAAAAAACACACAAAATAAATAAACTAACCCATAAAAACACAGTTTTTATTATACTCCCTTTCTTTGTAAACTAAGTTTATATTTAATTTATTTTTTGATAGATTAAAATAAATATAAGTGATATCATACCTTATGAATTTCCACACTAAAATTTTGCGCATCCCTCTTTTTTCAGGCTTTGGCCCGCAAAAACCATAAAAAGATAACTCGCTTTGTTTCGGCTACATTGTGTCGTTTTCAATCTATTTATTTCGTAAAAACGAACAAATCCGAAAAAAAATCTTTACTTCTGTCTCTTCCGGTAGAGGCAGCCATGTTTGACGTAAAATATACTCTTCGATTCGCAAATTGGTCGAAGGAATTCGTGTCTATTCCAAAGGCTATGATGCTGAAAATTTGATAGAATGTATTGTTAGTCGGGACAAGTCTGCTGCCCAATTTTCAGCTCGATTGGCCGACAGGAAGTGGTCGAAAAATCGATGCAAAGTTTTGCTAATAACCAAGCAAGAAGCAGACAGACAGAAAATACAAGTTAATAGAAAGGGAGTAAAAATCAAACGAAACATAAGTAAAAAAAGCATTACTTACATCACTTATTAAGACTCAGACTAGAATGAATCATAAAGAGTGTAGCGGGCATATAACTGTCATAAACATTCAAATAGAGACTGAACCAGCAAATAGTGCAACGAATACAGTGAATATGAGTGTTCAAACGATCAACTAATATTAAATGAATGCTAATTCGCTCGCTAAATCGGCAGTCAGAGTCATACAGGGTAGGTTACTGGTTATCATTCAGCATCAGCAACACTGTACACAGACTAACAGAGCAATGTCTGTAGGCCACTGGAGCAAGGTTACGAGGGGCCCCCCACATAAATTTAGGAACAGGACCCCCACAAACCTAAATACGGCCCTGTATCTAATGTACGTGTTGTTAGGTTAATTGTCTACCGATCTTCTCTTTCCCCACATTATGCCTTGCACACATGACACATACATTCAAATTTACCTATGTAACAGCTTTATTGTTAGAAGTCGGCCTAAATCAAGGGATATAATCTACGCTAGTGACTTACAATAATATTACGAGTCTAAACAAACGGCTAGGACAAGGGATGCAGGTTTTGGAATGAATGTGATGGTCCTATTTCAAGAACTATTAAGCCACATCGGGAAACTCTTGTCTATGTTTACAAGTAGGGTGGTTCAATTAATTATCAAGCTGAAAATTAGAGAAGTTTATTCAATTTCATTGTAATTTGTTGCCGTGAAATTATTTGACCAATATTGCAATCTCAAATCATCTGTACAAGAAAAGAATGAACAGTTTTTTTCAAAGACTCTTGCATGAGCAGTGGAGTTATCTTTTTTTCAAAGTTGCCCAAATTCAAGTTACTAAAAATGTGTACACTTTTTTTCTGTATCCCTGGACACAATGGCAATGTGGAAAGAGTGCATGTTCTCATTGATTAACGCTCAATGAACAAAGAAAAGAAACAGCCTCTCAGTTAACTCTCTAAAAGGCATCATTCTTACAAACTACAACTTAGCAAATCTCACACGTGAACATTTTTATACGTGTGTGCTTGCTAACGAGCATCTTCTGCAAAATGTTGGCTTTTCAGATAAATATGTTGTATAATTAAAAAAGATGATAATATATTAACTGTTGAATTGACTGTTTAATAAAAAAAAAAAAAGAAATGTTGCATTAAAAAAAAGTCAATCGAATTTATATTTAATTCAAATGATTTAAATGAAACACTTAATGTGTCCTCCTTTTGGTACTCATGTGTCCTCCTTTGTCCACTTTTTTGGCACCCATGTATCTGGCAACCCTCGCCTTAAATTGTCAGCCATCTCCGGACCCACAAGCAGATATGACTTCGTCAGAGAGTGGTCTTCATCGAAACCGATTGACAAACATCATCATGTTAGTTGGTACAAAAAGGTACAGCTGGCTCCCTGGTCTCTCGGGACACAGATTTTATGAAGTCATTATTTTTTTTAATGAACAACTAATATAACTACGCCTAAAAACCACTAGGCCCCCAGTTAAATAACAAAGGCAAAGAACAAACAGCTGACTCTTTCTGCCTCCACCGAGTGCGCAGGCGCAGAAGTTGACCTTTTTTTTGAATAATTAACAAAATGAAAAGGTCCATTGGTAGCCTATGTTCCACATTAACATGTGTTGGGAAATGACTTTATTTTCCATTACTAACGTACGTCGTATCCGCAAAAGATCCATTCCAGATTGTGTCCAGATAGTTCCACCGAAAATGGTATCAATAAGATGATAGAATAATTTAGAACGAGCATTTAAGAAAGCAGTGTATTTGCGGTTTCATATTTAGGCCCTAATTGTTATTCTACAGTAGCCTACCTATATTCCACCTGTGTATCTACAGATATTTTGTATACATTGGATTTTGCTGTCTTTTAGCTGTTTTTATTTATTATGCATTCAAGTGCGCTTTAAGCTCACATTATGTTTGTTGGTAGCGCTATACAAATATTATTATTATTATTGTGTGATGTTTCGACTATTAAGCTTATACTGAATTACATTGGAATAAAACTAGACATACGCGTGAGAATAAATTTCGTTTTGTACACATTAAATTGTAAGCTGCGTTTCTTTCTTTCGTTTGTCATTGTTGTTAAGGTAAGGGGCATATAACTGCTCGCGTTAAAATATTTTCTTCATTGAATCATTTTCAGACTACAAACTAATATATCAAACTATATATAGCCTATAATATGCCTTATACATGGCAAAACAATGACATACTATAAGCTTATAGATATAGGCCTATATGTATTTCAAAGTATTACAAATGAGAGATTTCACCGACTGAAAATAATAAATTTGACTTAGTTGAGACAGAATCACGTCTAGATGTCTAGTCTAAAATCAATTTCTGAATAGTATTTTCCGTGCCAAGGTTTGTGTAGGCGAAAGTATTAGATTGCAATATTTCTTGCCAATTTACTTTTGAAGTTAATTAACGAAACTTTATATTTACTCATGTTCACCCGCGTCTAATTTCGTTTTCTTTTTTTTGTGTGTTCAATTTATGTCTTTAAAAAAATGTATACATTTTAAAGAAAAGAACAGAAAAACACAAAGACAATGTAAAGTAGGTTTATTATTATTAAAGTTCATTTCTTCTTATTGAATTAAAGAACAGTAACATAGTCTATCTTTAACTAATGAATTCCGCAAGAAAAACACAAGCAAGTCTGAAGAAGTTATTCACTGAAAGAAACATAATATCTCTCATAGGAAGCTGTTAATAAACTTATATTTGTACTTTCTTTTCTAAGCATCGCTTTTAATAACAAAACTTCCTGGATCGGGTCGTTTAGAATAAATGAACACGACAGCTTGCTCCATTACAGATCTTGAACTTGACCTTATCAACCAATTAGATCTAGATCCATTTTCTACTCGCTGTAAATGGGGATAGTTAGAGAACAAATATCTCTATTTAAAAACAGATCAAAGAGAAACAACTCATTTTATCCGGGCCACTGAGCTATATATATTAACTAGAGTGAACGTGCGCTCTATGAGGCCAATAAGTGATTGGGAAGAAAAGTGCTTTCTTGTGCTGTCGTTGTAAATTAAATCACTAGATATATGAATTAAAGACAATCGGCACTGATCTATATGAAATGAAAACTCGATACTCAAGAACTCTTATATCAGCCTTTTTTTAAAGATTGTTCAAGTCGTCTATTCGAATATTTCCCACTAGAAAAGTACAAAGAAAGCTTCGTCAAAATTAGATCGTTTTTAAAAAAGTTAAACGTTTTAAAATGCACCGATTCGGAATTGTATTCGAGTGTCCCTTTTAAGCAGTAAGCCTAAATAATGCGGTGTAAAAACGTTGGTCGAGGCTTTCTAACTATCTTACCCCAACTGAGTTAAAAGAACAACGCACACAACCGCATGTGAAATAGATTCAAACATTGAGCCACTAAAACTGAGACGAGTAAGGCAGCATTAGAAAAATTAGAATCAGTCGAAAGTTACAAAATGAGAATGACCTCCGACCAAAAAGCTCGCCAACATCTAAGGCAACATCTAATAAAAAAACAAAGAACTTTAATACACATTGAAGATGAAATAAAACAAAAACATCATCTTACTGATAAGACACACAAGGTCACACCCCGGAGAGAGAGAGAGAAAAACGCAACCAAACATCAAAATCTCACTGAACGATATAATATTTATCAAAGCATCAAACCCATGACCCATGAGAGCTTAAAGTAGCAACCTTCGTGAGAATAGAAAGCTATACGGACACATCATCACACATCCACACTTATCTACACAGATGGTTTAGGCTAGGTGCTTATTTCACCTTCCCTTCAAGAAAATTCCCCCAGATAAGCGAGTCTTGAGGAAACTACTAGGCCTACACACATTTATAATCAGAAGTCGATGCCATGAATATTGCACTACAGACAGTACAACATAAATACAAGAACAAACAGCCGAGATAATAGCTGAGATAACAGATATGTTCATCTTCACAGGCTCACACTTAGTCCTTCAAACAATACTTAAAACAAAACCTCACCAAGCTAAAGAACTTCCTTACTAGAACGCACAGTGCACTTTCTTAAAAGTATATACAACAACATAACTTTACACTGGATACCAGGGCATTTTGGCATGCAAGGGAATTAACTAACTAGCTGACAAGTTGGCTAGAGAGGGAGCAAACGTGGACCAACCTGAAAGACCTGTCAGCTAAAAAATAAGGCTTGCTAACAACAACTTAAAAAAAAATGGTTAAATCAATGGACACAGGGAACAATCGGAAGAAATGTGTACATTGAAATGAAAATGCTTAACAAGCCGGACAACATAAAGTTTCTCCAATGCAGGGAACAATGCAAAATATTATAGCTTAGAACAGGACTTAAAGCGCCCAACTTAACTTAATGCCTTATGTATTATTACTGCTTTGCTCTTTGCCCTAATGACAAGATGTTTTACTGCGCATGTTTTTTTGAAAATACTAGAACAAGATTATAACCTGAAATGATCAAGAGGTTGTTTTTTTTTGTGTTGTAAATAAAATATCTTAGAATAGAATCATAAAGTTCTGCTAGCAAGTTTTATAAATGTTTGTGTCAGTGCTTAAATATTTTATGTACAAATTATACAAATACATGCAATAATTTGCCCGATGCGAACATCTAAATCTATTTGCATCTTTTTTTTCTTGTTGTTAAAAAAACAAAAGTCATAATTTTGTGTGACTTAACAACGATGGAAGGCGATTATACTCGCGTGTACAATTTCCCTAAAGATCACGCACGTACAATAACAATAAGTCAATCACTTGGCTCCAGTGACGCAGACGTCCTGCCCCGGCGCGCCTAAGACTTTGTGAAAAACATGTTGCCCAACACCAGAGAGTCCCTGGACATTATGGCTGACCTTTTTAAGCCTTGAGTTAATTATAGAGCTTAACCAGATATAGGAGACACACAGTCGCACATATACGCACTGACACATACATACACGCACACACATATACACACACACATACATACACTCACACACATATACACACTGACACATACATATACGCACACACATATGCATAGGCCTACGTGTGATAATATTTATGTAAAAGATGTATGGAATCGGTTCAGCAAATTGAATCTTTCCATGGCATTGTATAGGTCTAGCACACTGTGCACGTGATTGCCATTCACATTGATCTCTTCCCATTTCTATCGTGACCACTGACATTGACCGTGAATTGTATCCCCCTCCCCCCCGCCCCTCCACAAGTTCGCATTTATTATTTTTTATTTTCCTTTGGTCACTATAGCGACATATGCCAAGTATTAATGCCGAATTTAGCACACAAAAGAAATCTCCGCGCATCTTCCACCTGGATGAGCTCATCATACAAGGGTATTGTTACTTACTTTGGCCTACTTACATACTACCTGTCACCCCTACTGGGCTCTCGGCCACCAACTATAGATTTTCATAGACATATATCCCGGGCCATTTTTTTCCATTTCCTTCTAGTTGAAATCCATTCTTAAAATGCGTGCCACTATGTCGCGTCGCCATCTTCTTCTTAACCGAAATTTTTTTCTCTTTTCCTTTCTTATATAATATTACCGACGCTCCATCTATAAAGAAGATTATTGCACCCTACACTCATCCGTGGTCTGAGTCTAATTTGGCATTTTTATTATTGTGTTAAATTATGTTAAGTAACCGATTTTTCTGGTTTGTTCAGGTAACCCATTCTTTGCCAGGATGCCACACTAGAAGAAATAGTACTTCTATGTATTTGTTCTCACATAAGAGATAAAAAAAAGTATTTTTGTCCTTAAGAACCTGCCTAGTGAAGTTGGTTGTTGCTCTGCTCTGCTGCGTTTACATTCTCTGACATATAGAATAGAAGGGATAAAGAACAAAGAAAAATAAATTCATGTCGTTGTTCATTTAACCAACAGAGTTCTTATTACCTGCAATCCAACACTATTTCACATGGCCACCAACACACATAGCCTAATCCAAGAGATCAAACTTGTACACTGCAGGTTTACCGTTTTTTTTTTGTCTGTAGTTCATGGTAAAATCTAGAATCCCCGCCAGACAGATAGGGTCCGTATGGCCAGTGAAGCAGCGTTCACCAGTCTCCTTGGCCATGGTATACAAGGGGATTGTGTGCCCAGTGCAATGCAAAGCCGACTTTTACTTTTGCCAACAAATGTTAGGTGCCCGTCAGAGATGGTTAGACTCAGGGACACCCTCCAGACTCTGGAAGAAACCAACATGGCGTTAAACAGGATTAGTGCCCAGTACGGTACGGCAGACCAAGCGCGTTACCACTGGACCACTACTCCTCCCTTACTGTTCACATCCAAATTATAGAGTCAATATACATTAAATATAGATAGTTCTTGATTTAATATATTCTCAATAAAGTTTCAGTAGACGAGTGTATGTAGAAATTAGGGGTAAAAGAACTGTAATAATTTCCACCTCACAAGTTTTACTGTTGGTGTAATTGAAATAGCGCTAGAGCAGTGTGAAAAAAACAACAACAACAACACCGATACGCCTGAATTAAGAGCACACTAATGGGCTAACGCACGGGGAACATACTTTAAGACTCGGTGGGGAGGTAGCAATGAGCGCAACAAGCCCATCTCAACCCCGCCCTGGTGCATGGATGTCTAGGCCTATAGTCTGGAATGTGTGGTACCGGGCGACAGTGCAGGTTTACGATCGAGCCACCACGTTAATGATCCAGAGGGAATTCCTCAGCTGGGGAGAGAAGTGTAGTGCATGTATGACACCGCACCTCTTTGATCCCTTTCAAGCAAGAGCCGACATGCACGCTCGGTATTTTTTTTAGACTCTTATAGATCGGCGATAGTGCCCTTGGGTTGGTAGTCTTAAGGTAATTGCTTCAAATTCAGGTTTAACATTGACCCTCCCCCCCCCCCCCCTTGTCTTGATTCTGTCCACGAGCCAAGTTGGCTTGACATTGATCTGACAACACAATTGACCTTATAGCACTGGCCATGGAAACTAGCGAAAGCGGCTTCACTCGCTCATTGGATCAATGTGCATTATTTATTTTGCTTCAAGAATTGAATAGACTACAGCTATGCTGCTTAGTTCCACTCACACAGAAATCGGATAACTAGGTCATCATTTTGTAGTATTTGAATCTCAAGGAAAGTTCCAAGTAGTTCTTGAATTCTAATGGAATTAGTCATCCGTATTTAACGTCTATAAGAGAAGAAAAACATAATCAGCTTCAAAGATATAAAGAAATCAATGCAAGACTAAAAAAAAAAACAATCACCAAGCAAGTCCAGACAAAGAAAACAAGAAGAAAAAAATAATAAAGAGATGTTCATTACGAATTTGTGACAAATTAGTGAATTTCATTTTTTTAAATTCTTTTTAAATTAATATCAAATTGAAATCCTTCGTTGTGTAAGAGTTAGGGAAAGAAAATTAACTTTCATTAAACAGGTTTATGAACACACAACTATGTACAAAGGGATTTTCAGTAGAGTCAAACATCGGGTTTTTGTTACCTAATATAAAATGAATATAAAAGAATCAATAGACATGTGACATAGCATATAGATACATAAAGACTTTTTTTTGTATATGTAAATAATAAGTAACACATAGGAAAAGAGAGAAAGAAAAAAAAAGACAATGAAAGAAATGCCGTGCCATTCACTGCCATTTATTATTCGCATAGAAGTTTCAAAATGAAAAAAAGAACGAGGCAATCCACGAAAAACGAGACACATTTTATTTCAAAGAAATTTTTGACTGTATTTCAAAGACACGAAGTCCTGGCAGGACCAGCTTTAGGGTTTTTGACGCCCTATGCGAAAACGAAATCTTCGACCTCATTAAAGTGCCTTCGACGATGATAAAGTGAGTATTGTTAGGGCATGCTTTCCTATTTTCTAAGACAACTCAAATAAAATACTCTTCGCCTTTCATTACCTAGCTATTTGTCTACCTATGATAGTAGCGCGCAGAAGTTTTAAATTTTAATTTAGATTATAGATCTATTTTTAAATCCCTCCCAAAAAAAAATCCTCAATTATGCGCCACCAAAAGTTTTGTGCCCTAGGCGGCTACCTAGGTTGCCTATATGGACGAGCCGGCCCTGAGTCCTTGAACAAAGACACAAACAAGAAAACCATAAAAACGAAGTTTTCATTATACTCCCTTTATTTGCAAACTAATCTTACCATCATGTAATTAAATAATTGAACTACTGGAAATGAAACGTACAGAAAAATATCTGTGTCGCAAATCTCAAAAATATCTCCTTACTCAGTATGAATTGTTCTAAAAATAATCTTGGCGCATAATTTTTTTTTTCTAGCTTTGCGCCGAAAAAGTATAAAAAGTTTCACAGGCAATTTTAACGCGAAATCAAAATATTTCTTATACTTTCCTTTTAAGAAATGAATATTGTCATAAGTGTAGTATTATTAAGTCGTTGTAACTGAAAATTTGATAGGATGTATTGTTAGGCGCCCTAAATCTGCTGTCCAAATTTCAGCTCGATCGGACCACGGGAAGTGGTCGAAAAATCGAAGCCAATTTTTGCACCCAGACAGACAGACAGAAAATGCAACTTAAAATAAAGGAAGTAAAAAGGTTCACACTTGATTACAGTTCCATTACCGTTGAGTTTTAGCTTCACTTCATCTAAAAAATGCATATTGTTTGTTTTTTCATATTTTATTTTTTTGTATTGTATATTTTATCTTTTTTTACCTTTATTAACAAAACTTTGACAGTTTTGTGCTGCTTTCCCCATTCATTCCCCTTCCTAGTTCTACAGTCTTGATATATTATCTGAAGTTAGGTTTTGTGTCAGGTGAATTTAAAGATTGAGTACGTATGTTATACGGCACAAGGTCTTTGTAGATACTAGTTGACCAGTGGACACATTTTGGCCATACCAAATTTGAAGAAAAAAAAAACACAACCAAAAACTTTTTTTTTAATTTGTTCATTTATTATGAAAAGATAATTGCATTTAAGCCCCCTTCCCAAACCAACACCCAAACCTGACCCTCACGTTATAGTAGGTCATAGCTGATTCATAACAAGGAGATCGTGTAGCTAATACAATGACAGGCCGGTTTTTACTTTAACTTCGTCCGGCTATTGTAAAAGCCATTAAAATATGGATTTAACTCTCCACACATGGACACCTTAATATTTACCTTATCAGTAAATGGACATTTCATAATAATATGCTGACCACCATGACGTTATCGCCAGTAAGTCAAACATATTTAGACCAACAACAATAGTAAATACTAAATTCCTTCCGACTTCCCCTCTTATTTAGAGAGTAAAACATAACCAACTGTATTATTATATATTCGTTTAATTCTGGAATTCTATTAAAAGAATCCCCACCAAATCCAGCACTGTGGACATCTCCACATATATCAGCCATAGAGCCGCCACTGTGTCTGGATTGATTTATTACATTAACCTTATTATCCCCCATTTTTTTTTTCTTTCAACGGACGCGGAGCAGACGTCGAAGCACCACGTGACGGGCGCTTCTTTTCAAGGTTAATGCCAAACGACGCGCCGCGGACTCTCCTCCCCTTGTCTCCAGAATGCACTTGATATAAATGAGGTGTTCTTTGTCGATACACTTGACAGAAGTCATTGTCACTTTGCATCGCACAGGACATTTCTGGAAATGTCGTCAAACCTTAGCTGATTTTTTTGTATTCATTCAAAATGTAAGTTGAACCCCTTATTTAAAAAAAAAATCGTGTTACTGAAATAATAGTATGTTCCATTTCGTATTAGATCGAGATCTACATTTGTATAACTTGAAGATCGGCTTTTTTTTCATGAAACTACACAGGGGGCACGGTTGCCGAGCGGCAGCGCGTTCGAATGGCGATCCGAAGGTCCTGGGTTCGAATCCTGGTGGAGGCCAGTTGGGGTAAAGTAAAGGCGGTTGGGCAATATTTTATAGATTTCGTTATCAAACTTTTCTTTTTGTCTCTAGACTTAATAAATTCCTAATTAGTCCATAATTCATTAAAACTAAATTGACCATTAGCAGTGTCTGAAGTGTTATAGATCTAGGTCTTCTATGTTGGTTGCAGTTTACTGTTTAAATTCCCAAACTTGATGGTGGAAAAAGGGAGAGTTTATTTATAAAACCATTCATTAGTTATTGTGTTGTTTTTTAACTCTAGCTTCTATGCGAATAACAAAAGATGACTCTAAAATATGCTCTTATCTTATACATTACAGACGCTCCGTCTATAAGGAAGATTATTGCGTCCTACGCAGCCTACGCTCATCCGTTGTCCGAGTCTAGTCTTGCACAAACACACACACACACACACACACACACACACACACAGTTCAATTAGCTTAGTTTATCTGTCACTGAATGTATTGAACGTGCTTTTGGGTTTTCCCGATTATTTGTGTATCGATGCGCAGTGTGCTGTTTCGTTTAACCCTTACAGTCCCGGGCGCGTATATAGCGGAACTGAAGGCAGCATAGATAGAAGTAGGTCGGTACGGGAAGGGTTAATATTATAGGTGCATACTGTAAGACGTGTCTTTATTTATTTCTATTGTTAAGCCTGCCATTTTTCTTATGATACACATACCTTTTGTCTGGACACAGGTTTGTTTACAATGTTGCAGCTATCCCCCGTTATCATATGGTTAGTCGTTCAGTTGCGACGTCAGGCGTACGATCATGACCCAATTATCTTTGGACATTATAATAATAATAATATTTGTATAGCGCTGCCAACAAACATAATGTAATCTCAGAGCGCATTTAACATACAACTAAGAACACAGATATAACTCTAGGCTAGGTGACAAAGCTAATTGATGATTTAAAAAAGACAAATGAAATAAATGTAGCATTAACCGACCCAACCCATAAGTAAGACATTAGGGGTTTAAAGCATGTTAAATGTTATCTAAGTGAACCTTCCTATACCATAAGACATAACTGGACATAACCATTTTTAAAATTTCTACAAAAGAATAAAAAGATATTTATAATAAAAAAAAAGATCTTTAAATAAATATACAAAATTTAACATTCTATTTGTACAGTTGTTCACTAGCTTACTCGCGTAGACAATAGAGAAAAAAGAAGACTGTGTTTGATTGATCACATTGAATTACGTTTCTCACGTATGCCGCGCAATTAATGTCAAACGTCGTCACAAAATGTTATTATGTCACTTCTATCCCCCCCCCCCATTTCCCCCCCCCCCTGCCTGCCTCCCTCGTCCCATCCCCACCTCCACAAACTAAATACGAGAATGGAAGTGGACATAAAAACAACAACCTTAATTAGGAAACAAAACAAAACCCATGTCATTTTTTCCATTTTCTCTAGTCTATTTTTGTTTGCAGTAGACTGTGTGTTGAAGTTTGTAAGTGCATACGCAACTCTCTCTCTCTCTCTCTCTCTCTCTATATATATATATATATATATGATGATGATAGTGATGAAGATAATAATAATAATAATAGAGAGGACATATTGTATTAAAGAACTATAGAGACAGAGAGCATGACTGTGGACAAATTCTTTTGACAAGTTGACATTTGACATACTCAGATTACATAGACTTCAACATAGTAATTAACTATTGGTCCGCAGCTAATAGAAGTAGGAAATCGAAATCTACCAATCACGATTCAACGTGACCACGTGACACGATAACTCTAGGACTAGCGCAGTTTCCAAAACATTGTTGTTGTTTGTCACCGGAACACTAAAACTGCGTTGTTGTTTATTGGCGAAATTCACACAAAATGAAAAACTAAAAATAATATAAGAACAGTGATGAATGTATTAACCATCAGAAGCCCATGGGGTCACCGGTGACCCACAATGTAAAATGGGGTCCGCCTAGTTAAAAAAACGTACTATTGTTATTTAAATAAGTGTTTTAATTAAAAATGTTTCTCTTAAAGCCGTCGAACACAAGGGAATTAATTGTGATTCTTAATTTTTAAAATTAACTTAGTTACTGCCCTTACTGTACAGGGCCCTTACATAGAGCCAGAAAATAATTTTGGCCCTCTGAACAAAAACTCTTTGAGTGAAAGCCTTGGCGATGAATTTTGCATCAAAGATATTCAGTTCGTGGTTTTATTCTCGCATCATCATCAAGAATCTCTTACTTAGCTTTTTGAAGACTTTTCTGAATAAGCTTACTCAAAAATACCCCCCCCCCCCCCATTTTTTTTCCCCACCCCGTTGACTAAATCTTAAAAACTGACTAAATCTAGTATTAGAGCTGATAATCTCAGAGAATTCTCACAAGAACTGTCTCAGGTTTCTTTGGAAATATAGAAAAATAGAATAGTAGAAAGATTGGTAAATAGAGTTAGATGCTAGAAAAACAGAATAGCAGAAAGGTTTGCCAATAGAGATATAGGTTAGAAGATGAATTGATCAAATACTTTTGTAGTTACATAGGTAGTCATATACTTTTTTTATTGATAATTAGAGAATCTCTCTATATAGATATAGGGATATGTGGATATATATAGATATGGATAGAAAGATAGGCTATACCCCTATAAGCGTATATTAGATAGATAGGATTAGTCTACATGAAGATGTGAACAATAAATAGCTTGAAATGCATTTCCTCTTTATTTTATAAACTTGTTATTTTATCCATTATTCCTTTCGTTTCTGAAATAAAAAGAAAAAAAAAATATATAATATTTGGTTACATCCAGTGTAATAATATCGTCGTTAAACGCTTAAAGGCACAGAAAAAATCGATTAGTTTGTACTTTAACTATATCATTCTCCATAATATATTGATATCGCCTTCTAATATTGATTTAGTTTTTAATGAGTTTCGCATCTGTCTTCTCAATCTTTTCCACATTTCCCGCTCCTAATATGATTAACATTGCTCTCTATCCGAGACATCTTATTTGTTCAGATTGGACACAGAAGAAATGGAATAATGAAACCATTAGCTAAGCCTTGCCCTAATTAATCATTATTTCAAGAGTTGCACATTTCAGGACAAACAAACAAATAAATAAATAAATGGATGTGGAGAATAAACAAACATATTGGTTTCATAATTTTTTGCCGAGGTCGTCTTAACCCCTTAACTACGGGAGGGTTTTTAATATAAATATTTGCTGACTCAGCATATTTTTACAATTTCTCCTAATCTGTAGTACCGCCAATGGTTAAGCATTTTGGGGGGTAACCTTATGGTAAAGCTTATATCTTTTTTATTTTTGAATATAACCTTAAACATATATGATGAAAAAAATTCACCATTGGATAACGTTTCTGAATATGCTAATTATGACTGTCAAAGGTCAAGGTCACGGCCAAGGTCAAGGTTATAAGGTCACAAAGAATAAATTTTGAAGGTTAAAAAATTTAAAAAAAAGATTTTCATGAAATATTTTTAATCTTTTAACAAGAAAAACAATAATAAAAACAATTTATACAATAACCATACAAGTTTTTCAAAGTTTTGTGTGGTATTGTCCATAACACAATCCAACAAAAAGGCCGGGTTGCTCAGGACACTTTGGGCAGTGGTATTTAGTTTCCCGACAAATGCCATTTTCATAGCAGACTCTGCATCTTTTATATGGGGTCGACTTTTTTCCAGTTGCAGGAATCTGGTAGATAAAGTGTTGTCCTGCATTTAGATTTGCATCTGTTGCCAACAGCTGGACACTATTCTGTTTGACCAGATGTCTAATACAATGATAATGTAAATTTCAGAAAGGTCTCTTTCCCTCCGGACAGCTTTCTGAGGTAGTGAGCATTCACACAGGCTAGCTGTATAAAATGTATAGCTAGTTTAATGTACTATCTTCGAGTTTTTCTGGCTGCACTGTAAGGCTGAATTATTTGATCCATTTTGTCAACACCACCCATGCTTTGATTGTAGTGTTGGATTGCCACTGGAAGGTGAATTTCACCTTTACCTCTGCATGATTTCTTTACAGTTTCTGCTTGAAAAGCATGGGTAATCATGTAAACTGTCTTTTTGTCTAAAACTTTTGGACAAGTACTTGTCCTGATCTCAAACTCACAGCTTCTCCTTTCTTTGCTGGTAGAGATTTTAAATTATTTGGTACTCTATTAGAGCGAGCAGTACCTATGTGCAGAGGGTGTTGTTTTCTGTTAGAAATCTTACAAGAGGTATTGAATTGTACCAATTGTCAATAAACAAATGATATCCCTTGTTGAGCAATGGTGCAAGCAGCTCCAGAGTTACTTTTGAAGTAATAGAGAGTTCTCTGCATTCTTCAGGAATGTAGTTGTCGATGTTGTAGAGTGGATCTGACTTACCACTGTACACACGAAAACGATACAAATAGCCACTTTTATCACAAAGACAAAAGAACTTTATCCCGAATCGAGCTCTCTTCAGAGGTATAAACTGTTTGAAAACCAATCGCCCTTTCCTAAGAAGTAGTGACTCATCTATTTCATTATTTATGATTTGACGTCTTTTTTTCCCTTTTCCTTTGCCTAAGGAAATAAAACAAAATATTTATTTTTTTAATTATGAATGAAAAGAAGAAAAAACAACAACATAAAATTACATAATTAGGCCTACCACACAATAATGAAATGTAATAAAATAACCACTAAGATTACCTTTTGAATGGACAGGAGAAGGTGTATCATCCCTAACCAAGGCACGGGTCGTTGTCATTTCTCCTTTCCTTCCTTTGCCTTTGCCTAAAGGCAAGGAAATAAAACAAAATATTTGCTATTTACTTATAAATAAAAAGATACAAAATGAAATCATATAATTAGGCCTACAACATAAAAATGATCAGTAAAAACTTAGTAGGCTTACCCTTTGAGTGGACAGGTGAAAGTGTGCTATCAATAGCCGTTGTAGCCTAACTGTAGTCGTAGCTTTTGACTTTTGCTTTTTTCTTGACAGGTTGTTCTGTCGTATCAGTAGTATCACTATCAGTGTCTAACTCTGAGCCAGAGTAAATATATTCTGACCCAGATTCAGAATACAATGACAAATGATCGTCATCATCACCTTCCAACAATGCCAGAACTTGTTAAATATCAAATATTCGAGTTTGTTTACGTTTGCCAGTGGAAGTACTGGGCTCGCACGCGTCCATTGTTTACAAAAAAAGTAGCAACGGTCGTTCGTGAAATCGTTGTAATTTATAGCGTTGCGAGCGCTTGCAGTTAAAAACTCAAAGAAGAAACAGCTAGTATTTTTTCATTCTCTATTTGATTCGCCTTTTAACTTTCACATAACGTTAATAACAAAGGAAATATAGAGCTTTGAAACCATGACGTGAACGTGACGTCCTCGGTATTACAGATTAGCCATTTTTTTGTTTTGTTATGACGTGAACGTGACGTCCTCGGTACTTAACTATACAAAAGTGATGACGTGAACGTGACGTCACCCGTAATTAAGGGGCAAATGCGTGGCATACTGACCTGGGTTTTACCAGAATTGTTTTAAACCTGGTTTTCATATTGTCTCTGTTAGGTCAATCTCAGTACATACACCAGCCAATGTATGTTTACATTCTTATGTACACCTCTATATCAAGTTTACGTGTACATCTTTAAAGACCAAGTGAAGAGGTTTTTCTCAAAGGAACGAGATTTGGAATAGCCTCATACGGCAGTGACGCATCACAAGGGAAATAAATAAAAAAAAATAGACGCTATAAATCTATGTTTAACCATTTTGTTAAAAATAAGAACCGGGAAAAGATTCAAAACACGTGACAATATTCATTTTTCCTAGTTGGAATCCTTTATGTTACGTCACTTTCCTATATTGCCGGAAATAAAAACATCTCAAATGGCTACGAGATTTGGAGTAATCTTCCGAAAAACACACACATTTAAGTGCAAATATTGAACTAATTACTTAAATGTATCTTTGATATTTTGTATAAATGTTTTTTTTAACATTCAGATACTGAATACACTATTTACTATCAAAATCAAATGTTAACTAAATTTTGATAAAAAGCTCTTCACTTGGTCTTTAATTTACATATACACAATATGAACAACCCATTAACACAATTTACATCTGTAGCGTGAATGTGCAGCTGATAGATATTGGTGCGCAAAAGACTGCACATTATGAACGTACAAATTATGACGTAGGTTGTTTTGGGGGAACGCAAGTTTTGACGGTAGATAACAACGAGATTAAGCTGGGCTCTTAGAGATGAGGCTGGTCTCTTGTTGAAGTAGGATGCATATGATTAAATATCAGTGCCCTCACATAGGGATGGGCGGGGGGGGGGGGGCATATGCCCGAGGGCGGCACTTCCAGGGGGGCGACAAATGTAGTCTAAATATAGAAAATATAACACTAAACAAGCAGTTACAGTATGCAAGGGGGCTGCGCTGAAACGTTTGCCCTAGGGCGCCACATAAGCTTGTAAAGGCACTGTTAAATAGTGATATTAGGCTAATGAATGTGTGGCAGTTAGTACTGAAGAGTATATATATATTTGTACAAAGGTTATGCATTAAATTTCACGTTGTTCTACTAGATCTTGATTGTTGTATAATCATTTTGTTACGCACCCTGAGTTAGAGAGAGAGAGCTAGCCGATGTTTGGATGCAGAAAAAGATTTATAGTATATCCAAGAGTTTCTATAAACCAAAGACGTAACACATCTATATTACTCCAGTTTATTTACAGCATTTCATGCTTACACCACGTACAAACATGTTAAAACCACTCGCGCTCAAACACCAAACACACCCCTGCAAACGCATGAGCAAACACCACTACACACATATGCAGACACCTCGCACGCACACAAACAAGTTAATAAATATATAATTAATGTTATACACAAGGGCTAGAAGATTTTAATCATGTACAGTTAGTCATTTCAATAGCTAAACAAAGAAATATATTTTCTCTAACTCGACTAATATTACACTGTAATTTAGAAATTGGAGTAAACAATCAATATTCCTACAGTTAGCGGTTCTTAAAAAAATGGCTTTTAAGAAAACAGTTTTACATATGTCTAGGAACATCGAGTAAACATTATTTCATATCTCTAGGTACAATTATATTGGTAAACAAACTTTCTTTGGTCAAAGTAACATTTAGTAAAATTATTTCTTATGTAAAAAAAAAACATTTAGAAAATGTTTTTATAAATTTAAACATAAAGAGATCTAAATTATATGACACTAGAAGAATATTTTTTTCCCACATAATTTATTATTGTTACCAGACTGTCTAGCCTTTAGCATACCTGAAAGTCTAATGAGGAAGAAAGAAGCAGATAATGAAGTCAGGATTGATTATCATATAATTTTGACAAAACCCATTTAGACCTTTTGTATAGTGCCGAATCTTTACTGTTACATTCGTCATTTAGGCAGTCAGACTCTATGGGAATCCTTGTAGAATATATCAAGTTATTTCAAAACCTTGCTCAGAATTTTATCATGTGACCGAATATCCCCAATGAAATTCTCTGTAAACAGTTCGTTAAAAATAAAACAACAAGAGTTATTACTTTAAAAATGAATGAGTTTATAGTAGGCCTAAATGTAATTGGAGTTGATTCAATAGACGTAGCAAGATTTTTACAGGATGTCGCTTTTCTTATTCTTATCAAAGAGGACACTACAGTTAACCATACATGTTATGTCTGTTTATTATGCACACCTGTGTTTATATAGCTACACTAGATAGATAAGAAAACCTGTTAACTGGATTTCTGTTATTTTTTACATTGATAAGTTAAAAGCTATTCAATTGATGCGAAGATAGTGATACAACTGTGCGTGACGCAAACTGCTTTTTCACTTTTTTTTTGTTGCTACCAACATTAACATCATTAGATTATGATCGAATATAGTCTAGATTCTGGAGTCTAGATTTAACATATATTAAAAACATGTAGACCTGAGAAATGGCCGCCATAAGGCAGCTATACGTGTTTCATAATCACTACGTCTTCTTCGTTTTAAATATTCACAGTAAGTAACACTTTGCTGGGCCTGACAAACGGGTAATGTTGCGTATATTATTAATACTAATAATGGTTATCGCTTCCTCCGCTCCGAGTTTTGGTGGGCTCTCGCCCGTGCAATGTTCACCGGATGCGCAACGGGTGACGTCACCCATTCGTTAGACATACCGGTTAAATCTTAATTAATGGGAACGTATCGGTGGTTAACGCACTTCGCCAGCTCTGAGTCCCATGGGTACAGAAGTGTTAAATTGAGTAGAAATGGTTAATTACTGTATATGAGTACATATGATATATATATGAAATGAGGTGTATAATATATTATTAGAGGTTATCCTTACGACATTTTTAAAAACGTGTGTCTTTCTTATTTTCCAGATCAATGAATTCGGCAGACAAATATAGATGACTCTAAAGACGCAGTTGCAGACATCATTATTTCTTGTGCATTTCTCATGTCGGGGGTCACGATGCCAGCTACTCTTTTCAGCCTCCTGGTCAACCAAACATTCAACAATCTCACTTACCTTACCACTACTATGGCCAGCACCACGCCCCTTCACGCCATGCTATTTCCGACCCTGGCGTCCCAGCAGGCTAGCAGCGGTCCTAAAACTGGGCGGAGCTCAAGTCGCTTCGAAGCCCTGGATTCACTGGACGCCACAAACAGGCAGTTCGTTCAGATCGCCGATCCAGTCGCCATGGTGATGGGGATAGTAGGGAACGCCCTCTTGACGCTGGTCTTCCTCGTGACGCCCATGAGGCTCCGCCCCCTCAGCCACACATTTGCAGGCCTGGGCGTGGTCAATCTGATGTACACAGTCTCGTGTCTACTCATCTACCTGACTAAAAAAGGCGTGACGTTTTACAGAGTACCTGGGGCGTGTCAAGTGTCAACTTTTATTTTGGTCTTTTCTAAATCTATCGAAGCCTGGTTGATTTTTATAGCACATTTAAGTAAGTGTCTTTTTTTTTTGGTTTATATATAGTATTCCTTCTTTTACAGTTTAGAAATTTGAAATATTTATTTCACACATTAAACTTCAGCACTCGTGTATAGCAGCTCATAACGTCGTTGTATTTCATTTTTCAAGCATAAACATTTCTACATGTGTGACGTCAAACAACAGGGGACGTAAACATTTTCTTAAATTAATATTACACGTTGGCATATTCCAGCATAACGTAGCACGACCTAAAAAAATACAGCAGCAAATGTTACAGAAAAGATTAAAAAAATATTCAATTGCTTAAATATAGATTTTGTTCAACGAAAAAATCATAATAATGACCTCTGAATAAATATTTAATCAAGAAATATAGGCTACCATTGCTGGCCTTTTGGTGGTTTTTTTTTTTATAATTTATTTATTTGTTTACTGTAAACAAAGAAACGCATGCTCTTATATTTTTCTAAAGTTCAGCAACAATAATATACACCAATAAGCGTTGTTATTTAAAACCATTATTATATTTCAAAGTTATTTAATGTTTTTCTTTCTGATTGTGTACTTTCAGACAGACTAAATGCTCACACAAACGCCGGACACGAAAGCAGACGTAGGCGCGTGTTCAACACAAAGTTTGCCATAATCCTGGCGTCCCTGTTGGCGGCAGCTCCACTTCTGCATGTCCTTTGGTCGGTGGAAACCGTCACTTACGGAGACACCACGTTGTGTGTCCCCATGAAAGAGACAATATACATCCATCTCACAATCAGGTAATTAGTAGGAACAAAACACAAACGATTTTAATATTTTCAATCTTAGTTTGAAATAAGCTCATTCTTAGTTTAGTCGGAAGCGCATTATGTGCTTTTCCGCCAATAAAAACATAGTAAGCATTCACAGATAGGCCAATAAAAACAAACGTCTATGTAGGCCCTAAGCTTATTTGCATTAAGCACCCTTGCCATATAAAGATACTATAAACAGTGTTGGGAAACACTTATGGTGAAATACTATTGGGGAAACACTATTCAATTAGTTAATGAAATGGATAAAAATAACAAAATTGTGAAATATGTTCATTTTTGTTAAGGCGTCTAATTAGCATCGCCAATTGTTTAATTAAGTTATGTCAATGACCTGTCAATGTTATGACAATGTCATTTCAATGTTATGGCAATGTCATGTCAATGTTATGTCAAGGCTATGTCAAGGCTATGTCAATGTTATGTCAAGGCTATGTCAATGTTATGTCAAGGCTATGTCAATGTTATGTCTATGTCCTGTCAAAGTCTGTCGGTGTTATGTCAATGTTATGTCAATCTTCTATCAATGTTCTGAAAATGTCATGAAAATGACCTGTCTATGTTCTGCAAAGGTATATCAGTGTTCTGTCAATATCATGTCAATATTGTGTCAACTTTATGCCAGTGTTATTTCAATGCTATAACAAGGTTATGTGGATTTTCTCTTTGTATACTGTAATTAATGTCATAACTATTAACACCACATACATTTAAAAGCAATTCATTTTGTGTTTTTGTTTGTTACAGAAAACTGGAGTTGATAGTTTCTGTATTCCTACCACTGACCTTGATAGCCGGAGTGGACATGATGCTTGTCTTAAAGTTGGCAGTGCTGTACGTCTTCAGGGAGGACGAAGATGAGGACGACGTGAACATAGTACACGACTCGCCATCCTCCATAAACGACCACCGCGCGCCCACGCCCGATCACTGCACGCCCCACAAGGACATGGTCTACGTTCACACGGGAGCCAGGCTCTCCACCATCGACGAGCTGTCCACCTCCGTGGTCAAATCCAACAACCACCACCTCAACGATTCAATGTACAGCGCTCGCTCTGATCACGCGCCGAGGAAAGGAAGTTCCGGGGACAACAAGAACCTCCTGCTTGACCTTGGCAGGAGGCAGTCAGGGGAGGCCACCTCTCCGATATCGTTTCATTTCCTCTTCGACGGCGTGAGCCCGTCTGGAAACAGGCCGGCTCACACCGGTGTAAGCATCGATTCTCTGAACACCTACGAATCTAAGAGTCGCATCAATACTCCAGACTTTGACGATTACGCCGAAAACGCGGCTGTGGCGAACAGAATCAACAACGAGTGCATCATTGTGAATGTGGAGATTCTAAAGTCGAGTCAACCAGAGGAAGAGGCCAAGATGTTTCACGAATCCCACTTGGATAGGAATAGATTCTCTGAATCCGCGTCACCGTCTAATTTCTACAGCTTCATTCTGAGCAACTTGAAATTTAACAATTGCAAGAGGGTAGACAGCTACAAGTTGGACTTTTCCCAAGAGAGCTTCGCATCCAGCGAGCCCCGGAGGTACAAAGCGTCTTCCTTGAATAACTCCTTCAGCGGCACCCATTGGAGGAGCTACACCTGCGCCTCGTACGCCTCGAACACGTCGAGGGCGCTGGCGCCACAGGAGGATCACAGCTTCCCCACGGACGTGTCCGCCAGTACGGTGAGCACCATGATGGTGGGGATCCTGTATGCGGCCCTCTTCCTGCCCTCCAGCTACAGCCAGGCGGTGAGCTTGTTCACGGACACTCCTGTCAGACCGACCCCGAGCGACATCCAGCAAGCCTTGCTGTACGAGTCCCTGGTCAAACTGAACGCCGCCTACAAGTGTGTGCTCTACTTCTGCCTGATGCCGAGCTTTCGCTACGCCATAATGTGGCTTCTCAACCAGTGGTTCAAGAACAAGATGACTCGGGTATCAAATCTTTGTATTTGGGCTTCAAAGCGCCAGAAAAATGAGTCTGTCTATGTCTAAAACAAATATATCATTATATATACACACAGAACAAAAAATTGACAAAACAATAGACTTCAAATTTCTCGCACAGACCACTTCGACCATTTCGTGAATTTATAAATTATTACTATTATCATTGTACGAATTCTCTGGATCTAGCGAATGTAAAATCTGGTTAGAATTTATAATATTTGGTTTACCGATTCTAGTTGTAGCCAAATTTATTATTTTCTTTAAAAGTGTCAAAAGTTTCATATTTGTTCTCAAATCAACTAGACTGTAACAGGCTAGAGTAATTTTGTATAGTTTTATCGATAGATAGCAATGAACAACGAATACACGAATTGAATGTATAGATTTGAATGTTATAAAAACAAAGATAGAGTTTTGTTTTGTCAGTAAGTTAAGATAAGTAATATCATAGGACACAGAGTCAACATCTTCATTTATTATTTCACCGTTTGGTTGCTAGGAGACAATAGGGGCCTCAGTGCATGTCCTGCCATTTATTGCGGTCATCTGATAAAGAGTCTTTCAATCCAAAATAGTTCCTTGGCTACCTCTTTCACACTTCACACACACACACACAAACACACACACTTGCACACACACACACACACTCGCACACACACACACACATTTAGTCTTATTGTGATAATTATTTTGTCAACAGGCAGTAAACTGAATCTATCTTTGATCTATTCAGAAAAGAGACATTTAAAATGAATGGTAGTCTAAACATCTTTATAGACCTGATGCTAACAGAATACACACACACACTATAATACACAATTTTAAAGTTACATAGAAACAGAGAATTTCAATTTTTTTTTTGTGGATATAGAGAACTATATTATTTGTTTTATAGCAAATACATGTCTCCTTTTCTTGTTTCTTGTGGTTGATAGAAACTAATGTATGAATCTGGTTGAAGGAAATTCAAAACGAAACAACTTTATCATTTTTTATCATTTTTTACACATTGAGTTTTTTTCTAATATTCTATTCTTTCCTGGTGCACTCCAACTGATGCGTTAAGACGCATCAATGACAATACATTTTCCTAATTTAATATCAGCAAAGGATTAGTTTAATGGCACTGACATTAAATCCTTATTTATTGTCTTAAAACGCCCACCTCCATACACTAGCTGAAACATAGAATGATATGATGCAACTCTCCTTCCTCTTCTTTTAATTCGTCATTAAATATGAATGCCTCTATCGCAGGCGGAGATAAGAATCAAAGTTGTATAGCGGAGGCGGGGTATTCTGAGTAGAAAATGTGCTCCCCCTTTCTTGACCCCCCGCGTCCACTCCTCAACAGGACAGGGTTCTCCTGTCCTGACTAGAAGTTCTACTGAACTTAGATCTTGGGCTGATCACCCATTACATCCATGAAAATTAACTTTCAATGTTCCCCTGAATCCGGTCTTTGAAGAGATAAATGAAAAGTTGATTCTACCAACTCGTCCGTTATAAAACTGTGCAGCCCTCTATAAACATTAAGTATATGCCCCACTGTCTGTTTTCTCTTCACGCAAACTAAGTAAGGCCTGAGTGGCAATGTGCTATGTCACGTTAGTGTACAGTACAGAACTGTATTAGTTATAGATTGTTCAGACCTACTGACTCCACAGACACAGTCAATTTCACAGGGCTGGCCAAATCACAGGAGTGCAAATCTAATCGTCTTTCGAGACTATGGAGCCAATGATGACTGGGGAGCCACTATACATCGCCGCGGTTGGGGCGTAGCATTGTCCTGTTTCCATCATTTCTATCCATTCTATTTCCATTCATTGCAATCCACTTTAATCGGGTTGTTTTATTTTCTACATTAATTTCAACATAATGTGCCTTTTGTTGATTGTTTACTGAACATTTCACGTTGCCAAATATAGATTCACGTTGTGTCTGAGTCATTTGTCGGTGTTTGATAATAATTGACTGATAAAAAGAAACTGTGCCTTAAACTGAGCTTTGTAAATGACTTGGTACCTACAAGGCTATAGAGAGACAGAAATATAAGTATTATACTGTAGTATTATATATGTCAATTGATATAGAGAGACAGAAATATAAGTATTATACTGTAGTATTATATATGGCAATTGATATAGAGAGACAGAAATATAAGTATTATACTGTAGTATTATATATGTCAATTGATATAGAGAGACAGAAATATAAGTATTATACTGTAGTATTATATATGTCTATTGATATAGAGAGACAGAAATATAAGTATTATACTGTAGCATTATATATGTCAATCGATATTCAACGATGTTATAAAAAAAAACTATTGTATCATTTCTTTAACACATAAGTCTATTCTTCTTTATTTTAGATGCCTTCCTTATTACATATTACACTTTCATTATTACATTTTATACTTTTATTGTTACATATTTTATACTTTCATTGTTACATATTTTATACTTTCATTGTTACATATTTTATATTTTTTATTACATAGCCCTACTAAAAAAGAAATGTGCATACATTATTACAATACATTTACACATTACATTTAATGTAATCCTTAATTTAGTTTTCATGGTCATGCCGAGTACCGTAGAAAGTTTCAAACAATTAGAGCGCCATATTGGGGGAAAGGTAGGTTGCCACATGAGTCATTTTCTGGGGTTTTAGTATCAATTAACTACAACATTATAGCTGAATGTAGCAATTTACTTTTAAAGCTAAAGCTTTACAATGTTCCTTAATCGCTACTAACTCATTTTCGAAATTAACTATCGCTATAAACGTAGCAATCAGTTTTTTTTTTATGGAGGCTTTACCAAAAACTGTTGGTTCGAAGTTCTACAATAATTTCCTAGAAATTCTTATTGAAATCTGTAGTTAGGTCTAAGCGCATATGTTGAGAGTTGAAAGACTTTAAATTTATTAAATTTGTTGTTTCAACACAAGGTCGATATATATATAGAATTGCCCGTGGGGATGGAGACAAGTCGGAGTTGTGTTGCTGTAATATGTTCCACTGGGATCGACAATGACACATGTGAATCTATAACTGTTTAATTTTCAATGCAAAAAAAAATAATAACTTCTCGTTAGTAAGGATCTCAGTTAAATATAAAATTTAGTTCTTACAATTCTAATTTAGAAGTGCATGTATATAGTAATATAATATATTGCAATGTTCAGGCAATATATTGTAATGCTCAGGTAATATATTGCAATGTTCAGGTAATATATTGCAATGTTCAGGTAATATATTGCAATGTTCACGTAATATATCGCCATGTTCAGGTAATATATTGCAATGTTCAGGTAATATATGGCATAAGATAACTCGTACATTACTTACTGTCTAAGTGCTTTCTTGGTGTTTCAATTTCTTGGCAAATTCAATGTAAGGATTCCCTTTAGTTTTTTTAATGATCGCATTTTCAACCAGTAGTTTCTTAAAACAGAAATACAATAGCTTTACTCATACTATAGGCGAGTGATACAGACTAAGTAAACATTGTGCTTTCACACTAGTCTCAATTTAAATTCAGATATGCTTTTAATTTTGTTTGCAAGTGTCAAGTGTTAAGACATACAGCAACAATGTTTGGAGACAACCTTTAAACAGAGACAAAGCATCGCAGTAGCGTCCCTTACACAATTTCGCTTTTTATTTGTTATTTAATGTTTAAATTAAGTATTGCATTGACATTGTATTGTATATTTATATATTCGTGCCAAATCTATTTATACAGACAAATTGCTGATCTCTCCATTAACTGAGGTGCCAAAACATTTGGTCTCTTCCATTTTCTTTCATTCTATAAGCAACACGTATGTTTTTTTTTTTTATCACAGACAACATCATTTTTGACCTTGTGCCAATTTTATATTAGATTATACATATCATGTGTTTGTGTGTGTTTCTTAAAAATCTGATATCACGTAATCCGATGATATGATATATTCATTAATAATATATAGAGATATAATAATATAATGGATTTTGCATCGTTCTGTTTTTGTTGCCATGGTTACCCAACCACTCTCTGTGTGCCAAACATTTCTGAAGATATAAATAAATAAAATGAAGTCAAACTAATCTTGGACATTATCTTTTTTTTATAATTTTGTTTGTTGGGATTTTAATTTTGTCATTTTTAGCTTTCAAACAATGTCTGCATTAAGAAGAAATCTTTATTATCTAAAATAGGTTTAGAAAACACTAGGACTTGCCTTACCTCTCGCTGCGTCCTGAATGGAGGCCCTAAAACTAAAATTCTCTTAATTATTATTTTTTCTCTCAGAGGCCATTAAATATTGTTCATCAGTGATGTGGCTCGTTGAACCATGGGCCTTATACAACGGTAACAACAGAATCAACAAAAAACAAACAGCAGTAGCAACATAATCCACAAAAAACAAAACAAGCAGCAGTAACAACATAATCAGTAACAACAGAATCAACAAAAAACAAAACAAACAGCAATAACAAAAGAATCAACAAAAACCAAACAGCAGTAACAACAGAATTAACAAAAACCAAACAGCAGTTACAATGGAATAAAAAACAACAACAGCAGTTACAATGGAATCAACAAACACCAAACAGCAGTAACAAAAGAAGCAACAAAAACCAAACAGCAGTTACAACAGAATTAACAAAACCAAACAGCTGTAAAAACAGAACCAACAAAAACCAAACAGCAGTTGCAACGGAATCAATAAAAACCAAACAGAACTAACAACAGAATAAAAAAAAAGCAATAACAACAGAACAAACAAAAAACAAACAGAAGCAACAACAGAACAAACAAAAACCAAACAGAAGCAACAACAGTATTAACTACAAACATACAAAACATCAACAACAAGAAGCAAACCAATAATGGGATTTTCGAAAGAACAACAATAAACCAACAGCCCAGCAACAGGAATACATATTAGGCCTATATGTTAGCCTTTTTCTGTGGGATACTGTTACATCTTAAGCGAACTATCACAATTGCTTTTATTTTTATGCTTGCAACCTAATATTTAGAAATATATAATTATCCTGATACTTTTATTTATTGCCTGCGACTGTTTATAGAAGGCAGGAATTCAATGTCACCTTTCTCCTTGTAGGCGTATATTGATAAAACTATTTTTGTAATATACAAATATATAAATTTATCAATATAAGGGTTTCGAGATTACCTATCGAGGATGATTTAAGTTCTTTGTCTGTTGACGTCAATAATTCCTTTTCTCGAATGTTTGGGAACTTTTTTTCTAGATTCGACGTCACTTCCTTTGTCTTAAAATTAATTACAGGCGCAGATTGAAAACAAAAAAGGAACGGGGGTGGGAGGATGATGTAGGTGGGAATGTCAAGTTCAACAAGTTCAAATGTTGTTTTAGAACCAAAAAAAATTATAGAGGAAGTTACAGGAATATCGAGTAAGAACATTCAAATAGATACATTTAGAAGACCAGTTGTGGTCAGCAGAGAGTTACCCTTAGATATATATATATATATATATATATATATATAGATCTAAAGAAAATTGAGCTGTGAAGTGCTGTTGTAGCCACGACTGCATTAAATTAGAATTATTACATATGCAGTAACCATTTTCAACTTGGACACTGGCTTTTTTTTTGACGATTTAACTCTTTAACGTTCAGTCATATGGCTTTTTGTGTTTTTTTTTCTTTTGTTTTTTTTTACCGTACACAGACCTTGGATCTGTTAGTGAAATAATTGGGAATGTGCGTGCGTGCGCGAGTGTGAAAAAGCTGATATTTCTTGGGGGCTGATGTCGAAAGTGAGAGAAAATGTACTTACACTGCTAGGACCTCTATAAAGTCTTTGTGTCACTGACTGTATGGCACCACATCCCTTTCTCTTCTCTCCTTCTTCCCTAGTCTACGCTGTCGTTTGGCATATTACGTTGGCGACATTCTCTCACGTTCTCTCTATCTCTTTTTTTCTCTAGACTATTAACCAGACTCCCCCCCCCCCCCCTTCCAGCCATTTCTTAAAATTGTAATTGCCGGAAGAACGTACTGGAAAACTCCATGCTGCCATTTCATGAATAAAAAATATAAGTCCCCACTCCCCTCCCCTCACAATAAAGTCTAGAAAACTAAATCGGGAAGGGAGCTAAAAATCTTCGGGGCGGGGGAGGGGGTGGAGACGGGGTGTGGGATGGAAAGGGGGTGGGATCGGTATTATGTGAGAAAAAAACAACATTGACTTGAAACGAAGTGTTAACATTTCTCATCATCAGACATTCATTACATACACACACAACAAATACAGTTAAAAAAAAACTTTAATGAAAGCCATAACATTATATTATTTTATATCTTCCTGGATAATCTTCAGCGAATAAACTGCATAGGCTCAAAAGAAAATAGAACTATTGCCCCCATTTTAAAAAGAAGATTAAATTATTTCAAATCTAGATCTATAATTTATTGAAAATGAAAGCACTAGGACTAAGACACACACACACAGAGAAACACATACATACACACATACACACACACATACACACACATAAAAACACACATACACACACACACACATACATACACACATACATACACACATACATACACACATACATATACACATACACACACATACATACACACATACATACACACATACATACACACATACATACACACATACACACACACATAAGCTTACACATACATACATACACACATACACACACACATAAGCTTACACACACATACATACACACATACACAAACATACATACACACATACATACACACATACATACACACATACACACACACACATACATACACACATACACACACATACACATACATACACAAATACACACACATACATACACACATACATACACACATACATACACACATACACAAACATACACACATACATACACACATACATACACACATACTAACACACATACACACACATACATACACACATACATACACACATACATACACACATACATACACACAAGCATTGATTATGTATCGATGTATTCCGATCAGCATGTGGGTTAGCGTGACCCCCTCCGTGACTTCAGTAAGTGAAACTGTAACACTGGCAATGGGACAACACGACACACGAGTAGAGACGTCACGTTGAGGCTAGCTAAACGTGAACAACTTAACTCAATGACTAGTTACAATCTAAACTTTAAAAAAAAGACGTATTTGATTTTTTAGTCATTTTTATTATTTTTTTTTTGGTTTTAAAACATAGAAAAGAAAATAGGAATACAATTTGAAAGTAATTTACGTGTCGGTATTGTTAGGTTTGCCCTGTGGCGATGAAAGGTCGGGTTATTGGAGATTCCCATTTTTTAAAAATTATTATTGGACTTTCGAAATCCACTACGCTTATATTTTTCCCCACCGGTCAATAGGATTGTAACATTTAATGCAGTTTGGTTGTAATGTTGTAGTAGAAGACGTAATGTCGGTAAGCCTACTTTACGTAGGCGAAGCGTCGTTGACAAAAAAAAAATCGCTAAACGATTTGTCGTGAAACCGTTTCAGAAACAGAAGCCGTTTTTCTTTACAAATTATTTTGGCTTCTTATAATTCTAATATAGCCCTTTACAGTAATGGATTCGGACAGTCACATTAGTAGAGACCAAACGGTCAGTATTGACTTTCCAGACCAACAAACATTCTTGTTTAAAAACGTCAATGTAAACAATAGTAAAAAAAAAATATATGCTCGTAAATGGCCTTTAACAGAAAAATTAATGTGGTAGTGAGACCTTGTATTTAAGTAGGTCATAGTAGTGAATAATGAGGTCAGGTATTTAAGTAGGTCATAGTAGTGAATTATGAGGCCTTGTATTTAAGAAGGTCATAGTAGTTAGGCCTTGTATTTAAGAAGGTCATAGTAGTTAGGCCTTGTATTTAAGTAAGTCGTAGTAGTGAGGCCTTGTATTTAAGAAGGTCATAGTAGTTAGCCCTTGTATTTTAGAAGGTTATAGTAATGAGGCCTTGTATTTAAGAAGGTCATATTAGTTAGGCCTTGTATTTAAGTAAGTCGTAGTAGTGAGGCCTTGTATTTAAGAAGGTCATAGTAGTTAGGCCTTGTATTTAAGTAAGTCGTAGTAGTGAGGCCTTGTATGTAAGAAGGTCATAGTAGTTAGGCCTTGTATTTAAGTAAGTCGTAGTAGTGTGGCCTTGTATGTAAGAAGGTCATAGTAGTTAGGCTTTGTATTTAAGTAAGTAGTAGTAGTTACTCTTCTTCTTGTTGGTCTCCTTCTCTTCTCTTTCTTTCTTTGTTAACGTCAATCTCTTCTCTCGTTTTTTTCCATGTTTCCATTTCCCAAGAAAGTATAAACAAGAAAAGAAAGAGAGAGAGAGAAAATATATTCTTCAAGAAAGAATGGAAGATGGAGAAAGAGAAAAGAATGAAATGTTAACAATGTCGTAAAGCTAATGACTTCCTTTTCCAACTGTCTGAAAGAGATACAAAGATCAGATTCCACCTTGTGTCTGTAATTAGGTACGTACTAAAACGTCTGTCTTTTCTTTAAATTTATTGTCCGTCTTATGTAAACTGTTGCTCATCACTCTCGTTGTCACGAAAGACACTCTTTAAAACAGACCGAGCTATATATAGATTGATCGTGCTTAATATAGACTGCTGGCTTTTATAACGATTTTCAGGGTTAACTCCATCAAGTCAGTCGGGTTTACTACAGCCTATTTTGTAACATATTTAGTTTTTGTTTCGTAGCTTTTTTTTCTTTTCCAATAAAAAACAATCCTAATTTTTGTTTATTGTGAGTCTTTTTCCTTCATGTTTATTTACTCTGTTGGTTTTTCTTTTGGCTTTATTTAAATAAAAAAACAAAATGTGTGTGCATAGACAAAATAAAGCCTTTAGAGGGATGGATTTGTTTATGACTTGAAAATCGAGTCCACGTTGGTTGATAGGTCTAGTGGCGCAGCGTTCACCAAAAGTAGGATTGTGTCGCCAGCACACACTGACTTCCTTTTTTTTTTCTTTATCTATGTATAGTATTTGTCCAGTATATTGACTCCCTTGGACTTAAGGAAAACCAGTAATTTAACAACATTGAAAACACTAATAAAAAAAATGCAGCACTAGACTCAGACTACGCGAAGAGCGTAGGACGCAATAATCTTCTTTATAGGAGAAGCGTCTGTAATATATTATTATGATAAGATAAGGACATCTTGACCAGTGGCGTAGCCAGGTTTTGACCCTAGAGGGAGCGAACTTTTAGGAAAATGGCGCCACTTTTAGAAATTGTTCCAGATTAATAGAAGAACTAAGAATTCGTACGTATCAAGTGTTCTAAGAAAATCCTGTGCCTCATGATATACACACTGTATAATAGTGCAGTTTTTATTTAACCATTCACGATTTTTACTAGCAACTATTAGTGATGGGAATTTCTGCAAAATTGATTGCATCTACTGCTCATTTTCGGGATGAGTATCTAGTGTCGAAAAATATTTATAGAATCAATGCGAATGCTTCTATATGACTGAATTCTTCTTCGTTTTAATTTTGAAAGACGAGATAAATCGCCAATATAGACATTTTTAAAGAGATTTTAAAAAAATAGTTTCAACATTTTTATTTACTGTATCTATGCGTCAATTACAAAATATGATACCTTATAGGAACGCGCTATTCTTTTCTAAGACTTGAACCCCACCTTTTTTTGAGAATGCGAGCGAGCGTACGCTTTTGGGGCTCAGAGAACTCTGCTGTGTCCACGCACCAATGATACATCGCCCTAAAAGTTAGGCACAAACGGTTGGCCGTTCCTGTCCACTCTAAGTTCCTGCTTAATGACCTTTTATCAACTAGAAAAGGGGTCGGCAACCTAAGGAACGCGTGCCAAACTTGGCACGCAAAGCGATTTTCAATGGCACGCGAGAGACCTCCAAGAGGTGTTTTATTATTGATGAAAACAAAAACAATTATATTTTTCAGTTTTATTTATATTGTGTGATATCAATTTCAAAACATTTAACTATATGTACTTCCCTTTACAAAGGCATATATTAAGATAGATTGTTGGACTTTTTCAGAAGCACATCGAAGCACTCAAAGCGGAGTTTCAAGACTTTCAAATTGATTTTTCATACCTAATCAAGCATAACTGGCTTAATCTTACTACGACCTTCTTAGATGTCGATACTTTTCTTTAATTAAGTGTAGGGAGATTGGCGATTTGAAAACGTAGCCAGTTGAATTTTAAACCTTTAAGGAAATGGGCATCGAAATGTGCCAAATTGTTAAAAAGATAAACTCCTCAAGGTTGAATTGAATTGAATTGTTGAATCTCCGGCCCATCAACATCGAAGGTTATATAGGGCCTTTCTGATAACGCCTCAAGGTTGAATGGACAAATAATTAATGCAGGAAATGTTTACTTACAACAGTACTATTTAACGTAAATTAATTTTATGCCTCTAATAATTAAATCTTGTAATGAATACCACAACGCTAGTTTATGTAAAGAAAAAATAATTAGTCGGTAATATTTGTTATATTACAAAACATTACTTGTTTGGCATCACTATTGAATTAAATTTAGAATCTTTATTTTAATTAAAGGGAGATTATTAGCTAATTCGCTAATATTTCTAATATTATGTTTTTTAATTTTTCTTGATTTATTTTATAAAAAACTAAATGGTCCACAAATTATAACTTTATAATGACCAAACTGTCAAAAAGTAGTGGACAATTTTGTAAATATTATAGATTATGACTAATATAATATATGCACATTTTCTGAACATTACATTAACTACCCAGTTTGTATGATTAGTTTGTATCAAATCTTTTAAACATAGTCATTGTAAAGAGTGGTAATAAATAAATGAAAGTTAATCAACATCTCAGTTTCACTGAGAACAAAATATTATAATAAATAATATCAGTAGATAGATATGTATCTTGACTACTAACTGATAACCTTTACAAATAGTTACCATAAATGTGAAAGATTGGTAATATAATTTTGTTTTTGGTATAAATGCTAATAAAAAGTATGATAATCACATACACATTATTTTTTAAAATTAAATATAAAACGCTTAAACGATTTTCTCTATAGATCTAGAGTTCCTTAGCTTTTGGCCTTTGTCTAGATACAGATTTAAATTAACTACTTGTCTTATTAGAAAACTAGTATAATAGAGCAGGTTGACTTTTAGGCTGTTGGGGTGGCACGCTGAATGATTTAGAAATCCTAGCTTGGCACACCATTAGCAAAAGGTTGCCAACCCATGCTAGAGTGTGACCTTCACATCGTATCAAATAAAATTAAACTAAAATTAACTAGACCTAGATCTAACAAGGTTCATTAATCATATTGTAACAAAATAAGTTGTTGAAATGCAATTTAAAAAAAAACAAATATTAGAAACAGTATAAATTGTGCTGCATGGCTTGTTAAAATTATTAAATTATTTTTTTCCCGAAAAGGCCTTGTTTTTCGAAAATGGTCGTAGGGGGAGCGCCGGCTCCCCCCTGGCTACGCTACTGATCTTGACGTACTTTATCCAGTAAACCCGTTTTAATGATGATATTTAAATAAGGTTGAAATATTGGTCCAATATTTGGTTAATGTTAGTCTAATATTTTGTCGATGTCGGACCAATATAGAACTATTTTGTTCTAGGCTGGTTCGAAATTTGGTCTCAGCTGGTTCGTTATTTGGTTACAGCTGGTTCGATATTTGGTCTCAGCTGGTTGGTTATTTGGTTTCAGCTGGTTCGATATTTGGTTTCAGCTGGTTAGTTATTTGGTTTCAGCTGGTACGATATTTGGTCTCAGCTGGTTCGTTATTTGGTTTCAGCTGCTTAGTTATTTGGTTTCAGCTGGTTCGTTATTTGGTCTCAGCTGGTTCGATATTTGGTCTCAGCTGGTTCGTTATTTGGTTTTAGCTGGTTAGTTATTTGGTTTCAGCTGGTTCGTTATATGGTCTCAGTTTGTTCGATATTTGGTCTCAGCTGGTTCGTTATTTGGTTTTAGCTGGTTAGTTATTTGGTTTCAGCTGGTTCGATATTTGGTCTCAGCTGGTTCGTTATTTGGTTTCAGCTGGTTCGATATTTGGTCTTAGCTGGTTCGTTATTTGGTTTTAGCTGGTTAGTTATTTGGTTTCAGCTGGTTTGTTATTTGGTCTCAGCTGGTTCGATATTTGGTCTCGGCTGGTTCGTTATTTGGTTTCAGCTGGTTAGTTATTTGGTTTCAGCTGGTTCGTTATTTGGTCTCAGCTGGTTCGATATTTGGTCTCAGCTGGTTCGTTATTTGGTTTTAGCTAGTTCGTTTTTTGGTTTCAGCTGGTTAGTTATTTGGTTTCAGCTGGTTCGTTATTTGGTCTCAGCTGGTTCGATATTTGGTCTCAGCTGGTTAGTTATTTGGTCTCAGCTAGTTCGATATTTGGTCTCAGCTGGTTCGTTATTTGGTTTTAGCTGGTTAGTTATTTGGTTTCAGCTGGTTCGTTATATGGTCTCAGTTTGTTCGATATTTGGTCTCAGCTGGTTCGTTATTTGGTTTTAGCTGGTTAGTTATTTGGTTTCAGCTGGTTCGATATTTGGTCTCAGCTGGTTCGTTATTTGGTTTCAGCTGGTTCGATATTTGGTCTTAGCTGGTTCGTTATTTGGTTTTAGCTGGTTAGTTATTTGGTTTCAGCTGGTTTGTTATTTGGTCTCAGCTGGTTCGATATTTGGTCTCGGCTGGTTCGTTATTTGGTTTTAGCTGGTTAGTTATTTGGTTTCAGCTGGTTCGTTATTTGGTCTCAGCTGGTTCGATATTTGGTCTCAGCTGGTTCGTTATTTGGTTTTAGCTAGTTCGTTTTTTGGTTTCAGCTGGTTAGTTATTTGGTTTCAGCTGGTTCGATATTTGGTCTCAGCTGGTTCGTTATTTGGTCTCAGCTGGTTCGATATTTGGTCTCAGCTGGTTCGTTATTTGGTTTTAGCTGGTTAGTTATTTGGTTTTAGCTGGTTCGTTATATGGTCTCAGTTTGTTCGAGAATTTGGTCTCAGCTGGTTCGTTATTTGGTTTCAGCTGGTTCGTTATTTGGTTTCAGCTTGTTCGATATTTGGTCTCAGCTGGTTCTTTATTTGGTTTTAGCTGGTTCGTTATTTGGTTTCAGCTGGTTAGTTATTTGGTTTCAGCTGGTTCGATATTTGGTCTCAGCTGGTTCGTTATTTGGTTTCAGCTGGTTCGATATTTGGTCTCAGCTGGTTTGTTGTTTGATTCTAGCTGATTAGTTTTTTGGTTTCACCTGGTTCGTTATTTGGTTTCAGCTGGTTCGATATTTGGTCTCAGCTGGTTCGTTATTTGGTTTCAGCTGGTTAGTTATTTGGTTTCAGCTGGTTCGATATTTGGTCTCAGCTGGTTCGTTATTTGGTTTCAGCTGGTTCGATATTTGGTCTCAGCTGGTTCGTTATTTGGTTTTAGCTGGTTAGTTATTTGGTTTCAGCTGGTTAGTTATTTGGTTTCAGTTGGTTCGTTATTTGGTCTCAGCTGGTTCGATACTTGGTCTCAGCTGGTTAGTTTTTTGGTCTCATCTGGTTCGTTATTTGGTCTCAGCTGGTTCGTTATTTGGTTTTAGCTGGTTCGATATTTGGTCTCAGCTGGTTCGTTATTTGGTTTCAGCTGGTTCGATATTTGGTCTCAGCTGGTTCGTTATTTGGTTTCAGTTGGTTAGTTATTTGGTTACAGCTGGTTCGTTATTTGGTCTCAGCTGGTTCGATATTTGGTCTCAGCTGGTTCGTTATTTGGTTTCAGCTGGTTCGATATTTGGTCTCAGCTGGTTCGTTATTTGGTTTTAGCTGGTTCGTTATTTGGTCTCAGCTGGTTCAATATTTCCCCTAAGTTGGTCCAATATTTGACCAAAGTCTTAACAATATATAGTAGCGCCCATCAGTTACACTTCCTATATCCTAAAATTTAGTTTTTCCTACCCCCTGTAATATGAATTATCACAAAAATTTCAAAACCATACTGCAATCTATATACTGGAGGTAGCAAACAATATGGTTTAAATGTACCAAAATATGTCCGTTTAGACCGCATCATACTTTCTATCTTAAATTGTATCTCTTTTTTTTTTTGCGACCAGTTCATTTCACTTTCAATGCCGGTACCAGTACTCGACCCGGTAACCCGGCATTTATAAAAAGCTGTCATAAATCATTGGCTTTCCGTTTTATTGGGTGGACTCTCTGGATTAAAAGCTAAATACACGTAGATCTAGGGATAATATATCTATTTTGGAATGTTGGCGTATGAATGGGTTGTTCCAGAGATGTGAAAATAAAAACGATGCACGTCGTTGGGTTGATCCCTCAATCCGTTTGTAAGCATAATCCATTCCTAAAAATATCAAGCTCTACTTTAAACATACTATCATGATAAACAGTGGTGGAAAAAACAACAAAAAAACATCAGTAAAGAAAAATTAAAAACTAATAGAATAGAATGAAATAAAATATAAGAAACAACAAAATTAATATTAAATTAAAAAAAACTGGATTCCAAATAATCTATATGTATTTCTCTGTTTGTCATTTAAGTATATTGGATTTTTGAGACGTGGGAGGACCTGACCTTGAAAAATTCAATTAAGGTTATAAAAGGAACCTATTTTGAAGGTAAACATGTCTATTGAATTTATGTTTTATTCATAACGAATAACATTTTTTTTTAATAAAGATTTTTTTATCCGTTTGGAGACAGGAGTCAAAATCCGTATTATACAATCTTTTCAAACCTCGCACACTTTCAACAAAAATTGAACATCCTGCAGAAAATCATCAATGTGAATAAAGTTCAAAGTTGAAACTTGATTTTTAAAAAATGACATTAAATGTCACTTTGTGGTTTGGTTCGCTGTAAGAAAATTTAACGCGTTTCTAGATTATTCTTTTTTTTTATCCCTCGAGAAGGAGGTGTTATTGAACGTCGTGTTGACAAGATTTGACACCTTTCAAAAATAGCACTCACGATTTTCCAAGAAAATAAATAAAGGGGTTGGTTTAAATTAACTTTTCTTTGTCTTATGATCATATTTTTCTTACAAGTAATTTTATAAAGGTGTAAGCAAAAGCAAGCATGGATATATATATATATATATATATATAAATTTGGTTGCAAGTAATCTTCTAGATATCTTTCCTAGCATTTTTATAAAATATGTCTGTAGTTTTTCTATCAAAGTGTCCGCATTTTATATTATGTCTACAATTAATTGTAGAAACATGTTTGCAAGTACTTGTATAGTTGTAACATCCAAGCATTTCTTTACAATCATGCCTGCTATTATTGTAAAAAATATGTCTGCTAGTGTTTTTTTAATATATTTTTGCACGAGAGCATTGTTAAATGTGTTATATTAATACAAATATTCCATTCCAAAATTTACATTAACTCATCAACTAACCTAATTTTAAATTAAAAACACCAAAATTGACCCTCACCCACACATACAAATTTCTATTTCCACAACAATCTAGAAAAACAAAAAATCTAGACTATTTGAATATTAGGGTAGTTTCAGACAAATCAATAATCAACCCTGCCAAACAATAGAATGTTGGTCTATTCACCAATTTCATTCCAACAATTATTTATAAAATAATTAGTTTAATTAAATTCATTTCCTTTGTCCATTTTCTCAGGAAAGCAAACGAAACAAGAAAAATAGTTATGAACGCACACAAAAAATGGCTTCTTGTAAGTGCAGACTTGGAACAGGAAGAACCCAACATTCTGTGCTCGCTGACGTCACTACAATGCTTTAATGGTGATTACCAAAGCAAATATACTAATGTTAAGAGTTGGCAAGTTATACTATTCAGCCATCGAATATTTTTTTTTATTCCCGCTTTAATACAGAAATTCTGGCCAAACTCAATAAGACGTTCCAAAAAAAAAAGGAAAGCTCAAAATTTGATATTTAATATCAGAAGCCGATGACCTAAAGTGGTCTGCATATTTCATAGCATCCACTAGGATAGAGTTCAAGTCCTTAAAAGGAATGCGTTTTTCATAGCGTCCACTAGTAAACAAAATTCAAATTAGAGGAGATAAAGATGTTTTTGCATTGCATAGAGCGTTTAAAAGCTTGATCTCCAGTTAGTGGCGTAATACGGTTGGAGACATATAGAACAGTGCAAATGGAGGGGGGGGAGATCGTATAAACAGGCACATTTTGAAATTGTTGTCGGTTTTTCTAAAAAATTGCATATCCATCTCAATCTAAATTTGTTGAATTTCTACATCCTGATTGACGCAGTTAGTTCCCTGCCATTTTTGGTCAAATCATTTAACGTCCATTGATATTCGTATTCAGCTATCCACAAATAATGGCCATTAATTACAGTTTTGACTTTGTTGATCAACACATTTCTAAATCATAAACAAAACAGATGTTACACTGGCTTTTCCTTTAACTTAAAGTTAAAATTCAGCTTCACTTATTTTTTATATACATATTGTACAAGTCTTTATCCCACAACTAACTGTAATGTCTTAAATTATTAGAATAATAATAATATATATTTAGATCAATTACAAATTAAATTACAAAATTCCATTCTTCTAAGTCTTCCTCATTCTCGATAATGATTACTGGCAATAATTTCAGAGTATTGTGAAATTTGCTCCACCCCACCCCCATTCCTCTGGCCAGTTTCAGGCATAAGAGGCAGACCCAGGAACACCGAGCAGTCCACATGGGCAGTTTCCCATAATTTCATTTCCGGATCTTGAGGTTTCCGTGTGGTATTTACGTCGTCTGGACAATGACGCCTGATTGGTTAGTTTATATACCTCGTGATACATGATGCTTGTTTTCTAATGGCGCCTTGACCTTCACGCTACAGTAAATGTTTAATATTTAAAGATTACATTGAAACTACTTTATCGAGCATTTGCATGTCCATTATATTGTTAATTGTCTTGACATTAACTTTTTCGTTTCATATTTTATAACTCGATTTTGTATGAACCTATTTCGAAAAAAGGTTGCCGACCCCTGGATCAGTATAAACCATGATGTGAAATGATAATGTTAAAATGCTCCATGAACACAACCTTTGATCTCTGAACTTAATCTTCTTGGCCAATGAGTCTTTATCTAGGGGGGAAATGAATATCGTCTGCTGGAGGATGCTGAACACTTTTTAGAGATTTATATAATTTTTTTCCTACTTTATTTTCCTTTTTTTTTTAAAAGTTTTTTTTTTGTTTTTGATCAGGAAAATGTAGTTTGGTTTTCTTGTACTCGAATCTAAAGGGGATTCCGGACAATGAAGCCAACGGAAAATTAGCCTACGGCCATTCTGAAGTGTACAAAAGAAATTCGGACAATGAACTTTGTGATACTGCGTTCTTAGGAGGAAAAGTAAATATGTTTATCTATGCATCCATGTATCATGCTATCCTTCCACCCAGTCCTCAATATATTCAATCTTCAATCCATCAATCTTATCTGACATACGCTACTTCTATATTAAGATAATTATTGTGCTTTATCCGTAGTCTGACTTGAGTCTTGCATTTTGATCAGTGTTTTAAATGATGTCAAATTACTGGTTTTCCAGGCCAGTTGTTTTTAAACATATAAATAGACCTCCCTTGTTTGTCAAAGTATGTATTGACCACTTTTCTTATGTCTGAGTCATCATTAATATGTCTTCGTAACAGGAGCCAAACTTTCTTGCCCCTGGTTTTGGTTTGTAAGCGGGGCATTTTTATTCTGAAAAGATAGGGTCAAAATTAAAATTTACAGATAGCTTTTTGTTTTTAAATGGATAAAATATTATAGCATATTAAGATATTTTAAATAACTTATTTGTACTTATATTGACATTTAATAATTAAAATTAAAAAAAATTAAATTCACATTAACAGTTGTCATATTTTCATTTTTTTGGGTTCATACTTAATGGTAACTTTGGCCACCCCAACTATTTTCCTTCTTAAGTTAAATAAAAACTTTAAAACTTCACATAAAGTCTTAACCATTCCATTTGTTAATTTAAAAATGTAAATATTGATATACTTACTATATTGGATGAATGTGTATACTCCTTATTTTGACGTATACAAATCTGACATGCAAATGGTGGTCATCTTGAAACGATTCGCATTTAGCAAATAATGGAGCAATGTAGCAACAAATGATCATTAAATATTTCTTTTCCATTTAAGTTTCAAATTAAAAAGTTTGGTCTAGTTAAAAGAATTACAAATTTTATAAAAAATACAAATAAAAACCTTTTTCTTCCTGGTCCAAAGTTACCCCGATGGTCAGAAGTTCCCCCGATGGTCCTAAGTTCCCCCGACGGTCAGAAGTTACCCCGATGGTCAGAAGTTCCCCCGACGGTCAGAAGTTACCCCGATGGTCAGAAGTTCCCCCGAAGGTCCTAAGATCCCCCGATGGTCAGAAGTTACCCCGACGGTCAGAAGTTACCCCGATGGTCAGAAGTTACCCCGACGGTCAGAAGTTACCCCGATGGTCAGAAGTTACCCCGACGGTCAGAAGTTACCCCGATGGTCAGAAGTTCCCCCGATGGTCAGAAGTTACCCTATGATCAGAAGTTACCCCGATGGTCAGAAGTTACCCTATGATCAGAAGTTACCCCGATGGTCAGAAGTTACCCTATGATCAGAAGTTACCCCGATGGTCAGAAGTTCCCCCGATGGTCCTAAGTTCCCCCGACGGTCAGAAGTTACCCCGATGGTCAGAAGTTCCCCCGATGGTCAGAAGTTCCCCCGATGGTCAGAAGTTACCCCGATGGTCAGAAGTTACCCCGATGGTCAGAAACCCCGATGGTTAGAAGTTACCCCGATGGTCAGAAGTTACCCCGATGGTCAGAAGTTACCCCGATGGTCAGAAACCCCGATGGTTAGAAGTTACCCCGATGGTCAGAAGTTACCCCGATGGTCAGAGGTTACCCCGATGGTCAGAAGTTACCCCGTTTGACGGGTATATGGAATAAAAAAAAAGAATCCCGTCTGACCAAATTGACACATAAGGCAGGTGAAGCAGCGTTCACCCGATTCTGTGGCCACGGCAAACTAGAGGACTGCGTGGAGCCAGCACAATGCACAACCGCCTTTACTTTACCCCAAAAAATAAAGTCAGGTACCAATGAGAGCTGGGTAGACTCAGGGACACCCTCCATACCCGGAAACAAATGCTAGCCTTTACCAGGATTTGAACACAGTACATTCAGTAACGCCTGCCAAACACGCTGCCAGACACTGTGCCCCCTAATTATGTTTAATTATGGATTTAATAGTATTTGTTTTACCAGACAGTCATCAACAAAATCTTCGATACGCCTATGTAATGTCAAGCTACGTCCTTTTTACTCCCTTTCTTTCAAATCGTACTGTCTGTCTGTCTGTCTGCTTGGTTGGTTGGTTGGTTGCTTGGAAAACTTTGCATCGATCTTTCGACCACTTCCCGTCGTCCAATGGAGCTGAAACTTGGGCAGCAGACTTGTCCCGACTAACAATACATTCTATCAAATTTTCAGCATCATAACCTTTGGAATAGTCACGAATTCATTCGACCAATTTGCGAATCGAAGAAAATATTTCACGTCAAACATGGCTGCCTCTACCGAAAAAGACGGAAGTAAATAAACTTTTCGGATATGTTCGTTTTTACGAAATAAATAGAATGAAAACGACACAATGTAGCCAAAACAAAGCGAGTTATCTTTTTATGCTTTTTTTTTTTTGCGGTACAAGGCTGGAAAAAAAAAGGATGAGCAAAATTTTAGTGTGGAAATACATAAGGTATGATATCACTTATATTTATATTAATCTATCAAAATATAAATTAAATATAAACTTAATTTTCAAAGAAAGGGAGTATAATAAAAACTATGGGTTAGTTTTTTCTAAGATGTTCTTGAATTATCTTTCAAGTAGCGCACACACAGAAAATTTTTTTATAAAGGTGCTAGAATGTGTATTTATTGTTGTTTTGAAGAGTTTTCTATTGAAATATATTTTATTTCTAAGTATACAATGTTTATTTCAGTCTATCACTGAGTGCAAAAAAGTCTTACTTAGAATTTTACTTCAATCTTGTATATAAATGTTCAATCATTACATTATTTAATACTTCATCAAGGGGATAAAGTGATTTTTAAAAAACAAACAACTGAACCAAACCCTAGACAGAGGACGCGAGCACCACAAAGTTCTTGAAGGCCATGTTATTGGAGATTCTATTGTAATCGAATAATATAACAATACCTTTTAAAAACGAATGCCTATTGTCCTATTGTTAGCTTTCTGATTTGATTTCCGTGCCGCCGTAAACTAGCTGGTTTGTTCCACTGGTTCTAAAAACTGGGAACACGCCCCACTTTAGGGGTGGTAGACACACCCCACGGAGGTGGTAGTCACGGCCTACGTGCGGGCTAGTTGACAAACCCTACTTCGTGGGGTAGTAGACACGAAACACTTGAGAGGTAAGAGACACGCCCAACTTGGAGGTAGTAGACACGCACCACTGGGAGGTAGTAGACACGCCCCCAATTGAGGGGTGGTAGAAAAGCAACACTTTGAGGGATAGTAGACACGCCCAAATTGAGGGGAAGTAGACACGCCCCACTTGGAGGTAGAAGACTCGCACCACTTTGGGGAGAAGCACATGCCCTTTTTTGGAGTTTTTGTTCATCGTGCAGGAAGACAGAGGGGAGGGTGTTAAAACGAGAAAACGACTTTATAATAGTAAATAATGGTGCTAATTAGTTATAAGTATTGGGATATCCAAGATTTACAGATACATATAAACATATAAATGGGCCGTGACCAAAACGTTTGAGAATCGTTTATTCTGGACCTCAATGAAAATGTACAAAAGTGAAATTGTTTACGTCTGAAATATCTCTTAGGGGAAAATCCCACATTAGGAATGAAATAAAAACCTAGATGTCTCAAGGATCAGGAGTACTTACCGTCTGTTTCACGTTGTTATATCATCAGACCTTGATAAGGCCGGTGTATGTCTTTGTGTAAAAAGGGGGGGGGGGATAGTAGTGTTGGCTGGGATCAAAGACATATCGTGTTTGTTTGTGTCGTTATCATTGAGCAATGACAAAACAGGGAAGTGATTAGAATTAGAACATAAATAACAACAATAACTAGGACGGTCAAATAAATAGATTGATATGTTGATTGATAAATATATTAGATAAATGGATTTGATTAGAAATATTGGTGCGTTAATGATTTGATTAAGTTGGCTAGGATAGAAATAGATTTACAGATTTCATTGGTAAATAGTCGAATGTTTGGCTAGATGGGGGATAGATGTATAGATAGATAGATAAATAGAAGTATATATACATAAATAGATGGATATACAGATGGATAGATGGATATATAGATAGATGGATATATATATCATTGGTAGATAGATGGATAGATTGAAAGATGGATAGACGTATAGATGGAAAGATGGAAAGATAGAAAGATGGATAGATGGATAGATTAATCGATGGATGGACATGTGAAGAAACAGATAGATAGATAGATAGATAGATAGATAGATAGATAGATAGATAGATAGATAGATAGATAGATAGATAGATTGATTGATTGATTGATAGATAAATGGATAGACAGGTGGTTGAATGGATGTGTAGATAAATAGAAAGATACTCTGTTAGATTTAATAGATAGTTGTACAATTAATTATATGTATTTGTAGATGAATAGGTAAATATCTTGATAGATTCATGATTAGATATAAAGATACATCCATAGAAAAATAGATAACTTGATTGACTGATGGTCATATGAAGCTACCCAAAAAGACGTAGATCTATTTTTCCCTAGAAATAAAAAAAAACCAACTAGTTATTTAAAAGTCTAGTCTGTGTATTGATAAATGAAGAACACAGAGTAATTTAATTTTTCTTTGTTTCAGTTCGTTTTCTAATAATAGTCTATGTATATAAACTTATATTCTTACACTGCTAATACAACTCATGTTTGTATGTATGTAATGGCTTGTTGGTCTATTTACACATGTCTCAAGGGCTTATAGCGAAACAAAGAAACATACATCATTAGCGGTAAAGATAAAAATAACTGACGCGACTTTGAGTTTAAAAAGTGTATTTTGACATTCAACAAATAATAATATAGACATTATTAAATCAAGTTATCTGTTATGTGATTACTTATTTTTAGACTAGTCTTTATAAAATTAAATGAACAAAAATATTTTGTTTTTGTAATCGACAATATATTTTTTGTTGTTGAAAATTTCAATTTATCTCCCTTCTAAACAAAAAGCCCTAGGCATTCGAGTTATATTTCTTGTATTTTTGGTTCCTGATCACCCTACGTAAATAAACCTATAGTTACTATAGTTCATGATAGCACCCAATGACTATCCTCCCTTAGAGTATTGTCATACAATCTATTTAGACAAATCGACTGTTAATTATGGGTTTCCCCTAGAATCTATTGAAATAGTGAATTATGTTTGTCTAGTTCAAGTTCTTTTTTTTTTAGTTCAAGTTCAAGGGTCTAAAAAAAAACGCGGTATGGGGCCGCGCTGGCCTATTGTGCGGCCCGCGACGCAATGTGGGGTGTTTTTTTTTCATTACAAATTAGCATTCATTTTTATAATATGTTGAAATCTCGAGCTACCATAACGACACTTAGGTCATTATAAAAATATAATAATACATTTGTTTCTTTTGTTTTTTACAGTTTATTAATGTTGTCAGGGTTTAATGCCCTGTAAAAACAGTTTATTAATGTTGTCAGGGTTTTATGCCCTGTAAAAACAGTTTTTTTTAATGTTATCAGGGTTTTATGCCCTGTAAAAACAGTTTATTAATGTTGTCAGGGTTTTATGCCCTGTAAAAACATATTGTTAATGTTGTCAGGGTTTTATGCCCTTTAAAAACAGTTTATTAATGTTGTCAGGGGTTTAAGCCCTGTAAAAACAGTTCATTAATGTTGTCAGGGTTTTATGCCCTGTAAAAACATATTGTTAATGATGTCAGGGTTTTATGCCCTGTAAAAACAGTTTTTTTAAATGTTGTCATTGTTTGATGCCCTGTAAAAACAGTTTATTCATTTTGTCAGGCTTTTATGCCCTGTAAAAAACAGTATATTAATGTTGTCAGGGTTTTAAGCCCTGTAAAAATAGTTTATTAATGTTGTCAGGGTTTTATGCCCTGTCAAAATAGTTTATTAATGTTGTCAGGGTTTTATGCCCTGTAAAAACAGTTTATTCATTTTGTCAGGCTTTTCTGCCCTGTAAAAACAGTATATTAATGTTGTCAGGGTCTTAAGCCCTGTAAAAATAGTTTATTAATGTTGTCAGGGTTTTATGCCCTGTAAAAATAGTTTATTAATGTTGTCAGGGTTTTATGCCCTGTAAAAACAGTTTATTAATGCTGTCAGGGTTTTATGCCCTGTAAAAACAGTTTATTAATGTTGTCAGGGTTTTAAGGCCTGTAAAAACAGTTTATTAATGTTATCAGGGTTGTAAAAATGCATTGAGAGATATGACTTGTCATGGAATATTAACTAGTATGTGTTCTCAAAATGTAGGGGTTTAATAAATTGATAGAAAATAAACTGAACAGTCTAGATAAACAATAGAAATAAATTAACATAGAGAAAACCATTAAGAATCTCTTTTACTCGGCGTCTATTTTTAGCATCAAAACCTTCGCAATCACTTGCTGGTATGTTAATTCCACCACATTGAACAAACACCGGATAGACCGCCTAATAAAGAAAGCCTCTTGTAACTCGTACTACACAGACAGAATTACCATCTCTTGCAGATCTATTCAATTCGAGGTGCCTGTCTATGATTGATAAAATCCTTCAAGATCATGCACACCCACTTCACGGTAGTTACATCATATCTAGTCGAAGTGGTCGGCAGTTACGTTGCCAGGGATTGGGGGGCCCGGGGGGCTTGGCCTCTTTATGGGCCCCTGGATTTTGACATTCGACATCATGACATGATGTAGGCACCCGGGGGGACTTTTGAATTTGGACTTCCCCTCCCTTAGCTACGCCATTGGTGGTCGGCTTCTTTCAATAAGGGCAAGAACAGAGAGATTTAGGAACTCTTTTGTTCCACTATCAGTAAGAATCGTTCAAAAGAATCATCAGTCAGCCAGGAAATACAATGGCTCAATAGCTGACTCCTAAATTTAAATTATACTTTTTTTCTTGTATGATAAATGGTATGATAGTGTGCGCGAATGTCTATTGTTTTTTAGTACAAATGGTTCTTTAATATTGTTTTAATTACCGGTATGCTGAAAGACGGAATTTATGTAATCAATTCAAATGTCCATTTATTTAAACCAATAAAGCAATCTTATCTTGTTTTGCTTCTGAAAAAGCCCAACTATCTATCTTTTGAAATTGATTTCACTCAAGATTAGGGATGTTAAACGAAAACCGGAATACCGGAAAAACGGAATACCGGATTCCGGTTTTGAAACTGAAAACCGGTTTTGATTTTCAAAACCGGATTTCGGTTTGTTGGTTGGAAGGTTATCATTACCGAAATCCGGTTTTATAGATCCGAAAACCGGTTTGGAAAATAAACCGTTTTAACATCCCTACTCAAGATATATGCAAATCCATTCCTGTGGTCTTTACAGTTCAAGTGTTGTTTGACCCCGTCGTTGTAAATGCGTTCACATCACTGAAATGAGTCGCTCTGTCATTCAGAAACATCGGCTTCAACAGTCAGTTTTCCACATTCAGAACCGGAAAATGTTTTTTTCATCAATAAAAAAACAGCTCTTGTAGGTCTCTCGCATGCCATTGAAAATTGCCCTGCGTGCCAAGTTTGTAATGGGTGTCTTAGGTTGCCGACCCCTGACATAGACTGTATTCTGGTGATTATTTAAGTCATTAAAGTTGATTAAAAATAATATATTCTGTACTAGCGCATTAAATTTACAAAATTTCCAAAATAGCTTCAAGACGGTGGGGAGGGGGGGAGGGGCAAATGTTAAATGTCAAGTTCCCAAGGACCCTGGGTCTCTAAATAATGCTTTTTTCTTGTATGATAAATGATATGATAGTGTGCGCGAATGTCTATTGTGCTTGAGTACAATTTGTTCTTTAATATTGTTTTTAAGTACCGGTATGCTGAAAGACGGGGGGGGGGGGGGGGGGGGGGGGAGACACACGGTGGCCGTGCCGCAGCGCGTTCGTCTAGCGAACCGAAGGTCCCGGGTTAGAATTCTGGTGATAGGATTTTTTCCCGGGTCTGGAGGGTGTCCCTGAGTCTACCCAGCTATGATGGGTACCTGACACTAATTGGGGTAAAGTAAAGGCGGATGTGCATAATACTGGCCACACAATCACCTAGCATGCCGTGGCCACAGAAACTGGCTAACGCTGCTTCACCGGACCTATAGATCAATTCGGTCCGACGGGTACTTTACTTAAGCTGATAGACGGAATTTATATAATCAAGTCAAATTTCCATTTATTTGGATGAAAAAAATAATCTTATCTTAATATTGCTAGTACATTGTTCCTCCTTAGGTTCAAGGTCATTGTTGACGTAAAACAGGGGCATGTAGACAGCCAGATAATTTTATTAGACTGAAACGCCAACTAATTCGTTAATTATATCCACGTTATTCATTGGTTTTAAAAAAAAAGTATTTTAAATCATTAGTACATTTAATGACCTATAAAACTTCCATCCGATGATGCGGCCCTAGGATTAATGTATGGGTCGTCGTGAAGCCCTCGAAGCAATTAGCGGTTCACACACACCTCGTCCAGTTGATTGATGGTGTTGGAATTGAAAGCCACATAATATAACGCTTTGGTGGTGACTTAAAGCAGTTTACATCATTTTATCATCAAACATTTTCAGCAACTAATTGAACATGTTTAACAGTTAGAAATTGATGATCAATACTTGTTGTAATATTGTTTTTACTTTCCCAAGAACTTGATTGGCTGGGGGCAGTCATTCCAAGGGTGTTGCCAATGGAATCGTTTACAAATAAAATCTATATAATAAACATATTATAATAGTAACTTTCATCAATAAAAAGAAAATGTAAAATAAAAGTTACTATGAGAGGGAGGGTGGGCACCGGGTTTAAAATAATATTAATGTAAGAGAAAGACAGCAGGGGGACAGAGGGATAGATGGAGGGATGGATTGATGGATGGAGGAATGGATTGATGGAGGGAGGGGTTGATGGAGGGAGGGATGGATTGATGGAGGAAGGGATGGATTGATGGAGGGAGGGGTTGATGGAGGGAGGGATGGATTGATGGAGGGAGGCGTTGATGGAGGGAGGGATGGATTGATGGAGGGAGGGATGGAGTGATGGAGGGAGGCGTTGATGGAGGGAGGGATGGATTGATGGAGGGAGGCGTTGATGGAGGGAGAGATGGATTGATGGAGGGAGGCGTTGATGGAGGGAGGGATAGATTGATGGAGGGAGGCGTTGATGGAGGGAGGGATGGATTGATGGAGGGATGAAGGGATTGATGGAGGGAGGCGTTGATGGAGGGAGGGATGGATTGATGGAGGGAGGCGTTGATGGAGGGAGGGATGGATTGATGGAGGGAGGCGTTGATGGAGGGAGGGATGGATTGATGGTGGGAGGCGTTGATGGAGGGAGGGATGGATTGATGGAGGGATGAAGGGTTTGATGGAGGGAGGCGTTGATGGAGGGAGGGATGGATTGATGGAGGTAAGGGTTGATGGAGGGAGGGATGGATTGATGGAGGGAGGCGTTGATGGAGGGAGTGATGGATTGATGGAGGGAGGCGTTGATGGAGGGAGGGATGGATTGATGGAGGGAGGCGTTGATGGAGGGAGGGATGGATTGATGGAGGGAGGTGTTGATGGAGGGAGGGATGGATTGATGGAGGGAGACGTTGATGGAGGGAGGGATGGATTGATGGAGGGAGGCGTTGATGGAGGGAGGGATGGATTGATGGAGGGATGAAGGGATTGATGGAGGGAGGCGTTGATGGAGGGAGGAATGGATTGATTGAGGGAGGCGTTGATGGAGGGTGGGATGGATTTCATGGAGGGAGGCGTTGATGGAGGGAGGGATGGATTGATGTAGGGAGGCGTTGATGGAGGGAGGGATCGATTGATGGAGGGAGGCGTTGATGGAGGGAGGGATGGATTGATGGAGGGAGGGGTTGATGGAGGGAGGGATGGATTGATGGAGGGAGGGGTTGATGGAGGGAGGGATGGATTGATGGAGGGAGGCGTTGATGGAGGGAGGGATGGATTGATGGAGGGATGCAGGGATTGATGGAGGGAGGCGTTGATGGAGGGAGGGATGGATTGATGGAGGGAGGGGTTGTTGAGGTTGGGATTGATGGAGGGATGGAGGGATTGATAAAGGAGGGAGTGGAGAGAATATGGATTTTTCTTTTTAACTTCTTATTCTTATATAATCTATTAAATACACTCAGTTTCCTCTCTCTGAAAAAAAAGGGACAATATGATAAGGAAGAGGATGTGTGTGTGTGGGGGGGGGGAGGGAGATAGAGAGAGAGAAAGAGAGAAATAATAATGATAGAAATAGAAGAAAGACAGTGAAATAGGAGGTGGCTAAGGGTAAAGCGAGGTGTTTTCGAGAGATAGATCCGGTTTTCAGAATGACACAAACTCGATCAATAACACTGCTGCAAAAGTTTCGGGTATTCCCGATAATTAGACAAGTTTGATGTTATAATTTAATTGGAGGGATAAGCCCTTTCTTGGCTTCTTTCTTTATTGTCTCTCGCCTTCTTTTTTTTCTGTTCTGTTGCATAAGGGTGCCGCCCCCGTATTCCGCATTTCAACGACACATCTGTATCAGGTCTCTCTCTCTCTCTCTCTTTATATATATATATATATATATAGATGACATTGTTCTTTTTTTAAATTAACAAGGCTTTAGTGGTTCACATTATAGAGTTTAACTAACTTTAAAAAATTTTTAAAGAACAACACAAAATAAATCAACACAGTTGGCAAGTATAGGCTAATAATGGAGTCTCTACGTGGTCTTTGAAACAAATAAATAATATTTGTTATTGGAATGAAGTTTTACAAAATTACATTGTTTTTTTCAACTTTTTTTTACATTTTTCTTTTTTTCGCTTAAAAACAAGAACAATAACAATACATTATTAACGCTTTGGAAAACACAAACGGCAAGTCGGCAACACATAATGCGTTAAAACTTTTTTTTATCATGGCTGACAAAAACTGTTGATATAAACCTCTGTAATTGAATTGTCGTTCCTAGCCCAGTCTTTTCATGGACCAGTGATATCAATGCTTGAAAATGTCTTAATTAATTTAAGGATTTTCCAGAATTTTCGTGTATTTCTAGCAATGTATAATTGTCTAATTTATAAAACGAATTATAATTTATTGAACGAGGCGCTCCTTGTGTCATGACATAGTCTAGAGCCTAAGTTCAAACTTATACTTTGAACTAACACAAGAACATGAACTTATTATAGTCCGTGAGAGTATCCATAGCATGAACTTATCGTGAGATTATCTATAACATGGGTTTATTATAGTGAGAGTATCTTAAACATGGGTTTATTATAAAGAGAGTATCTATATATATGGCGTCCTTCCATCCTCAAGGGACGATGGCGCAGTCTCCTTCTACTCTGCTTCTCGCCTTTCTCCTGGCTCGTTTCTCTTCACTTAGGGTGGCTTCTGCAGCTTGAGTGCCCTCGCGCACCTTGGACCGCCAGGAGGTGCGTTCCTCAGCAAGGCTCTCCCACGTTTTGGGCTCGATGCATGCCAGTAACAAGTCTTTTTTGCAAACGTCTTTGAAACGCAGGCAAGGGCGACCTCTCTTTCTTATTCCGGCTGCCAGCTCTCCATATAGCAGGGCTCTTGGGATGCATTCCGCTTATTGTTAGGCCAAATTCTTTGCACGCCTCCGAGAATCTGCTGACCAGTTGCTGGAACCCTTCCTCTGTATGTGAAGCAAGAGCTGCATCATCAGCGAATAGCAATGCTCTAATTAATACGGTTTCCACTTTGCCCTTTGCACGGAGCCGGGCTATGTTATAGAGATTTCCATCGGCCCTAGTATGGATGTTCACGCCCTCGGAGCAGTTCTCAAAAGCATATCGGAGGAGTACTGAGAAGAATATACCAAAGAGTGTTGGTGCCAGGACGAGCCCTGTTTAACCCCGCTACGCACTGGGAATGGTTCTAATGTGGCGCCATCCAAGAGAACTGTGCTGTGCAAGTTGTTATGGAAAGCCTCAATAATACTTAGAAACCGGGGCGGACATCCAATCTTTTTCAGTATGCTAAAGAGTCCAGTGCGGCCAACTAGGTCAAATGCCTTAGTCAAGTCAATGTATGCAATGAAGAGGGCCTTCTGCTGTTCCCGGCATTTTTCTTGTAACTGGCGCAGTGAGAAAATTGTATCCATTGTTGACCGGCCAGCCCGAAAAACGCATTGAGATTCTGGGTAGACGTTTTGTGCCAGAGTTTGCAGGCGTGCCAGTACCACTCTTGCAAAAGCCTTTCCCACAATACTGAGTAAAGATATGCCTCGATAGTTATTACAATCGCTATGGTCATCCTTATTTTTGTAGAGAGCTACTATCTTGGCATCCCGCATGTCTTGTGTGATGTGGCCACGTTCCCAACAATCGCAGATGGGGTCGTGCAGAGCCTTTAGTAATGCTGTCTTACCGCACTTGACTTCCGTAGGGATGCCATCGTTACCTGGAGTCTTTCCACTACTAAGGTGATCAATGGCCTTGCTGAGCTCCTCTATCGAGGGCAGGGCATCGAGTTGATCCATCACTGGTAGAGCTGGAACTCTATTTGGGGCAGAGTCAGAGACAACGTTCTGTGTTGCGTAGAGTTCCAGGTAGTGCTCGGTCCAGCGCTGCATCTGCTTGTCTTGTTCAGTGATAATAATAATAATAATAATAATAATAATGATAATGATGACATTTGTATAGCGCTGCCAACAAACATACTGTAAGCTCAGAGCGCATTTAACATAACAATTAAAGAACACGGATACAATCTATAGGCCAAGAGATAAGAAAAACAACTAAATGATGATTCAAAACAAATCAAACAACTAAAACAAAATAACCGACCTAACATATAAGTAAGACAGTGGGGCTCTAAAGCATGTTAACTGAGATAAATTTTGAAATAATGAGTTTTTTAAGTTCTTCTTGAAGGAATCAATGGAGCTTGTTTGCTTGAGTTGAATAGGAAGAAGATTCCACACCTTCGGACCGGATACTGAGAAGACTCTAAGGCCAACGGTCATCAGAGAGAAACGGGGCCGTTCCAGAAGCGATGAGTTGGCAGAACGAAGTGTTCTTTGAGGGACATATGGTGTTATTAGTTCCTTGAGATACGACGGAAACTCGTTATTATAAATGCACTGATGGCAAAATAGCGCCACTTTATACTCGATTCTGGCTTTCACGGGGAGCCAATGGAGCTGACGCAGGAGAACTGTCACAGAGTCTCGCCTTGACTTACGCATTAGGCGAGCGGCACTGTTTTGTATTCGCTGTAATTTGGAGATCTTATCTTCAGGTAGCCCGATAAGCAGAGCATTGCAGTAGTCGAGGCGTGACAGTATAAAGGCAGCCGCAAGTTTCTTTGCTGACTCAAGTGACAAATAGGGCCGTATCTGACCAAGCCTACGCAGCTGTAAATAAAGGCCTCTGCATAGATTTCCAATGTGGGCATCGAAAGACAACTGTGAATCGAGGATGACACCCAGGTTTCTTACGTTGTCTGCAAAGGGGATATGGCAGTTTAAGACCACCAATGATTCCAAGTCCTCAACTTTGGCGATTTTACTCAGAGTTCCGATTAGAATTGCCTCCGTTTTGTCTTCGTTCATCTTAAGTCTGTTTTCCATCATCCAGGAGCAGACACTAACAATAGCAAGACTGAGGTTGGCTGCTATACGAGAGACTTCAGCGGGAACAGCAGAATCATGCAACTGCGAATCATCAGCGTAGAAGTGGTATGAAATGTTACAAGGCCTGATGACATCGCCAAGTGGATAAGTGTACAGTAAAAACAGTACTGGGCCCATAACCGATCCCTGTGGTACTCCATATTGCAGAGTCGAGTATGTTGAGGTAGATCCACCAATGATGACACTTTGTGTGCGTTTAGTTAGGTAGGATTTAAACCAGCTGCCAACACATCCCGAGCAACCAAAAGTAGTAGACAATCTATCAATAAGAATCTCATGGTCAAGCGTATCAAATGCAGCCGACAAATCGAGCATCGCTAAGATTGACACCTGATCGGAATCAGACGCGCAAAGAAGGTTGTTAATTACCCTGACAAGTGCCGTCTCAGTGCTGTGACAATTCTTGTAAGCTGACTGGGACAGTTCCAAGAGGCCATGATGCCTTAAGTGAGTCAACAACTGTGCCAACACGATACTTTCCAGGACCTTTGATAGGAATGGTAAGTTGGAAACTGGCCGGTAATTCTTTAGGCACTCGGCATCCAGATTGGACTTTTTAAAAAGGGGCTTGACAAGCGCATGCTTGAAAGACTGTGGTACTATGCCAGTAGTCAATGAGGTATTCATTATTTCTGTGATAACAGGAGCAAGTTCATCGAGGCTTCCGGGCTATGTTCCTGGCATTTCTGAGTTTCTGCATAGCAACAGGTCCTGGGGCAGCTTTGTAGGCCATTAGGGCTTTTATCTTTGCCTCCGTCACGGGCTCCATTATCTCCCAGTTGGCTTCAAATCAGTCTGCATTTTTTCTTTCCTTCTTCCCAAGGATGGCGATAGAGGTGTTGTAAATGGTTTCGCGAAGGTGAAGCCATGTGACACCGATATGTTCTGGCACATTCTTTCCTGCATAATGGGGTTTGGAGACGTCTTTCTGCAAGGTAAGATCTGTGAGGGCTGAACTAAGCTTGCTATTGAGTTGCTCCCTGATCTCTGTGCTATTAATATGGCATGTGTTTATGCGTGTTTTCCTTTTTCTCTTGGAGTGGTGAAGCTTCCTTGGGGTTATTTTTATTTTGCTTGCGACCAGAGAGTGGTCTGTGTCGCAGTCAGCACTATGGTCGCTACGTGTTTGGAGTATACAAGCCAGTTCGTAGCGCCTGGTGATAATGAGATCAAGCTGGTGCCAGTGCTTGGAGCGAGGGTGTCTCCATGACACTTTTTGGATGTCTTTGCATTTGAAAAAGGTATTAGTTATACACAGGTTATGAGCGCTGCATAGCTCGAGCAGTCGCTGGCCATTGTCATTCATTTTGCCAATGCCGTGTGTACCAATAGTGGTAGACCAGGCTTTGTGATCCGCGCCTACTCTGGCATTAAAGTCACCAAGGAGGTATAGACTCTCATGTTTGGGGATATTTGACACTACCGAATCCAGAGCCTCATAAAAATGGTCTTTTGTTTCTGCTTCAGAGCAGAGAGTTGGGGCGTATAGGCTGAGTATATGCGTGGCACCCATGGATGTTAGTAGTTTGATGCCGAGTATCCTCTCAGTGCCATGTGCCACTTGCTCAATGTATGTCATTAGTGAGTATTTAATGGCAAAGCCAACACCATGTTGCATTGGTCTGTCTGGGGGCAGTCCCTGCCAGAGGAACGCATAGTTTGCCTCACTTATTCTGCCATTGTCAGCCAGCCGTGTCTCCTCTATAACATGGGTTTATTATAGTGAGAGTATCTTTAACATGGGTTTATTATAAAGAGAGTATCTATAACATGGGTTTATTATAGTGAGAATATCTATAACATGGGTTTATCATAGTGAGAGTATCTATAAAATGGGTTTATTATAAAGAGAGTATCTATAAAATGGGTTTATTATAGTGAGAGTATCTATAACATGGATTTATTATAGTGAGAGTATCTTTAACATGGGTTTATTATAGTGAGAGAATCTATAAAATGAACTTATTGTTAGAGTATCTATAACATTTGTTTATTATAGTGAGAGTATCTATTACATGGTTTTATTATAGTGAGAGTATCCATAACATGAACTTTTTCTTATATACTTTCTTCTATATCTGCATTTTTTGTAATCAACTTCGGGCAATTTTTTCTTTGTTTTTACTTCAAAATGATCGAACATATCACTGGACCTTTTAACAAAATCCAAAAGTGAAGCATACAATTTCCTACCTACTAATTTTTTGGTCTTGCAGTGATTGACTAGTGTTACGAAACGTAAATTCCCTACATTGTAATGTTAATAAACCAACTGAATCATTTAAGCGAATTGCGTTTAAACGATATAAATATTTCTCAGCTCAAAGTTTCCCCCGGGTTTTTCCTGACCTAATTTGAGCATTATTGTTTTTTATTAACCTCGATAAAAACATGAACTGTGCACGTACCTACAGCGTGTCAAGGCCGTCCGGTCTCTCCTTATTTTGTTAGAGCATTATTGCTTGTTCTTAATAAAAAAACATTCTGATCACGCAGTCAACATGCAGGCTTGATTAAAATATTCGTGTCACTAGGCTGTCTGGTTTTTCCAACGATTGACCCGTAATATATTTCTACGCGATTCGACACTTTTAGTCAGTTCTTGGCGTACATTCGATCAGATAACATCTAAGATTCTGAGTCTCTGAAGATCGTTTCTATTTGAGTTGTATTATGAAAGATTTATTATTCTACTATTAACTACAATGCTATATGTTCATTGAGGATATTCATTACTAATTGGAATATGTGTATTTCTTGATTGTGTATATAATATTATTTGGATTCCTACTGGATTGATGTTGTAAATTAAACCAAATTTATCGTTGCTTTCTACACAACTTGGTTAGCGTCAATATTTCAAAGTTATATACATGTGTGTATGTGTAATATTTATTCAACTATATTAATAATCTACACTACCACTCGACATCGAGGTTCTTGCTGTATAATATGAGCCACATAAATAATTATACATGAAGTAAATCAACTGAAAACTCTAAAACTACGCTATGTGAATTGCCAGGGGATTATAAGAACCAGGAATACTCTAGACAACTACAAATAAACTTCAGAATAATATAATAAGATCTTCACTAATACAAGGATACTCACACTAATAATAACAATACTATAACTATTATTTTCATAAATTGAATGGGGGCTCTAGCCGTAATAACATTATAAATCATAATTATACTTGTGTGATCTAAATAGAAGGTCTCATCCATAATTTATTATGGTGAATAAATTGCCTTGTAATAAAATGGGTTTTGCTCGTCAGTGATTTACTAACAAACGTTTAGAGGATTTACTTCAATTTCAAGAATCGTTATACTATTTACACAAACTATTTACAACTGCCGTAATACATACTCGTAACTTGGATGGATTGTGTTGGAAAATATGAACAATATACAATATACTAAAGATTGTGATTGAATTGAACATTGCTATTGAGAATCGGAAAACTTAACTATTCAGCCTGGAAAATTATCTGGTGTATTACCTTATCGAACAAAGTAACTCTAAGAAAGTATTATTTTTATGACCTTGTTGTGAAAAATCTGAACTGTGTGGTGTAGTGAATTATTCAAAGGACAGAAAGTAAGTTGGACACTTTTATTGTATTATTAACAAGATTTACAGTAACTTTTAATAATATAAAATGGAAGCCACAAATAATCTTACATTGGATCCAGAGATATTTGATCTAACCTCAGAACAGCTTAATAAAATGTCAATGATACAATTAAAAGAATTGGCTAAATCATTGGGCATTTCTATCACAGAAACTAGGCCATCAAAAACTAAATTACTTCAAGAGGTAACTGAGTGTTTAAGAAAACAAGGTACACTAATTATTGAAGAAACTACTGCTAATGATAACATTAATGATGAATCAGATGATGAATTACTTTTTCCTATAACACAAAGAGTAAAGCATACAACTGGTGACTTAAGTGAAGAATTGAAATTTAAACTTGAGTTAAGAAAGATGGAATTAGAGATGGAAAGAGAAAACAAGAGAATTGAGATGGAAAGAGAAATAGCAAGAGAGAAAATAGCAAGCCAAGAAAGAATTGAGATAGCAAGGTCTCGTACGTCAAATCATTCGAATGCAAGCTCTGAAGCAGATGCAGAACTGTATAAGTTTAAGAAACATATTCCAGTTTTTGAAGATAATTCGGTGGAAGAGTTCTTCATGATTTTCGAGAGAAACGCTAGAGACTATCAATTTCCCGAGGGCAAGAAAGCTATACTTCTACGCTCAGCTCTGAAGAAAGGAAAGGCACTTGATGTTGTATTAAGTCTTACTGAAGAGGAATTGTATGATTATGAACTGATCAAGAATAGAGTACTGCTAAGTTATGCATTAACACCTGAAAAATATAGAAAAGTGTTTCGTGAGTCTAAGAAAGAACAGGAACAATCCCATGTTGATTTTCTAAGACAGAAAAAGAAATATTTTGAAAGATGGATTCGATCCAAAGGTGTAAACAAAGACTTTGATAAATTAGCTAATCTTATGCTAATGGAAGACTTTAACAATAACATCAGAGGTGATGTAAGAATACATTTAGCAGACAAAGGTGTAGAACAAGTAGAAACAGCAGCAGTGATGGCAGACGAATATGTTATTATCCATTCCAGCAATAAATTTACAACAGTTGATAAATTCCAGAATCGAGATATGAAGGTAGAAAAGAAAACCATGAATCCAAATGAATCCTATCAATCAAAGAGACATCAGCAGAGCAATGAAGGTCCAACAAATTCCAAGCCAACCTGTAGCCATTGTAAACGAATTGGACATACTAAGGAAAAGTGCTGGATATTGAATGGGAACCCGAATAAAAAGAATGTTGTCTTATCGTATGTAGCAATGCCAAAACAAAGAACTCATGAAAATGTAAAGAAGGATATTAGAACTCAAACAGAGATACCTAGTGCTAATGCAGATAACCTGACAAAACACACGTATCTTGGAAACTTGAAACCAGAAATAGTTCCTGAAATAGAGACAATGGTTTTCAATAATTCTAATTCTAATCTGAGCTCCAAGGAGTCTATATCAGATAGAACCACCATGAGTACTAAACATACCTCTTACAAAAATAACTTGGATACAGATCTCATCGATACTGAGATACCAAGCAATTGTTTACCATTCATTGAAGAAGGTATCGTGTCATCCATAATAAATGGTGTCACTAGTGAAAAGAACATCAGAATACTCCGTGATACAGGGGCTGAGGTTTCACTACTTTTAGAGAATACTGTTCCTACGTCACAATCGACATATACAGGACAGGATCTTACTATTCAAGGTGTATCAAGGAAAAATGTACAAGTTCCTTTGCATCAAATACAGCTGAAGAGTGCGTACTTCACTGGAAATGTAGTTGTGGGTGTGTACAAATCACTTCCTTTTAAAGGCGTTTCTTTAATACTGGGAAATGATATTGCTGGAGATGTGGTGCATTCCATATCCAAGAAAAAACAATACCTCAATAAAAGTGAGAGCTTTATCAAACCTATATGCATCGTCACGAGAGGTATGGCCCAACAACAAAAGTCTGTCGAAACCATGTCAAAGTCAAAAATAGAACCAGAAATTGACCTACAGGCAACTTTCCTGGCTGACATCTTGAGTGGTCCCTCAGTCAAGACTACTGAAAGTAATTTGTCACCTCGACAATTACTCCTATTAGAACAGAATAGAGATTCAGGAATTAAACACCTGAAGAAAAAGGTGATAACTGAACAGGAGGCAGAAATGAACGGAAATGGATTTTTTCTGAAGGAGGGAATATTAATGCAAAAATGGAGAGATGTGAAATGTGATAATGACAATTGCAGAGAAGGAAGTCAGATTGTGGTACCAGCCATATATCGTAATGACATCTTACACATGGCTCATGACACGCCATATGCTGGTCATCTAGGAGTGAACAAGACTTACCGTCGAATTCTTCCGTACTTCTATTGGCCTGGACTACATCGTGACGTCACAAAATACTGCAAGTCATGCAATACATGCCAGATAGTTGGTAAACCTAACCAGACTATACCGGTAGCACCTCTAAAGCCAATACCCGCCTTTGCAGAACCATTTAGCCACTTGCTAATAGACTGTGTAGGTCCTTTGCCTAAAACAAAGACAGGACACCAGTACTTATTCACTATAATGTGCACTGCCACGAGATATCCTGAAGCTATTCCGCTACGCACCATTAACGCAGATAAGATATCTGACGCACTGATTGCATTTTGTTCAAGATACGGTCTTCCAAAGACTATACAGTCAGACCGAGGATCTAACTTTACATCAAAGCTGTTTAACCAGGTCTTAAAGAAACTAGGCATCCAACATGCAACTTCAACTGCGTACCATCCGCAAAGCCAAGGTGCCCTAGAAAGATATCATCAGACTCTGAAAACCATGCTCCGCACATACTGTTTTGAGAACACTGAAGACTGGGATCGCGGTATTCCATTCGCTCTTTTCGCGACTAGAGAAACTGTGCAGGAATCTCTTGGATTCAGTCCGTTCGAGTTAGTGTTTGGACATTCAGTTCGAGGACCTCTAAAACTGTTGCAGGAAACCTTGTTAAATTCTGATGAAGAGACTGGACTCGTAGCTTATGTGGAACAATTTAGCAATAGAATCTATCATGCTTTTAATCATGTTAAAGATAATCTTTTGCAGGCTCAGAAAAGAATGAAAGGGTACTATGATGTCAAGGCCAGATCCCGATGTTTCCATCCTGGTGATAAAGTCCTCATGTTGACCCAATTGTCTGGACAACCCCTGAGTGCAAAATATACAGGACCATATCAGGTTTTAGATAAAATCAGTGATGTAACATACCTTGTAAAAACCTCTGATAGAAGGAAAACACAGAGACTGTGCCATATAAACATGCTAAAACCTTATGTTGTTAGAGAAGAACAAACTGACATTAGGCCAGTGAGTGCTATCAAAACTGTTGAAACACCCCCGCCTAAATTTAAAAAGACAATCATAGAAAGTAAACTTCAAAACACTGAAGCACTTAAAAACCTCAATGATAAACTGGCACATCTAGACTCAGGTGAACAGACTTCTATCAAGGGTTTAATCTATGATCATGTAAATTTGTTTAGTGATGTTCCTAACAAAACAACTTTGGTTACCCATGATGTAGTTTTAAAAGATGATAATGTTAAACCTGTCAAACAACATCCGTATAGGGTTAATCCCATACAACTTAAGAATAACTTACGTATTGGTAAAAGATCACATCGTCGCGGACACCCTATCGCGCATGTAACCAATGTATAAAGGGATAACTTCATGTATATATTCTGATAATCCTAACTAAGAGAATTGGATCATTTAAAATATAAATGCATGAATATATGAATATGTTGTGATTATTTTATGCAATATCTTATGCCTTATTTTATGCCATGAATATTTCCATTTGCTAAAACAAATATTATTATTGTTGTAAAAAAAAAAAAAAAAAAAGAACCTAATAAGTTACTTATAAATATTATGGATTTATGAACATAATTTTTCTTTATTAGTAAGATAATGAATGAACAGAAATGTACATCCTTATTTTGAAACAATTAAACTATAGTTGTGATTATGTAAAAACCAAAATAGAGTAATGTCCATACACTTCACATGCTTACACACTTAAGATTAAATTCTTACTCTTAAGTTTATTGAAATATTAATTTCATTTAAGTTGAATTAATTAATGATTGAATTGTTTAATATGATAACATTAGTTATGTTGATTTTTACCTTATAAATAAGATGATGATGTTTATAAGGAATGATATCTCAGAGAGTATAATTTTTTTAATAACGCGAACATGTGTTATGGTCTAAGGATAACTTAAGATCCTATATGATGAGGGTTTAATAGAATAAATTATTTCCCTTACTTGTCTTATTTAAAGGACTACCCAGGTGGAGTCAGTTTTTTTTTTTTGTATATTGTTTAGAACTAAAGTTAAGTGCAGGCGGTTCTAAAAGAAATTGCACACTTCTATTGTTTAGTATGCAATGTTCTTTTCCTTTTGGTACGGGCGACTGTTACGAAACGTAAATTCCCTACATTGTAATGTTAATAAACCAACTGAATCATTTAAGCGAATTGCGTTTAAACGATATAAATATTTCTCAGCTCAAAGTTTCCCCCGGGTTTTTCCTAACCTAATTTGAGCATTATTGTTTTTTATTAACCTCGATAAAAACATGAACTGTGCACGTACCTACAGCGTGTCAAGGCCGTCCGGTCTCTCCTTATTTTGTTAGAGCATTATTGCTTGTTCTTAATAAAAAAACATTCTGATCACGCAGTCAACATGCAGGCTTGATTAAAATATTCGTGTCACTAGGCTGTCTGGTTTTTCCAACGATTGACCCGTAATATATTTCTACGCGATTCGACACTTTTAGTCAGTTCTTGGCGTACATTCGATCAGATAACATCTAAGATTCTGAGTCTCTGAAGATCGTTTCTATTTGAGTTGTATTATGAAAGATTTATTATTCTACTATTAACTACAATGCTATATGTTCATTGAGGATATTCATTACTAATTGGAATATGTGTATTTCTTGATTGTGTATATAATATTATTTGGATTCCTACTGGATTGATGTTGTAAATTAAACCAAATTTATCGTTGCTTTCTACACAACTTGGTTAGCGTCAATATTTCAAAGTTATATACATGTGTGTATGTGTAATATTTATTCAACTATATTAATAATCTACACTACCACTCGACATCGAGGTTCTTGCTGTATAATATGAGCCACATAAATAATTATACATGAAGTAAATCAACTGAAAACTCTAAAACTACGCTATGTGAATTGCCAGGGGATTATAAGAACCAGGAATACTCTAGACAACTACAAATAAACTTCAGAATAATATAATAAGATCTTCACTAATACAAGGATACTCACACTAATAATAACAATACTATAACTATTATTTTCATAAATTGAATGGGGGCTCTAGCCGTAATAACATTATAAATCATAATTATACTTGTGTGATCTAAATAGAAGGTCTCATCCATAATTTATTATGGTGAATAAATTGCCTTGTAATACTAGTCTTGTGAAATTCATCCAGCAAGTATTAATGTGCAGCTGATAAATTGCAGAAATTATTCCACCATAACTTTGAAGTATTGCACTTGTGGCCATTGAATGCGCTTCCCAACTAGTCTTTAACAAAGACTTTGGAATTGTGGAATCATCTTTGAAGAATGACAACAGTACTGCTCAATTTATGTGTAGATGAAGAAAAGTAATTATATATTTCTTGAACGATTCCAAAAAAGTATACTGCATCTAAACAACAGTCAACTGCTGCTCTACCAACAAGATTCAGGGTATGACTAGCAAATGGAATATACATAGCATACTTGTTAAACGTCAATATTGTCTCTTGAATACCCTTGTATTTGTCAGACATTTGGGCAGCATTATCATTTGTAAGGTAGCCATCCTTTTCCCTGTGTGGCTACCCATATCTATGAAAGTTAGAAAGCGTTCAATAGAGAGCCCATCATCTGGTGAAACATACCTCACAATAACAGTGATCTGATCAATATGGGACCGGTCTGGAATGGAATCTGCAGATAAACTGAAATACCCTGCAGTTTTTAAATCATCCAAGATTGAGTCTCTTACTTCATGTGCCATAATTTAGATAAATTCATCAGATATTGTTTTAGAAAGATAGGATGTGACACCTGATCTTTTATTCCCAATTCTTTTTACATGGCTTGATAGAAAAGGATACACTTTTGCTATAAGTTCGAGTAATCCAAGGAAATGTAAACATAATTTTTTTTGGGGGCCCCCAAGAAAGTGGGGTCCCTAAGCTATAGCTTGATTAGCGTATACGTAAATCCCGCACTGGAAGCTTGGCACCAATAATTCTTTTGCATTTGCCAGGGCCAGGACGACTGGAAATTATAAAAAATAACAAAATTTATATACCGAAAGAAACGTTCACATTACAGTTTTTATTGTAGGCTTCCTTTTTTTTCTTCCTTTAACAAAACACATTATAGTAATTCATTTGTTATTTAATGAAAACTACAGCAGTACCATCGATCACCCAGACAAACTAGACGCTCTATCGGATAGAGTCTATCCCACATCAACATGACATTGAGAAATAAAAATAGATCATGTGAAACCAAATTAGAAAGTTTAAAAATATATTACTTATTTAAAGAATTAGATAATAATCATTGAATAAAACAGTGGTTTCAAAAATAGGTTTTCCCATGGACGTCATCCCCGAAATCAAAAACCTTTGATAAAGTCGCATTTTATAAAATTTAATTTTGTTTTTAAATCTAATAAAAAAGTATATACAACTTTTCCAATATTTCGTAGCTCTGATGCCATCCAACCATAATATACTAACTGTTGAGACTATTCAAGTGTGACGATTCATTGGGTTCACTACATCTTTTATTTAATTGAAGCTAGTTCTTTAGTCTTTTATAGGAGTCTAACTTGATTTGTATAAGAATTATTATCATCACTTGACTGCATTCATGTCACGTACTCTAGTCTCACTGAAAATCACCAACAAGACGAATAGTTCAAATAGCAAATGAAATTTAATGTTAAGTTATAATAGTAAAAAAAAAAAAATTATGTACAGAAAAAATAGTCGACTAGTCATGTTAAGAGCATCGAAAGGTCTTAAACTAAGATGGGAATATACAAGATTCCCAGTCCCCGAGAGATTCTGTTGGTCCTCTCAAATGGGTTATCATAAAATTCACGCTTTTAACAAGGGGTCGGTCGGATGGAGTTTAGACTTTACAGGGTTGACATCTCCCATTTTATATTAAACCTCTATTATTAATTGACTGTTGAGGTGTCCATTCGCTCCCCCAACAACCACAATGGTCAAAAGATTGATGATGCTGACGGTGATGAGTCTAACTTTCCAATGGCTCAAATGAACAGTGACCCTTCTCCGAGCATTCTGTATTGAATATAGCTTACATTTATACCAAGATAACAACTAGCACTAATTTATTTAACAGAAACATAAGACAAAAATGTCACTCTATATAGTCTGTGTCACTTTTTGTCGAACCCATACTAAAATATGCATCGTCTGTCGGAAATCCATTAGCTAGAGAAAACATGTTATAACATTAAAAGAAATTGAGAAAATAGCTTCAAAACTCATTATACGGGAATTGACAAGTCTTAATGAGTTGACAAGTCTTAATGAGGCGTGCCCTTTTCAAATGGAAGAGATTATGAACTTCCGGTGACATTTCCCACCATTTTCGTAAACAAAGAACATGCTTTTGGTGGTGTTTGACAATTGATTTCAACCTCGATGGCCAGTTCTGGTCATTTAGAAATATACAAAGTGTCACGATTCTGGATTAAACCGTGACTCGTAGCACTCATAGATAGACTATAGCGTAGATAGTAGTATAGAACCATAGGTTAGCGTAGAGTTAGATTAGATAGAACGAGTAGTCTGAAACTATCACTATCTTCTCCCTCCCTTACGCAATTACATCTCCCCATCACTCCTTCTCACCTGTTTCTCTACCCTTCACTATACTCTTGTACTACGCCCAAATTCAGAGTCTACTGACTAATACGATTCAGACTTGGTACTACATCTTGGTTGAATGGGTACGAATGTGTTAGTTAGAATGTATATATTTTATCCTATGCTATATTAATGTATTCATATCATGTCTTAATGTATTTATATCTTGTGCTATTTTAACGCATGTGAGCGAGTCATTATTCGATCCCTCACTCGCCCCCTCCTCTTCGCGTCCCCGCCACCCCCACCCCCTTTTATATCCCTTCAGCTTAGCGGCATGTTATGCAATTGCTTTGAGACGGTCGTTCCCTGAACGCTGACCAGAGAACCCAGTTCGCACACATATACCAAATTCTCGTCCGAACCCCCCCCCCCCAGCCACTTGAGTTAACTACTTAAAATTCTACCAAAGGGAGATAAATTCCCCCACTCAGCATGACGTCTGTTCAATTGTCTTTCATCTAGACCTCTCTCTCCCCCCCCCCTTTCCGCCCTCGCAACCCCGACCCCCAATCCATTTTTGGCTCCAATAAGCTTTTCTTATGCAAATGTATATTCAATCTAGCCAATGAGAATAGGATGTAATTAAATGTAAGCCAACCAAATTAACTTTGGGTCAGGTGACTAGTGTCCACGAAAAAGCCCGCCCAACTAAACTAAAGCAGATCTCCCCCAGCTCCCGAGCTAGACACATCGTTTTGGTCTAGCCCCCGAATTGTTACTTGGACTTGCAGATACTTAGCCAGTAATCGTAATTTCCTCATTATAGTTACGTAGCCTAAATTTGGATTCCGCAACAACACAGTATATTGAGTGTTAGACGTTCCTGTGCATATATCTCAAGCATTGTATCTCCCCTGCATGTTAGTATGTGTATCTCATCATTGGATATTGAATTTGAATCATAAATAAACACCTGAAACGTAACCAGAGACTTGCTTGCCTAACTTAGAACTGTCTGTTGTGTGTGTTTAATAACATCTAAGCGAGCCAGTAGAGAACAAATAAATATTCCAGGTCAACTACAGCATCGGCACCTCATATCTCTAAGACAACCAGCCATTATTACCCCCCTCTCAATTGCCACCTCGTGACAAAGTGGGACCTCGTATCCGGGATTATCTGAACTTCAAGCCGTTCAGCGCACTGTCAACAGCAACAACCCGAGGACTACGCCGATTCTGAAACCGACCCTGGATGGGGGCTCATCTCTCTACAACACAAAGACTCTAAGCCAGCAACCAGACCCGTCATCCCAACGCCAGCAACCAGATCCATCAACCCATCAAACCAGGCTCGCCACCTTACGCAGCCCACGCCACCCCAGCCTACGCTTACGCCACCCCAGCCTACGCCTACGACACCCCAGCCTACGCTTACGCCACCCCAGCCTACGCCTACGTCACCCCAGCCTACGCACCCCAGATACGCCAACCTAAGCCACCCCAGATTCGCCACTCCGAGCAATCTACGCCACCCCAGCCAACTCACCCCATTAAGCCAGGCTCGCCACACTACGCCAGCCTACGTCACCCCAGACACACCAGCAACCAAATTTGCCACCCCATTACGCCAGATTTGCCGCCCCAACCGCCAGATCGCCACCCTCTGGCCCCGCATCAACATACCGGCACCCGAGACGTCAGCAGAGAGACCCACCGCCGCCGCATCAGCCTGCCCGACAACTAGAGACCGCCGAGAACCCGACAACTGCCCTGTTAACCTCCCCGTAGGAACCCGCCGTAGTTCCCGGTATCCAAACCCGGGAAAATAGACACTAACATTAAACGCTAATCCAGTCCCGGCACGGGGAAAGAGAAATCCTAACCAGCCCGAAGATCTGCACCAACAGCGCCGAGCGCCATATAAACGATAACTTTATGATTGGATATACGTGTGTTAGTGTATGTGTGTAAAATTCTGGAATTGCTGTCTGGTGAGTACCATTTTGAGTTGTATTACGTTAGCTAAACTCTGAACCCCAACACCCCTCCTATAATTCCCTCTCTCTATCTCGTCATATCTCTGTCCGTTTACTGCCTTACTCTCGCCTTACTCTGTCACTATGGCTAAAGGTAGACTATTGCGTAAGCAGCAGAGAGAAGATAGACTTAGAGTAGAAGCAGAGAAGCTTAGATTAGAAAAAATAGCTAGAGAGGAGAAACAATTAGACAGGGAACTTAGACTAGAGCAGAGAGAAGAAAACCGGTTGGATGAGCAACAACCCAAGGCACACACAGGCCCTGATCACTCCCAGAACCCCCCCATAATATGTTGCGTCGCCACCCTCTGCACTGCGGGCACCCCCGGCCGGCCTACAACCCCCGACGACCCGGAAACCAAGACAGAAAGAAATATAGAGATCAACTCTAAAAGAGCCAGGGCCCTTCTCTCCTCAGGTTTCCAGGCTGAGGGGATCATTAAGGCTTCCTTCGTGAATCCCTCCGACTACACTGGCGAGTCAATCCAGATTACAATTGCATGGGGAATAACTGAGACCCTCCCAACCGCCTGGGTTCACATCAGGTCAACCCTATACACTGGTACGGCCACCCTAGCGGTCCGAGCCGACTTATCATATGATGTCGTCCTGGGGAGCCGATACGTCAGAGTTAACGATTTCCCCCTCCCTCCCCCAGCCTCAGTGGCCACACACGCGCACCCTGACACCGTCCCCCACCCTCCCGTGGAGCCCCCCACGGCCAACGAACTCCCTCGGGCCCAACAGGATGACCCGACACTGGCCCCACTACCCGCATATCGGTCCAAACCCCATTCTACTTTAGGCTACACTCCCGATGAGATGTTACTCGATCCCCAACCCAGTGATCCACTAGAACGCCTCAAGGGCGCCTGGACCAAACCCTCCCCCCACCCCGAAGAACTCTCAGTCTACGCCTACACCAATAACTTACAGACTAGGCTTAAAACTGCCCACTCTATCGCCTCAAAACACTTAGCCAAGGAGAGGGAGAAAAAGGAGACGCTATACGATCGGCGGGCCAAAGAACGCTCTCTGGCTCCGGGCGATCAAGCACTACTGCTCCTTCCCACCACTTACAACAAACTCCAGTTAGCATGGAGAGGCCCATACCCAGTTACGAAAAAACTCTCAGGCACCAAATACCTTATAAAGATCGACAACAAAGACAAACTGTTCCCCATCAACTTGCTAAAGCGATACATAGAGCGCCCACGTGACAATAAACCCCCTGTAGCAACGACTATTGCTGAAGAAACAAAAGCCGATGACTCATTAACCGCATTCCCCTTACAGCAGACAGAAACCATAAGGGATGTAGAAATCTGTCCACTCCCAACCCCTGAACAAGCCAAAACAGTCAAAACCTTACTCCCCTCATACGCTGACGTGCAAGCCGACACTCCAGGGCGTACAAACTTAGAACCGCTCACCACGAAGGTCACCGACCCGCGAACCATTAAGGGCAAACTTACTATGCCAGACGCCAAATTAGAGGTCATTGAGGAAGAAATCAATTACCCGTTAGCCCACAACGCCATCGCTAGCTCTACCTCCCCTTTCAATGCCCCGGTGAGACTAGTACAGAAAGGAGATATAATAGAGTCGCCCCACCCCCGTGGAAAAATTCACCCACCGCCCGCTTCCCGACGGGAAAATGGTAGACCGGGAATGTCACCATCCCCTTACTCCCGCCCGAGACACCCACAGCCACGTCGGCCTTATCGAGACAATCACTGCGCCAACCCTCCCCCGCTAATCAAACCAAACAGCGTCCCCTCATCTCGACCGGGTCAATCCCAATCCAGACCCCCTCCGCCCCTCCGAGATTCCCGATGTAGGGATCACCGCCACGCCAGACCTACCCCTCACTTAGCTCCCGAACAGGAAACCGCCGATCAAGGGCGTGACCAGTACTCAAGCAGTGACTACGATCGAGTCCACCACGTGTTCTCTATTTCCTCGGCAGACAAACATAACCAATTCCCCCGTAGCTACGTCGACGAGATAGTCAGAATCAACGGCCGACTCGCCTCTTGTACGTATGATTCCGGTCTTAGCTTTGAGGCCCTAGTAACGCGATCAAAAATCGACCCCCGCGACTACACAGGACGCTATGTGCGACTCCAAGGTCCATCTCATAACTCTCCTATTCAGCAGCTACCGACCGCACTCGTAAACCTCAGCTCAGCACTTTTTACAGGCCCCATTGAGGCCGCCGTAATAGAAGGCCTACAAGTAGACATCCTACTCGGAAGACCGATTGTAGGTAAACAAACGCATTGCCTGCCTACACCCGAAACCTACGGATCGCCCCGCCCCACCCCCAACCAGACACCTCTCCCCCACCCCATGTCCATTAAAGATAAGCTCCGTCATGCAAGGCTGCCCACGACGAGACTCGAACTAAGACAAACACTGTGCGAATTCAGCAACTATCAGAATACCCTTATACCAAACTTCCGTAAAATTACCCGTCCGTTATTTAGATTGCTCAACGCACCCACATCGTTCCCATTATCTTGGGACAAACCCGCTACTAATGCTTTCGACACATTGCAACTTTGCCTAGGCCAAAACCCCTTTCGACACACGCGGCATAGCGGACACTAACTAGTGCCCCTACACACTTCGTGGCCCAGCATACTCAGTAATACGGCCCCACGCGCGCACACTGTTAATGAGTGTGTAGTTACTCCCCTTTCCCCATGTCCCAGAGACAGTAATTTAGGTAGAAATCTTCTTTCTGAGTAGATTCCCAAGCTACCCGGGTGAGTTGTCACGATTCTGGATTAAACCGTGACTCGTAGCACTCATAGATAGACTAATAGCGTAGATAGTAGTATAGAACCATAGGTTAGCGTAGAGTTAGATTAGATAGAACGAGTAGTCTGAAACTATCACTATCTTCTCCCTCCCTTACGCAATTACATCTCCCCATCACTCCTTCTCACCTGTTTCTCTACCCTTCACTATACTCTTGTACTACGCCCAAATTCAGAGTCTACTGACTAATACGATTCAACTTGGTACTACATCTTGGTTGAATGGGTACGAATGTGTTAGTTAGAATGTATATATTTTATCCTATGCTATATTAATGTATTCATATCATGTCTTAATGTATTTATATCTTGTGCTATTTTAACGCATGTGAGCGAGTCATTATTCGATCCCTCACTCGCCCCCTCCTCTTCGCGTCCCCGCCACCCCCACCCCCTTTTATATCCCTTCAGCTTAGCGGCATGTTATGCAATTGCTTTGAGACGGTCGTTCCCTGAACGCTGACCAGAGAACCCAGTTCGCACACATATACCAAATTCTCGTCCGAACCCCCCCCCCCCAGCCACTTGAGTTAACTACTTAAAATTCTACCAAAGGGAGATAAATTCCCCCACTCAGCATGACGTCTGTTCAATTGTCTTTCATCTAGACCTCTCTCTCCCCCCCCCCTTTCCGCCCTCGCAACCCCGACCCCCAATCCATTTTTGGCTCCAATAAGCTTTTCTTATGCAAATGTATATTCAATCTAGCCAATGAGAATAGGATGTAATTAAATGTAAGCCAACCAAATTAACTTTGGGTCAGGTGACTAGTGTCCACGAAAAAGCCCGCCCAACTAAACTAAAGCAGATCTCCCCCAGCTCCCGAGCTAGACACATCGTTTTGGTCTAGCCCCCGAATTGTTACTTGGACTTGCAGATACTTAGCCAGTAATCGTAATTTCCTCATTATAGTTACGTAGCCTAAATTTGGATTCCGCAACAACACAGTATATTGAGTGTTAGACGTTCCTGTGCATATATCTCAAGCATTGTATCTCCCCTGCATGTTAGTATGTGTATCTCATCATTGGATATTGAATTTGAATCATAAATAAACACCTGAAACGTAACCAGAGACTTGCTTGCCTAACTTAGAACTGTCTGTTGTGTGTGTTTAATAACATCTAAGCGAGCCAGTAGAGAACAAATAAATATTCCAGGTCAACTACAGCATCGGCACCTCATATCTCTAAGACAACCAGCCATTATTACCCCCCTCTCAATTGCCACCTCGTGACACAAAGTATACAAGATTAGTTATGAGGAATCCGTTTTTAACATCAAAAGTAAGTAGGCGATAATTAATACTCAAAAGAAAATCGCGTTAGGTTAAATTTAGCTTTGTTTATAAAAAAAAATTAGTTAAGAGTTTTATTTAAAAAAAACACAATGCGTAGATTCATAAAAACAAAAAGACGAAAATGCTTTTGCATCAAGCAATTAGTTTGGGATTATAAATATGTGATTCTTCAAATTTGACATTCACAATCCATCGTTGTTTTTTTTTGTTTTTTTTTATCCTCTACAACTTTTCGTACAACCAGTAACGTTGCAAACAGACATGTTTCGAAGCAAATGATCGAATTGGACCGGAAATTTTTTTCTATTCGACCTTTTATGCATGCATAATCGTTAATACTTGTCAATTATAACACATGTTAAGTTTAACGCATGAAAATTATCCTCAAAATAAATGACAACATTTACATAGTTTCTACGGGGATTAAAAATCAAAGTAGTAAAAAATTTAAAAATATTATTGTACCTTTAAAATACAGCACAATACGCATAAAAATTAGAGAGGGATAAAAATTAATTTCTTCTTTCAAATACCAGGTCAAATACAATATATTATAGATCTATCTGTTTCCGATTGACAACTGGTTCTGGAATGGGTTACATACAATTTAATATCGTTTCAAAATAGATATACAAGACTAGTAGGACGTAACAATCTTCTATATGGAAAGAACATTACGAGATGGTTTTTTTTAAATTAACTTTTCCTTGAATTGTTTTGTTAATATCGTAGTACTATATTTTTAATCATCATAGTTATATTACCATTTATTTCATAATAATTGTATGTATACATTACAAGAGAAATGTTTTAATCATACAAATTCGGCTGTTTCAAGAAAAATTTTATATCGAAAAAGAATGTTATAAAATATTAATTTTATTTTCTCCCTTGCTGTGCTTGGTTTGGAGAGTTCATTAACTAATTAATTCGTCCAATGTCGTCATCACATTGATCTATAAATTACTTTGTTTACATTTCCGGTAATGTTGCTTCACAATGTCAGCCTAGAATGGTATCATCAGATTGGTCTATTGGAGTCTCAGACATTTAAAATACAAATATAGGTAGTATTAACACTGTAGCTATTAACTCAACAGCTATTAAGATAACAGGCGACATCGTTGCATCGTGCATCCGTTTATAATAATAAAACTATTCCACTGTATTATCCTATGTCAACGTAGGTTCTTTATCTATTATTACTTTATCTACTTCTAATTTATCTACTTCTACTTTACCTTCTTATACTTTATCTACTTCTACTTTATCTACTTCTACTTTATCTACTTCTACTTTATCTACTTCTACATTATCTACTTCTACTGTATCTACGTCTACATTATCTACTTCTACTTTATCTACTTCTACTTTATCTACTTCTACTTTATCTACTTCTACTTTATCTACTTCTACTTTATCTACTTCTACTTTATCTACTTCTACTTTACCTTCTTATACTTTATCTACTTCTAATTTATCTACTTCTACTTTATCTACTTCTACATTATCTACTTCTACTGTATCTACGTCTACATTATCTACTTCTACTTTATCTACTTCTACTTTATCTACTTCTACTTTATCTACTTCTACTTTACCTTCTTATACTTTATCTACTTCTAATTTATCTACTTCTACTGTATCTACTTCTACTTTATCTACTTCTACTTTATCTACTTCTACTTTATCTACTTCTACTTTATCTACTTCTACTGTATCTACTTCTACTTTATCTACTTCTACTTTATCTACTTCTACTTTATCTACTTCTACTTTATCTACTTCTACTTTATCTACTTCTACTTTATCTACTTCTACTTTACATACTTCTACTGTATCTACTTCTACTGTATCTACGTCTACATTATCTACTTCTACTTTATCTACTTCTACTTTATCTACTTCTACTTTATCTACTTCTACTTTATCTACTTCTACTTTATCTACTTCTACTGTATCTACTTCTACATTATCTACTTCTACTGTATCTACGTCTACATTATCTACTTCTACTTTATCTACTTCTACTGTATCTACTTCTACATTATCTACTTCTACTTTATCTACTTCTACTTTATCTACTTCTACTTTATCTACTTCTACTGTATCTACGTCTACATTATCTACTTCTACTTTATCTACTTCTACTTTATCTACTTCTACTGTATCTACGTCTACATTATCTACTTCTACTTTATCTACTTCTACTTTACCTTCTTATACATTATCTACTTCTACTTTATCTACTTCTACTTTACCTTCTTATACATTATCTACTTCTACTTTATCTACTTCTACTTTACCTTCTTATACATTATCTACTTCTACTTTATCTACTTCTACTTTACCTTCTTATACATTATCTACTTCTACTTTATCTACTTCTACATTATCTACTTCTACTTTAACTTCTTTATCCAATTCTACTTACTGTTACTCACTGTATCCTTGTAATACTGTAAGTTATCAAATCTTATTGGTAATAGACGCCCCTTCAATACTGAAGATTATTGTTTGCGTATCCGTTGTTTGAGTCTAGTCTTGCATTTTAAACATATGTTTAAGTTGGTTTTCCTGATTTCTACAAGCAACCAATTCAATTTCTGGATGCCATTTTATATTTATATTATATCATGCACTTTTGTCTTACACATGGAATAAGAAAAGTGTTTTGATCCTTTAGCCTTGCATAGTATTTCAAAGCACCAATAGTTATATAAAACAGTCTACCATACCATAAAAAAACCCAATACTAATTGAAATATCACGGAATATATGTAGATGAAAATTTAACCCTCAATTATAAAATCAAATATAAATGTAAATCTGCAATGTGGAATCTACGAAAAATATTAAAAAACATTGTAACAAGAGATGCATGTGACTCATTTGTCATAGGTCTGGAAATTTCTCAAACTACTTGAACTGTTTAGGCTACTAAGGACTGCCAAAGTGTGATTTAAACAAACTACTAAGAATTCAAAACATTGCTGCGAAAATTTTCCCCAACTATGAAGGAAATTCAACAACCTGTCTAAAACTAAAACGGCCTAAAAACTTTGCTACTTGTAACACTGGGGATAAAATTAAAAAATTTTGAATTTGCTTGAGGAAATCTTAATAATATATCATATCGATAAGAGAAAACAAGACTGCTTTAATAAACGAAATTCATCAACAACTCAGAATTTAACAGGAAAAAAGAAAAACATTTGCAGCTCGCTCCTACAGCGTTGTAGTACCTCTGTGGTTTAACGAACTCTCAAACACAAGATAAAAAAAAAACAACACTTTATTATTTGATTTATTTTAATAAAATAAGGTCAATGTTAAGCGCATTCGAAGACTGGAACGTAACGTGTTTTGACGTCAAATGAGGACGGCCCCATTACACGCTTCTTCTTTTTTTTACAAAGTTTTTTTTTGCTTACCAACCCCGTTATGTTCTTCTAATTATCTCCTCCTCTCCCCCGCACGCCTACACAATCTCTACTACGGTAACATTTCAAGACCATTAGGTCTAGTGGAATCAATAAAAAAAATTTGAAACATTTCAGGAAGGAAGCTTTAATAAAAATAGGGCACAATTGTAAATAAAACATTAAAATATTAAATTCCAATTTAGTTGTAGATATGTGAATAAAGAATAAAAAGTAATTTTAATAAGAAATACTAGAAAGTCATAAGAGATAAAAACACTTTTATTGAAGTAGAAATCTCTTTTCTTACCGCGTGGGTATGGAACGGATTACTTGAAGAAGTCAGGAAAACCAACATTTTAAAACCTGTATATTAAGATGAAAATGTATATAGATATTCAGTACGTAAATGCTTAACATTAAATTTTAGGTTTATAAAATATTGTCTTTTGTTGTTTCGATGCTGTCTTTCATCAGACCTGGTCGTACAATCGAAAGAACTAGAAAAGAACCCGGCAACATCTGTATTGAAGCAACGGGGGGAGGCAAGTGGGTTAACTCTGTGTGTGTGTGTGAAGGTAACTCTAGATCACTTTAACAAATGGAACCAGAGCCTTGCCTGATTTTCACTGAACATGTGAAATATTTTGACAATCCAATGGGGTGGCCGGCCTTGCAGGTATGACAATTACTCTCCCTTTGTTAAATTGTTTATTTACACCTCCATTTTAATACAGCCTTCGTTTGCAGATGATTTCAGTTGTTTTGTTGTTGTTTTTTTAACGAAAAGACGTGAAACGCTGCTTCACAGGCCCTATGATCAATTCGATCCCGACGGGTATTTTTTTTATAAAACAGTCATAGTTATGCAATGGTTGGATATCTGTACAGTTAGTTGTGTCTAAGGCTTCGTGTAAATAATAACTTTTTCCGCCTCAATGATCCCGAATTTTACTTATGTTGGCCTATTATAAGGTCTGTGTTGGCGTTGGACCTTATCGACGTAATCTGCGCTGCAAAAAAAAAAAGAGGGGTGTCGAAGGGGTGCCGAAAAAAGAGCAGTGCCAAAGGTGCCCGTATCAATTCTTGGTCGGCGTGGGCACAAATTCGTGTAGCCGACACGGGCCTCTCCCCCAGGCGCGATATTCTCTAACTGCGGCCCTGACCCTTTATGCTTCCAATCGATGTCTAATAAAACTCGGTCTATTAAAATATTCAATAACAAAAAATACTAAAACAGTGTTAACTCGAGTGTTAAACGTGTGCTTTGTTGGACGATAAACTGCCGTGTGCCGCCTTAGTTGTGATTGTCATCCAGTCCTCCGTAACCGTCTTGAGTTCTATTCACCGCCAAAGTTGGCATGCCAGAGTGTGTGTGTGTTGTTCTTTTTGTCTTCCGTTCATTAAAGGTTTTAATCACGTCTCATTACAGTCTCTCTCTCTATCTGAGTCTCTCTCTTTCTCTCTCTCTCTCTCTCTCTCTTTCTCTCTCTGTGTGTCTTTACAAGCAACTGCTGTAGATATTGTAACATTGTAATTTTTTTAATTTATCATTATTTGAATTATTGAGTGTGTATGTGTGTTGTGTATAGGCCTATATGTGCGTGCGTGTGTGTGTGTAAGTGTGTGTGTATGCTTATGACGCGTTGTGCACGTATCTCCACGCCTGTGTCACACACTGCCTGTAAGGGTATGACACTAAACTAGATAATAATAGACTTTGTCTTCTATCTAAGTTGGAACTCAAGGAATTGTCCAGCCATAAAACGAATGGAATCTATTAGTGTAAAGGTAAAACCTTTAGTTTAAGTAATGTTGTTTTTTTTAATTTGCACTTTACTTTCCTCATAGTCTATTCCAAAATTTCCCAGACTTTCTCTTTTTATATGTGACTCGGTTATTTTTATAATGCTTTTTTGTGACCCGAGCCGAGCGCCAGCGCGTTCGGCTGGCGAGCCGAAGTTTCTGGGTTCGAATCCTGGTGCACGATAGGATTTTTTCCCGGGACTTAAGGGTGCGCCTAAGTCTACCCAGCTCTGATGGGTAACTGACACTGGTTATGGTTAAGTAAAGGCGGCTGGGCATTGTGCTGGCCACACATCCCATCGTATGCCGTGGCCACAGAAACTGGTGAACGCTGCTGCACCAGCCCTATGAACAGTTTGGTCCGAAGGGTACTTTACTTATTTGTGACCCACTTCACTAACATGTTAATCACTGATACTATAGTAATATAATATAGTATAATGGATATGAATTTCTACACATTTATCGAAATATCTACCATGTGACTGTAGTTAAAATATGGTTCAATAAATATACACTACATAAAAAATTTTTTGTTTGGCACGAAATATACTTTTAGTCTTCTGTCGTTGGTACAGATCGATAATCAATAATAAACAATATGAACAATATTTTTATTTGCCATAGGCCTATAGTTCACAGGTACTATAAAGACAATCAAAATAATGTATAAACTAGTACATGCCATAATGTGAAGACTAAACCAACAAAAAATGTGATGTTAAAACTTTTCTTCATTTTGTCATCCGGTAAATTTGCCTACGTCATGGGTCGACAACCTTTAGATAATTAGAATGCCAAAGCAGCAATTCTAAATCATTCATCGTGCAACAATCCTTAATGTCATCCTGCTCTTTTCGCGCAGAAGAGGCTTGAATTTCCTTTTTTCTGGTGGTCGTTCGCGTGCCTTTTACCACCGCTTTGCGTGCCAGGTCTGGCACGCTGACCATAGGTTGCCAGTAACGAGTCGCGACCAGACATTTTCAATAAAAATCAGATCTGAAACTAAAACATCAACCAATAGAATTTCTACGTTTAGATCTATATTCAATAAGAAAACACCGAAATTATAATTATGCTTTCAAACGACCGATTAAAAAACGTATATATTTTTTTGTTTTTATTGTTAAATTTAATTTCCAGCTACTATTTTCAAAATAAATATACTCTGAGTCATACAGCAAGATTTTTGTCTTTTTCAAACAATGTAATTGATTTGTAAACTGAGTGGCCTTGGCGTTTATTTTCTTGTTTTACCCTTGTGAACTAAAGCAAAAATATAACGATAGTTCTTTTTTAGTTTTTTATATAACAAGCGTAATTCGTTTGTTTAGTGTTTTGTTAACAGTTGGATTTGATCGAGTCTCTATTTAGCCCTGACCATGTCACGACTTTTCTAGCATTACATTTAATTAAAGTCTTCCGTAACAGTTTTTTTTTTCTCTCAGGTACTTTTAACGTTGGCGCTAACACGCATACACACACACAGAGAGAGAGAGAGAGAGAGAGAGAGAGAGAGAGGGAGGGAGAGAGAGAGGCAGACAGAGAGAGATAAACCAAGAGAAAGAGATTGTATGATAGAGACAGACACATCATAGACTATAATACACATGGACCGCTTGCTTTATTATTTCTGCTAGATCTATATGATGACTCGAAAGACTGCTTGTCGGAATTCCCGATTCGTATAATACTTTGCACTTCCGTTTAATTGAATCGCTTTCATTTTCTCAATGAAAAATAAAAATTAAAATCGAAAGTTCTATGCAGCGGAAACATTTAAGAAACAAGGTGGTGCGTAGAAGTAATTCAAGACAGCCTTATTGGTTGCGCACGGGAAAAAAATAAGCACATATAAGCTCTAAAATCTTATTATAGTGAGAGAAAGACCAAGAGAGAGAGAGAGAGAGAGAGAGAGAGAGAGAGAGAGAGAGAGAGAGAGAGAACAGATGGAGAGGCGGAAAAGTGGGCGAGAAAGAGACAGACATAGAGCGAGATAAAAACAACAACCAAATATTATTTGATACATTAGGCCTACAGACGTTCCTTCTATAAAAAAGATTAATGCGTCCTACGGGCATCTGTGTATAAATAAATTTGAGACGACAATATCAGATGTATTTATTTAATTCGTTCCAATGTTTATACTTTAATAGAAGTTGAAACACTCAGTATCACTGTATTGTTGTAGAGTTGGATAATAATAAAAATGTATGGCCCTACATTAAATCAAGAAATATGGATACTACAAGAAAAGCTCCACTAAAAGGCCGAAACAATGAAACTTATAATGACAATGAAACTAAAGCTAATCTCCTAAACACACACTTTGCATTATCTTTTTCTAATCCAGGTGACAAAGAAATCTCCATAAATTTAAACAAACTAGAAGAGATAGGAAATATAAATGTAGATGAAAAAGGTATTAAACAACTCCTAACCAACTTAAAAGTAAACAAAGCTTCTGGTCCAGATGAAATACCAGCAAGACTGCTTAAAGAACTAACTAATGAAAGATCTCCAATCTTTAAAATACTTTTTCAGGCCTCTCTAAATCAGGGCAAAGTGCCCAAAGAATGGAAATTTTCCTAACAAGCATAACATGTAAAATACTTGAACATATAATATAATAATATAGTAGTATAGTAAATCATCTAGACAAACTTAATGCACTGTGCCCACACCAACATGGCTTCAGGAAAAATAGATCATGTGAGACTCAATTGATAGGCTTAATAGATGACTTGTCTAAGGGATTAGATAATAACAACCAAATTGATGCTATATTACTAGATTTTTCCAAAGCATTCGATAAAGTTCATCATTCTAGTCTACTAAAAAAACTTAAATATTTTGTCATCTCTGGTCCCTTACATCAGTGGATTCAGGACTTTCTTATAGGCAGAGAACAAACTGTGGTAATAAATGGCTGTAAGATCAACAATAACTGTAAACTCAGGAGTTCCACAAGGAACTGTTCCAGGATCCTTACTATTTCTAATTTATATTAATGATCTGCCAAATTGCATCAACACAGGAACAAAAGTACGATTATTTGCCGATGATTGCATAATTTATAGAATAATAAAGACAGGAAAAGATAGTGAACTTCTACAAAAAGATTTAGATGAACTACAAAAATGGGAATCAAACTGGAGTATGTCTTTTCACCCAGAAAAATGCCAACTAATAAGGGTATCCAAGAGAAAGAAACAACTAATAGCAAACTACTTCATTCATGGTAAAGAACTAACTCAAACTAACAATGCTAAGTATCTAGGAGTAATAATAAATGACAAGTTATCTTGGAACCCTCATATTGACGAAGTAATAAAAATGTAAAAAAAACAACATTAGGATTCATAAAAAAAAACTTTTACAAATGTAATAAGAATATAAAACTAAAATGATATCTCACATTAGTTAGACCTATACTAGAATATGCAGCACCTGTATGGGACCCATCAACTAAAGAAAACATAAAAAAAAATTAAAACAAATCCCAAAGAGAGCTGCAAGGTACAGAACCAGTGAATATTCCCAATTAACAAGAGTAACACCATTAGTCAAATCACTAAACCTAGAAACAATAGAGGACAGAAGGGCAAAGAGTAAAGTAGTAATAATACATCAGGCATTAAACTCTAATTTAGAAATCCAACAAAATAACAACCTGTTGCAAAGTTCAGATAAACATAAAGACAAAAACACTTTCCTTGTCCCTTATGCAGGAACAAATGCATATAAGTACTCTTTCTTCCCGAGTGGCATTCGAGCATGGAATGGGTTGCCTGAACAAACCAGGAAAACCAGTAACTTAACATCATTTAAAACATCAATATAAATGCAAGACTAGACTCGGACCACGGATGAGCGTAGGACGCAAGAATTTTCTTTATTGAAGGAGCGTCTGTAATGTATAAGATAAGATCTATTATCAAGTAGACTTGAATTACTGTATTGTTCACTGCCTGGAATTGTACAGTTTGAGAGTTGTAGATAATAAGCTAAGGTTCCCGACCCCTCACCCCACCCCATCCCCTCCGCAGCTTTTTTTCCCTGCACTTTTCTTTCTTGTTTTCTTTTCTCACCAAAAGAAAAAAAAGAAAGAAGTTTTAAAAATTTTATTTGAGATTCAGAACCATTTTTAGAACCAATGCTATTTTTTTTTTTAATAGATCATTAAGATCTAAGATTCTTGCTTAATTCTTTGGATTCCTCGTTTTCACAACAGCCCTTCAATGCATTCCTTTCTAGGCAGCCTTTTCAGTTCATCCCACAACATGTTGCAGCTCTTCATTTATTATTCAAGGATTATTTCCAGATATTATTATAACGACCAACCAGTCTTCTTTAAGGGGCGTTCCACTGCAAAGCCTGCCGGTCGATGTTCTGTTTGTGTGTGTGTGTGTGTGGAGGGGGGTGTCCACAGGGTGTGTCGTGTCCTATCTGTCACGTGGCGGGGGGTGATTAGACCACTTAATCACCACGTAAACTTTATAAATTGGGGTTAGATTTGCACCTGAGCCTCCTGTGTGTCATGCCTTCTGTATGATTAAGTAAAAGTGACTGAATTATGTCACATTGTGTTGCAGGCAGGCTCGTATGTGTATTATTTCCTTCTTATAAGAGTGGTCTGCAAAAATAGAAGAGGCGGTCAGCCATCCAAGGTAATTCTTATCTTCCGGCGGCGCCTTTGTTTAAGCAACAAAGGGGTTTTGACCAGGGAACGAGCCCTTAGAGGTCTATTTTCATATACATGTTATAAGTGAGGAGGGACGGGGGGGGGGTGAAGGTCAGAGACGGTGGGGCTCAGGAATGACCTTGACCTGTTTCTCGATCGTCCGTGGTACGCGGGGGGGGGGGGGGGGAGCGAGACGCAAACATGTTACATAATTTAGAATGGTGGGCATGATGTAGACTTAGTAACAATGACAATATACATGAATGGAAACTAAAGTCAATATAAGTAATATACTTATGGGCATGCAGAACATATACATATATGTAAATAAAATTCAATGCAAGCTAAATACTTTAATGTTAAATATAGGAGATAGAAAGGAAAGACACATTCTTACTCCAATCAGACATGCAAGATTGTGGCACTTAATGTCATTGGTTTGTACGTACAGATGATATGATTATAGTATCTTATAAGAGCGGACTACATCTAAGACCTTTCTTAGTTGCGTGTGACGTTAATCTTCTCCCAAAACGCCACACTATCCATATCCATTTCAGCCTGGCGATTACCACATGATAATTCAAAAACTGCTGCCTGGTAAGTCAGACTCGATGTTTGATTTGTGCGTTAAATAAAAACGATACTAATATAACGTTAAAGCATACAAAGTATAAATAAAGGATCGATACTTACTTAAACCTCATTACTTCTGACTGATTAGATATTGATAATGCTTAACTCACCTAGTTGTTGATAACTTTAAATTAAGTAATATGTCAGCTTCTTTTCTTTTTTCTTTGCCTTCGTTTTTTGCTTTGTTTTGCCTAATTTGTTTGTGTACATTGGCGCTAGATGTCGCACTAAGTGGTAGATCCATTGCAGTGTGAGATGGCTACTAAACGTTAGAATTACTGTATAGATTTGTATTTAAAGTATAGTTCTAGAGTAGGCCTACAGCTAAACGTTTTAAAGTAATAACACCTAAACAAAAGGTTTTCAGGGACGCTTATTGAAGATGTCACCATAAACTGCCTCCAGGGCTATTTATTGTAGCTGTAAGGGTGGGGTGGGGAGAGGAGAAGGTGTCTATTCTAATGTATTTGTTTGTTGTATTTTGTACAGAATAAATAAAGTTTGAGTTAAGGAAGAGAATGGGGTAGAGATAAATAAAGAAGATGATTGTTTTAGAGAGAGAGAGAGAGAGAGAGTGTGTAAGAAAGAAAAAGAGAGACAGAGATAGATGGAGAAAGATAAAGGTTTGAAAGAGAGAGGGGAGGAAATAGCAGTGCAAAGTAAATGAATCAGAAGGAGAGAAATAGAAATATTTGAGGAGAAATAAAATTAATATCTTTAAACAAATAATAAAGAACGAGAGAAGGGAAGGCAGAAGACAAATAGACTTAAGTATAACCAAGCAGGAAGAAAGGAAGATTATTGTTTTCTCGGCTCTTAAGATTGTAGTGACCTCAGTAGTAACAGGCCACACATTCCCCTTGTATGTTTGTGACCAAACTGGTGAACTCTTTTTTTTCATTTGCCTTAGGGATCGAAATATTCTGATAGGAGTTACTTCTTTAAAGCTATACCAAACCAAAAAAAAAAAAAAGGAATCGACGTGACGTTAGATGTGAACAGTATACAGCTAATAACTCATGTGATCTGTCTTGGTTAAAAGTCAATACATCCACTCTGAGCGTTACACTGTAATCCTAGAGAAAACCTCGGGTTCCTTGATCATTGGAACTTGATACATTACCTGATATTGGCTTCAGGTGTTCTAGGCGTATCTATAACTCTAAAGTTATGTTGTTGTTTTTTTTACTTGGCTTCGGGGCTGTTGCTGAGCAAAAACTGAAGAATAAAAAGGAAATGGGAGTAGGTGATTGAGAGTATTCAGCAGACGACAAGGACATGTGAAAATGTGGGTGATTGACAGTATTCAGCAGACGACAAGGAAATGTGAAAATGTGGGTGATTGACAGTATTCAGCAGACGACAAGGAAATGTGAAAATGTGGGTGATTGACAGTATTCAGCAGACGACAAGGAAATGTGAAAATGTGGGTGATTGACAGTATTCAGCAGACGACAAGGAAATGTGAAAATGTGGGTGATTGACAGTATTCAGCAGACGACAAGGACATGTGAAAATGTGGGTGATTGACAGTATTCAGCAGACGACAAGGAAATGTGAAAATGTGGGTGATTGACAGTATTCAGCAGACGACAAGGAAATGTGAAAATGTGGGTGATTGACAGTATTCAGCAGACGACAAGGAAATGTGAAAATGTGGGTGATTGACAGTATTCAGCAGACGACAAGGAAATGTGAAAATGTGGGTGATTGACAGTATTCAGCAGACGACAAGGACATGTGAAAATGTGGGTGATTGACAGTATTCAGCAGACGACAAGGAAATGTGAAAATGTGGGTGATTGACAGTATTCAGCAGACGACAAGGACATGTGAAAATGTGGGTGATTGACAGTATTCAGCAGACGACAAGGACATGTAAAAATGTGGGTGATATAAGCGCCTTAATTCCTTTATAACCCGACAGATTTAAGCCGATAATTCATACAAACATGAAAACTTTATGGATATAATATGTCGTTCAATCACATGCATTGCCTAGTCTATTTTGAAATAGACTTTGAAAAGTATTTATCGCTGTTTTAGGCCTGCTCGTTGCATATCCAGTAGTTCTCTATGAACTCAATTATTTCTCAATCCAATACTTTCGGGCAAAAATAGGCCTCATCAGCAATCTCCGAACCCATAGGAAATCATGACTCTGACATTGGTCATCATCGAAAACGATGGGCACGCATCAGTCAGTCAGTCAGTCATCAGTCATCAGTCAGTCATTAGCTCAATTATCTGGTTAGGCCTGCTCGTTACTTATCCAGTCGTTATCTAAGAACTCAATAATCTGGTTAGGCCTGGTCATTACATATCCAGTAGTTCTCTATGAACTCAATTCTCTGTTTTAGGCCTGCTCGTTACATATCCAGTAGTTTTATATGAATTCAATTCTCTGTTTTAGGCCTGCTCGTTACATATCCAGTAGTTTTATATGAATTCAATTCGCTGTTTTAGGCCTGCTCGTTACATATCCAGTAGTTTTATATGAATTCAATTCTCTGTTTTAGGCCTGCTCGTTACATATCCAGTAGTTTTATATGAGTTCAATTCTCTGTTTTAGGCCTGATCGTTACATATCCAGTAGTTTTATATGAATTCAATTCTCTGGTTAGGCCTGATCGTTACATATCCATTTTTTTTTCAACATTTTTTTCTACTTTTTTTTTTTCTATGTTATTTTCTACATATAAATGTAGAGAAATAGTGTTGTAATTATCTGTATCATTAATTGTTTTGCTAGTGTCCGGTAAATTCCTTGTTTGAATAAATCTCCAATTAGAGACTATCACGTTTCAACGTCTGGGGTAAATAATCGTGAAAAGAGCAGACGTCAAAACCTTTGATAAAACTGAGACGTTTAACATTTTATAGGAAGTAATTCTAAACTTTTATCTGGAAATTTAATTAGCAAAAAGTATCCAAAGTATACAAAACCATAATTATTTGTCAACTTAAAAGGTTATGGTTGAATGTGTAGGGAGAATATAACATGTTCTGATAAAAAAATGACTTACGTAATTCCACGGAGTATAGACGACAATGTGTCGAGTCGTTAGTGGGAAGATGGAAATAGTTGAATGTGAGATTTTGTAGCTTTATTTGTAGACATGTTGTTTATGTTTTATTTGGGGTAGGGAAACGGCCCTGTCAGTGTATCATGGAGATTTTTTGAAGCGTTCGCGACGACTGAGAAAATAATTATTTCTACTATTGAAGCAAAATGGTGCCTGAATTCCATTTACCGGTGACTTTCGGATCAAAGCCAATTAATATGGACAAGAGAGCACTGAGCATGCCAAATGCGATAACAAGGAGAGTGTTGATATAAAAATGGCAATCATTATCATACTCATAACCAATAGACTGAAAATTAAATGAACATCGTGCAGCAAGTAAAATAAAACAGACCTACGTCATAGCCTACTAGTGTGATGGTCCCTTATTAGATTCTGTCCGGTATTCACTGGTTGTTGTTTGTCCTTCTGATGACGAAACAGCTGGCCTGGTTTTCTGAGACTGAGTAGAGAGTGGGACGTGCCAGGAGGTGAAATCTGGACTACGTAAGATGCATATAGCCTTGGCGTCATATAAGCTTACTCATGAATATAAAAAAATTCGGGTCCAACTTAAATCATGCAAAACTCCAATCCATATTAATAGCACTCTGGTCACGTCTCTTGGGATGAAAAATAGGGAGAAAAAATGAAGGGCAGTAAAGTATGCATCGTTTTCTGAGAGCGGTCGCCATCTCGCGTAATTGGTTGCCCGCCACGCTGCACATATGTTCAACGTGAATTCACGCATGTTGATTACGTTATCATTATTAATTAATGGCAAATTATTTCAAGTGGCGTTAGTTCCTTATAAGAATATATTTTATTCATGACAACTGCAACTTCGCACACTTTAAGCCTATACTTGGGTCAGTGTTAATGCGCCAATGATTGTAAATAGACGTTGCGGCTGACGTACATTTTGTTTCGCTTTCTTCTTCCAAATGGCAGCCGATACCTTACAACGTGAACTCTGACCACCTGACGTGGCAGTGGCTGGAGGCAGGACGTCTCAGGCGACTGGGCATCCCACACCGTGAGTCCAAGCGTTGCAACGTAGTGTACAACAGTCAAGTGGCCAAGGTCAACCAAGTAAGTTGTTCTAAAGACTTAATTGGGTTGGGTTTTTATATGATTACAATTGTATATACTCATGACAACTTTATAAGATTACACATTTATATGATCACAACTTTATATGATTACAATATTATATGCACATCACAACTTTATATGATAACAACTTTATATGATCACAATTTTATATGATTAAAATTTATATGATCACAACTTTACATGATCACAACTTTACATGATCACGAATAGTTGAAAAGTTACATTTTAATCCTACTCTGCATTTTGAAACCAAACAGACGTAAAGTATTGCAATGTTGTTGTTTTTTTTAAATTAGTGTAATGATCTCCCCTGGCGAGTCTGCTTTGTGCCAGATTAAGGACATTTCTTTCTACTAATTCTCATTGGGGCCACTCCTGTAAGTAAAGGCTTCCCAAAACTTTCTTTTTTTTTTTTTAAATCCGATCTTTTTTTTTATATTCTTTATCTCTTTGCCCCACTAGCATTCATATCGCCCATGCTGGCCTCTGAGTAAATGTATACAAGATATGGTTTACCATTTGATGTGAGATTATAGTTTACTAAACAATTTATGTTTCGATACTAAGTCTATGCTAGAGGTGTGTGGCTAAAATTAGGTTTTCCAATATCACACACTTTACGTGTGGAGTGTCGTAGACTTTGTATCGAGTATAAATCAAAGTAATCGTAATTTCTACTATTCTTCTTCGTGTTCTATTCTCGATAATTAACTTTTTTTTTCAACACGATTCCGGAGTTCGACTCGACTTTTTGTACAACTCTGATTTAAGATATTCAGGTTTTTTAAAAGTATTTTTACCCATTACATATTTACCGTGAACTTTAAACTGACAATATGTTGCTTTCTCCCACTGCCTCCCTCTCTCCCCCCCCCCCCACACACTCCCCCCCCCCCCTCCAGATCATGCTTCAAATGCCAACTGGACGTCCGCCCTGCATTGACGAGCTGATGGTCAACAGCAAACGCTTCACCACCAACTCGCTGGCCCCCTTCTACACCCACCAGAAGAGTATCTGCGGCTACTTCTTCTCCAGGGACACTGACCACAGACGTCACAAGCATGGTATCCCGCCCAGTGACCTGGTGGCCTGGAGAAGCAGCGCCCTGTGACATTGGAACACAACATCATTTAAAGCCTTTATTCAAATTTGTGCTACTTTTGAACTGATAAGAAAATGAATTGTTCAAATAAATGTGTTTAAGTAATCAACAAAATGAACAACATAGATTTCTGTTCTAGGGTAATAAACTTTATATTGGAGCCATTTTAAAAAGGACTGGTTTATATGTTTTGTTTGTTAAACATCGTTATTTAGTTTTTTAATTGTTAGTTTCATTGTTTGTTTAATTGTCTGTTTCATTGCGCGCATGTTTCGAGAGGCCACACACTTGCCTCATCACACCTCCTTATGGTGCGACAGCCTTTGGAGGACTTTGTGCCTTTCTCACCACCTCTCATCTCTCAGACCTATCTGATGTATTTTTTCTTCCATGTTAAGGTAGATCAAACACAACATCAAGGATCTATATTTAGCCTGGGTCTGCTCTTGTCTCATGTTCCTCTATAATATAGGTGGTAGACTATACCAACTTCAACCCTTCTATTGGTATTCCCTCTAGATGACCGATAGCCTGTTTGGTGTATCCTGTCCCAGTTGATCTCTTATACTTTATACTATTGCAGAATCTGATCTTAGTTTTAATGGTCTTGAGATACTTACTTATGCCCTTCAACACCAGTCGGAGTATGGGCCACCCACAACAGTTCTCCAGCTTCTCCTATCCTGGGCCATCCTCTCTATCTGGTTCCAACTGTAACCCAGATTTTTCTGGTTGTCAGAAGGGTAGTCGGCTTTGTGGCTTCCTTACGGCTTTCACCTCTAAACTTCGTAAGTCATCGTAGTGAAGAACCTTCCTCTTCCAGGACTAGATTGTCTGTTGTCTCTGTTGGTTGTGTTTCTGTAGCAGAAGCTTTTTTCTACAGGGTGGGGTTGCTAGCCCCACGCCCAACCTCACTATTTTAAGCCCATGAGGTCATGGCTGTTGTCTTTGGTCCGCCCCAGGTATTTTATTTCCCTGGTACCCTCCATACATGTAGGGCGAGCGTTCCCCTCTCCGCCACCTGGGGAGGCGCCCGATGGGAGGACAACTACTCCAGACGGGGGTCTTGAACTTTATCTACTAAACGCTCTATATACGTTTTGTTCTCTAAAACATTTTTGTCTCCGGAAGCGTAGAACTTCCTATATGGTTTCGTCGATACCCCAATAATTTTATAAACTGTTTAAAGTAGAACTAAAAATGAAAGCATGTTCATTGAATTCATTGAAATTAAAACATTTAGTTAGAGGCATGACAAATGATTTCTAAAGTAACGATTTTTGATTCGTGGTTTAATCAATGACCTAGATCTAATCAAAACAAAGTAACTCTTAATTTCCGAGTCAAAAATCAACATAATGTTGCAAGACATCTATGAAGTTATTCTTGTCAACAAAAAAAAATAAGTTAACAAAAATCTATTGGTTAAACTTAAAAGCTGACAATATCTTGTGTCAGATCAGTTAGTCTTACAGAACCATTGAATTTTTTATTGAATCCCTAGAGTACCATGAAGTCCCTTTTGGAGAATCACTGCTTTTTTTTTTTGTTTACTTATTTTTAACACTATAAGAAAATTTTGGGAATTCCCGATAAATAATTACGTGTGACACTTTTGTTAAATCTAGAGTTGGCAATGAAATGTTTCATCTTATGGCAAGCCTTTTCATCTTAGATTAGACAAGAGGCTTATAACAAATTACAAATCCCACAAAACTCTATAGAATGTGCTAGAGAGACGGCAATATGCGATCGTTTTTTACAGTTTTGTTTTCTGAACATAGCCTGTCTGCAGGAAAAAAAAAATGTTTTGAAGTAGCAATTTCGAGAATGAAAATTTTTAGCAGATTAAACTTTGGCGATGTTAAGCTTTGGGAATATATAACTTTGCTAATAGGCCTATACATTGTGAAAATGTGAAGAATCATTAGTAATTTTTAAAATTTAGACAAATTTAACTTTTAATAGGCTAAACCTTGGGTAAGTTGAACTTTGTTATGTTAAACTTTCAGAATGCTAGTGTCTAGAAAGGTTAACCTTTGAGAAAAATACTCCTAAGAATTTTACAATTTTGTAATGTAAAACGACCTAACTTAGAGACTATTAAACTTTGGGAATTTTAAACTTCAGGAGTGTTAAACTTAATGACGGTTAAACTCTCAGCCTAATCGTATTAAAGCGCACATGTTTGGAAAAAACAATTTCTTTTAATTTGTTTGGCTATAATTATAAAAAATGTTCAAGTTACTATAAGTGTATATATTCACATCGCGTTGATGAGATTCTCTATAGAAGAAATAATTATATTTTTATATTATCCCAAAATAGATATCGTATCTTTAAAAAAAAAAACTAACAGAAAACACTACCTTGTTCACATGCCCATATCTAGTAGTGGCCAGCTTCCCAATGGATTGAATCCCAGATTAAGATATGCCCCCACCCCCACTTCATGTTATTCTTACTCTGGTCTATTTTAGTTTGGGTCATTGTGTTTACTTCCTTCTTTCAGCCATATAACGGATTCAAAGATTTCACAGTCCACAAGTTACAGTAACAAGACATAACAATGCAAAAAAATAGTAAACATGTATAATTACTTCAAAATACTTAAAGGGATCAATCTGTAGTTGCAATACGGAGTTAGTTTAATATAAAAATCAAAGTAATTTTTACTTGAATTTGAACCAGAATTTATTGGAAATGCAGCTCATCAATCTGTGACTAGACCACTGTCGATAATTATGTTTATTAAACTAAACCTTTCAGGCACAAAAAAAAGTTTAGTTTGTAAGCAAACACAGTTGGCAGCAATAATGCATACTTTGTAATAAAGTTGTGGTCATGGGCATTGATTCTTTTTCTGGCTTCATCAGTAATCAAATAATCAATATAATAGTTTTAACTGATTCCTTTTAGAATACATTCGACATTTTTTTCTTGAGTCCGCAATTTAAAAAAGCAATTGCTTTTAGTTGTTGATTTGTATTTGTTTTGGTTGGTTAGTTGGTTGATTGTTTTAAAGGTGAGTTGGTGTTGTTTTTCATTACATGTTTCTCTTTTACTTCACATTGTGGATGTTCTATTGAACTAATCTTCTAAGCAAATTCTGACACCCACTTCCCAACAAGCTATCATTTAGAAATTTTGTAATAAATAAATACATAAATTATAAGTTGTACTAACTCAACCTAAATACGATGTCACAATATTTTTTTTTTAACTTTAAAATTAACCATAAAGTGGTAGATCTAAAGATCACTTGCCACACAACTCCTGTGTAATGACTTCGTCAATACATAATGCCATAATATTCTTTGGCAACAGAAAATAAATGAAGTCCTGACTTTCGTCCTATAGTCCTACGGCCCAGAGAAAGCAAAGCTTACCTCACCAGTTAGAACACAAAGTTTAGGGTATAGTGTAAGGGAAACAACCATGTCTATTTCGTGAAAGATACGAATGGAAAATTTACTTCCCTTTCAAACCCGTTTACTAATTTCACCGCACTTATGTTTTTTCATAGTGTTCAGTCAGTTTACCTTATTTGGGGTAAAGTAAAGGCGGCTGGGCATAGTGATGGCCACACAATCCCCTAGTATTCCAGGGCCACAGAAACTTGTGAACGCAGCTTCACCGGCCATATGGATCAAAATTGTTCCGACGGGATAATTACTTCACTTAGTCAGTTTAGAGTTTAGACCAAGTTATGCCCTAACATCTAAAAGCGTTTTATGCACGAAATAAATATCTTTGTTTATGTATCTGCTGACCTAATGGCCAACGTCTAACCGCAACATTTTAAACGATTCTTACAGTACAATTGTGAAACTCTCGTATTGCTATATCTGCTGCGACACAATTTCACGTACATTTTTTATTATCGGCAATTATCCCTTGAAGCTGAATATGTCATCATGTAGATAAGGGGTCGGCAACATATTTACCATAATTCGCACTCAGAACGATTTTCAATGAAACGTGGAAGAAACCCCAAAGAGTTCAAGCATTTTCTACAAGAAATTGAATGCTAGATCAGCATGACTTTTTTTGCTGTTGGCACGCTGAATGAATTATAAATCCTACATTGGCACACTATTATCAAAAGGTCGCCGACTCCTGGTGTAGACAACCAAGTGTAATGAAAGAAAATGTTAGCCCGGCACGTAGTGTTTCAATGAAGATGTGCTCATGAAGAGGTGAAAGTCTCGGAAGATTCAGGAAAGCGTTTGGAAGACGCCTGTAGGATCTCGTTGTAGGCCATGTACAGTATGAACCGTATCATATTGCAGATACTGTATAATCTATATATATATAAAGATCGTGTTTGTGTCCCCACTGATCCCCATGGGTCAATTTGAAAACACGTGAGTTTGTGTCACTGACCTATTTAGGCCTGGGCCTATTTACTGTCTAATAATTTGTAATTAAACATGCCTATTCGCTAGCTCAGTGGTTAACGTAGCGGACTGCTAGGCGGGCGACCCGGGTTCGATTCTCCAATTAGACTATACCCTTTTTTTTCAAACTTTTTAAAACAAAAGACATTGTAAATCTACGGGCAATTTAGAGTTTTGTTAAATAGAAAAACTTGGCTATTTTTTTTACACGATTACAATATTTTTTTAAAATTACTTTCCTAAAAGTCTTCAGTAAAAAAAAAAAAAAAATTAAATATTAGATTTAATCTATAGCTTTCTTTCAATTGTAGTTTATAAAATTTTTATCTGCACCTTATAGAGTCCTGTTTTTTTTCACCCGAGCAACGCGGGCAATGTAGCTTGTTTTTATATGTTATTATAAGGTTATGTATACTATTATTTTTGTATTTTTCTTCTATCACAAGAAATATCTATATATTTTTAACAAGTCACTCGCACACAGAAACACACACACAGAGAAAATGGGGGGGGCGGGAGGGTAAGAAAGCGATAAACACAAACACAATGTAATTAGATAGTTTTTGTATTTATATTTTCAGGTTCTTACACATTGATCAATCAGTAGATTTAGACATTTTCTGCTATTACTGAACTATGAACGAACATCATGACAAGCTTAGTGATTGCATTTGTTGGAATGGAGGATATTTAGGCCTATTAAAGTAACTGGCCTACCCACCAACAATAAGGAACAAAGACCTGAAGATATGATAGTGATTTTTATATTGTATCAAATAAAGATGAGGCGAAAACAAATTAGTTCAGTAATAATTTGGAATGGGTTGCCTGAACAAACTGTTTAAAATGAATAACTTGACATCATTTTAAACACTAATCAAAATGCAATAATAGACTTACAGCACGGATACGCGTAGGACGCAATAATATTTTCTATTATAGATTTAGAAGGAGCCTCTGTAGCATATAAGATAAGATAAACGTGTAATACAAATGTTTAAAAAGTATTAAAATTATCAAAATGTATGTATAATTTATATTTTTTTGTAAGTTTATTCCCGTTCACCATCCCATAATTTTTGCTATGTGTTTCCCACGTCTTCCTTTAGCTTTGTGGCTTCTCTGGTGGCCTATTAGTCCACTGTGGACCTAGAAAGTCTTTTTGCAAGTATCGCACACAATAAAAGATGTACCCTGTGTGAATTGACGTCGCGTTGCAGGTTTTCTGGTCTTTTCCCTTTTGAAAGTTTTTGTTCAGCCCTGGAAGTTACCGTATATACTCGCGTATAAGTGGCACTTTTTTTTACCGAAAATTTCGATAAAAAGTAGGGGTGCGACTTATACACCCAACACTGTTTTTGAAAAGTTCGAAAACCATCACTACTCTGTCATAAAGTTTCTTACAAAATCCGTATAGTTGACTGTAGTGATGTAGAATTACTAGGATATGCCCCCACCCACCCATGATAACTGTTAATTTGTCAATCAATTTAAACACCCATAAACTGTATTGATAACAATTGAAAGTGGTTGTTTTGCAAATGACTTGCATCAGAAATTTGATTTGGGAAAAAATACGCGCGTGTCAAATTTAAAAATAACGAAATTTAAAAAAAAAAATTGCTAATATAAGAATAGTTCAACTTTTCCATTTGAACATTTGTTTAATAAAATTAAATATTCAACAAAAACTAGACATTTAAAATTTTATTTTTATTTCGTTTATTTTCAGGCAACTTTGAAACTTTAAAAAATAATTTTCATAGAATTGTTTCCACAAGGTGATTACCCCAACTAATGTCGGTACCCATCCGAGCTGGGTAGGCTCAGTGACACCCTCGAGTCGTCCAGGGAAAAAATCCTAGCCTTTACCAGGACTCGAACCCAGGACCATCGGTACGACAGTCGAAAGCGCTGCCGCTCGGCCAGCTTGCCCCATAGACAATCTGTAGACTATCTATAAATAAAACTTTAAAAAAATGAATACTATTATCAATATTGCGTGATAGAGCTAATAGAGCCATTGCAATCACGTGACAAAAAGCGCGTGATGTTTGTTTACTTTGTCTAGTGGTGATAAATGGCAGCCGTATTACTATAGCCGTAAGAAGGTTTTATTTTTAAATGATCATTTCAACAATATAACGTAAAACATAAATAAAACACTGTCAAGCGATGTAAATTAACATTCCAAGCTAAAATTTAAACCATTAAAAATCAATGGAAGGTTCCTAAAGTACCGAATATTATTTAATTGAAGATGTCGATTGTCGATAACTTACTATCTAAAAGTAAAGCATACAGCAAAATGTACAATGTTTCAAAAGAGCTATTGAAAAACTATAAAAGCCTAAAATCTTGTTTATTTCGTGGATGAACTACTAAGGACTAGTATCACAGTAAAATATCAAGATTTATGGAAACTAATTCCTTATATTTTGGGTTTAAAATACACATGGTAAGGAACAATGATTATTCCCCATGCCATTATCACCAAGAGAGCCGCTATTTACACAAATACGTCACTAAAAAACCTAAGCCACGCCTATTGCAATCGCTCTATTAGATATGCTCAAACTGCTTGCACATTAATGACTATTCAATGTTATTTCTATAAACCTTATTCCTGTTTTAATTGTATAATTTGTAACAGTTTCTGTTATCAACATTAAGTAATGTGAATCCTAATCATCTATTTGGAGAAAAATAAATAAATTCTAAAACAAAAATAAAGCACAAAATTGGCACTAATGAAAGACTAAAATATTTTCAGATATTTTTGATAAAGATAAATTTGAATTTTGATGAATATTTTTTATATCATTACATACAATACAAATAAATATTTTTATAACTGATTTCCTAGAAAGACTAAAATGGCATAGTGATAAATATTTTATGATAACATTTCACAAAGCTGTTGAAATCGTTAATTTCCTGATAAAACTAAATTAAAGTTTGTTTTAATACAACTCTTAAGGTTTCTCCATTTACTTATTAGTCATGAATACAAAATGCTCTCAAAATATAAATTTCTTTTAGAAACTAACTTGGAGAAAGTAGAACTGTCTGGGTCCGGATACATTTCTTTTTCGTGACTAAAAATCGTAACAATAATAGATTTATAATTTAGATTTGTTAATAATTTAGATTTTGTTTATAATTTAGGTATTTTAATAATATAATTTTTTTTATAATTTAGATTTTTTTATAATTAAATTTTTTATAATTTATTTTTGTTTATAATTTAGATTTTGTTATAATTTGGATTTTTTTAATTTATATTTTTTTTATTTAGATTTTTTTTATAATTTAGATTATTTTAAATAATTTATTTTTGTTTATAGTTTAGATTTTGTTATAATTTAGATTTTTTAAATTTAGATCTTTTCTAATTTTTTTTTTTATAATTTAGATTTTTTTTATTTTACTTTTTTTTAATAATTAGATTTTGTAAATAATTTATTTTTGTTTATAATTTAGATTTTGATATAATTTAGATTTTTTTAATTTAGATCTTTTTTAATTTTTTTTTTTATAATTTAGATTTTTTTTTATTTAGATTTTTTTATAAGTTAGATTTTTAAAAATTTTGATTTCTTTTAAAATGTAGATTGGGGGGGGGGGGGGGGGGGGGGGTTGCTTTGTTACATCGAAAGTTAATTCTTCAAGCTCAAGGCGTTGAGATCTTCCTTGCAGTTCTCAGACAGAGCCAGGGGCGAGCTTTGTTTGTGGTTATCCTGGAACCGAAAGGTCTCCATCACCTGCAACCTCTTCAGGGCGTCGCTCACGATGCACAGGTCACCCTTCAACTCGCTGACCACACCGGCAATGCACCTAGTACTGTCCAGAACGTCCACTGACTCGGTGTATGGATTGTACCGGACGGCGAAGGGTCTCTTGATGGTCAGCGCGAACTGCCTGTTCAAATAATGGTCAAATGGTCAAGATACATAATTTTTCTAGGTATTTAGTATATTTGTATAACATGCATTCTCAATAGTTTTCATTTAAACACATTAATTGTTGGTGTTTCTTTTTTTTTTTCGCATTATATTTTTTTTTCGTAACTCGACAAGGTTACGTGTAGGATCCTGTATATTAACCCTTACAGTCCCAGGCGCGTATATAGCGGAACTGAAGGCAGCATAGATAGAAGTAGGTCGGTACGGGAAGGGTTAACCCTTTAAGCTGTTTCCTATTGGTGCGGTGCACTAAATAGCCCAATCCTACTATTTCACCATACACTTCTCTCTGGAGATTCCATAATCGGACGGGTTTGGAGGCTATTTAAATCCTGTTGTAACAGCAAGGAATGTAATAAAGAACTTCCAACCTTTCGCACGTAAATACCCCCCCTCCCTCACCACCACCATAAAGTAGGAACCTCCCCCCCTCCTCCTCCGATCATAGACCATAAACGGGGTGGGCATGCCTCGTACCCCTGCACTGATGTCTGGATGAGTTCAGTGCCTAAGTTATGGACGTTCGTGCATCCGTGACGAGCGACAACAGTGATTTCTTGTATCGTGTATTTCAACTCCCTATCTTCCTTCGACCCCTAAAGGCTTGTTATGCCCATGGTCCATGCAGTGATTCCCAGGGCCACATAAAAAGAGGTTCTGTCTCCCCATGCGCTTAACCTGTGGTCAGCCCAATGATGGTTTTGACTGTTTGGCCAATATTGTGGCTTATGAGTGCAATGATACCCCCCCCCCCTTGCTCACCTCCTCCTCAACTAGATACACTCTCATGGTAAACACAATCATATGCGCTGATACAAACACACGTAATACAAAATCAAACCTCATTTTCTCTTTGGCCTCCTCGAAGCTGTCGGTGTAGAAGTAAACATCCTGAAACGTGGTGATGAGACACTCCTGGGTGCACATGTGTAGCGGCTCAAACACTTTCTTAATAGCCTTGTCACTCAACGCATGCTAAAGGGAGACAAGACAGGGATTCGTCAAATAATTCAACGACTTTTTATTCCTGGATGAAAATTTACATATGCAAATGTCAAAATGGTTGGCCTGTACTTTTTATTTCGCGATAATAAATGCGATTGTGGTTAAAAATAAGTAATATCTTAGACTGTCCTAGAACAAGGCTGGGCAACCTATGGCAGGCATGCCAGACCTGGCTTGCAAAGCGATTTCCAATGCACGCGGACCATTCTTCTTAAGACAATTCACATTACTTCTACAAGAAATTAAAATGTAGAGCCATTTGTGCCTTAGACTGTAAGAACACTGAATGAGTTAGAAATCCAACTTTGGCACAATTGGTTTGTTAAGAGGTGCTGACCTTGTCCTAGAACATATAGGTTAAGAATATTACTTCATGTTTCTCATTTAAGATTCCAAAACAAAGCGTATAAGTGAATACATGCAAATAGAAATGCAATGTAGAAGAATGCATTAATACATGATGTAGATAAATGAAAGGTCAGTTGTTAACCAGCGTCCCCTTCCCTGATCGTAGGATTATTGTATGCCAGGCCAACGACAAGAAAAAAATAAGGAACCAACTGCCAAGAAGCCATGTTGCCAATGAATCACGGAAAATAACTATCTAAGTTCTGCGCATAGTTAGTTATCAGAACACAACATTAGAAACACTAAGTTCTGCGCATAGCTAATGATCAAAACACAACATTAGAAACACTCACTAAGTTTTGCGCATAGTTAGTGATCAAACCACAACATTAGAAACACTCACTAAGATTTGCGCATAGTTAGTGATCAAAACACAACATTAGAAACACTCAGTAAGTTCTGCGCATAGTTAGTGATCAAAACACAACATTAGAAATACTCACTAAGTTCTGCGCATAGTAGGTGATGAAAACACAACATTAGAAACACTCACTAAGTTTTGCGCAAAGCTAGTGATCAAAACACAACATTAGAAACACTCTCTAAGTTCTGCGCATAGTTAGTGATCAAAACACAACATTAGAAACACTCACTAAGTTCTGCGCATAGTTAGTGATCAAAACACAACATTAGAAACACTCACTAAGTTTTGCGCATAGCTAATGATCAAAACACAACATTAGAAACACTAAGTTCTGCGCATAGCTAGTGATCAAAACACAACATTAGAAACACTCACTAAGATTTGCGAATAGCTAGTGATCAAAACAAAACATTAGAAACACTCACTAAGTTCTGCGCATAGTAGGTGATCAAAACACAACATTAGAATCACTCACCCCAAGCTCGCTGATGGAGGACAGCAGGCCCGCACCGTAGGCTCGTAACTCGCCATCTTGTTGACAGAGTCCAAACTCCACAGAGAAGAAGTAACACTTTTGTAGAAAAGGAAAAAAGGGGGGTGTTGAGTTAAAGTATTGAGCGTATAGAACGCACACAGTTCATAAAGTAGCATATAATACATGTTTAGTATATAAAGTATAAAAAGTAAAATCTGAACACATAGTATAGTTTAGGCCTTCTTGAGTTTGTGTATATATTATTTGTTTGTTGACTATTATTGACTCCTAGACCGTTAGACTGGTCGGGGCAAAATGTCATTTATTACTCTAAGTTTCCCGTAAGTTATATATTTATGACTATATTCAGTGGCGTATTTAGGCATGTTCCACATGTTCCATAGGAACAGGGGCCCCCACACATTACGGGGCCCCCACACATTACAAATGTTTTTTAGTCTTTTCTTTTGGCAATTAGAATAGTGTTGTAGAAGCGCACAATGAAAGGCGTAATTATCACTGATGTTGCATTATGGCCTGATAAACCAAGTAAACGTGTCATAGTTGGTTGTTAATGGGCCTGATTGCATTCAACACTGTGATGAGAACGGGATGGAAAGTATGTGTGTAGGCTTTTCTCAAAGCTTAACTCGCAGCTATCGCATATTGGTTTCGATTACTGGTGTCACGCTAGTGCCCCCCACACAAAAGGGACCTCCACAGAAAAGAAACCCTCACACATCCCAAATTTTAATCTTTTAGTGACATACCCTATTACCCTTTCTTTCGTTGAAAATGTAAAATAAGAAACATTTTTTCACCTACAATTTTAAGTTTTCCAGTCCAAGCCAAGCTAAGCGCAACATAAAATGTATTTCTGATTTTAAAGATTGTAACATGAATAGAGGGCACTTTTCTGAGGTATGCTCTCTGTCTAAACTGTGATGATAAGGAGATGGAAAGTAAATCTATCCAGAAACAGGCTAGCAGTAATCTTCCCATTCGTAAATGAACTAAGAATCTTTTTATCAGGCGAACAATAAATGGAGAAGGCGCACATCGTTCATGGCTATGTTTTTTCTCCATCAGAAGGAAAGTTGTTTTGCTATGTGTGTAGGCTTTTATCAAAGCTTAACTCGCAGCTATCACATGGTGGTTTCGATGACTGGTATCATGCTAGTGCAAGGTTATCTGAGCATGAACAATCAACGTGTCACGTAGAAGCTGTGTTAGCATCTGTCCGAAGAGCTGCAGAATTAAGTAGCATTGAGTCTGACCTCAAGGATCAGTTGTCCACTGCAGTTACATACTGGAGAAATGTACTCAAGCGACTTGTCAATGTAATAAAGTTCATTCAGGGGAAGCAATCAAACTTTTGGTTCGGCTGAAAATTGGCAGTAAGAGTCAGACAGTGGGTTACTGGTTTTCATTCACCATCAGCACAATGTACACATGCTAATCCAACGATGTCGGAAGGTAGGGGAGGGGCCATGAGGGGCCCCCACATAAATTTCGGAACAGGGCCCCCATAAACCTAAATACGGCCCTGACTATATTATCTATATCGTTTATGCTGATCAGTTTGGTATTTAGGTATACGATTCAATAAGTTGCAAGGGTATTTAGGTATACGATTCAATAAGTTGCAAGGGTATTTAGGTATACGATTCAATAAGTTGCAAAGATAACAAGCAGACTCACTGTGGACAGTTTAGCAACGTCATTATCCGAGGCTCCAAGCGAGGCCAGTCCGATCTCCTGACTGAATTGGGCAAACGAAGGGTCGGCCAAAAGTGGTATATGCCCCATCAATTCATGACAGCAATCACTGGAAGCAACATTAAGGGGGAAACAAAAGGAAGATAACACACACACACAATAATGGAGTCATCAAAATAAACACAATAATATAAAAAAAAATTGCAGTTGGCAATTTTCTTTGTAATCAACACATTTCTTTCAATAATGCATTGATTATAACAAGACATACTAAAATACGGTTTACCCTTGCAAAAAAAAACAAACTGTAGACTAGTTGTAGATTTAAACATTCAAAGTTCTAGTCTGTTTAACAAATACTTTTTTTTGTTGTTTTTTTTTACATTCTTTATTTAGACAGTTTAACATAATCTAGTCATTTAGTCAATATTCATACATTTTAAACAAGACATTCGTGAAAACAGTTACCACTACGGTATATATATATGATATATATATATGATAAACTACACAGGGAAAATCAGATCAATAAGTTCAGCCAACACATTACAATAATATAACCATATGTACGGGTCACTTTGTTTCCAGCCCTCAGTCAAACCAACCACACTTACATAATATGTATATTATAGAACAACAACAGCGTGCAGCTTACGGTTCTGGAGTGTAGAAAGGGTTGGAGCGATGACGTATGTACTGAGTGCAGTGGAAGACACGAAATGCCAAACCGGCAAGGAAGTCCCTGGACGACAAATAACCGGCCACGGGTCGCACAGTGAATCCTGTTCTTTCTAAATGACAAACAACGAACATACAAAATTATCTAAATTTTAACATTATTTGCTCAATATGTCATTTATCACTTGTCATTTCGTTTTCCTATCCATTATAAAGAAAGCCTACCTTTTAAAAACCTTGAAACGTCAGCCAGTTGTGGGATATTATCTGCCCTGGGAAAGAAAAAGAAAATGAGAAAATTGTTGACAATACAATGCAATGTTAGCAAACAAAAGAAGGGAAACATTTCTAACAGTGAGCTATATAATTTACATGGATGACCTTTCCTTTGAATTTTTAGTAATACAAAGAAAGAAAAGCGTCAATTATGCACCTTCCTTTAGAAAATCAAATAAACTCCTTTACTAATACACCATGTTTCTTTAGAATTTTATAGTGATGTATTTGAATACCGGTACTTCAGCTGTCTAAAAACAAATAGGTATAAATATATAATATTTTTGTGTTTATATACAACATGTCTTTGTTCGACATTTTATATCATAAGTTTTTTTTGTTTTTTTTTTTAATAAATCATTTTTTTAAACTGTAAAGCATTAAGTATAAAGTCCCCCAAAATATAAAATAGAATTGTATACAAGCATTGTCGACCTATGTATATAGATCGGTGATCTGGAAGGATCGTTAACAATTTGTTTGTAACTATATTTGTTTTTACTTGTTTCAGGCCTAACCTATATCCACAGTGTTCTACCAGTAATGGGATATTGGCCAGGTATTCCCTGCAGGCGTGAGTTGGGTAGAGTTTCATCAGCTCACCGAATACAATGCCCCTTGAGATCAAAGAAACACAACAATCAAGTTGGACAATAAAGAAAGAAAATATTCACCGATATCAAATTTATTTTTAAATGAAATTTTAAAATTGTATCGTATAAATAGCAGCCCTACTCATTTTACAGTTACAATTAAAAAGACGAGTAGTGTAACTTTTCTCAACCAATATCCAGACAATAAATTTTGTCTATAGTCAATATTGACATTGCGGTCTACATTTATAGTCAATATTGACATTGCGGTCTACATTTATATTTTCTAAAAGGGTATATTTTATAGTTGCCATAAAAAATGAAAGTTATACTGTTGATATATATAGCTCAGTGCTCACCAGTAACACAAAGGAAAAGGGGGGGGGGGGGGTCATTAACGATTTTTTAAAGAAATGATTTTCTTTTTAACTTTCTTACTTAGTGTATTACAGTATTAAAGACTAGACGCCAAGTAAATATCCAGTTTATTGCTAATGAAAATTAATAATATTCAGTATCGATTATGAATTCATTAATATTGGCTATTGGAGTAAAGTTGAAGTATTCAAAATGACGAAAATGATACAGAAAGAGAGAGTGAGAGAGAGGGGGGAGAGAGAACATAAAGAGAGAGAGTAACTAACCACCCCCTACCCCAATCACTTTTTATTTTCTATTGCTATTTGTAATATAACGTTTTTTTTTTCCCATGTTGGCTTATGTCACTAAAACTACAAAAGGTATATTCTAGTGTTCCAAGTCAAGAAATGAGCGGCAGGGTATACTTACCACGTCTCCACTTCCTCCTTGGTGTAGTGGATTACCGGTATGTCGTTACCACTGTAGAGGTGATTATGAAAGAAACTAATGTATGCAATGCTCAAAAATATATATATATATATATATATTAGACACACACACACACTACACACAGACTCAATGATTTGAATTTTAATTAAAATCCTACTTTCAATAAAAGTTTTACAGCAATATGTAGCAACTGAACTGCGACCTAGACGTTAAGGAGTTAAAGTTATTTAACACTGGTCAGTGGTCAAAATAAGAGACACTTTATATATAATGTGTGTGGGAGATTATTTGTGTGCGTGTGTGTGTGGGGGTATGTGTATGTGTGTCTTTGTGTGTGTATGTTTGTGTGTGGGGGTCTATGTATGTGTGTTTCTGTGTGTTTCTTTGTGTGTGTTGGTATATATGTGTTTGTGTGTGTGCATATGTGTGAGTTTGTGTGTTTGTCTCTGTGTGTGTGTTTCTGTGTATTTGTTTCTGTTTGTGTGTGTGTGTGTTTGTCTCTGTGTGCAAATATACATTTAAATTTCACCAGAGTTCTATAAACTACAATAGAACAAGAAACTAATTTCATATTATCTTTTTTTCCTCTGTTTCCCACCCCCACCCACCTTCTCACGTAAAGACGTTTCTTTCAAGGAGAAGGGCAGGCTACTGATACACATGTAAATAATTATAATGAAAGAAAAAATATTTGTTACTTTGGCCCACACACAAACAAACGAACACACAAAAAAGACACACACCGACCATGGACTAAAATCCAGGATTTATTCTTTGGATATATTGTAATCTTAGATCTTTAAATCGTACAATTTCTTTCTTCTGATCTAAAAATAGACAAAACAGACCCCCCCCCCTCCTTCCCAAAAACAAAATAGGAAAAAAAAAAGAAGAAAGTCTATATCAGGGATCAGTTCTGAATATGTTGAGAGGTCAGTGTGCCCCAACTTTGATTCATCCAGCCCAACAAAAAACAACAACAACGGAGAAACAGATCGCTCATTGCCCTGATAGATCTACATCCATTGCCCTGATAGATCTACATCCATTGCCCTGATAGATCTACATCCATTGCCCTGATAGATCTACATCCATTGCCCTGATAGATCTACATCCATTGCCCTGATAGATCTACATCCATTGCCCTGATAGATCTACATCCATTGCCCTGATAGATCTACATCCATTGCCCTGATAGATCTACATCCATTGCCCTGATAGATCTACATTCTACATCCATTGTTTTATAAGTGATGTCAAAGAAGAAGGATATTTGCTGTGCAGTGGGGCCATTAAAATATTATTTCCTACACTTTAACTTTTGAATATAGGTCTAGGTCTTTTAAATGCATTTTTATCATTTCATTGTATAAACTTGAAATTTCTGAAGTTATTACTTCAATATCTATTGCTTTATGATATAGTTTTATTGAGATCTATTTATATTTGTGCGTGTGGACTCGTGTAACAACTTGTAGCTGTTTTTTGAAGAAAAAAAAATCAAAATGTGGGCGGAAATGATTGACCCCTAGGTTGTCTTTCTTGATTTGACCTCTGAACCGGAATGATTTGCCGATCCGCGCTCTCGCGCTCATTACAAACTATGAATATTGATGAGCAAAGCAGCCAGAAGAATTGTGGTTGCGGGGGGTGTGGGGGGGGGGGGAGGGAGCTGGGGTGTGGTAGTGGAAGGGGGGGGGGGGAGTGCTTCTTGGATTCCGCGGAAATTACAGATGCTTCTAGAGTAATCTTGTCTTTAGATCGCTCCACCAATATCCTATACCGCTACATATGCATCGATTCCAGAACCTTTTGTTCGACTTTCAGGACTTTGTAACATGGTGGACGTCCGTTCCGTGAAGAGGACCTGACACGACACGACAAACACACATGCGCAAACAAAACCGAAAATAGAAGAACAAGAGAAACAGAATCACCTTGAGAATATGAACAAGTAACCCCTTGCGAAATAGCGAATTTCGAGTTATCACAAAGACAAATAAGATTCATAGGTTGAGCAATTACATAATGTGCTAAATACAGTATGGTGCTTACCAGGGAAGATAATATAAGACATATAGAGATTGTGTCAGGCTGATATATATGTATATATATATATATATATAGATATAAATAGAAATATAATATTATATATATATATATATATGACGTATCCTGGACTCCTGGATTGCAAGGTGAGGGCGATAAGGATAGAGTACAAATTGGGAATGGTTAATAATTTTTTTTAAAAAAAAGGGGGGGGGGGGCAAATAATGCAAAGTTATGGGGGCTATGGAAGCCTCATACTAAACTCCTACAAAGTTATGGGGGCTATAGAAGGCTAATATTAAACCCCTACAAAGTTATGGGGGCTATAGAAGCCTCATACTAAACTCCTACAAAGTTATGGGGGCTATAGAAGGCTAATACTAAACTCCTACAAAGTTATGGGGGCTATAGAAGGCTAATACTAAAACTCCTACAACGTTAATTAATAAATGGTTGAAGTTTAATATTACACATGAAACTAAATGTTTCTAGGTTTTAAATTTCTCGTTTTCTGAACATCATTTGGAGGTTATCAAATTGTTATAAAAAGTTATTGATGCATAGTGCCGGTGAAGCAACTTTCACCAATTTCTGTGGCCAAGACATGCTAGGAAATTGTTTAGCCAGCCCTTCTGACCCGGGAGCAATTCTTAGCCTTTACCGAGATTCGAATTCAGGACCTTTAGTACGCCAGCATAACGCGTTGCCATCTTATAAGTTAAACAGACGTTCCTTCTATATAGAAGATAATTACGTCCACAAGGCCCAAAACTCCTGCAGGGCGGTAGGGATAGAACCCGCAACGTGTCAGTTGACAGTCCGGTGAATTAACCGCAGAACCAGCCGGCCATGTCCAATTAAATGTGTGAACTAATTAATGTTTAGGCTTTTATAAAAATATAACACAGAAAACCCGTGGTCTTCTGCCCTTTTAGAATTCCTCTTACAGTGGTCTCCTAATAAATTAGTCTAGAGCCGCGGACCATAAAAAAATATTTAAAAATATTATATGTACCATATAAATAAACTACAATGAACAATTAAAATATGATGATGAAATATTTCGTGACAAACAATTAATTATTAAAACAAGTGAAAATTTTAATCAACAAATTTACTTCTCAATGGAATGCTTTTTTTATTTAAAGTCCCCAATTTCTTCACGTAGTAAGAAAACTCTTCAATTATTTTCTTTAAAAAGCCATCTCAAGTGTTTGAGGGAAGCAAGTGTGTTTGAATTTGGGAATTACTTTCATTTGAGCAGAGTTCTACAAATACACGGGTTTTCATGTGCATCAATTTCGTGACGTTCACTGTTGTAATCTCTTTCTGATTTTTCATAATTAAGACGCAATGTGTACCGATAATGTTAGCGAATTTTTATTGTACCAGATTTAGAAACGTCAACCAAGCGTTAACTATGGGTTGTCCTTACAATCTCCTATGACAATGGCATGTTTCCATTTAATACCATACGCCTCAAAGAGTCTGTCCACTTTGTCAAACTTATATCTTAGGTCGATTATTGCTTCATTTATTTGATTTGTCCTATGTTTGTAAAGCTTTAAAATCATCAATTAGTTTTTATTTCTTAGCCTAAAGAATATATCCGTATTCTTAGTTGTAAGTTAAATGCGCTCTGGGCTTACATTATGTTTGTTGGCAGCGCTCTGGGCTTACATTATGTTTGTTGGCAGCGCAATACAAATATTATTAAATAATGTTTTTGCAGTGGTTCTGGTGCTGGGATTTTCGCAAAATAGAATGGGATCTTCCAGATCGTAAGTAAACCACAGAGTTGAGCCGAATTGACGACATTTGTCGTTTCATTAATCTGTAGTATCGCAAAGACGTTAAAAATCGAATACTGAATTGCATCTTATATATTACAGACGCTCCTTCTATAAAATTAGATTATGGCGCCCCACGTTCATCCGTGGTCCTAGTCTTGCCTTGCATTTTTATTAATGTTTTAAATGATGTTAAGTTACTGGTTTTCCTGGTTTTTTCAGGCAATTCATTCCATGCCCGAATGCCACTTGGGACGAAACAGTATTTATATACATTTGTTCTCGCATAAGGGATAAGAAAAGTTTTTCTGTCGTTTTATTTATCTGAACATTGCAACAGGTTGTTATTGGGTTGTATTTCTAAATTAGAGTTTAATGCCATATGTATTATTATTACTTTAGTCTTTGCTCTTCTGTCGTCAGGAATCTGTCACCCTTTTGATAACCGTGTGTCGAAATAGGATATCAAAGTTATTCAGCGTGCCAAAAGCCTACAAGTCATCCTGATTTATCACTCAAACTCTTGTAGAAGGTACTCGAATTGCCCTTTTTGGGATCTTCCGCGTGCCTCTTGAAATCGCTCTGTTTGCCAAGTTTGGCATGCGTTCCTTAGGTCGCCTGCGCTATTGTTTCTAGGTTTAGTTATTGAATTATTGGTGATACTCTTGTCAGTCTTGAATATTGTGAACTCCTACTGCAATATTATGCTATCAGACATCTTCGCTACTAGCCTTAGGCATAATAGTATAGGCTTCTCAAGATATATTTTCACTTCATATTAACTGTCTTGTTTGCAGACAATGTCACAAGTTATTTTTCTGGCTGTAGGTATGTTCCTTGAAACCATAAAGGAGTCTTTTAGACCAGCCTAAATGTTCTGCGAAAACATTCCTGTGTCATCAATTCTCCAACATTTGTGTTTATTTAATTAAAATGTGTTGTTTCAAGGTGCGTCTTTAACGTGCTGGACGTAAGAGAAGTTTAGAATCACTGCAGTAGGCGGATGTTTTACACAAATTTTTTTTCAAAAAAAGGTTTTATGAGAGGCCTTTAGTTATCACAGTTTACAACAGCATAAAATGCCCATAGTTATGAATACATAATAAGTGTGGCCACCCCTTCAGATCCGGGATCAATTCCTAGACTTCATTTGGATTCAAACCCAGGACCTTCAGTACGTCAGCCTAACGCGATGCAGTTTATTGCTTTGACCATTGGTGTTACGTGCAGCTATTTTCAGACTTTGTTATATTTGTCTTTCTTTAGTTTACAGGAAACTATTGAAAAGGAAACTGTTGTTTTTTTTTAACTTACAATGTTGTAATATTACAATATACAAAAAAGATTTCAAAATCGTTTAATCCTATTGAACTGTGTTTAGATCAATAATTATTGAACCAAAAACAAACAGCAAAAGAAAGAACAAACAAATTCAGACACAAATATTTGTTTAATAAAAGGGTGGGGTGGGGGGGGGGTTCTGGAACATTTGGGAGGGTCGAGGATTGAGGGGGAAGGTTTGGGGCCTGCCCTTGTATGCTACGCCTTACATATGTATTGAATTGGCCTACAAATATTTAAATCGCCTTACACTATCTGCATCGCTGTATAATATCTTCACGTCTGCTGATAGACGGGAACATAACGTAAAGATTTTGTTGTTTTGATTTTTTTTCCTTGTTGTTTCGTTTGAGTTCCTCTGTTTCGTATAAACTGTTAGAAATCTATATTTGTTATACATTATGTGTGTTATAAACTATATGTGTTTTCAAACTATGTGTTACGGAACTAAATGAGCTATAGAACTATAGGTGCTATTGATTCTATATGTTTCAAGACTATAATATTTTTCTTATAAGCTTAATTGTTATAAAACGGTCTGTTATGAAGTATATAGGCCTACGTTTAAGAATTATATGTGTACTGAAGCTACAATAATATTCTATAAAGAAGGAGCATCTGTAATATTATATAATATACCGTAGTATGTCTATAAAAACTAATACACAAATATTAATTAAAGAACGAACAAGGAAACGATATATACTTACTGTATATATTGCAAAGCCAGATCAGTGAAAATTTTCCTCCTCTGTCTATATACTGCATCTTTGAAGCCCTGAAAATTGAAACAACAAATTCAACACTGAATGTTTGAGTGTAATGAATTAGTTGTGCATAACATATTCACTGATCTATACAAGTAAACAAAAATGTAACGAATTAAAATGTGTTCATTAAAGAATAATATTTGACAAATTTCATTAGAATGAAAACATTTTGTATGTTTTCCGTGTAACGAATAAGGGATAAGGAAAGTGTTTTTGTCCGTATGTTTATCTGAGCATTGTAACAGATTGTTATTGTGTTTTATTTTCAAGTTAGAATGTAATGCCTTATGTATTATTACTACTTTACTCTTTGCACTTCTGTCCTATAGTGTTTCTAGGTTGAATTATTGAACTATTGAGATTACTTTTGTCGCTAGTAATAAACATTGCAGCTCTTTTCTGAATTTGTTTTTTTTTTATGTTTTCTTTAATTGATGGGTCCCATATAAAAGATGCATATTATGTTTGAGTATATGTTTAGCCATTTTCATTTTATGTTCTTATTACATTTGATAAACTTACTTTTTATGAAGCTAAAGGTTTTCTTTGTTGTTGTTTTTTTTAGGCTACTTCATCAACATGTTAATAATTTTTACTCCCTTTCTTTTAAATCGTACCGTCTGTCTGTCTGGTTGGTTGCTTGATAGCAAAACTTTGAATCAATTTTTCGACCACTTTCAGTCGTCCAATGGAGTGAAACTTGGGCAGCAGACTTGTCGCAACTAACAATACATTCTATCATATTTTCAGCATCATAGCCTTTGCGAATCGAAGAATATTTTACGTAAAAACATGTCTTCCTCTACCAAAAGAGACGGAAGTAAATAAACTTTTCGAGTATGTTCGTTTTTTCGAAATAAATAGAATGAAAACGACACAATGTAGCCGAAACAAAGCGAGTTATCTTTTTATGTTTTTTTGCGGGCCAAAGCTAGAAAAAAAAAGGATGCGCCAAATTTTAGTGTGGAAATTCATAAGGTATGATATCAATTATATTTATTTTAATCTATCAAAATATAAATTAAATATAAACTTAGTTTACTAAGAAAGGGAGTATAATAAAAAAAATTGTTTTTATGGGTTAGTTTATTCATTTATCATTACTCCTGAGTACTTTTCAATTTTAGTTTGGGTTGAATGTTTTCCTTGAATGAAGTAGTTTTATTTCTGGGTTTTTCTTTGATACTCTTGACACTTGAAACTTTTCTAGATGACAATACATACTCCAATAAGATACCTATTTTTGAAATTTATCTAGTTCTTTTTGTGAGATTTCACCATCTATTTCTGTCTTTATTAGGTAAGTGTTATACTTATGCCCCTCTCCCAAAATAATCTACACTTTTATATAAATCCTGTCAATCCTTAAATATAGTGTAGAAATCAGAGGATTAAACTTAAAGCGTGATGGTTAAGACTTCGTTGCGATCAGAACTGTCATCTCAACATTTTGTAAATTAAAGTGTTTTTTTTTATTGGCTTCACTGGAGTCAAAGGATAGTCCAGTATGTATATATAGATCAGTGCATTTACCGCATAATTAGATCAGATTCAAAAAAGAAAAGTCTCTAAAATGCTAGTTTTAAAATGGCTAACTGATTAAACTAATTAGATGCTAACTGATATAAGATCTCATGTCTTTACAATGTGCTTATAAGCTTACGGGGTGGTCAGCGTCCAGTTCGGTTCCATACATCAGTACATGGCTGGCGGCCTGGTCTAATTCTGAAACTTTCTTTGGGAACCAGGGAACAAGTTCCATGCACGCTGACAAAGAATATAAGAGTAAATAAGTGTATGTTTAGTCATTATAATGAAATTGTATTTATACTGTTTCTGTGTATGTTGATCTCAGTGTTGATATATTTTGTGTGTATGCATCATACATATCGATAAAAAATAGATAGTCAGATAGATAGATTTATAGATTGATCAATAGACAGACAGACATACAGATAAATAGATAGACAGACAGATAGACAGACAGACAGATAGACAGACAGACAGACAGACAGACAGACAGACAGACAGACAGACAGACAGACAGATAGACAGATAGACAGATAGACAGATAGACAGATAGACAGATAGACAGATAGACAGATAGACAGATAGACAGATAGACAGATAGACAGATAGACAGATAGACAGATAGACAGATAGACAGATAGACAGATAGACAGATAGACAGATAGACAGATAGACAGATAGACAGATAGACAGATAGACAGATAGACAGATAGACAGATAGACAGATAGACAGATAGACAGATAGACAGATAGACAGATAGACAGATAGACAGATAGACAGATAGACAGATAGACAGATAGACAGATAGACAGATAGACAGCTAATAGGCAGAACTACGGTACAAGGTGAAGGCTATTAATAATAAGTCGTTTCCTTTGTACAACACGGCGTGACTCCACGTGCGGCCATACGATTCAGAGAAACATGCTACAGAATGTTCCAGAGATTCATTATCGGACATTGACAACCTATAGGTTTAGCTGCACTAGAAGTAAGACGGCAAACGCCTTCCCCCTTCGCCCGCTTTCTCAATAATTAGAAGTTTACCTTTCTTGGTCAACGCTGGCGGCGTCATGGGTATATTTAGCTGGTTGAAAGTAAGACTGGCCACCTCTCTCTTGAGCCGGTTGACCAGCTCCTCCAGGCGGATGTGGTCAGTCTCAAAGTCTACGTAGATGTCAAAGAGGGCGTCAGATCTCCGAGATTTCCTGGACTCGATATGTACCACATTGATATTGTTCTCCTAGAGTTGAAGGATACAATCAAATGTACATTTAAACAACCGAACTACAACATCAATAACACTTTGGTACATGTAGTCTAAATGAACAACGTCGAGTGTGGGTGGCCAGCACAATGTTCAACATCAATAACACTTTGGTACATGTAGTCTAAATGAACAACGTCGAGTGTGGGTGGCCAGCACAATGTTCAACCGCTATTACATACCTTATCTGATTTCGAGCATTTTGAAAATGGTTGGCGGTCTTGTAACCCTTACAGTCCCGGGCGCGTATATAGCGGAACTGAAGGCAGCATAGATAGAAGTAGGTTGGTACGGGAAGGGTTAATAGAAGAAAAATAACGTTCTTAATGAGTAGGTTTCTCATATTTTCTGTACTCGTATGCTATGTCAATCATTAACAATATTTTATCTAGGTTTTTTTAAATACTTTTTCTTCTTTTGTCTATACTTTTACCCGTCAACCTTGTCGGGACGGATAGTTGAAGGAGGATCCGAACACTGAACAACAATGCAGCCTAACATGCGCCCCCCCCCCCCACCCTCCCACCTTTCTTCCTGTTTCCCCAGGATGAGTGCAGCCAGTGTGGAATATTTTCTTACCTGAAATATTTTAAGTGCACTGGCTAAATGGCCGACATGGTTATTGACAGAGAAGACAACAGTTGTTGTTGTTCCAAGGCCCGAAGGGCTGTTCATGCCTTCCAAATTTCTCAAACTTTCCTATTGGATTAAAACAACAATATACATTAATATGCATAATCAAATTGTCAAATCAATAAAATTCAAATAAAAATGTATGAATATTAGCCCAATTAATGTAGGATACTTTATATACTTTTACTGTTACTTTAAATGGTATTACTTCAAAATTTTTCTATTTCAAATTGTATTATTGTACATTAGATAAAGCTATTTAAACGGCATGTCTGAAATACAAGTATATTCTACACTTATCGTATGCCTTGTTTTACTTTTTAACTAGATTGATCTAATGGTAAAAATAGAAGGCAAATAAATATTGCTTCAAATTCACTTTAGGTCCTAAATATTGTAGCCAATAACTATTAAGTATTTGTTCCAATGGTAGATGTCGGACTAGATACAATATATGCGCCCTACGGGAGCTGTCGCAACATGATCGGACTAGATACAATATCTGCACCCTACGGGAGCTGTCGCAACATGATCGGACTAGAGTAGTATACATGGGCCATGGTGGCCGAGCGGCAGCGCGTTCGACTGGCGTACCATATGTCACCACAATACCTAGCTTCAGACCTACTGAGGCATCACTATAGGTCAACACAATGCCTAGCTTCAGACCTACTGAGGCATCACTATAGGTCAACACAATGCCTAGCTTCAGACCTACTGAGGCATCACCATAGGTCAACACAATGCCTAGCCACCTTTAGATTCCCCAACAAATATCAGTATAATGTTGTGACAGGGGATGTCGTGGCCAACAGGGTGCATGATGTCGCACGCCAAATCGGAGCGTAAACAGGCTCCATGCAATGGTACTGCCCCGTCACGATGCCCGTACAACACTATTGGCTTGTTTGTCTATGGGCGTGATAGCCGAATTGATTCTCCATCACTATTGAATTCGCTGCCCGATATTTGTAGTTGACGGACAGCAGCTGTATATCCCAGCATACAACGTACACACCAGGAGAAACACTTAATAAAATACACTGTTTATATAAGTAGGTGATTCCGTTTATTTGTACAAACAAGTTTCTTTTAATGATACTGCTAAACTCTTATCACACGAAGTGTCCTGTTTTAATTCTTACTACTCACAGAGATATAGCTTTACATTGGCAATGATCTCACCAAGATTACCCCTCAAATCTAAACATAAAAGAACGTCCGCTAATAGCGGGGGATATTTAAATCTAATAATTAAAAGTTAATCACGAAAGTGCACTTACTAAATGTCTAAGTCCTGAATAATAGAAGAAATGTCTCACATAAACGAATAGCATGCGAATAAATTGTGTCAAAGTAACGTTGCAGCGTCTCGAAAACTAGGGAGTACTTTCAGACTTCAGCGGTCAGGTGATTTTGACAATGCTGTGTAACATGTGCCATTAGAGGAAGGGGTGGGTAGGAGTGTCGTTCGGTGTGGGGGGTGGGGGTTCCCTGTCACAACGGTCAGTCGAGGAACAAAGGCCGTCCATCATTGTACCGCGTTGACGCACATTTGGCTAATACTCGATTGTTCGTATCAGATCACAAGCAAGCTATGTGACAATCTCTGTGACACCTATGTTTACACTAGCCGACAATGTGAGATAACGGAAATTCTACGCGCATCCTACTAGACCATTCCACCCTTACACGTAGATATGAAAACATTGCGCTTCATTAAAAAAAGCACTCTATTGTACCTCCAGAGCTTTGAGCTGGGACTCCGATGGAGGTCGAATGTCATCACAGAGGCGCTTCCTAGCCAGGCCTTCCCTCAGCCCCATGTGTTTCCTGTCCTGGTGGTGGTTCAACATGGGATACGCTTTCTTCTCTTCCTGATTTGGGGGCCCATAAAGTCCCGGTGTGTGCCTCATGGTGACTTTATAGATCTCCAGACAGTTGCCCATCACTTCAAAAACTTTCAAGTCTTTTAAAATTTAAATTTGTGTGAGCTTTTTAAAGATATTAAGATTTTTTTCTATCTAGATTTAAGATTAGATCTATTCTTAATTATCTATGTATTTATTGCTGCAATTACATTAAGATAAAAAGTTTACAATCTTCTGTATGACGATCAATGTTTAAATAGAAATGGATTCAATCAAAAAGCCATTTTAATATAATTTTGGATTTTGTTGGTTTTTATTCTTTTAATTTCATCGTTGCAGTGCGAAAAGTTTTTGTTGTTCTTGTTGTTAAAGTTGAAATTCGAAATGCGTTACCTGAAAAAAAAAAGTTATAATCTTTCAGATTGTTTTAAAATTTGCTTCTGCTATTTATAGTCAACTACGCAATCAGCTTAACAATAACAAAAATAAAAAGAAACAGATAGCGAAATGCCTGATACAAAGAAACACATTTCTAAAATGCTTTATAAGGAATGGAAAAATGAAGAGAAAAATCATTGTGAACGAGAATAAATTGGGCTTTGTCTGATGTAAGTTTTAAGAATTGAGGTGGTGTTACGTGTGATTCCTTTCTTCTTTCTTCTTACCAGTTCGTTATACTTTTGTTATTATTTTAAGTATCAGCCGTCTCTCTCGTACTTTCAAAGTAGGCCTAATAACACTCAGTTGTTAAAGACCAAGTGAAGAGCTTTTTCTCAAAGGGACGAGATTTGGAATAGCCTCATACGAATGTGACGTTTGAGAAAGGAAACAAACACAACTCGACAGTATAAATCTATATTATTAACCATTATGTTAAAAATAAGAACCGGGAAAAGATTCAAAACATGTGGAAATAGATTCAAAACACATGACAATTTTCATTTTTCATAGTCGAAATCCTTTCTTTGACGTCACTTTCCTATGTTGCCGGAAATAAAAACATCTGAAATGTCTACGAGATTTGAATGTTTCCTCCGAAAAACACACACATTTTAGAGCAAATAATGAACTAATTACTTAAAAGTTATCTTTGATATTTTGTATAAATGATCCTATTAACATCCAGATGCTGAATACACCATTATTATCAAAATCAAATGTTAACTCAATTTTGATAAAAAAAAGCTCTTCACTTGGTCTTTGAAAAGTAAAGTTTTGTACACGAAGATACAAGAGAATAATGATGTCTTGCGATCCCAAGGTCCTGGACTTGAATCCTGGTGGGGGCTAGGATTTTTTTCTCAGGACTTAAGGGTCCACCCAGCTCTGATGGGTACCTGACATTAGTAGGGGGCAAAGTAAAGGTGGCTGGGCATTGTGCTGGCCACACATCCCTTAGTATGCCGTGGCCACAGAAACGGGTAAACGCTGCTTCACCAGCCCTATGATCAGTTGGTCCGATGGGTAATTTACTAATATAAACTAGAGAGTAAACGTAGATGTATTTATTATAACATAATACAATTATGCTTTCTCGTATTTTCTTCTACTTTTTAGTACGCATTTTCTTTAGCAATCGGAAAGCTTCGGGAAAATCCATTTCTAGTACTTTCTGCAGTAGTCTGCACCAAAATCAATATAAGCGTATTGGTGCGTTGTGTTGTTGTTGATTTTTGCATAGCGACCATTGAAGTTGTATTTATATTCATTAATTAAATTAAACTCTTCTTTTTATTTCAAACATACATTGAGTGGCTTGAGTTATTATAATAGTGAGCAATAATAGACAGACAACAGATGATCCGTGAAGTCGTTACAGTGTTCGTGTTTGTAACGTGTTTGACTTTGGAAAGTTCATAGTCAGATTGGATTGTTGGTGCATGAATAGGAGCCATCTAAAATAAATCTATATGTAGGCCTACTCGGGTCATTCTGGAGGTTCTCCTTTAGTCTGGCATAATTTGGTTATTGTGGCAAACACCCCTTTTTAAATTGGGCGTAGTTTATGCAGATATGCATTCTGCTGATTTGTTATTGCTAGGTTCATTGTTGGTAGGTTGAAGCTACTGTTTAGGAAATGCTTCAGATTTTGTAATGTTGTAGCTTGTGAAAAAATTATTTCAAATGTATCGGTTTTAATAAGCATTAATCCTTAGATAGATGAGTGGAAACTGTGATGGAGGCAACATGACTATTCAAATTTAATTTCAATATATGGTATAGGGTCCGGGGGTTGATACAAATGGATAAATAAACATAGATTGTTATCAATAGACAGACAGACAGATAGATAGATAGATAGATAGATAGATAGATAGATAGATAGATAGATAGATAGATAGATAGATAGATAAATAGATGGATGGATGGATGGGTGGATGGATGGATAGATGGATGGATGGATAGATAGATAGAAAGACAGATAGATAGATAGATATATAGATAGATAGATATATAGATATATAGATAGATAGATAGATAGATAGATAGATAGATAGATAGATAGATAGATAGATAGATAGATAGATAGATAGATAGATAGATAGATAGATAGACAGAAAGACAGACAGATAGATATATTGATTGAGTGACATGACTTAGTTTAGCCATAACATATCAATACAATTAACAATGACTGATTGCCACTCTTATACCAGTGAAACCAAAACAAATGACGTGTAATTTCAATGTCCAGTAAATCAATATTATGTTACTGCATGTCACTACGATGGTCAATATAATTAACCCTTAGCCAGGGCGACCGTCATCAAGTTATGGAGTTCATTGATCGTCAGCCTGCAATTTTATAGTCTTTTTACCGGTATTCATTAATCGTTCCATTGCCTCACGAATATTTAGATACGTATGATACGGATCAACAAGTATAATCACAAACAGGTGAATACAAAACATGTTAGACAAAATGAACAAAAAAAACGTAATCATGGAAATACGTTTGATGGCCAAAGCCTTTCTAGAGCTATATATTTAACGTTTCTGGTGATTTTTTTAACAATAATAGTAAAACAACTGTTTTTCGCACAAAAGGAAACAGGTGTTTTTATTTTAATTTTCAAAAAACATCAATCAACAATTGGAAATAAATGTCATTTTAATTTAAAGCAGACATTAAGTGAGAATGAACTTCATCTTGGAGTAAATACGTGCTGGTCCCCATCCAAACACTGTTACTGCTAGTAGAGACGGAAGTTCCGGCGAGTCACTAACCGAAATCGTTCTACCGGAAATAATTGAGACATTGTCTCTCAAACAATATGCTTAAGTGTGTACTATGTACTAATAAAATAATATTAGTATTAAACATGTATTGATTTAGAATTTAGAACTTTTCACAAAAGACATATTTATATTTAAAAAAAACAACAACTATGTTCCTAACCAGTGTCGTCATTAGGATTGCAAGTTGGCGGTGGGGGGGGGGGCGAATAGTACAAGATGGTGTGTGTGGGGGAGGGAATAGTGGACGCCATGATGGCGTAATAACAGTGGCGTAGAAACTGTTTTGCCACCGGTGCTGTCGTATTAACTACCCCCCCCCCCTTTCCTTCCCACAGCGAATGTATGTTGTATATATTGATTTTACAGGTTTCAAAATGGTAATTGCAATCATATTATTGATATTAAAAATATCTTTATATAACACTATCTAATATTGGGATAGTGCCTCACGTAATCAGTATTTGTCTGCTATCTGATTCCACAACATTGCTCTATTTGCCATCACCCATCCTGCAATCCTGGCTACGCCTCTGCTGTGCTGGGGGTGGAGTCGCTGGCTACTGCCAGACCCTATTTCCGCCCCTGATAATACCACAAACCCGTGACATAAAAGGCTGGTAAACGTATCTGCACTCTTGCGATCAAAGTGTCCTTATAAAAATAAATTCCTACTTTCAAGGAAGCCAGAAGTAACGGAACAATCAAGACTTAGGAGCTTAAACAAGCAGATGATCTCCACTGAGTAACGAATCCGACTATTTAGACGTTATATATGCCGAATCCAAGTACAAACTTAGTAGAAACGGCAACTCGAGGGTTTTCACTGCCTTTTACAAAGCTAAGTATCTTGAAAATCTCAAATGTATTCCCCCCCCCCATCACACACACCACAACACCCTCAACTGTGTTTGCGACATGTCCAGTTACGCGTTACGCACTTATTTACAACAATAATAGACGCCAGAATTTTAGCAAAAACTAATTAAACCCAGATTATGTAAAACAATGTTTGCCATTTATTGAAATATATATAATTTCTGTTTTCCTATTTATAACTATTTAAATATGTATTATTCGCCGGAGAAAAAGTAAATTACCCTTCGGACCAAACTGATCATAGGTCTGGTGAAGCCGCGTACACCAGTTTCTGTGGCCACGGCATAGTAGGGGATGTGTGGCCAGCACAATGCCCAGCCGCCTTTACTTTATCCCAACTAATGTCAGATACGCATCCGAGCTGGGTAGACTCAGGGACACCCTCGAGTCCAGGGAAACAAATCCTAGCCTTCACCAGGATTCGAATCCGGGACCTTCAGTACAAAAGTCGAACGCTGCCGCTCGACCACGGTGCCATTATAACTGCTATATAACACTTTATAACTATGTCCTAATTACTAACTCCGTGGGGGCCGTAATATGCATTCGCTGGATAATGTTACAACCCTGAGATTACTTAAATCATGGTATCCAGGAAAGGACATTGTTAAATTTTGTTTATAACAATACTAAATGTGTCTTCCATTCCCATCTCGTGTGTCTCCTGGATACTTTGGACACCCGCATGTCATCAGGGGATCTTTTGTGTGTGATGACTTAAGACACACAGATGACTTGTGTCTTTCAAGCTCCGATAACTCCAGAAAATGCCACATGACATTATGCTATAAGAAAGGTTTACTAGATCAGGAGAATATGACGGAGTGATCTATCAAGGGGGAAGTAACCCACCAGACTTGCTTGTTGATTCCCTTGTCTTCTTCTCTTATCAAACATATCGAAACATATTTTTGAGAATAATTGCCCCTTATTCAAAAGACTGATGCTATTTCATATGTAAGCATTGTTGTTGTTTTTATTGTTGTTGTTGTGTTTTTTTTTTGTTTTTTTTTTTTACACAACACGTAATTTGTAAATTACGATTCATTGTGGTTCTTTATACACGTTTTTATCTTATGTAATATAAGTATTATATCTCTACTCAACAATTTATTGCGTAAGTTCATTAATTGAGACTTAAAAATGACGCGAGTTAGTAATCAATTTGAGCGCTTGACCCAACGGACGATTAACACTGGTTGGCCGAATACTAATAATAATCGGTACCATTTATTCCGTTGAATACTAATAATAGGATGAAATATTCAAGGGAGTATCGTAATCAGACCAACTATTCGCCTAAATATTAATAATCTGATTGACTATTCGTTTGACTAATAAATAGGCAGCTGCAAATGATTGGACCGGCTAATCGACCATCGACAAATAGTGTACAAGGTAGATTCAAAGACTAGAATAAGATGGGCCGCTTGCTTTGATATTTCTGCTTTTTGGTTCACAAACTTCCGAACACTAACCTAACTGTAGACTTCCGGTTTAGTCATTCGCTATGATTTTCATCTACATCTATCTAATCCATCTAATCCATCTAATTTCACTAATCTATCTAATCTATCTAATCTATCTAATCTATCTAATCTATCTAATCTATCTAATCTATCTAATCTATCTAATCTATCTAATCTATCTAATCTATCTAATCTATCTAATCTATCTAATCTATCTAATCTATCTAATCTATCTAATCTATCTAATCTATCTAATCTATCTAATCTATCTAATCTATCTAATCTATCTAATCTATCTAATCTATCTAATCTATCTAATCTATCTAATCTATCTAATCTATCTAATCTATCTAATCTATCTAATCTATCTAATCTATCTAATCTATCTAATCTATCTAATCTATCTAATCTATCTAATCTATCTAATCTATCTAATCTATCTAATCTATCTAATCTATCTAATCTATCTAATCTATCTAATCTATCTAATCTATCTAATCTATCTAATCTATCTAATCTATCTAATCTATCTAATCTATCTAATCTATCTAATCTATCTAATCTATCTAATCTATCTAATCTATCTAATCTATCTAATCTATCTAATCTATCTAATCTATCTAATCTATCTAATCTATCTAATCTATCTAATCTATCTAATCTATCTAATCTATCTAATCTATCTAATCTATCTAATCTATCTAATCTATCTAATCTATCTAATCTATCTAATCTATCAAATCTATCTAATATATCTAATCTATCAAATCTATCTAATCTATCTAATCTATCTAATCTATCTAATCTATCTAATCTATCTAATCTATCTAATCTATCTAATCTATCTAATCTATCTAATCTATCTAATCTATCTAATCTATCTAATCTAAACTACAACCGCCTCCCCAATCGTTATGGTTGTTGACATTTGCAAAAAAATAATAACTATTAATGGTAGAGAAAATGCATAGGCAATCAATGTCGTATTTTTTTTTTTTTAATTTTTTTTTTCTTCATTTTATCCAACCCCATTGTTGCACTTTTGTAATGGAGGTGTCACAAATTGTATGTGCATTGACTTGCCACAAAAAGTGAATACATGGAGGTCGATCATGAACGCCGATCGTTCTCGAATCAGGGCAGTTGATTGGATAATTCGTTTTGGACAGGACAGCTGATTGGACAGCTTACATCTTGTGACTATATGTTTGGATGGCTGAAATAATGGGCCCTGTTGAGGTGTGACGTTAAGACCGATGTGACAAAGGGAAAACCAGCTGGCGTTCCAATTTTCCTCTTAAGCATTAGGTGACATTTACACTTGAAATTGTGGTTTTAAGCTGTTTTGTTTTTCAAAGTGTTAAGTTCAAACGATCACATTTTAATTTGTTTAGGATAAATAAGTGGCTTAGTGTAAGGGGCTGTAACTGTTTTGCAGTTGGCAGCTGTTTTGCTTAAATTGATTCCTGTTTTTGTTTTGTCCATTTCCGCCCGCCCGTTTTGGCTATAAAATGTAGCGGGTCACTTGGGAAAATCAGTTATCTTGCTTTGCCTTTGTGCAAACCTCTGGAGCTGTGTGCCTCCACTGCGTGTGAGGACTTAGTGACCGTGTGAGAACTTAGTGTCCGTGTGAGAACTTAGTGTCCGTTTGAGGACTTAGTGTCCGTTTGAGGACTTAGTGTCCGTGTGAGAAATTAGTATCGTTCTGATGATACAAATGTGTTACAAAATTCTACATTTGTCCATAGATAACATGTAAAAAAACATGGTTTTACGTTAATACAAATACATCAATTATAGAAACTACAGTTGACATGTCCTTTTTGTGTTCACCTTGTTAGTTTGTAGCTCTATGTATGTGTGGAAACTAATGCAATTGTTAGCAAGGCAGTGTAACCGACCGAAATTGTAGAAAAACTAACCTTCGCTGTCTAGCGTAGGGTTGCCAGACACATTGATGTCAATTGGATCCTCATCATCTGGCCTTTGGGTTCCTTGTGAAACATAGGGCCTCTGTCAAAGCACGCCACTCTCCACGGTCTCTTGCCAGTCGCTTCAATTCTTCCCAGCTCTTTCCAGTTCTTCTAGTCTTCATCAAATATGCTTCGTCTCCATGTTCGCTTGGGTCTTCCTCTATGCCGTTTACCCTGGGGATTCCACTCTAAGGCTTGTCTAGCTCTGTTGTTGTTATCTTTCCTGAGGGTGTGTCCAATCCATCTCCACTTCCTTTCCATGATTTGTTGTTCTACTGTTCTTTGTCCACACCTCTCCCACAGCTTGGAGTTTTCTACCTTGTCGAACCATTTATTTTCAATATATTTCTTAGGTATCTGTTAACAAAGGGCTGGAGTCTATATTTTTTTTATCTCTGTTGTTCGCCATGTTTTGGACCCATAAAGTAGGACCCTTTTAATGTCTGTGTTAAAGATCCTTAGGCCTACTTTAGTTTTGACAAATGTATGTAGATCTCCAAACCCTTTTCAGGTTGGCAAAGGCCTGTTACGCCAAATTTATTCGACGTTCGATATCCTCCTCTGCTCCTCCTAATACGCTGACCACACTTCCAAGGTATACAAAGTGATCCACTTGGTCTAAACTTTGGTTTGCTACTTGTATGCCGCCATCTTGTTGGTGGTTTATTTTCAATAATATTGTTTTTTTGCTGGTTTATATTGAGCCCTACTCTTTTTCCAGTCTTAATCAAGGCTGTTTCAATTGGATAGTTTCGCATTAAACCCGCTATCAGTAAGCTTATAATTTTATTACAAGAGCTGCCACTAAGTTTTAGTGTGTATTGGTAAACTTAGCAAGAAACAGTTTTATTAAAAATAACATGTTCATTATGTAAGCCATGTAAGCGATAGCTGGGATTGGCAATAGAACTAAAAACAACAACAGGCCCTCTCTGAGATATAAGTAATGTTTGCAAAGCATTTGAATGAAGTGTATTGTGTGAATCTCCAGCATGGTTATTTTAAAATATTTCCTTCAGAAAGATAATTCGTGGCCCACCACATGAAGTACGAAATACTAGCCCACCTTATTACCTTTTTAAAATCCTTAAATCTGATTTCTTCCCCCCCCCCCCTCAACCTACCTTTACTAACACATTATATAGCAATATTGAACAACTGAAAAAGACTTGTAAATATGTTTGTCTGGCATTGACTGCAAAAGAGCAAACAGCTCTGCAGACTGGCTAATAGCAGAAGAAGAACATCCCTAAATCTGATATAATATAGACTAATATATTTTTGCTGACTACGATATAATAGGTGAAATGTTAAAATTAAGTCGTTTACGCTACATAAATCTATTTAGTAAATTTTACGTTTTAATTTCTAATTTTCTGTAAAAATTGTATGAGATAAAAATGATATAGTATCAGTAATCAGTGGCGTCGTCAGTATTGCAAGGAGTGGGTGGCAAATAGTGCAAGGTAGGATAGGTAGGGAACAGGGAAGGCAACTGTGTATAATGTGTGTGTTTGTGTGTGTATGTGTGTGTAGACAATAAGGCAAGAAGGAATAGTGAACATATGTTTGAACTAGAAGGAAGGCTAATTAACAACTGGTGTATAATTGCCCTTAAACTATTTAACAATTAACAACTGGTGTATAATTGCCCTTAAACTATTTAACAATTAACAACTGGTGTATAATTGCCCTTAAACTATTTAACAATTAACATGGTACCAAAAGCTCAATTAGTGAAACAAAAAGCTAAGAAAAGATGAAATATTTCTATGAAAAGAATAATAGTAAACAAAAAGACAAATCTTCTGATTGGAAAAAAAAAAGTGGGCAGGGCGAGTGAGAAGAAACCATGTTACACCCCCTTCGTGGCTACGCCTTTGATAGCTATAGTCAATATGAAATCTTTTAAACAAGTTTTAAAATGTATTGCAATTAATTAATTATATTATAAACCTTTCCGTTTTAAATCTTTTTTAAACATAAAAGCAAGCGTCTAAAATTTTGTTACTTGTTTTCAGGGGGGGGGGGGGGTAAGAAATTGTTGACGTAATAATATAGCGGGTCTCTGAAAGTTTGACAGTTGTTGACAAGGGGGAGGGGGGGAGGTAAAAAACGCCTAAAAATTGTTGACGTAATTAAGTCAGGTGATATATCTGGTTGGTTTATGTTTTTATTTTTTGGTGGTCTAAGGAACCCAGGCACCATTCATTTATCCCACCAAGCAGGTCCGCCCACATGCAGACACATCCACATACGAGTACCGGTACCCGCCGTGATGACATCAACGCGCCAACCCCACCACATATTCGGTGCCATAATGTACATCTGCGGACCATTCACAGATGTCAATGTGTAGAGAGTCATTTTATATTCCGTAACATTTTATATTCCGTAATTTGAAGAGAAAAAAAAAACAGAATACAAAAACAGAATTAAAAAAAACAACATTTAAAAAACATGCCCCATTTTCTGAATTTAGTTTTAAAAACATTTTGTTTTCTAAAGGTTATCTTTATCTCAAGCTCTCCCGATGCTGTACAAATATGTCTCTCATAAGAGAGATAGCCTGCAGCTTGTAACACATATAATTATTGTACGGATAAAAATAACAGTACCGTACCACTTGATATCGCTAAGACAATAAATGTACTTACTTTGTAGTTGCTGGAAATTAAATCTGTTCAAACACCAGGAAGAAAAGAATGAAAAGTTTTGTTTTTTGTTGTTTGTTTGTTTGTTTGCCCTAACCTGATGGTCCTGGCTGCCAACTGCAACTCACAAATATTGGTGGTTTTTTATTTTTTTTGGACAATTTTCAGTAGCCAAAACGAGGCCGAAATGCCAGTGAACAAGCCGACAAGCCATTAAATAAAAGTAAAAAAATTGAGGAGTGAGAGTGGGGGGCTCGGAAAACAAAAGGGGGGAGGGGGCGTAGGGCGCAAAAGGGTGAAAAGAGAAAGGAGAAAATATCCTACAGCTAATGATGTATTCATGAAAATGGGCGTGGTAGAGTTGAAAAGGGGGGTAGGGGGTAGATCTGGGAATAGGAGGAGGGGGGGGGATGGAACATGTTAATTATTAGGAGAACAGAAGAATGCGAGAAAATAATGTGGAACAGTGGTTGCTATGGCGTGAAGATGACGCTGGTGATGAGAGGGGGGGGGGGAACAATGGGGTTGGGGGTAGATTTGATCACACACTTTCTTCAAACCTTTTCTTCGAGTCTGTTGGTGTTTAATGTTCAAACTATTAACGCAGCAAAGTTTTGTTTTTGTTTTTAGGGCTGGGGTTTGTGGGGGGGGGGGGGGGGTGCTTGTGCAAAGATTTTTCAGTCTCAAAAGGAAGAATTGATTCCACTTGTTTCCAGAGGTCACTGTTAATAATAATAATAAGACTAGTACAGCGCATATCCCGTTGGGAACAGTTCTATGCGCTGTCAACAGTTACAGACATAGTACAGACAACGTATAAAAGACAAAAATGTATAAATGAAAAATAATAAACTGCTTTTTGAATTGGTAGGTTACCGCTAGCGCTTGTGAATTGCACGACCATCATATCCATTGGCTAGTTCAGAATAATGTTACTTTTAGTTGCAACCAGTGCCCTCACATAGAGAGGGGGGGGCAGACGGGGCATATGCCCGGGGACGACAATTTTATAGTCGGTAAATATAGTAAAAATATAGCACTAAACCAAGCAGTTACGGTATGCAAGGGGGCGTCATTGAAACTTTTGCCCTGGGGTGCTTGTGTGGGCTCTGGTTGCAACATTGGATCACTTAAATATTGAATTACACGTAGAGGCGTAGCTAATGTTTTTCTTTCCCCACCTGGGGCGGTCGTAAGATTCTCCCAATAACCGGGATTCACCCACCCACCATCATCTGTTGTTAATTAATAAT